>CM044549.2:4577451-5177451 GCA_024416835.2 Perccottus glenii | reverse complement strand
ACATGTGGACCTTACTCCACTGACATTATTGTAGACCTATGTATCCAGTTGGTAAAATCCAACTAAATACTAGACCACAGAAATTAGCCATCATATATACAGACAAACTTACCTTTGGTTGAAAAGATGCAACGTAGAAAAAGACCGCACAGTGTTGGATAGCCTACTTCTGAGAGTGCAAAAATAATAAAGACCAAACTTTGAGAAATTCTCGTAGTTCAATCTGAGGAGTCCTTTAAAACTGATCACAGCATTAAAAGACATGCTCCATAGCACAAGTGAATGATTTAACCTGTATGATCAGATGTAGCCACACCCCTTTTTATGCACGGACCAATCACACACTAGGTCTGGCACAGCTAAATTTGAATACTGCTGTAGGCTAGGCCTATTGTTCCAAACCACTCTTTTAGGGACTGAATTTGTGGTCAACATCTCCACTTCCCTGTTCTGTGCATCTACATAAGATTTTTAGAGCCAAATCTATTAGATATACTAAATACTTGTTCAAACCAGTTCTCTTATGCCCTGATAAAGCTGTGGATGGATGTAAGACATTATAATTACATCGAAAGATTACTGCTACCTTACTAATTACTCACGAGGTTCTGTTGCCATGGGCTCATTTCATGATCTGAAGAGCACATATGGACCTTTCTTGTGTTTTCTGTTTTAAATTAATGCACAATCAAAACAGACTATAAAACATATCTTAAGTTCACTTTGGGGTTTATAATCTCTCAGTAATACTGCTGATTGTCTTCCTGAACAAAATGTTTTTCATCCGTTTCAAATCAAGTGAAGATATATCATCACAATCATTTCATTTAGAGCATGTCATGTCTATGTTGAAATTCCACAAAGTTGGCCCTGAGTGATGCCCTGTGCACCTTATATATTACATAAGGACACTGCACTTCTCACATTGAAATAGTTTTAGGAGAAATTAAAACTGTTAGCCTAGATGATTCATTGTAACAAAGTTCTAAATGTGCTTTTCTGATACATTTGTACTTACTTTAGCTCAGACAATTATTAAACACAGGAATAAAGTGTATGTGGCATTTGAAACTCCATCATCTATAGCCGTATCACAAAGTCTCTGTAGCTTTAAAGTTTTTGGTATGTTTCTTCTTCTAAATGACAGTTATTCAAATCACAGTTTGTATCATTAGGGCGGGATGCTTGTTACATTGTTCAGGTACAGGTGTAAATGGTCTTGAATGTGAACCTCTGTGTGCTCTGGGGATGCATATGTTCCTTTTAGTATGATAAGTAGACAGCTTAATAGGTCAATCAGACATGTATTGTTTGCATGTAGTGAATTTAGATTAGAATTTACATAGTGATAGTTACACTGACCCAAGTCTTGCAAAGCTCCATATGCAAAAGTAAATCTGAAATGGTTCATATTTGTGCTTTCTTCTTTTCTGATTTCAATCAATTTATTTCAAGCACTAACTCTTCCCAATGAATTATGGTGACTATTAAAAAACAGCCGGGGGCTGGAGGAGCACCGTTTAAAATTACGCCTTTGATACCTACATACATTTATTAAGACTATAGTTTATAAACACTAATATTTGCTTAGTGCGGTTACAGAACATCTCAAAGCAAAGGTTTGTGGTCAAATTTGTGGTCAACATCTCCACTTCCCTGTTCTGTGCATCTACATAAGATTTTTAGAGGCAAATCTATTAGATATACTAAATACTTGTTCAAACCAGTTCTCTTATGCCGTGATAAAGCTGTGTATGTAAGATATTATATTTACATCGATAGATTACTGTTACCTTACTAATTACACACAACGAGGTTCTGTTGCCATGGGCTCATTTCATGATCTGAAGAGCACATATGGACCTTTCTTGTGTTTCCTGTTTTAAAATAATGCACAATCAAAACAGTCTATAAAACATATCTTAAGTTCACTTTGGGGTTTATAATCTCTCAGTAATACTGCTGATTGTCTTCCTGAACAAAATGTTTTTCATCCGTTTCAAATCAAGTGAAGATATATCATCACAATCATTTCATTTAGAGCATGTCATGTCTATGTTGAAATTCCACAAAGTTGGCCCTGAGTGATGCCCTGTGCACCTTATATATTACATAAGGACACTGCACTTCTCACATTGAAATAGTTTTAGGAGAAATTAAAACTGTTAGCCTAGATGATTCATTGTAACTAAGTTCTAAATGTGCTTTTCTGATACATTTGTACTTACTTTAGCTCAGACAATTATTAAACACAGGAATAAAGTGTATGTGGCATTTGAAACTCCATCATCTATAGCCGTATCACAAAGTCTCTGTAGCTTTAAAGTTTTTGGTATGTTTCTTCTTCTAAATGACAGTTATTCAAATCACAGTTTGTATCATTAGGGCGGGATGCTTGTTACATTGTTCAGGTAAAGGTGTAAATGGTCTTGAATGTGAACCTCTGTGTGCTCTTGGGATGCATATGTTTCTTTTAGTATGATAAGTAGACAGCTTAATAGGTCAATCAGACATGTATTGTTTGCATGTAGTGAATTTAGATTAGAATTTACATAGTGATAGTTACACTGACCCAAGTCTTGCAAAGCTCCATATGCAAAAGTAAATCTGAAATGGTTCATATTTGTGCTTTCTTCTTTTCTGATTTCAATCAAATTATTTCAAGCACTAACTCTTCCCAATGAATTATGGTGACTATTAAGTTCCCGTCCCAGTTCCCGTCTTGGCTTGCTCGTGTAGACGGGTGTTCTTTAATCGCACAAACCCGTAGACATCTCTCTTGGCAGCGTAGAGCACGTCCGTATCCCTCTCGGATTGTTGTGTGTTCGGCCTTTAATGCACACCTTGCTCATAGCTGTAAGTATAGTATAAGATAAATGGAAAAGAAAGAAGAAAAAAATGGGAGTGTTTGCATGCATCTGTATCTATGAATAGGTTTATGTGAACAGAAGGTAGGTAGATATAGGATGTATATAAAGATGTATATATAAGTGAAGCATCAAATTGTTTGTATTTAATTTAAGGATAAAAATAGAGAAATGGGGTAGGACTTGAAAAGTTTGTTATGAACTTCTTCCTACTCCTTTTAAACATAAGAATTTCTAATTTGAATTATTTACAAAATTATGGAAAGATTTTTTTATTTGTATTTTTATTTTATTTTATTTACATGTTCAAATAAACAAACAAACAAAAAAATTTATGTATTTGAAGTCCCCGAAAAAAATTTACGAAAAATGACTCAGTGGCGACCCCTAGAAAAGTCAAAATACATTGGGCCTATGGAAAATAAAAGTAAATTTTTCCAATGTAGAAATACAAAACTTGGTACAGTTTATTACATCCATACCGTAAACTCAACAGGAAATCTACTATGTTGGGTGGAATGCGTGAACACCTAAATTGCACCCCTTGTGTCTAAAGGCTTTTCATCTAAACAGCTCCAAATTTGGTGAGTATCATCTAGACACGTGTGCCAAAAAAGTTATCAATTTGTTTTTTGATACATTTGTGGTTGTGGTCGTAATGAGTCTGTGAAGAGGCAGCCATTTCTTTGGGAAATAAATGCCATTTCCCAATTGCCAGGATCCTTCCTTTAGAGGAGGCCCCTCCAGAGCCAAGACTAGAGTCTTAGAAAACTCCTCAGAATCCTTTGGAACTTGTAACCTTGTACTTTTAGACAAGTTATATTTACATTTTGCCTTTTTAAACAGGGGGGTGCAGCGATTCCTGAGTCATCTCAAATCTCCAGCCAGTACTTTGTTTTTCTCGCCTTAGCCCAAGCATAATCTATTATTTTCAAAGGTTCAGACAGCTCCCAGGAAAAGCAGGGATTGTGAAGACCTTTAACTCTATATTACAAGGTGGTGTAGCAGGCCCCAGCAGTAGCACAGGCCCGGTTATTTGACATTACCGTGAAGTTTATGCTTTAAAGCACGAAATGCAATCCTCCGAGTGCATGTATCCCTGCGGTCTCAAGGGAGGCGAGGGCCTTTATCGCCGCTTGCGGCTTTAATTATTATTATTCTGCTCTTTGAGGGCAAATTTGACCCCCTGAACATGCACGAAAACTCAGGAAACTTTGTCCAAAATTCAAGCCCGGCGAAAAATTTATTGAAATGAAGTCCGCAAGAAAAATATGAAAATGACTCAGTGGCGACCCTGGAAAAGTCAAAATACATTGGGCCTATGGAAAGTGAAAGTAACTTTTTTCCAACGTAGAAAAATGAAACTTGGTACATCAATAGGACACCTCAGGGCAAATATAAAAGTCTATCACAGCCACACCCTAAACTCAACAGGAAGTCCGCCGTGTGGGGTGGGCAAGCGCCACTAAAATCGCACTACTCGCGCAAAATGATTCCACTCATCGTGTTTTTATCTAAAAGGCCCCAAATTTGGTGAGTATCATCTAGACACGTGTGTCAACCAAAGCTATCACTTTGTTGTAAATATCTTATCGGGTATGGGTGTGGCAAGCCTGTAACGAGGTGGCCATTTTTGTGAAAATAAAATGTCTCTTAACTCTAAAACGCCTTCTCGGATCAAGTCGGACCCAAAAGGCGTTTGTGCACATTCATGACCTGAACACAAAAATATGTAAATAAAAGGGTTATCTTTAGAAATGGCTCTCCAGCGCCCCCTACAAACTTATAATGGGACCCAAGAATTTAGTTTGTCATAGAGACATGAAATTTGGTACACACATCTCTTATGTTATGACGAACATAAAAGCCAATGACAACCACCCCCTATCTATAAATGTGTTGCCATAGCAACGCCCCAAATATGTGGACAAAGTCAATGGGAAGTGAAATTTTTAGTTTATCATAAGCAAATGAAACTTGGTACACAGATCCAGTATGGGCTTATGAACAAAAAAGCCAATGGTGACCACCCCCTATCTATAAATGTGTTGCCATAGCAACGCCCCAAATATGTGGACAAAGTCAATAGGAAGTGAAATTTTTAGTTTGTCGTAAGCAAATGAAACTTGGTACACACATCCAGTATGGGCTTA
This sequence comes from Perccottus glenii, assembly GCA_024416835.2. Classification (NCBI taxonomy): domain Eukaryota; kingdom Metazoa; phylum Chordata; class Actinopteri; order Gobiiformes; family Odontobutidae; genus Perccottus; species Perccottus glenii. The sequence continues at coordinate 5,172,431 of CM044549.2, read as the reverse complement.
TGAACAAAAAAGCCAATGGTGACCATACCCTATCACACACGGGAAGGCGGCCATTTTGAATTGAATGTGAGAATCTTCTTAGAATACACCTCTCTTTTAAAAAAACAGTACTTTGTTTTTCACGCCTTAGCCCAAGCATAATCTATTATTTTCAAAGGTTCAGACAGCTCCCAGGAAAACCAGGGATTGTGGAGACCTTTAACTCTAAATTACAAGGTGGTGTAGCAGGCCCCAGCAGTAGCACAGGCCCGAGGTGATGAAGCAGGATCCAGCCAGAAGAAGATTCAAGCAGTAGCACAGGCCTGGTTATTTGACATTACTGTGAAGTTTACGCTTTAAAGCACAAAATGCAATCCTCCGAGTACATGATTCCCCGCGGTCTCAAGGGAGGCGAGGGTCTTTATCGCCGCTTGCGGCTTTAATTATTATTATTAGACCCGAGCCGGTGATAACCGGAAGGGTCTATTATTTCTGATAGCGTCCGTTATTATTAGACCCGAGCCGGTGATAACCGGAAGGGTCTATTATTTCTGATAGCGTCCGTTATTATTATTAGACCCGAGCCGGTGATAACCGGAAGGGTCTATTATTTCTGATAGCGTCCGTTATTATTATTAGACCCGAGCCGGTGATAACCGGAAGGGTCTATTATTTTTGATAGCGTCCGTTATTATTAGACCCGAGCCGGTGATAACCGGAAGGGTCTATTATTTTTGATAGCGTCCGTTATTATTATTATTATTATTATTCTGCTCTTTGAGGGCAAATTTGACCCCCTGAACATGCACGAAAACTCAGGAAACTTTGCCCAAAATTCAAGCCCGGCGAAAAATTTATAGAAATGAAGTCCGCAAGAAATAATATGAAAAAATGACTCAGTGGCGACCCCTAGAAAAGTCAAAATACATTGGCCTATGGAAAGTGAAAGTAACTTTTTTCCAACGTAGAAAAATGAAACTTGGTACATCCATAGAACACCTTAGGGCAAACATAAAAGTCTATGACAGCCACACCCTAAACTCAACAGGAAGTCCGCCGTGTGGGGTGGAACGCGCGGCCACTAAAATCGCTCTCCTCGCGCAAAATGATTCAACTCATCGTGTTTTTATCTAAATGGCCCCAAATTTGGTGAGTATCATCTAGACACGTGTGTCAACCAAAGTTATAACTTTCTTGTAGATATCTTATCGGGTATGGGTGTGGCAAGCCTGTAACGAGGTGGCCATTTTTGTGAAAATAAAATGTCTATTAACTCTCAAGCGCCTTCTCGGATCGCGTTGGACGCAAAAAGGCGTTTGTGCACATTCATGAGCTGAACACAAAAATATGTAAATAAAAGGGTTATCTTTAGAAATGGCTCTCCAGCGCCCCCTACAAACTTATAATGGGACCCAAGAATTTAGTTTGTCATAGAGACTTCAAATTTGGTACACACATCTCTTATGTCATGACGAGCATAAAAGCCAATGACAACCACCCTCTATCTATAAATGTGTTGCCATAGCAACGCCCCAAATATGTGGACAAAGTCAATGGGAAGTGAAAATTTTAGTTTATCATAAGCAAATGAAACTTGGTACACACATCCAGTATGGGCTTATGAACAAAAAAGCCAATGGTGACCACACCCTATCGTACACGGGAAGGCGGCCATTTTGAATTGAATATCTGATTTGCCTTAGAATACACCTCTCTTTTAAAAAAACAGTACTTTGTTTTCTCGCCTTAGCCAAGCATAATCTATTATTTTCAAAAGTTCAGACAGCTCCCAGGAAAACCAGGGATTGTGGAGACCTTTAACTCTAAATTACAAGGTGGTGTAGCAGGCCCCAGCAGTAGCACAGGCCCGAGGTGATGAAGCAGGATCCAGCCAGAAGAAGATTCAAGCAGTAGCACAGGCTTGGTTATTTGTTATTACTGTGAAGTTTACGCTTTAAAGCACAAAATGCAATCCTCTGAGTACATGATTCCCCCGCGGTCTCAAGGAGGCGAGGGTCTTTATCGCGCTATGCTTTAATTATTATTATTCTGCTCTTTGAGGGCAAATTTGACCCCCTGAACATGCACGAAAACTCAGGAAACTTTGCCCAAAATTCAAGCCCGGCGAAAAATTTATAGAAATGAAGTCCGCAAGAAAAAATATGAAAAAATGACTCAGTGGCGACCCCTGGAAAAGTCAAAATACATTGGGCCTATGGAAAGTGAAAGTAACTTTTTTCCAACGTAGAAAAATGAAACTTGGTACATCCATAGGACACCTCAAAACAAATATAAAAGTCTATGACAGCCGCACCTAAAGTCAACAGGAAGTCCGCCGTGTGGGGTGGAACGCTCGGCCACCTAAATCGCACTCCTCGCGCAAAATGATTCAACTCATCGTGTTTTTATCTAAATGGCCCCAAATTTGGTGAGTATCATCTAGACACATATGTCAACCAAAGCTATCACTTTGTTGTAGATATCTTATCGGGTATGGGTGTGGCAAGCCTGTAACGAGGTGGCCATTTTGTGAAAATAAAATGTCTCTTAACTCTCAAACGCCTTCTCGGATCAAGTTGGACCCAAAAGGCGTTTGTGCACATTCATGACCTGAACACAAAAATATATAAATAAAAGGGTTATCTTTAGAAATGGCTCTCCAGCGCCCCCTACAAACTTATAATGGGACCCAAGAATTTAGTTTGTCATAGAGACTTCAAATTTGGTACACACATCTCTTATGTCATGACGAACATAAAAGCCAATGACAACCACCCCCTATCTATAAATGTGTTGCCATAGCAACGCCCCAAATATGTGGACAAAGTCAATGGGAAGTGAAAATTTTAGTTTATCATAAGCAAATGAAACTTGGTACACACATCCAGTATGGGCTTATGAACAAAAAGCCAATGGTGACCACCCTATCTATAAATGTGTTGCCATAAACGCCCCAAATATGTGGACAAAGTCAATAGGAAGTGAAAATTTTAGTTTGTCATGAGCAAATGAAACTTGGTACACACATCCAGTATGGGCTTATGAACAAAAAAGCCAATAGTGACCACACCCTATCACATACGGGCGGCCATTTTGAATTGAATATCTGATTTGCCTTAGAATACACCTCTCTTTTAAAAAAACAGTACTTTGTTTTTCTCGCCTTAGCCCAAGCATAATCTATTATTTTCAAAAGTTCAGACAGCTCCCAGGAAAACCAGGGATTGTGGAGACCTTTAACTCTAAATTACAAGGTGGTGTAGCAGGCCCCAGCAGTAGCACAGGCCCGAGGTGATGAAGCAGGATCCAGCCAGAAGAAGATTCAAGCAGTATCACAGGCCTGGTTATTTGACATTACTGTGAAGTTTACGCTTTAAAGCACAAAATGCAATCCTCCGAGTACGTGATTCCCCGCGGTCTCAAGGGAGGCGAGGGTCTTTATCGCCGCTTGCGGCTTTAATTATTATTATTATTCTTCTTCTGCTCTTTGAGGGCAAATTTGACCCCCTGAACATGCACGAAAACTCAGGAAACTTTGCCCAAAATTCAAGCCCGGCGAAAAATTTATAGAAATGAAGTCCGCAAGAAAAATATGAAAAAATGACTCAGTGGCGACCCCTGGAAAAGTCAAAATACATTGGGCCTATGGAAAGTGAAAGTAACGTTTTTGCTACGTAAAAAAATGAAACTTGGTACATCCATAGGACACCTCAGGGCAAATATAAAAGTCTATGACAGTCACACCCTAAACTCAACAGGAAGTCCGCCATGTGGGGTGGAACGCGCGGCCACTAAAATCGCACTCCTCGCGCAAAATGATTCAACTCATCGTGTTTATATCTAAATGGCCCCAAATTTGGTGAGTATCATCTAGACACGTGTGCCAACCAAAGTTAACACTTTGTTGTAGATATCTTATCGGGTATGGGTGTGGCAAGCCTGTAACGAAGTGGCCATTTTTGTGAAAATAAAATGTCTCTTAACTCTCAAACGCCTTCTCGGATCGAGTTGGACCCAAAAAGGCGTTTGTGCACATTCATGACCTGAACACAAAGATATGTAAATAAAAGGGTTATCTTTAGAAATGGCTCTCCAGCGCCCCCTACAAACTTATAATGGGAGCTTAGAATTTAGTTTGTCATAGAGACTTCAAATTTGGTACACACATCTCTTATGTCATGACGAACATAAAAGCCAATGACAACCACCCCTATCTATAAATGTGTTGCCATAGCAACAAATATGTGGACAAAGTCAATGGGAAGTGAAAATTTTAGTTTATCATAAGCAAATGAAACTTGGTACACACATCCAGTATGGGCTTATGAACAAAAAAGCCAATGGTGACCACCCCCTATCTATAAATGTGTTGCCATAGCAACGCCCCAAATATGTGGACAAAGTCAATAGGAAGTGAAAATTTTAGTTTGTCGTAAGCAAATGAAACTTGGTACACACATCCAGTATGGGCTTATGAACAAAAAAGCCAATGGTGACCACACCCTATCACACACGGGAAGGTGGCCATTTTGAATTGAATATCTGATTTGCCTTAGAATACACCTCTCTTTTAAAAAAACAGTACTTTGATTTTCTCGCCTTAGCCCAAGCATAATCTATTATTTTCAAAAGTTCAGACAGCTCCCAGGAAAACCAGGGATTGTGAAGACCTTTAACTCTAAATTACAAGGTGGTGTAGCAGGATGCAGGAGTAGCACAGGCCGAGGTGATGAAGCAGGATCCAGCCAGAAGAAGATTCAAGCAGTAGCACAGGCCTGGTTATTTGACATTACTGTGAAGGTTACGCTTTAAAGCACAAAATGCAATCCTCCGAGTACATGATTCCCGGGCTCAAGGGAGGCGAGGTCTTTATCGCCGCTTGCGGCTTTAATTATTATTATTATTAGACCGAGCGGTGATAACCGGAAGGGTCTATTATTTCTGATAGCGTCCGTTATTATTATTATTATTAGACCGAGCGGTGATAACCGGAAGGGTCTATTATTTCTGATAGCGTCCGTTATTATTATTATTAGGCCCGAGCGGTGATGGCGGGAGGGCCTATTGTTTTGCTCGGATTTTTTTTTTTTTTTTTTTTTTTATCTTTATTGTGACCAAATGATCCTAAATTTGACCCAGTGAACATGCACAAAAGTCATTATATTGGTCCCAGACTTCAAGCTCGGCAAAATGGTATGTATTTGAAGACGCCGAAAAAAATACAAAAATGACTCAGTGGCGACCCTACAAAATCAAAATACATTGGGCCTATGGAAAGTGAAAGTAACTTTTTCCAACGTAGAAAAATGAAACTTGGTATATCCATAGGACACCTCAGAGGCAAACAGAAAAGTCAATGACAGTCACACCCTAAACTTAACAGGAAGTCCGCCATGTGGGGTGAAACGCGGGCCACTAAAATCGCACTTGCGCAGAAAGATGCAAATCATTGTGTTTTAATCTAAATGGCCCCAAATTTGGTGAGTATCATCTAGACACGTGTGCCAACCAAAGTTGTGACTTTGTTGTTGATATCTTATCGGGTATGGGTGTGGCAAGCCTGTAACGAGGTGGCCATTTTTGTGAAAATAAAATGTCTCTTAACTCTCAAACGCCTTCTCGGATCGAGTTGGACCCAAAAAGGCGTTTGTGCACATTCATGACCTGAACACAAAAATATGTAAATAAAGGGTTATCTTTAGAAATGGCTCTCCAGCGCCCCTACAAACTTATAATGGACCCAAGAATTTAGTTTGTCATAGAGACATAAAATTTTGTACACACATCTCTTATGTCATGACGAGCATAAAGCCAATGACAACCACCCCTATCTATAAATGTGTTGCCATAGCAACGTCCCAAAAATGTGAAAAAAGTCAATGGGAAGTGAAATTTTTAGTTTGTTGTAGGCAAATAAAACTTGGTACACACATCCACCATGGGCTTATGAACAAAAAAGCCAATGGGGACCACACCCTATCACACACAGGAAGGCGGCCATTTTGAATTGAAAATGTGAACCGACTTAAAATACACCTCTTTTTTAAAAGTACACAGAAAAAGCTGCTTCATTCCACAGACACCAAACTTGGGCAAAATGAGCTAAACACATGTATGTAAATGAGACAAGTGTTTTTCTAGACTTTTTGCTCGAGTTATATATTTTTTATTATAATTCGGTATATATTTTTTTATTATAATTTTTCTGTAAAATGATCCTCAATTTAACCCAGTAAACGAAACACTAAAAGTCATTTTTATTGGTCCCAGACTTCAAGCCTGGCAAAAAATGTATGTATTTGAAGTCACGAAAACAAAATACGAAAAATGACTCAGTGGCGACCCTACAAAAGTCAAAATACATTGGGCCTATGGAAAGTGAAAGTAACTTTTTCCAACGTAGAAAAATGAAACTTGGTATATCCATAGGACACCTCAGGGCAAACAGAAAAGTCAATGACAGTCACACCCTAAACTTAACAGGAAGTCCGCCATGTGGGGTGAAAGGCGCGGCCACTAAAATCGCACTTATGCAGAAAGATGCAAATCATTGTGTTTTAATCTAAATGGCCCCAAATTTGGTGAGTATCATCTAGACACGTGTGCCAACCAAAGTTGTGACTTTGTTGTTGATATCTTATCGGGTATGGGTGTGGCAAGCCTGTAACGAGGTGGCCATTTTTGTGAAAATAAAAGCGTCTCTTAACTCTCAAACGCCTTCTCGGATCGAGTTGGACCCAAAAAGGCGTTTGTGCACATTCATGACCTGAACAAAAAATATGTAAATAAAAGGGTTATCTTTAGAAATGGCTCTCCAGCGCCCCTACAAACTTATAATGGACCCAAGAATTTAGTTTGTCATAGAGACATAAAATTTTGTACACACATCTCTTATGTCATGACGAGCATAAAAGCCAATGACAACCACCCCCTATCTATAAATGTGTTGCCATAGCAACGTCCCAAAAAATGTGAAAAAAGTCAATGGGAAGTGAAATTTTTAGTTTGTTGTAGGCAAATAAAACTTGGTACACACATCCACCATGGGCTTATGAACAAAAAAGCCAATGGGGACCACACCTATCACACACAGGAAGGCGGCCATTTTGAATTGAAAATGTGAACCGACTTAAAATACACCTCTTTTTAAAAGTACACAGAAAAAGCTGCTTCATTCCACAGACACCAAACTTGGGCAAAATGAGCTAAACACATGTATGTAAAAGAGACAAGTGTTTTTCTAGACTTTTTTGCTCGAGTTATATTTTTTTATTATAATTCGGTATATATTTTTTTATTATAATTTTTCTGCAAAATGATCCTCAATTTGACCCAGTAAACGTGCAACTAAAAGTCATTTTTATTGGTCCCAGACTTCAAGCTCGGCGAAAAATTTATGTATTTGAAGTCGCCGAAAAAAAAATATGAAAAATGACTCAGTGGCGACCCCTACAAAAGTCAAAATACATTGGGCCTATGGAAAGTGAAAGTAACTTTTTTCCAACGTAGAAAAATGAAACTTGGTACATCCATAGGACACCTCAGGGCGAACAGAAAAATGTATTACAGCCATATCGTAAACTCAACAGGAAATCTACTATGTTGGGTGTATGCGTGACCACCTAAATTGCACCCCTTGTGTCTAAAGGCTTTTCATCTAAACAGCTCCAAATTTGGTGAGTATCATCTAGACACGTGTGCAAAAAAAGTTATCAATTTGTTTTTTGATAGATTTGTGGCTGTGGTCGTAATGAGTCTGTGAAGAGGCAACTATTGGGAAATAAATGCCATTTCCCAATTGCCAGGATCCTTCTCAACAGAAAATGTTGGGTGGAATACATGACCACCTAAATCGTACACTTTGTGCTAAAGGGTTTTCATCTAAACAGCTCCAAATTTGCTTTAAAGCACGACATGCAATCCTCCGAATATATGTGTCCCATGTCTCAAGGGAGGCGAGGGCCTTTATCGCCGCTATGCTTTAATTAGACCCGAGCCGGTGATAACCGGAAGGGTCTATTATTTCTGATAGCGTCCGTTATTATTATTATTCTGCTCTTTGAGGGCAAATTTGACCCCCTGAACATGCACGAAAACTCAGGAAACTTTGCCCAAAATTCAAGCCCGGCGAAAAATTTATAGAAATGAAGTCCGCAAGAAAAAATATGAAAAAATGACTCAGTGGCGACCCTGGAAAAGTCAAAATACATTGGGCCTATGGAAAGTGAAAGTAACTTTTTTCCAACGTAGAAAAATGAAACTTGGTACATCCATAGAACACCTCAGGGCAAATATAAAAGTCTATGACAGCCACACCCTAAACTCAACAGGAAGTCCGCCAGTGTGGGTGGAATGCGACCACTAAAATCGCACTCCGCGCAAAATGATTCAATTCATCGTGTTTTATCTAAAAGGCCCCAAATTTGGTGAGTATCATCTAGACACGTGTGTCAACCAAAGTTATAACTTTGTTGTTGATATCTTATCGGGTATGGGTGTGGCAAGCCTGTAACGAGGTGGCCATTTTTGTGAAAATAAAATGTCTCCTAATTCTAAAAAGCCTTCTCGGATCAAGTCGGACCCAAAAAGGCGTTTGTGCACATTCATGACCTGAACACAAAAATATGTATATAAAAGGGTTATCTTTAGAAATGGCTCTCCAGCGCCCCCTACAAACTTATAATGGGACCCAAGAATTTAGTTTGTCATAGAGACATGAAATTTGGTACACACATCTCTTATGTCATGACGAACATAAAAGCCAATGACAACCACCCCCTATCTATAAATGTGTTGCCATAGCAACGCCCCAAATATGTGGACAAAGTCAATGGGAAGTGAAAATTTTAGTTTATCATAAGCAAATGAAACTTGGTACACACATCCAGTATGGGCTTATGAACAAAAAAGCCAATGACAACCACCCCCTATCTATAAATGTGTTGCCATAGCAACGGCCCAAATATGTGGACAAAGTCAATGGGAAGTGAAAATTTTAGTTTATCATAAGCAAATGAAACTTGGTACACACATCCAGTATGGGCTTATGATTCAAGCCCGGCGAAAAATTTATTGAAATGAAGTCCGCAAGTAAAAATATGAAAAAATGACTCAGTGGCGACCCCTGGATAAGTCAAAATACATTGGGCCTATGGAAAGTGAAAGTAACTTTTTTCCAACGTAGAAAAATGAAACTTGGTACATCCATAGGACACCTTAGGGCAAATATAAAAGTCTATGACAGCCACACCCTAAAGTCAACAGGAAGTCCGCCGTGTGGGGTGGAACGCGCGGCCACCTAAATCGCACTCCTCGCGCAAAATGATTCAATTCATCGTGTTTTTATCTAAAAGGCCCCAAATTTGGTGAGTATCATCTAGACACGTATGTCAACTAAAGTTATAACTTTGTTGTAGATATCTTATCGGGTATGGGTGTGGCAAGCCTGTAACAAGGTGGCCATTTTTGTGAAAATAAAATGTCTCTTAACTCTCAAACGCCTTTTCGGATCGAGTTGGACCCAAAAAGGTGTTTGTGCACATTCATGACCTGAACACAAAAATATGTAAATAAAAGGGTTATCTTTAGAAATGGCTCTCCAGCGCCCCCTACAAACTTATAATGGGACCCAAGAATTTAGTTTGTCATAGAGACTTCAAATTTGGTACACACATCTCTTATGTCATGACGAACATAAAAGCCAATGACAACCACCCCCTATCTATAAATGTGTTGCCATAGCAATGCCCCAAATATGTGAACAAAGTCAATGGGAAGTGAAAATTTTAGTTTGTCGTAAGCAAATGAAACTTGGTACACAGATCCAGTATGGGCTTATGAACAAAAAAGCCAATTGTGACCACCCCCTATCTATAAATGTGTTGCCATAGAAACGCCCCAAATATGTGGACAAAGTCAATAGGAAGTGAAAATTTTAGTTTGTCGTAAGCAAATGAAACTCGGTACACACATCCAGTATGGGCTTATGAACAAAAAAGCCAATAGTGACCACACCCTATCACACACGGGCGGCCATTTTGAATTAAATATCTGATTTGCCTTAGAATACACCTCTCTTTTAAAAAACAGTACTTTGTTTTTCTCGCCTTAGCCCAAGCATAATCTATTATTTTCAAAAGTTCAGACAGCTCCCAGGAAAACCAGGGATTGTGGAGGCCTTTAACTCTAAATTACAAGGTGGTGTAGCAGGCCCCAGCAGTAGCACAGGCCCGAGGTGACGAAGCCAGAAGAAGATTCAAGCATTAGCACAGGCCTGGTTATTTGACATTACTGTGAAGTTTACGCTTTAAAGCACAAAATGCAATCCTCCGAGTACATGATTCCCCGCGGTCTCAAGGGAGGCGAGGGTCTTTATCGCCGCTTGCGGCTTTAATTATTATTATTATTCTGCTCTTTGAGGGCAAATTTGACCCCCTGAACATGCACGAAAACTCAGGAAACTTTGCCCAAAATTCAAGCCCGGCGAAAAATTTATAGAAATGAAGTCCGCAAGAAAAAATATGAAAAAATGACTCAGTGGCGACCCCTGGAAAAGTCAAAATACATTGGGCCTATGGAAAGTGAAAGTAACTTTTTTCCAACGTAGAAAAATGAAACTTGGTACATCCATAGAACACCTTAGGGCAAATATAAAAGTCTATGACAGCCACACCCTAAAGTCAACAGGAAGTCCGCCGTGTGGGGTGGAACGCGCGGCCACCTAAATCGCACTCCTCGCGCAAAATGATTCAATTCATCGTGTTTTTATCTAAATGGCCCCAAATTTGGTGAGTATCATCTAGACACGTATGTCAACCAAAGCTATCACTTTGTGGTAGATATCTTATCGGGGATGGGTGTGGCAAGCCTGTAACGAGGTGGCCATTTTTGTGAAAATAAAATGTCTCTTAACTCTAAAACGCCTTCTCGGATCAAGTCGGACCCAAAAAGGCGTTTGTGCACATTCATGACCTGAACACAAAAATATGTAAATAAAAGGGTTATCTTTAGAAATGGCTCTCCAGCGCCCCCTACAAACTTATAATGGGACCCAAGAATTTAGTTTGTCATAGAGACATGAAATTTGGTACACACATCTCTTATGTCATGACGAACATAAAAGCCAATGACAACCACCCCCTATCTATAAATGTGTTGCCATAGCAACGCCCCAAATATGTGGACAAAGTCAATGGGAAGTGAAAATTTTAGTTTGTCGTAAGCAAATAAAACTTGGTACACACATCCAGTATGGGCTTATGAACAAAAAAGCCAATTGTGACTAAACCCTATCATACACGGGAAGGCGGCCATTTTTAATTGCATGTGAGAATCTTCTTAAAATACACCTCTCTTTTAAAAAACAGTACTTTGTTTTTCTCGCCTTAGCCCAAGCATAATCTATTATTTTCAAAAGTTCAGACAGCTCCCAGGAAAATCAGGGATTGTGGAGACCTTTAACTCTAAATTACAAGGTGGTGTAGCAGGCCCCAGCAGTAGCACAGGCCCGAGGTGACGAAGCCAGAAGAAGATTCAAGCAGTAGCACAGGCCTGGTTATTTGACATTACTGTGAAGTTTACGCTTTAAAGCACAAAATGCAATCCTCCGAGTACATGTGTCCCCGCGGTCTCAAGGGAGGCGAGGGTCTTTATCGCCGCTTGCGGCTTTAATTATTATTAGGCCCGAGCCGGTGATGGCCGGGAGGGCCTATTGTTTTTGCTCGGATTTTTTTTTTTTTTATCTTTATTGTGACCAAATGATCCTAAATTTGACCCAGTGAACATGCACAAAAAGTCATTATATTGGTCCCAGACTTCAAGCTCGGCAAAAATGGTATGTATTTGAAGACGCCAAAAAAAACGAAAAATGACTCAGTGGCGACCCTACAAAATCAAAATACATTGGGCCTATGGAAAGTGAAAGTAACTTTTTTCCAACGTAGAAAAATGAAACTTGGTATATCCATAGGACACCTCAGGGCAAACAGAAAAGTCAATGACAGTCACACCCTAAACTTAACAGGAAGTCCGCCATGTGGGGTGAAACGCGCGGCCACTAAAATCGCACTTTGCGCAGAAAGATGCAAATCATTGTGTTTTAATCTAAATGGCCCCAAATTTGGTGAGTATCATCTAGACACGTGTGCCAACCAAAGTTGTGACTTTGTTGTTGATATCTTATCGGGTATGGGTGTGGCAAGCCTGTAACGAGGTGGCCATTTTTGTGAAAATAAAACGTCTCTTAACTCTCAAACGCCTTCTCGGATCGAGTTGGACCCAAAAAGGCGTTTGTGCACATTCATGACCTGAACACAAAAATATGTAAATAAAAGGGTTATCTTTAGAAATGGCTCTCCAGCGCCCCTACAAACTTATAATGGGACCCAAGAATTTAGTTTGTCATAGAGACATAAAATTTGTACACACATCTCTTATGTCATGACGAGCATAAAAGCCAATGACAACCACCCCTATCTATAAATGTGTTGCCATAGCAACGTCCCAAAAATGTGAAAAAAGTCAATGGGAAGTGAAATTTTTAGTTTGTTGTAGGCAAATAAAACTTGGTACACACATCCACCATGGGCTTATGAACAAAAAAGCCAATGGGGACCACACCCTATCACACACAGGAAGGCGGCCATTTTGAATTGAAAATGTGAACCGACTTAAAATACACCTCTTTTTAAAAGTACACAGAAAAAGCTGCTTCATTCCACAGACACCAAACTTGGGCAAAATGAGCTAAACACATGTATGTAAATGAGACAAGTGTTTTTCTAGACTTTTTTGCTCGAGTTATATATTTTTTTATTATAATTCGGTATATATTTTTTTATTATAATTTTTCTGTAAAATGATCCTCAATTTAACCCAGTAAACGAACAACTAAAAGTCATTTTTATTGGTCCCAGACTTCAAGCCTGGCAAAAAATTTATGTATTTGAAGTCGCCGAAAAAAAAATACGAAAAATGACTCAGTGGCGACCCCTACAAAAGTCAAAATACATTGGGCCTATGGAAAGTGAAAGTAACTTTTTTCCAACGTAGAAAAATGAAACTTGGTATATCCATAGGACACCTCAGGGCAAACAGAAAAGTCAATGACAGTCACACCCTAAACTTAACAGGAAGTCCGCCATGTGGGGTGAAACGCGCGGCCACTAAAATCGCACTTTGCGCAGAAAGATGCAAATCATTGTGTTTTAATCTAAATGGCCCCAAATTTGGTGAGTATCATCTAGACACGTGTGCCAACCAAAGTTGTGACTTTGTTGTTGATATCTTATCGGGTATGGGTGTGGCAAGCCTGTAACGAGGTGGCCATTTTTGTGAAAATAAAACGTCTCTTAACTCTCAAACGCCTTCTCGGATCGAGTTGGACCCAAAAAGGCGTTTGTGCACATTCATGACCTGAACACAAAAATATGTAAATAAAAGGGTTATCTTTAGAAATGGCTCTCCAGCGCCCCTACAAACTTATAATGGACCCAAGAATTTAGTTTGTCATAGAGACATAAAATTTGGTACACACATCTCTTATGTCATGACGAGCATAAAAGCCAATGACAACCACCCCCTATCTATAAATGTGTTGCCATAGCAATGTCCCAAAAATGTGAAAAAAGTCAATGGGAAGTGAAATTTTTAGTTTGTTGTAGGCAAATGAAACTTGTTACACATATCCATCATGGGCTTATGAACAAAAAGCCAATGGGGACCACACCCTATCACACACAGGAAGGTGGCCATTTTGAATTGAAAATTTGGTCCGACTTAAAATACACCTCTTTTTAAAAGTACACAGAAAAAGCTGCTTCATTCCACAGACACCAAACTTGGGCAAAATGAGCTAAACACATGTATGTAAATGAGACAAGTGTTTTTCTAGACTTTTTTGCTCGAGTTATATTTTTTTTTATTATAATTCGGTATATATTTTTTATTATAATTTTTCTGCAAAATGATTCTCAATTTGACCCAGTAAACAACAACTAAAAGTCATTTTTATTGGTCCCAGACTTCAAGCCCGGCGAAAAATATATGTATTTGAAGTCCCCGAAAAAAAAAAATGAAAAATGACTCAGTGGCGACCCCTAGAAAAGTCAAAATACATTGGGCCTATGGAAAGTGAAAGTAACTTTTTCCAACGTAGAAAAATGAAACTTGGTACATCCATAGGACACCTCAGGGCAAACAGAAAAGTCTATGACAGCCACACCCTAAACTTAACAGGAAGTCCGCCATGTGGGGTGAAACGCATGTTCACTAAATCGCACCCTTGCTCAAGAAGATGCAAATCATTGTGTTTTAATCTAAATGGCCCCAAATTTGGTGAGTATCATCTAGACACGTGTGCCAACCAAATTTGTGACTTTGTTGTTGATATCTTATTGGGTATGGGTGTGGCAAGCCTGTAACGAGGTGGCCATTTTTGGGAAAATAAAATGTCTCTTAACTCTCAGACGCCTTCTCGGATCAAGTCGGACCCAAAAGGCGTTTTGTGCACATTCATGACCTGAACACAAAAATATGTAAATAAAAGGGTTATCTTTAGAAATGGCTCTCCAGCGCCCCCTACAAACTTATAATGGGACCCAAGAATTTAGTTTGTCATAAAGACATGGAATTTGGTACACACATCTCCTATGTCATGAGGAGCATAAAAGCATATTTTTTTATTATAATTCGGTATATATTTTTTATCATATTTTTCTGCAAAATGATCCTCAATTTGACCCAGTAAACGTGCAACTAAAAGTCATTTTTATTGGTCCCAGACTTCAAGCCAGCGAAAAATTGATGTATTTGAAGTCCCGAAAAAAATATGAAAAATGACTCAGTGGCGACCCCTAGAAAAGTCAAAATACATTGGTTCTATGGAAAATGAAAGTAAATTTTTCCAATGTAGAAATACAAAACTTGGTACATCCATAGGACACCTTAGGGCAAACAGAAAAGTTTATTACAGCCATACCGTAAACTCAACAGAAAATCTATGTTGGGTGGAATGCGTGACCACCTAAATCGCACCCCTTCTGTCTAAAGGCTTTTCATCTAAACAGCTCCAAATTTGGTGAGTATCATCTAGACACGTGTGCAAAAAAAAGTTATCAATTTGTTTTTTGATACATTTGTGGCTGTGGTCGTAATGAGTCTGTGAAGAGGCAACTATTGGGAAATAAATGCCATTTCCCAATTGCCAGGATCCTTCCTTTAGAGGAGGCCCCTCCAGAGCCAAGGCTAGAGTCTTAGAAAACTCCTCAGAATCCTTTTACCGTGAAGTTTACGCTTTAAAGCACGAAATGCACTCCTCCGAGTGCATGTGTCCCCGCGGTCTCAAGAGAGGCGAGGGCCTTTATCGCCGCTTGCGGCTTTAATTAGACCCGAGCCGGTGATAACCGGAAGGGTCTATTATTTCTGATAGCGTCCGTTATTATTATTATTATTATTATTATTATTATTATTATTATTCTTCTGCCCTTTGAGGGCAAATTTGACCCCCTGAACATGCACGAAAACTCAGGAAACTTTGCCCAAAATTCAAGCCCGGAAAAATTTATAGAAATGAAGTCCATAAGAAAAATATGAAAAAATGACTCAGTGGCGACCCCTGGAAAAGTCAAAATACATTGGGCCTATGGAAAGTGAAAGTAACTTTTTTGCTACGTAAAAAAATGAAACTTGGTACATCCATAGGACACCTTAGGGCAAATATAAAAGTCTATGACAGCCACACCCTAAAGTCAACAGGAAGTCCGCCATGTGGGGTGGAACGCAAGCGCCACTAAATCACACTCCTCGCGCAAAATGATTCAACTCATCGTGTTTTTATCTAAATGGCCCCAAATTTGGTGAGTATCATCTAGACACTTTGTTGTAGATATCTTATCGGGTATGGGTGTGGCAAGCCTGTAACGAGGTGGCCATTTTTGTGAAAATAAAACGTCTCTTAACTCTCAAACGCCTTCTCGGATCAAGTCGGACCCAAAAAGGCGTTTGTGCACATTCATGACCTGAACACAAAGATATGTAAATAAAAGGTTTATCTTTAGAAATGGCTCTCCAGCGCCCCCTACAAACTTATAATGGGACCTAAGAATTTAGTTTGTCATAGAGACTTCAAATTTGGTACACACATCTCTTATGTCATGACGAACATAAAAGCCAATGACAACCAGCCCCTATCTATAAATGTGTTGCCATAGCAACGCCCCAAATATGTTTACAAAGTCAATGGGAAGTAAAGATTTTAGTTTATCATAAGCAAATGAAACTTGGTACACACATCCAGTATGGGCTTATGAACAAAAAAGCCAATGGTGACCACCCCCTATCTATAAATGTGTTGCCATAGAAACGCCCCAAATATGTGGACAGAGTCAATAGGAAGTGAAAATTTTAGTTTGTCGTAAGCAAATGAAACTTGGTACACACATCCAGTATGGGCTTATGAACAAAAAAGCCAATGACAACCACCCCCTATCTATAAATGTGTTGCCATAGCAACGCCCCAAATATGTGGACAATGTCAATAGGAAGTGAAAGTTTTAGTTTGTCGTAAGCAAATGAAACTTGGTACACACATCCAGTATGGGCTTATGAACAAAAGCCAATGGTGACCACACCTATCACACACGGGAAGGCGGCCATTTTGAATTGAATATCTGATTTGCCTTAGAATACACCTCTCTTTTAAAAAACAGTCCTTTGTTTTTCTCGCCTTAGCCCAAGCATAATCTATTATTTTCAAAACTTCAGACAGCTCCCAGGAAAACCAGGGATTGTGGAGACCTTTAACTCTAAATTACAAGGTGGTGTAGCAGGCCTTGCAGGAGTAGCACAGGCCCGAGGTGACGAAGCAGGATCCAGCCAGAAGAAGATTCAAGCAGTAGCACAGGCCTGGTTATTTGACATTACTGTGAAGTTTACGCTTTAAAGCACAAAATGCAATCCTCCGAGTACATGATTCCCGCGGTCTCAAGGGAGGCGAGGGTCTTTATCGCCGCGGCTTTAATTATTATTATTCTTCTTCTGCTCTTTGAGGGCAAATTTGACCCCTGAACATGCACGAAAACTCAGGAAACTTTGCCCAAAATTCAAGCCCGAAAAATTTATAGAAATGAAGTCCAGAAAAATATGAAAAATGACTCAGTGGCGACCCTGGAAAAGTCAAAATACATTGGGCCTATGGAAAGTGAAAGTAACTTTTTGCTACGTAGAAAAATGAAACTTGGTACATCCATAGGACACCTTAGGGCAAATATAAAAGTCTATGACAGCCACACCCTAAAGTCAACAGGAAGTCCGCCATGTGGGGTGGAGCAGCGACCACTAAAATCGCACTCCTCGCGCAAAATGATTCAACTCATCGTGTTTTTATCTAAATGGCCCCAAATTTGGTGAGTATCATCTAGACACGTGTGCCAACCAAAGTTAACACTTTGTTGTAGATATCTTATCGGGTATGGGTGTGGCAAGCCTGTAACGAAGTGGCCATTTTTGTGAAAATAAAATGTCTCTTAACTCTCAAACGCCTTCTCGGATCGAGTTGGACCCAAAAGGCGTTTGTGCACATTCATGACCTGAACACAAAGATATGTAAATAAAAGGTTTATCTTTAGAAATGGCTCTCCAGCGCCCCCTACAAACTTATAATGGGAGCTTAAAATTTAGTTTGTCATAGAGACTTCAAATTTGGTACACACATCTCTTATGTCATGACAAACATAAAAGCCAATGACAACCACCCCTATCTATAAATGTGTTGCCATAGCGCCCCAAATATGTGGACAAAGTCAATGGGAAGTGAAAATTTTAGTTTATCATAAGCAAATGAAACTTGGTACACACATCCAGTATGGGCTTATGAACAAAAAGCCAATGGTGACCACACCTATCTATAAATGTGTTGCCATAGCGCCCCAAATATGTGGACAAAGTCAATAGGAAGTGAAAATTTTAGTTTGTCGTAAGCAAATGAAACTTGGTACACACATAGAGTATGGGCTTATGAACAAAAAGCCAATTGTGACCACAACCTATCATACACGGGAAGGCGGCCATTTTGAATTGAATGTGAGAATCTTCTTAGAATACACCTCTCTTTTAAAAAACAGTCCTTTGTTTTTCTGCCTTAGCCAAGCATAATCTATTATTTTCAAAAGTTACAGACAGCTCCCAGGAAAACCAGGGATTGTGGAGACCTTTAACTCTAAATTACAAGGTGGTGTAGCAGGGCGGAGTAGCACAGGCCCGAGGTGATGAAGCAGGATCCAGCCAGAAGAAGATTCAAGCAGTAGCACAGGCCTGGTTATTTGACATTACTGTGAAGTTTACGCTTTAAAGCACGAAATGCAATCCTCCGAGTACATGATTCCCCGCGGTCTCAAGGGAGGCGAGGGTCTTTATCGCCGCTTGCGGCTTTAATTATTATTATTAGACCCGAGCCGGTGATAACCGGAAGGGTCTATTATTTCTGATAGCGTCCGTTATTAGGGGCCAAGCGCACCGAAGGTGCGTAGGCACCTATTGAAACTGTTAGATTTCTTATCCTGCAATGGAAGTCAATGGCAGCCCATTGAACTGTTTGATAAAAAGTTGTGAAATTTGGTACACTCATTAAGGACAGTCCAGTCATTGATCTTAGCAAATTTGAAGTGTCTAAGTCAATATCTCTAGCGCCACCAACTGTCCAAAGTTGGACTTATGTTTATGCTAATAACTTTTGAACCCTAAGGCCTAGAATGAAAATTCTTTTTTCCACTGATTCCTTGGGTCAAGGCGATTCGATTGCACCCTATGACGTCATTTTCCGCCTAGATAATTTTTCCGCCATTTTGAATTTTACGAAAAACCTACTTTTGCGAACTCGTCCTAGGCCGTAGCCCCGATTTTCATGAAAATTGAACCAGATCATCTCCAGACTATGGTGACAAAAAGTTATGGAAATAAAGTTGATTCGTCAAACCGTTATTGAATACCAAGCAAATGAAATCGACTTAGTGCACACAAAAATATAAGTCAGGCTATATCTCTGCGATGCTTTAACGTATTCTAACCAAACTTAGTACGTGTTATGTCAACCGTGACTTGAGGATGTCTGCAGAGTTTTGGCGCAGCGCCACCTAGTGGTCCGGAGATGCAAAATGTGACCTTTTTCGATTATTACTTCAGAATGCTTTATCCAAAATCACAAACCCGGTCTCTTTAGATTTGTGGCCATGCCGAGTTGTAGCATATCCAATTTTCCCGTATCAACTATTTTGGGAGTCGGCCATTTTGAATTTTCTTAAAAACGTACTTTTGCAAACTCCTACTAGGCCGTAGCCCGATTTCCATGAAAATTGAACCAGATCATCTTCAGACCATGCTGAAAAAAGTTGATAAAAGAAAGTTGATTCACAAACCGTTTTTCAAATACCGCGAAATGAAATTGACTTAATGCGCACAAAAATAAGTCAGGCTATATCTCTGCGATGCTTTAACATATTCGAACCAAACTTAGTACGTGTTATGGCAACCGTGACTTGAGGATGCCTGCAGAGTTTTGGCGCAGCGCCACCTAGTGGTCCGAGATACAAAAATGTGAGCTTTTTCGATTATTACTTTAGAATGCTTTATCCAAAAATCACAAACCCGGTCTCTTTAGATTCGTGGCGTCATGCCGAGCAGTAGCATATCCAATTTTCCCGTATCAACTATTTTGGGAGTCGGCCATTTTGAATTTTCCAAGTCAAAGTCAAATTTATTTATATAGCACATTTACAGATGGCTGAGCCACGCCAAAGTGCTTCACAATAAAATGCTAAGTGCAATAAACAAAGAAAGACAAAGTAGAAATAATATTCATAATATATAAACAGATTAAAATAAAATGAAGAAGGGCAACAATACAAATAACTACAGGAGTTAAAATAATGTAGGCCTTTCTCTAGCCAGGAGAGTCTGTGAGGGTAGTGGGATGGTGGGGGTGAGAGGAGAGAGTCAATGAGGGTAGGGATGGTGGGGGTGAGAGGAGAGTTCAGAGGGGAGGATGCTTGCTGGGGGTAGAAGAGTCTATGAGGGTAGTGGGATGGTGGGGGTGAGAGAGGAGTCTATGAGAGGAGGGTCAGCAAGGGTTAGAGTTCAGTAAAGAGATAGCTCTGGGAAGAAACTGTTCTTTAGTCTGCTGGTTCTAAATGAAATGTCTTTAGATGCTTACTGCCGTTGGTCTGCTGATGTCTGGTCTTGTTGCCGGCCGTGTCGTCGTGACATTTAATGGCCTCCTAAGTGCTTGGCCCCGTCATGGCTGCTTGCAGCTATATTTATTATTATTATTCTTCTTCTACTCTTTGAGGGCAAATTTGACCCCCTGAACATGCACGAAAACTCAGGAAACTTTGCCCAAAATTCAAGCCGAAAAATTTATAGAAATGAAGTCCCAAGAAAAATATGAAAATGACTCAGTGGCGACCCCTGGAAAAGTCAAAATACATTGGGCCTAAGGAAAGTGAAAGTAACTTTTTTCCATCGTAGAAAAATGAAACTTGGTACATCCATAGGACACCTCAGGGCAAATATAAAAGTCTATGACAGCCACACCCTTAACTCAACAGGAAGTCCGCCATGTGGGTGGAACGCTGCCACTAAAATCGCACTCCTCGCCAAAATGATTCAACTCATCGTGTTTTTATCTAAATGGCCCCAAATTTGGTGAGTATCATCTAGACACGTGTGTCAACCAAAGTTATAACTTTGTTGTAGATATCTTATCGGGGATGGGTGTGGCAAGCCTGTAACAAGGTGGCCATTTTTGTGAAAATAAAATGTCTCTTAACTCTCAAATGCCTTTTCGGATCGAGTCGGACCCAAAAAGGCGTTTGTGCACATTCATGACCTGAACACAAAGATATGTAAATAAAAGGGTTATCTTTAGAAATGGCTCTCCAGCGCCCCCTACAAACTTATAATGGGAGCTTAGAATTTAGTTTGTCATAGAGACTTCAAATTTGGTACACACATCTCTTATGTCATGACGAACATAAAAGCCAATGACAACCACCCCCTATCTATAAATGTGTTGCCATAGCAACGCCCCAAATATGTGGACAAAGTCAATGGGAAGTGAAATTTTAGTTTATCATAAGCAAATGAAACTTGGTACACACATCCAGTATGGGCTTATGAACAAAAAGCCAATGGTGACCACCCCTATCTATAAATGTGTTGCCATAGCAACGCCCCAAATATGTGGACAAAGTCAATAGGAAGTGAAAATTTTAGTTTGTCGTAAGCAAATGAAACTTGGTACACACATCCAGTATGGGCTTATGAACAAAAGCCAATGGTGACCACACCCTATCACACACGGGAAGGCGGCCATTTTGAATTGAATATTTGAATCTTCTTAGAATACACCTCTCTTTTAAAAAAACAGAACTTTGTTTTTCTCGCCTTAGCCCAAGCATAATCTATTATTTTCAAAAGTTCAGACAGCTCCCAGGAAAACCAGGGATTGTGGAGACCTTTAACTCTAAATTACACGGTGGTGTAGCAGGACGCAGGAGTAGCACAGGCCCGAGGTGATGAAGCAGGATCCAGCCAGAAGAAGATTCAAGCAGTAGCACAGGCCTGGTTATTTGACATTACTGTGAAGTTTACGCTTTAAAGCACAAAATGCAATCCTCCGAGTAGATGATTCCTCATGTATCAAGGGAGGCGAGGGTCTTTATCGCCGCTATGCTTTAATTGTTATTATTATTATTCTGCTCTTGAGGGCAAATTTGACCCTGAACATGCACGAAAACTCAGGAAACTTTGCCCAAAATTCAAGCCCGGCGAAAAATTTATTGAAATGAAGTCCGCAAGAAAAAATATGAAAAAATGACTCAGTGGCGACCCCTGGAAAAGTCAAAATACATTGGGCCTATGGAAAGTGAAAGTAACTTTTTTCCAACGTAGAAAAATGAAACTTGGTACATCCATAGGACACCTCAGGGCAAATATAAAAGTCTATGACAGCCACACCCTAAAGTCAACAGGAAGTCCGTCGTGTGGGGTGGAACGCGCGGCCACCTAAATCGCACTCCTCGCGCAAAATGATTGAATTCATCGTGTTTTTATCTAAAAGGCCCCAAATTTGGTGAGTATCATCTAGACACGTGTGTCAACCAAAGCTATCACTTTGTTGTAGATATCTTATCGGGTATGGGTGTGGCAAGCCTGTAACGAGGTGGCCATTTTTGTGAAAATAAAATGTCTTAACTCCTCAAACGCCTTCTCGGATCGAGTTGGACCCAAAAAGGCGTTTGTGCACATTCATGACCTGAACACAAAGATATGTAAATAAAAGGGTTATCTTTAGAAATGGCTCTCCAGCGCCCCCTACAAACTTATAATGGGAGCTTAGAATTTAGTTTGTCATAGAGACTTCAAATTTGGTACACACATCTCTTATGTCATGACGAACATAAAAGCCAATGACAACCACCCCTATCTATAAATGTGTTGCCATAGCAACGCCCCAAATATGTGGACAAAGTCAATGGAAGTGAAATTTTAGTTTATCGTAAGCAAATGAAACTTGGTACACACATCCAGTATGGGCTTATGAACAAAAAGCCAATGGTGACCACCTATCTATAAATGTGTTGCCATAGCAACGCCCCAAATATGTGGACAAAGTCAATAGGAAGTGAAAATTTTAGTTTGTCGTAAGCAAATGAAACTTGGTACACACATCCAGTATGGGCTTATGAACAAAAAGCCAATGGTGACCACACCCTATCACACACGGGAAGGCGGCCATTTTGAATTGAATATCTGATTTGCCTTAGAATACACCTCTCTTTAAAAAACAGTACTTTGTTTTTCTCGCCTTAGCCCAAGCATAATCTATTATTTTCAAAAGTTCAGACAGCTCCCAGGAAAACCAGGGATTGTGGAGGCCTTTAACTCTAAATTACAAGGTGGTGTAGCAGGCCCCAGCAGTAGCACAGGCCCGAGGTGATGAAGCAGGATCCAGCCAGAAGAAGATTCAAGCAGTAGCACAGGCCTGGTTATTTGACATTACTGTGAAGTTTACGCTTTAAAGCACAAAATGCAATCCTCCGAGTACATGATTCCCCGCGGTCTCAAGGGAGGCGAGGGTCTTTATCGCCGCTATGCTTTAATTAGACCGAGCCGGTGATAACCGGAAGGGTCTATTATTTTTGATAGCGTCCGTTATTATTATTATTATTATTCTTCTTCTACTCTTTGAGGGCAAATTTGACCCCCTGAACATGCACGAAAACTCAGGAAACTTTGCCCAAAATTCAAGCCCGGCGAAAAATTTATAGAAATGAAGTCCATAAGAAAAATATGAAAAAATGACTCAGTGGCGACCCCTGGAAAAGTCAAAATACATTGGGCCTATGGAAAGTGAAAGTAACTTTTTTCCAGCGTAGCAAAATGAAACTTGGTACATCCATAGGACACCTCAGGGCAAAGATAAAAGTCTATGACAGCCACACCCTAAACTCAACAGGAAGTCCGCCGTGTGGGGTGGAACACGCGGCCACTAAAATCGCACTCCTCGCGCAAAATGATTCAACTCATCGTGTTTTTATCTAAATGGCCCCAAATTTGGTGAGTATCATCTAGACACGTGTCAACCAAAGTTATAACTTTGTTGTAGATATCTTATCGGGTATGGGTGTGGCAAGCCTGTAACGAGGTGGCCATTTTTGTGAAAATAAAACGTCTCTTAACTCTCAAACGCCTTCTCGGATCGAGTTGGACCCAAAAAGGCGTTTGTGCACATTCATGACCTGAACACAAAAATATGTAAATAAAAGGGTTATCTTTAGAAATGGCTCTCCAGCGCCCCTACAAACTTATAATGGGAGCTTAGAATTTAGTTTGTCATAGAGACTTCAAATTTGGTACACACATCTCTTATGTCATGACGAACATAAAAGCCAATGACAACCACCCCTATCTATAAATGTGTTGCCATAGCAACGCCCCAAATATGTGGACAAAGTCAATGGGAAGTGAAAATTTTAGTTTATCATAAGCAAATGAAACTTGGTACACACATCCAGTATGGGCTTATGAACAAAAAGCCAATGGTGACCACCCCTATCTATAAATGTGTTGCCATAGCAACGCCCCAAATATGTGGACAAAGTCAATAGGAAGTGAAAATTTTAGTTTGTCGTAAGCAAATGAAACTTGGTACACACATCCAGTATGGGCTTATGAACAAAAAGCCAATGGTGACCACACCCTATCACACACGGAAGGCGGCCATTTTGAATTGAATATCTGATTTGCCTTAGAATACACCTCTTTAATAAACAGTACTTTGTTTTTCTCGCTTTAGCCCAAGCATAATCTATTATTTTCAAAAGTTCAGACAGCTCCCAGGAAAACCAGGGATTGTGGAGGCCTTTAACTCTAAATTACAAGGTGGTGTAGCAGGCCCCAGCAGTAGCACAGGCCCGAGGTGATGAAGCAGGATCCAGCCAAGAAGAAGATTCAAGCAGTAGCACAGGCCTGGTTATTTGACATTACTGTGAAGTTTACGCTTTAAAGCACAAAATGCAATCCTCCGAGTACATGATTCCCGCGGTCTCAAGGGAGGCGAGGGTCTTATCGCCGCTATGGCTTTAATTAGACCGAGCCGGTGATAACCGGAAGGGTCTATTATTTTGATAGCGTCCGTTATTATTATTATTATTATTCTTCTTCTGCTCTTTGAGGGCAAATTTGACCCCTGAACATGCACGAAAACTCAGGAAACTTTGCCCAAAATTCAAGCCCGCGAAAAATTTATAGAAATGAAGTCCGCAAGAAATAATATGAAAAATGACTCAGTGGCGACCCCTGAAAAGTCAAAATACATTGGGCCTATGGAAAGTGAAAGTAACTTTTTTCCAACGTAGAAAAATGAAACTTGGTGCATCCATAGGACACCTCAGGGCAAATATAAAAGTCTATGACAGCCACACCCTAAACTCAACAGGAAGTCCGCAGTGGTGGTGGAACGCGCGGCCACTAAAATCGTGACTCCTCGCGCAAAATGATTCAACTCATCGTGTTTTTATCTAAATGGCCCCAAATTTGATGAGTATCATCTAGACACGTGTGCCAACCAAAGTTATAACTTTGTTGTAGATATCTTATCGGGGATGGGTGTGGCAAGCCTGTAACGAGGTGGCCATTTTTGTGAAAATAAAATGTCTCTTAACTCTAAAACGCCTTCTCGGATCGAGTTGGAACCAAAAAGGCGTTTGTGCACATTCATGACCTGAACACAAAGATATGTAAATAAAAGGGTTATCTTTAGAAATGGCTCTCCAGCGCCCCCTACAAACTTATAATGGGACCCAAGAATTTAGTTTGTCATAGAGACATGAAATTTGGTACACACATCTCTTATGTCACGACGAACATAAAAGCCAATGACAACCACCCCCTATCTATAAATGTGTTACCATAGCAACGCCCCAAATATGTGGACAAAGTCAATGGGAAGTGAAAATTTTAGTTTATCATAAGCAAATGAAACTTGGTACACAGATCCAGTATGGGCTTATGAACAACAAAGCCAATGGTGACCACCCCCTATCTATAAATGTGTTGCCATAGCAACGCCCCAAATATGTGGACAAAGTCAATAGGAAGTGAAAATTTTAGTTTGTCATAAGCAAATGAAACTTGGTACACACATCCAGTATGGGCTTATGAACAAAAAAGCCAATGGTGACCACACCCTATCACACACGGGCGGCCATTTTGAATTGAATATCTGATTTGACTTAGAATACACCTCTCTTTTAAAAAACAGTCCTTTGTTTTTCTCGCCTTAGCCCAAGCATAATCTATTATTTTCAAAAGTTCAGACAGCTCCCAGGAAAACCAGGGATTGTGGAGGCCTTTAACTCTAAATTACAAGGTGGTGTAGCAGTAGCACAGGCCCGAGGTGATGAAGCAGGATCCAGCCAGAAGAAGATTCAAGCAGTAGCACAGGCCTGGTTATTTGACATTACTGTGAAGTTTACGCTTTAAAGCACAAAATGCAATCCTCCGAGTACATGTGTCCCATGGTCTCAAGGGAGGCGAGGGTCTTTATCGCGCGCTATGGCTTTAATTATTATTATTATTATTCTTCTTCTGCTCTTTGAGGGCAAATTTGACCCCCTGAACATGCACGAAAACTCAGGAAACTTTGTCCAAAATTCAAGCCCGGCGAAAAATTTATTGAAATGAAGTCCGCAAGAAAAAATATGAAAAAATGACTCAGTGGCGACCCCTGGAAAAGTCAAAATACATTGGGCCTATGGAAAGTGAAAGTAACTTTTTCCAACGTAGAAAATGAAACTTGGTACATCAATAGGACACCTCAGGGCAAATTTAAAAGTCTATGACAGCCACACCCTAAACTCAACAGGAAGTCCGCCGTGTGGGGTGGAACGCGCGGCCACTAAAATCGCACTACTCGCGCAAAATGATTCCACTCATCGTGTTTTTATCTAAAAGGCCCCAAATTTGGTGAGTATCATCTAGACACGTGTGTCAACCAAAGCTATCACTTTGTTGTAAATATCTTATCGGGTATGGGTGTGGCAAGCCTGTAACTAGGTGGCCATTTTTGTGAAAATAAAATGTCTCTTAACTCTAAAACGCCTTCTCGGATCAAGTCGGACCTAAAAAGGCGTTTGTGCACATTCATGACCTGAACACAAAAATATGTAAATAAAAGGGTTATCTTTAGAAATGGCTCTCCAGCGCCCCCTACAAACTTATAATGGGAGCCAAGAATTTAGTTTGTCATAGAGACTTCAAATTTGGTACACACATCTCTTATGTCATGACGACATAAAAGCCAATGACAACCACCCCTATCTATAAATGTGTTGCCATAGCAACGCCCCAAATATGTGGACAAAGTCAATGGGAAGTGAAAATTTTAGTTTATCATAAGCAAATGAAACTTGGTACACACATCCAGTATGGGCTTATGAACAAAAAGCCAATGGTGACCACCCCTATCTATAAATGTGTTGCCATAGCAACGCCCCAAATATGTGGACAAAGTCAATAGGAAGTGAAAATTTTAGTTTGTCGTAAGCAAATGAAACTTGGTACACTGATCCAGTATGGGCTTATGAACAAAAGCCAATGGTGACCACACCCTATCACACACGGGAAGGTGGCCATTTTGAATTGAATATGTGAATCTTCTTAGAATACACCTCTCTTTTAAAAACAGTACTTTGATTTTCTCGCCTTAGCCCAAGCATAATCTATTATTTTCAAAAGTTCAGACAGCTCCCAGGAAAACCAGGGATTGTGGAGACCTTTAACTCTAAATTACAAGGTGGTGTAGCAGGCCCCAGCAGTAGCACAGGCCCGAGGTGATGAAGCAGGATCCAGCCAGAAGAAGATTCAAGCAGTAGCACAGGCCTGGTTATTTGACATTACTGTGAAGTTTACGCTTTAAAGCACAAAATGCAATCCTCCGAGTACATGATTCCCGGTCTCAAGGGAGGCGAGGGTCTTTATCGCCGCTATGCTTTAATTAATATTATTATTCTGCTCTTTGAGGGCAAATTTGACCCCTGAACATGCACGAAAACTCAGGAAACTTTGCCCAAAATTCAAGCCCGGCGAAAAATTTATTGAAATGAAGTCCGCAAGAAAAATATGAAAAATGACTCAGTGGCGACCCTGGAAAAGTCAAAATACATTGGGCCTATGGAAAGTGAAAGTAACTTTTTTCCAACGTAGAAAAATGAAACTTGGTACATCCATAGGACACCTCAGGGCAAATATAAAAGTCTATGACAGCCACACCCTAAACTCAACAGGAAGTCCGCCGTGTGGGGTGGAACGCGCGGCCACCTAAATCGCACTCCTCGCGCAAAATGATTCAATTCATCGTGTTTTTATCTAAAAGGCCCCAAATTTGGTGAGTATCATCTAGACACGTATGTCAACCAAAGCTATCACTTTGTTGTAGATATCTTATCGGGTATGGGTGTGGCAAGCCTATAACAAGGTGGCCATTTTTGTGAAAATAAAATGTCTCTTAACTCTGAAACGCCTTCTCGGATCGAGTTGGACCCAAAAAGGCGTTTGTGCACATTCATGATCTGAACACAAAGATATGTAAATAAAAGGGTTATCTTTAGAAATGGCCCTCCAGCGCCCCCTACAAACTTATAATGGGAGCTTAGAATTTAGTTTGTCATAGAGACTTCAAATTTGGTACACACATCTCTTATGTCATGACGAACATAAAAGCCAATGACAACGACCCCCTATCTATAAATGTGTTGCCATAGCAACGCCCCAAATATGTGGACAAACTCAATGGGAAGTGAAAATTTTAGTTTATCATAAGCAAATGAAACTTGGTACACACATCCACCATGGGCTTATAAACAAAAAAGCCAATGGTGACCACCCCCTATCTATAAATGTGTTGCCATAGCAACGCCCCAAATATGTGGACAAAGTCAATGGGAAGTGAAAATTTTAGTTTGTCGTAAGCAAATGAAACTTGGTACACACATCCAGTATGGGCTTATGAACAAAAAAGCCACACCCTATCACACACGGGAAGGCGGCCATTTTGAATTGAATATCTGATTTGCCTAAGAATACACCTCTCTTTTAAAAAACAGTACTTTGTTTTTCTCGCCTTAGCCCAAGCATAATCTATTATTTTCAAAAGTTCAGACAGCTCCCAGGAAAACCAGGGATTGTGGAGACCTTTAACTCTAAATTACAAGGTGGTGTAGCAGGCCCCAGCAGTAGCACAGGCCCGAGGTGACGAAGCAGGATCCAGCCAGAAGCAGATTCAAGCAGTAGGACAGGCCTGGTTATTTGACATTACTGTGAAGTTTACGCTTTAAAGCACAAAATGCAATCCTCCGAGTACATGATTCCCCGCGGTCTCAAGGGAGGCGAGGGTCTTTATCGCCGCTTGCGGCTTTAATTATTATTATTATTAGATGTCCCTAGAGCAACAGAGAGTGCCAAACATATGGAAACAGTCAACAGTTATTCCAGTGGCCAAACTAAATCAAATCATAAAAAAGCTAGACTGGAATATGCCAAACTACATGTTGACAAGCCACAAAGCTTCTGGGAGAATGTCCTATGAACAGATGAGACAAAAATGGAACTTTTTGCCACGGCACATCAGCTCTATGTTCACAGACGGAAAAATTAAGCATATCAAGAAAAGAACACTGTCCTTACTGTCAAACATGGAGGAGGCTCTGTTATGTTCTGGGGCTGCTTTGCTGCATCTGGCACAGGGTGTCTTGAATCTGTGCAGGGTACAATGAAATCTGAAGACTATCAAGGGTTTCTAGAGAGAAATGTGCTGGCCAGTGTCAGACAGCTTGGTCTCAGTCGCAGGTCATGGGTCTTGCAACAGGACAATGACCCAAAACACACAGCTAAAAACACCCAAGAATGGTTAGGAGGAAAACATTGGACTATTGTAAAGTGGCCTTCTATGAGCCCTGACCTAAATCCTATTGAGCATCTTTGGAATGAGCTGAAACATGCAGTCTGGAAAAGACACCCTTCAAACCGGAAACAACTGGAGCAGTTTGCTCATGAGGAGTGGGCCAAAATACCTGCTGAGAGGTGCAGAAGTCTCATCAACAGTTACAGGAATCGTCTGATTGCAGTGATAGCCTCAAAAGGTTGTGCAACAAAATATTAAGTTAGGGGTACCAACAATTTTGTCCAGGCCTGTTCCATGAGTTTATTTTTTAAAATAATTCCGTTGAAGCATGGTTGAAAAGCAATGTCTGACTTTCATTGGTTAACATTCATAGAATTTTTATTTATTATTACTTTAGTCAGAATAAAGTTTTTTCTGTGACCATTGTGAATTTTTCTTTCATTGACCGAAGGGTACCAACAATTTTGTCCACGTGTGTATGTGTAACTGTAGTCACAGGAACATCTAGCTGCTTGGAGATGGTCTTATAGCCTTTACTGTTATCATGCTTGTCTATAATTTTCTTTCTATTCTCCTGCGACAACTCTTTCCTTCGCTTCCTCTGGTCCATGTTGAGTGTGGTACACACCATGTCACCAGACAACACAGTGACTACCTGAACCCTATAAATAGGCCCACTGACTGATTACAAGATTGTACACACCTGTGATGCTAATTAGTGCACACACCTTGAATTAACATGTCCATTTGGTCACATTATTTACAGTCTTTTCAAGGGGTACCATCAATTTTGTCTAGGCCTGTTTCATGAGTTTATTTTTTAAAATAATTCCGTTGAAGCATGGTTGAAAAGCAATGTCTGACTTTCATTGGTTAACATTCATAGAATTTTTTATTTATTATTACTTTTGTCAGAATAAAGTTTTTTCTGTGACCATTGTGAGTTTTTCTTTCATTGACCGAAGGGTACCAACAATTTTGTCCACGTGTGTATAATACCACTGTCCTGTTTGAATATTTAGTTTGACAACTCACCTCGGTCTAATTATTGACGCTGTGGTGGTAACCCTTGCTGGGTAGGTGGTGTGCGCCCCATCCCCCAAGCTTGTACCTAGTATGTAGGAATCTTGCATCCCTGTCTTTTTTAAACACTTGTGCAGCTATGGAGTGAGGGGCTCACTGTTGTCCCGCAGATGATGGACATATGTCCAGTCTGTCTCAGCCTTGATGACCTGAGGGAGGCGCTGTCGGACAACCCATGCATGAAATGCAGTTACATGCCGCAGGCTTTGAGAGCGGCTATATTAGGGCAGCTGTCTTCTGAAGGCGATAGGAAAAGGGTGAAAATTGGACAGTGCTCTTTCTTCTAAGGTTGATCGCCTGTCTGCAGAAATGGCAGAGATTAGATCTCTCTTTAAAATTTGCCAGTCAAACCCCCGGGCAGAGGAGGCGGGTGCCCACTCCACCAATGCCTACCATAGTTCCTAAAGACAATTTCCTTTCATTGGCAGCCACTGCCTCATTTTTTGATGAGGGAACCTCCCAGGCTTCTGAGGCTGGCTCTTTGTCATTTACCCGGAGCTCAGTGAGTAAGACAAGGGACAGCTCAGTGCAAACTGTCTTACGCATGGCTCTGGAATGCTTAGGTGTGGAAGTTCCACAGCAGCCAGCATCCGTTCCGGTGTTGTGTCTGATAGTGAACCCTTAGCCATCAACACACCTGCTATTAAGAGAACTGTGACTTGTAATATAATTTTTTCTGCCATTCATATGCTTGAACTCACCTCATAGTCCATATAAACTTGTAGCGGTGTCTTTGGTACACGCGCAGTCTTAAATTGTTTTCCTATCCAGACTTTCCATTTCAACCAACTTTGTTCGGGTTTGGTGTCTTTGGGCCATCTCAGCCAGTACACCACAGGTTGGACTATCATTTTTGTGTCTATCACTGCAACGGCAGACATAATTTTACTCCCCATGTTATCTGGGAAGTTCATTTGGAGACCCCTCTATGTACATGTGATCCTAGCTTTTAGCACACATAGGACATCTCTCCCTCGAATATTAAGTGGAGTGGTTTTAAAATATAATGACGTTCTTAATGGCCTTCCCACCATAGTCAATTGCACTTTGTGAGAGGAATAATTAGTGTTTTCCCAGAGAATCCCACTATTTTTACGCTTGTATATCTCTTCCTTCTTGTCCAAAAGAAGACTAGGTTGCTCCTGTTCCAACCATAAATAGAGTCATTGTCTTGTATTTTTACTATAATAGTTGGCTCATCAAGCGATTGAGTGGATACAATTGGGATCATGTTCTCCTCTCAATCATACTCCAGGCACTACTAATAATTTCATATTGGGCCGTTTGGACACTACCGTTGAATGTGTCCTATCTGTCCACAAATCCAGCACCCTTCAGGCATCTGCCGTAGTCTTGGGTTTAAAACCCCTTATTAACTGCCATATAAAAAGTCCGCCAGAGCATTTCCTACATTTGTACATACTGTTGAACCATTTTTTGGAATATTCTAACAAGCTATACATCAATACAATCCCATATTTTAGGAATATCTGTGCAGTAAGTTATTATAATATATTTACAATACAATTTTTTTCCCCCATATTTTTCCAAAAAAATTAAATTTCCTAGCTATATCC
This sequence comes from Perccottus glenii, assembly GCA_024416835.2. Lineage (NCBI taxonomy): Eukaryota > Metazoa > Chordata > Actinopteri > Gobiiformes > Odontobutidae > Perccottus > Perccottus glenii. The sequence goes on along the minus strand of CM044549.2, from coordinate 5,140,337 downwards.
CTTAAAATTATGAGTATAAAAAATGTGCAGATCATTTCAAACTCCATAATTTTTATTTGAAGTGTTTACCCAATTCAGTTTTTGAGATAGACATATTTTTATAAACTGAAAAAACAAAAATATAATTGATAATTTTCCACAATTTGCAAAAAAAAGGCAGCATGTACAACAAAATACTATTTACAATACTACAATCATGTTTCTAAAGTGTAACAGAAACATAGGAGCACACTTAACTTTGTATAAGACCATGTTCATTCATAAAAGTACATTAAACAACCAAAAAGATAAATTGTTTCAGTGGATCAGAAGAAGTCAACTCCACCATAAACTTGTTGTAGTCCTTCACAGCTGATGGCACTGGCCCCTTTACTGGTGTCTACTTTCTCCCAAACTCTCCCAAATTGCCCAGATACAGCATGAGCCCAAAATACTAGTACAGCTGATCTTCTCTGAGCTCTGCCCATTTAAATCTTTTAACTGCCGCAGCAATGTTTTTTGCTGGATTTCTACTGGTGTTTTCACACTGTTTTATCAAAGAACATCTTGAGTTCTGATGGATATGGCATATCCACACATTGTGACAGGTGGCTGCACAACGGGCTGTCTTTTATGGAGGAAATGGGGTGTGGCAAGCTATCAGGCTCCTTGTGGCTCTTCCAGCTCCAGGAAGTGCATCTGAATGGAAGCGACTGCTCCTGCTTTTGTGTGCATGCAGTAGACTCCCTCCTCTCCCTGTCCTCAGTGAAGTGGGTGGGGCAGGGGAGCAGAAGACCACTCTCCTCCTCAATAACACTGCAGACAGAATAAATCAGACATAAATATGAAACACAACAGTAATGATTATATACATACACTAATGTATAACTATATATATCTACACCTAAAACTATCAGTAAAACTAAATTTCAAGAGTATGGTCTGGAGTTGAATTGGCAGTCCATCATTACATCATCAATAACAGTATGGTATGGTAGCACAGACAGCCAAACAAGAAAAAAATTACAGCAGATTGTCAATAAAGCATCCAAGATAATAGGAAAACCACTGCCTTCAGTCGATTCCCTCTATAAATATCGGACTGTAAAGTGGGCAAAGAAAATAATCTCTGACCCCCTACATCCAGCGAACCACCTTTTTCAGCTTCTTCCCTCACGTAGGCGCTACAGGTCACTCCCTACCAAGACCAAACGCCTCACAAACAGCCTTTTCCCCACAGCTATCAGGACTCTGAACTACTCTCTTATAGTCTAGTTTTTCCTCTTATATACTATGCATTGTCATGTAACCACTCTATCTTGTATTGCTACATGTTGTGATGTATATTGTCTATTTGTTGTTTGTAAATGTACGATGATGCAGAGCTTAAAACATACTGTACCGAAAACAAATTCCACCGGCATTGTCGTGTGGCTAAATAAACAATCTAATCTAATCTAATCTATAAAAATGACAAGTGACAATGACAAGTTTGTCAGTGGCAGTATATATACTTTCAACACAACACACACGAAGTTACACGTATTATTAGACGTATTACGCACGACAACAATAAAACAATGATGCGCATTTGGCGCTACTTTTCTCTAACTCAAACTCAAAACATGTCATGAAATATATACTTACATGTCATAGAAGGGATCTATTCCTTCCGTGAAGTGGACTTATTCATAACTGTCTATCCGGGGGAGACGAGGAGTAAAAAACCTGTCTTCATCATCCGACGCAGTTATCAGATTTGGCCAAGGGGTAGTGCCATTTGCGCCGGGTTTTTGTGGATCCATAAATTTCCGTGATGGCGTGGGGAGTTAGTGCAACGTATGTGGTGAGTGTCTGGAGTATGTGTGATGTTTGTTTTTGTAAAAGAGTGAGATATAGAATGAAAAGCAGCAGACTGCTGCGTAGTAAGTACTGTGAGCTAAAATAAAGTTTCCCGCGAGAAATTCGTTAATTTCCGACTTTGGGTCCACAACCAATCATATAATAGTTTATGCTCACGACGGGTGGACGTATATTCCTACGTAGGAAGTGCTGTGAGTGCATATCAGAGCTATAGAACACCTGGAGAAGCCATGGTCCGTATGTTATAATAATTTTACTGTGAGCGGCTTTTGCTAGACATTTGCAAACCCCTCAGAGGAACAAAACAGCAATCTGGGAGATGTAGAAAGCGTGACATTAAAAAATAACTTCTCCACTTTCATATGCAAAAAAATTATTGCTCTCTTATTTTGTTGCAAATCTAGAGGTATCTAAAAATAGATATGCAAATAGATCGGGGCGCTCCATCCATTTTTAAAGGGCTAATGGCCGACCGGCTGAGGTAAATTCAGTACTTACAGGGCGCTGCATAGGCCTGCCTCTGCAGGCCTGTGTGGGCATCCTTCTATATCCCCATGGCACTGGGGAGGCTGGAACACAGATAAGGGTGTAGCGAATATAGATATATATTTATGTAAATTCTCAATTAACACTGTAGCAGATCAACCCTCGGAATCCCCACGGATTAACTGTCCTGTCTTTTCTATTATTGCCAGAGGCCTTCAGAGACAAGCTTGTATCCAAAGTCTGAAGGAGGACTGGGTTAACACTGTTTTCTTAAAGGACGGCCAGAGTGTCTTCGAAAACAGACTTCTACAATGGTCAAAACACCACCCCCCTGGTGGTCAAATGAACAAATGACTATCCAATCATCAAAAGACAATTTTGTAATTATTACATTAAAGGAAAATGTATTTTTGATATTCTGTTGTTTATACTGTCCTCTTCCAGGACACGGCGTTGTGACCAAATAACTCCCTTTATGGTTTATGGTTTCCGTTTTGTTTTAAATGAAATGTAATTAATGTTTCAACAATATTCTACATATTCATAATACTCTACTTTTCTTTGTATAATCCTACAAGCATAAATGTTTGGTGTGTGTTATGAGAATATGGTGAAACAAAAGGAATGTTTTAAAAACTTTAGTTAAACTTTAGTTTAAATGTTTCCAAGCAACTTCCTCTTCCGCCGGAAGAGCGCCCCCGACTCAAAGGTGCTAAAAGCTGGCTGCTAGCCAAAAATCACTCTCTTGCCTCTTGGCCCCCTGCTTCATCGGAACTGTCCACGGACAGTCCGCTCCCTGCAGGGACCGCACTCTCTTCCTGCTTGACCACCATCGCCAAAGCTTCGAGCTTCGTGTTAGCACGAGTAAACTTCTTTGTTCCAAAGACCGTGCCTGCTAAAGCGCCTGCCCTTCCCCAAAAGAGCGCGCGCAGAAGCAAGTTTTTAACCAGCACAGCAACAGCTAAGAACTCTTTCATGGACATCGCAATAGCTTACACAAACTCTTAACGGCACACGGAGGCCCAGGCTAACTTGGACAGCAACAGGACGCCCTCACTCTTCCCGGGCTTCAAACCCCGACGGCATCCTTGGTGTGGAACGCTCCATCAGTAAGCGACGAACTTTTTGAAAACACCCAGGACCCTCGCCTCGGACCCCTGAGGCCCACCGAACTGGGCCAGCCCACCGGACCGGTCTCTCAGCCCCGCTGACTACAGAGTAAGTCCGCACGTGACACACAACAGCCTTGGTGTCGTTAAATGTCCTCTGTCCAAACTCCAGCCGAAACCGCCCTCAGTGTCCTCCGTTAAAAGACCCTTTTAGTTTTCATCATTTAGATTAATATGTATAAACATTCCTTTGGTTCACAAACCGTCTGAAAGCAAATATTTATCCCTGTATTTACTCCTGTGTTCATTCCTGTGTCTTGTCAATTCCTTTCCCTGTTCTAATGTCATTTACCATTATAGATTTGTGTCGATACAGAATACTCTGTATCGACACAGTTCTTCCCAAATCATGGCTATATATATCCGTTAAAGCCTATATGATCGGCCTGATTTTTTTCCAGCCAGTGGCAGTTCAGCTACTGTGAACAATTCCTCAGTTATATGTTTCCAGCCAAATTCAGAATAAGCGCTTGTATATCCCCTAAAGCCAAAGTTAATTTAACTGTATTGGATTCCATATCTGATATAAATTTATTATCCCTTTGTGATAGATCAGGAAGCCTATTAGCCGGGCCAACCATATCTGTAAAGGACCATGTAATAGATTGAGGTTTGTTACGGGCTCTCGTTAGGGTTAGGGATAAATTCCCATCCCTGCATTGTCTTCTCCTTCGGTCTCTTGCCAGGGAGGGGTTTACTACCCTTCTACTCTGGAGAGTCATACCAGATTTTTTGCATTTTTGTTTTGTTTCTTCTAAATCTGCTAATGCTTTTTCAAGCAGATTTATCCTTACATTAGCTTGTCTCTTAGCTTTGCCTTTGCTGCCTCTGCACTTCTTAATCAATTTTAGATTTTGCGATGGGTGATTTAACACCTAAAGTTAAAAATTCTTCAGATAAGCTTGACTTTAGTCTTTCTCTCAAACTTCGTTCCTTTTCGTCTAGTTCCTTTTTTTTTTTTTTACAATAATCTTCTCCCATATCTTTACATTTTCTTCTATAGTCCTTTTTGACTTGGACTATATGAGGTTTGTTTAGAATCGGAGAACAAAAAACGGCTTTGTTTTGACTAAAGGTAAGCTCCAGAGGAACTTTTTCCCTCATTCTCATATGCGTGTCTTAAAAGCTAGTGTTAGTCTTTCATAGTCATTCCTATCTTGACAGAATTGATTCGGTTTAGCCAGCTTTTTGGATCCTTTACTTTAAATGGTTTTAATATTACGAGTATCTTATGGCATTTTACGACAAGAGCAGGCTTTTGCATAATTTTCCTCCTTATCGCTCTGAATGGAGGTGCTGTCTCTGGAGGGAGAGACGCAGCTGGAGTCGCTTTCATAGCCTCTGCCTAGCGTTCCTCTTTTTGGTTTAGTTAAAGTCAATTTAAATGTTACTGTTATTTTGTCATCTATTTTTTCCGACAGTTGTTTAATTGGAAATTGTCCAGCACTTTTTGTATAGAGCAGAGGACACAAGGCTTAACAAAGATTTTTGACCCTTGTGGTTGTGTTTTTTCCATGATTAATCTTCTCCTCGCCTTGTGTCTAAACCAGGGGTCTCAAACTCAAATTATTTGGGGGCCGCTGAAGGCAGAGCCTGGGCCGGATCAGGTATTCCACAAAAAAAGCTTTGTTAAATCCTCTCAAATGTCATTACTAACAATTCTTTAACTTCAATGGGTTCTTCTGAACCTGAGCTATCCTGAACTTAAATGGAATATTGAAGAACATAAATGAGCTGGCTGAGTGGCCCCATTGGATGTCCACTCCCCTTGGTGATATTGTCAACAGAACATCGGCATTAATTTGCAGATTCATCATAATAACTAATCCGAATGGATAGTGGCGATCAAATTGCCATCAACTTTAAAACAAATCAGCCCATTTCAAATGATCCAATGCCGGTAACATTGAATTTGTCCAGCTCAAGGTCAAACATGCTCATTTCAAACACAGTAAGAAGCAGTAATTTTATGACGGCTCCTCCATAGTTATGAAATGTTTCTCTGTCTGCATCAAGCCCAACCTATGGCCCGCTCCCAGGAGCCATATACTCCACTGTGATGGTACGTTGGTTCAGTGCCAGCTTGCACAAAAAGGAACCTTCCACACACAAAGTGGTAACGTGCCATTCATATAAAACTTGCAGGGCGCACTAACATTAAACTTTCATATCGTCATTACAGACTTTCATCACAGACTTCAACATATTTTGGCGTGACCTTTGAGACAAGAAGCATGATGGCTTGGCCCTCACTAGCTCATGTTGACAAGAATGTTTTGACTACTAGGAAAGCTCATTTCAACAACTTTCACCTGGATGCCAGGCAGCACAGGCTTTGAAAGCCTGTGTCTCATGGCAGTTCTTCTGTGACCTTGCTCCATGGAGAAACAAGGCGTACATGTGCAGCGATGTACCTATGGGCACTGTCATATGCCATAGGGAGGTCGTCACCACGGATGACCAAAAGAAAAAAAGTTCAAGAACAAAAGGTTTGAAATTGATGCACCATCAAATCCATGTGACTTTGCTCACATCAAATTGGTCCACTTTGTTTTAGCGGACTCTAAAACAAAACTAAACCTGCTCCACAGCAGGGTTGCCGTGTTTTTACCAGAGAAATGAAACCTTCTCAAAACCAAACAACTTTTTGTAGACGAAAAAAAAACTTGTGTGCTCAAACTAAAATTGAACTTACCTGGATCTTTACCAAAACCAGCATATAGCAACAGGCCTAATATGTAGATAACTGGAAGACAACATGTAGATGCTTTCCTACCTGTGATGATCCCTGTATGACCACTGCAAAACTGGCTGTCACAATGAATTTCTGAAAAGGTTGCAGGTGAGTTTTCCAGTTTTAACAGCTTGGCTTCCCATTTCCTTTGGAGACTTTGGAAGCAGAGTGCCATGTTACTCTCTGCTTTTGCATCCCGGCATATCTAGCAATAAAAAGGAGCCTTATTGATGTTTTACATTATGTTTGATTTTATACACTAAGTGGTTGCACTACTCTGTTGTCACCTTATGCCCAGAGCCAGTCAGGGTTACCTAAGGCAGCCAGCCTCAAAGCTTTTATTTTTTGTGGAGATAAGTTTAATTAATACCCAGTTTAAATGCAACTAAATTGTCATTTTGGGTTGTGTTCTAAATACTGGATGGTGGACCTATTTATTTACACATACAGTAGGGTTCGAAAGTTTGGGCACCCCAGGTAAATTTTTTTATTAATGTGCATAAAGACGCCAAGAAAAGATGGAAAATGTGATGATCAAAGATGATGAAAAAGATGGATTGACCAAGATGGCGGCGCGTACACATCGCAAGGCTCAACGTCTCTCCAGTTACTGCATTTTGTTGCCTTGTACCTTACATGTGCAGTGACAATAAAGTTGAATCTAATCTAAAAAAAAATCTAATCTAATCTAAAAATCTCCAAAATGCATCAAATGACAGATTAGACATCCTTATAATAAGTCAAAAAATGTTAGATTTTATTTCCATCATTTACACTTCAAAATAACAAAAAACAAAAAAATGGTGTCTGCAAAAGTTTGGGCACCCTGCAGAGTTAATACCTTGTACTGTCCCCTTTGGCAAGCTAGGACCTGACAGTGTCATGGATTGTTCTCAATCATCGTCTGGATAGACCAGGTGATGTCAATCTCAAAGGTTTTAAATGCCCAGACTCATCTGACCTTGCCCCAACAATCAGCACCATGGGTTCTTCTAAGCAGTTGTCTAAAAAACTGAAACTCAAAATAGTTGACGCTCACAAAGCAGGAGAAGGCTATAAAAAGATAGCAAAGCGTTTTCAGATGCCAATATCCTCTGTTCGTAATGTAATTAAGAAATGGCAGTTATCAGGAACAGTGGAAGTTAAAGCAATCTGGAAGACCAATTAAAATATCAGACAGAACGGCTCGCAGGATTGTGAGAAAAGTAAGTCAAAACCCACGTTTGACTGCTCGATCCCTCCAGAAAGATCTGGCAGACACTGGAGTTGTGGTATACTATTCCACTATAAAGAGATACTTGTACAAATATGGACTTCATGGAAGAGTCATCAGAAGAAAACCTCTTCTACGTCCTCAACACAAAAATCAGCGTTTGTAGTTTGCAAATGAACATATAGACAAGCCTGATGCATTTTGGAAACAAGTTCTGTGGACAGATGAGGTTAAAATAGAACTTTTTGGCCGGAATGAGCAAAGGTATGTTTGGAGAAGAAAGGGCACAGAATTTAATGAAAAGAACCTCTGTCCAACTGTTAAGCATGGGGGTGGATTGATCATGTTTTGGGGTTGTATTGCAGCCAGTGGCACAGGAAACATTTCACGAGTAGAAGGAAAAATGGATTCAATAAAATTTCAGAAAATTTTGGATGCTAACTTGATGCCATCTGTGAAAAAGCTGTAGTTAAAGAGAGGATGGCTTTTACAAATGCATAATGATCCTAAACACACCTCAAAATCCACGGTGGATTACATCAAGATGCATAAACTAAAGGTTTTACCATGGCCTTCACAATCTCCTGACCTCAACATAATTGAAAATTTATAGATAGACATTAAAAGAGCAGTGTGTGACAGACAGCCCAGAAATCTCAAAGAACTGGAAGACTTTTGTAAGGAAGAATGGGCAAAGATACCTCAAACAAGACTTGAAAGACTCTTGGCTAGTTACAAAAAGCGTTTACAAGCTGTGATACTTGCCAAAGGGGGCAATACAAGGTATTAACTCTGCAGGGTGCCCAAACTTTTGCAGACACCAATTTTTTGTTTTCTGTTATTTTGAAAGTAAATAATAAAATTTTTTACCTGGGGTGCCTAAACTTTTGATCCCCACTGTATCTTGTACTTATTCTTGGTAATTACGTTTTTTTTTTTTATTTGAGTGGGATGGTCTTTTATTATATTATTGTGTCAACATATTGTTTCCAATTGAATTGATTGGATTTTTAACCCCTTAAATGCCAGCAATGTCTAGCAAATAGTCTCTTTGTTAGATTTTTTGGGAGGTTCCTTTCCAAATCTGGAAGTGTCAAAAAACATAAATTCTGATAAAAAAATATATACATATTTTTGCTCAAAATTGCTTCTAAATAAATTGCTCCACCTGGGTCTCAAGGACCTCCTCCTTGAACCGCAATCTTATCGTGGTGGACGGGTTTAAGTGCCTGAATGATCTTAAGAGCTATGTTGTCGGGAGCTAAATGCCACTGGTAGGGTCTCCCAAGGCAAACAGGTCCTAGGTGACGGGCCAGACAAAGAGCGGTTAAAAACCCTTTATGGATAGTGGAATATCAAGGACCGTGACGTCGCCCGGTATGGCGCAACCGAGGCCGCAACCTGGAGCCAGGCCCGGGGTTGGGTCTCGTATGTGAGCGCCTGGTGGCCGTGCTCAGCCCAAAGGAGCGACGTAGAGGTGGTGGGCCCACCGCCTGTGGAGCCGTAAGGGGCTGGTGCAAAGTGGACTGGGTGGCGGAGGCCTCGACGACCCAATCTCAGGACACGGAATCTGGAGCTAGGGACATGGAATGTCACCAAGCTGGCAGGGAAGGAGCCTGAGCTGAGCTGAGAGATGACACCTGGAGAGGCGTGATTGGGAGGAATGGCCCCCCGGATTTGAACCTGAGCGGTGTTCTGTTATTGGACTTCTGTGCTAGTCACAGTTTTTTCCATAGCGAACAGCATATTCAAGCATAAGGGTGTCCACCAGTGCACGTGGCACCAGGACACCCTAGGCCGGAGATCGATGATTGACTTTGTAGTTGTTTTATCTGACCTCCGGCCGTATGTCTTGAACACTCGGGTGAAGAGAGGGGCGGAGCTGTCAACTGATCACCACCTGATGCTGAGTTGGATCTGATGGCGGGGGAGAAAGCTGAACAGACTCAGCAGACCCAAACATACTGTGAGAGTCTGTTGGGAACGTTTGGCTGAGCCCCCTGTCAGAAAGATCTTTAACTCCCACCTCCGGCAGAGCTTCGACCAGATCCCGAGGGAGGTTGGAGACATTGAGTCCGAGTGGACCATGTTCTCCACCTTCATTGTCGATGTGGCCACTCGAAGCTGTGGCCGTAAAGTCTCCGGTGCATGTCAAGGGGGCAACCCCCGAACCCGGTGGTGGACACTGGAAGTAAGGGATGCCGTCAAGCTGAAGAAGGAGACCTACCAAGCCTGGTTGGCTCGTGGGACTCCTGAGGCAGCTGATAGGTACCGGCAGGCTAAGCGGACTGCAGCCCGGGGGGTTGTGGAGGCTAAAACTCAGGTCTGAGAGGAGTTCGATGAGGCCATGGAAAAGGACTATCGGTCGGCCTCGAAGAAATTCTAGCAAACCGTCCGGCGCCTCAGGAGTTGTTGTGGGGCTGTCTTGGTTGTACTCTCCAGGATGCTGGAGGGTTTATGGGAGTTTGCCCAACTAGTCCACATCCTTGACTGTATCCCTTGTGGCGCCCTGTGGGGGGTGCTCTGGGAGTATTGGGTCCGGTGCCCTTTGCTAACGGCTGTCCGGTCCCTGTACAACCGGAGCAGGAGCTTGGTCGGCAGTAAGCCAGACCTTTTCCCAGTGCATGTTGGACTCCAGCAGGGCTGCCCTTTGTCACCAGTCCTATACATTATCTTTATGGACGGGATTTCTGGGCGCAGCCAGGGGCCGGAGGGAGTCTGGTTTGGGGACCACAGGATCTCGTCTCTGCTTTTTGCAGATGTTGTCCTGTTGGCTCCATCAAGCCAGGACTTTCAGTGTGCACTGGGACGGTTTTGCAGCCGAGTGTGAAGCAGCAGGGATGAGGATCAGCACCTCCAAGTCTGAGACCATGGAGTCAGTTCAGAGGGAAGTCTGGGTGTCTCTGCTTAGACTGCTACCCCCGCGAACCGGCCCTGGATAAGCGGTAGAAGATGGATGGATGGTCTCAAGGGCATAAAAAATGATTGCCATGGAATGCCAAGGCATTTTTAAGACTTAAAAGAAAAAAAAATATGAAAATTTTTTATTTACCCCAAAATACATAACCTGTCCAAAATCTTATTCCATTTGCATTAACACAGTTATGGAAAAATTATTCCAATCACAATAATTAAAAAATAATTAAAAACACAAAAAAATAAAATAGCCCAATCCAATCCTAAAACTTGACTTTAAAAACATGTACACTATGGGCTCCAGCCAGCTAGTTACAAACCACAACAGTGTCCTCTCTACTGCACATGCTGCTGACCTTACTGAGAAGATTGTGATGACGTTCAAGTTGTTGGGACAACAGGTGGCCAACAGTCAACTCATTTTTTGAAACTTGTGCCAGACCCATGCCTACAAAAACAAAAAAAATCATACTTCTATTCACATGATAGGTGGTGTAGAGATGCAAACAGAGAATACCTTTCAGAATAGCTTCCCAGTGTCTGTGTTTGAGTGTCGGACTCTCCATTTCACACATGACCTCCAGCTGACTGCTTAGGTGTTCCAGGACATTCAAAGTCTCCTGTAGGACAGCATCATCTGAAGGTAGGGCATCAGTCAGAGACAGGACTTTCTCTCTCCACTCTGCCACCTTTACTAAACCTTGCAACACCTGAGCCTGAAAAAAAATGAAGTCACATACCTGGATTATCTCTTACTTCATACAACCGCTCAACATTTGTTATCAGAAAAAAAAAAAATTATGTTATCTCTATTTACTCTAATCACTTAAAATAAGAACTTTGCAGGATTTTCCCCTCAACATAACAACTTCAGTCATTGTGATGGCTTAATGACTTATTTTGTGGTTGATGGGGTCTGTCCCAACCCACCCTAGAGCACTCTTGGCGGAAAAACCAGCTTTGCAAAAAATTTTGGAGACCAGCTGGCGACATGCCGTTCCTTGGAGTCAAAAAGTCTTGCAGAAGTCTCGGGTCTCACAAGAAACAATTTTCCTTTTGCCTTTCCCCTTTTTGCTCTTTGTGTGTGTGTGTGTGTGCGCATGTGCGTGTGTGTGTGTGTGTGTGTGTGTGTGTGTGTGTAGCTGTATTTACTCTTTTTAAAATCATAATGACAATAGAAACTACCCAAATGACCCTGATCAAAAGTTGACATATCCTGGATATTTTGGCCTGATAACATGCCAAAAAACCAAGCCTCTCCCATGGTACCTCTCAAATGGTCGTTGCGTAAGGGCGCCGCCATACGGTGATTTTACAGCGAAATACAGCGATATACCTCCGTCCACCAGAGGGCAGGCTCCAAAAGCGGAAATATAAGGAGAAACCCAATGGAGACTTTACAAGAGTAAAACTCATGTTTACAGCCTGGTACAAAAGATGGCTCCGGTCTCTAGAGCTAAGTTTTTACTACATGACAACTCTAGGGGGGGTGAATTTTTGATTAATATGTTTGTTTATGCTATATAAAAACTATTGTTTTACTATGGAAAAAGCCTGGATGTAACGGCCATTTTATTGCCCATTCGTAATGACAATATTGGTGAATAGGGGACCAATGGGCGGATATCATCCATATTTATACAATCTATGCAAAAAACAGGTTTGAATGGCTACTAAAGGTAACCATCCTCAACTGTAATCTGTTGAGGATGGTTACCTCAGTGAGCATAGTGTGTACTGACTGACACACAAAATGGTCAGTGAGTTTCTGGGCCCCCTGACAGACCTTTGCATCTCTTATCCAGTGCTGCACATGCAGTTTATGTATGTGTCATGAGTAATGAGTCATGGAGAAAGCAAAAAAAATGTCAAAGGATCCGTGGGAAAAGTAGAAAACAGTAAATATATGAATAATGTATGGATTAAAAAAACACATCTAAGGAATTGAGAATGCCAATCAGCAGTGTCCAAACTCTAATTTAGAAGTGGAAAATGAAAAGGTCAAGTAGACCAACAAAAATCTCAGAAAAATATTTACAAATAAGCTGAAATACTGGACTCTCTGACAAAAGATGGTGTGGCTGTTTCAAGAGGCACAATAAGGAGGCACTTGAAGAAAAATGGGCTGCATGTCAAAAAAGCCATTACTTTGCAAATGCCACAAAGCGTCCCACTTAGAATACGCCAAACGGCACAGAGACAAGCCTCAAGAGGTGGATCGCTGATGTTTTGGGGATGTGTGAGCTACAAAGACACAGGAAACTTGGTCAAAAATTGATAGCAAGATGAATGCAGCATGTTATCAAAAAATACTGGAGGAAAGATTGCACTTATCTGTGCATTAGATGTACTTGGACGTTCCAACATGACAACAATCCATTTACATTTACATTTACATTTATTTATTTAGCTGACGCTTTTATCCAAAGCGACTTACATTGAGCTTCTAATTACCAGTGTTACAGCTGGAACACCACTGGAGGCAAGGAGGGTTAAGTGTCTTGCCCAAGGACACAACGACAGTATGAACTGTGGGGAGAGCGGGAATCGAACCACCTACCTTCCGGTTGAAGGACGGCCGCTCTACCACTGAGGCACTGCGCCCCCAAAGCAAAAGGCTAAGTTGACACTTAGTCATTTAGCTGACGCTTTTATCCAAAGCGACTTACATTAGTTGACCTGTCAGTTTCCTCAGTCTCCAGCTTTGAGCCTCCCTTCTGCCTGCCTTTCACTCCTCCTTGACTCACTTTTGGATCACCAGCTCCAATTACAGATTCAACTGCTTAGCCTAATAAATACTTACCTTTTGCCACAGTCTTGAGTCTCTTTTTTGGGTCCAGTTAAACTGTCCAGTAACAACTGCACACAAACACTTGCCAATGCTCAGTCTCAGATATTTATCAAGGCCGAGGTTGCGTAAAAGAAGTAAAATCAGAGAAAACCATTGCTCATGGTCAAACGGGGAAAGGGAGGAGGGTGGGGAAATGCTCATCCCCACGGAGTTTTTTAACATTACGCCAAATCTGTAGGGGGAGCTCTGTATGAAAAAATCTGAATGAAAGAAACTGCCAGACCTGCAAAATGCCACTTTAACTTCTCCTTAGTAGATATGAAAACGGTTAGGCATACAACTTTACAGTTAGTTTGTAAATACTGATTAAGACTGTCTGAATATTCTATTACCTCAATAAACAACACAGGCTTCCATTCTTCCATCCATGTTGTACATGTAGCTAACAGCTCCCACAGGTCCTTCCTGGCCTTAGCGTTCTTTATTTCTCTTGTTAGAACAGTCAAATCCATTGGCTTCTCTGAAATGGAATTCTATATGTCCACTACATTTTAATGGTACCTACAATATTCAGTGAGTAAATGACCTCACCTCGTAGATTGATGCTGTTTCTGCTCAGCTGCTCCAGTCTGGCTTTGCGAGTCTGCACATGTGTGTACAGCATGTGGAGTCTGGAGGTCATCTCTTGAGCATTTTGGTTTGGGTCAAGGTAGGGTCCACATGAAACCCGGGATGCCATTTCAGTGAGATCACAGACCATAAATGAAAACATGATGTCCAGAGTGTGTGCATGTAAAGGAAGCCCTTGGCACACAAAACTTTCAGCATCCTTCAACAGAAGAAGGAAGCGATCCCACAAGTGCTGCATCTGCATATCCAACACACAAATGCACAAACAGGATACAAGCCAGGGTTCATTCTGCTCACATGCATCAAACGTACTTTGAGTGACTCTATTTTGTATTGAATTGACTGACATGTTTATCTCTAGTGCACTCCTCTTTGTTCATTTCTCTGTAGTTTGTGCTGATAACCTTCTGAAGAGAGTGAGCGTACTCCAAACGCTTCTGCAAATGGGTCCACATTGTGAACCACCTCCTCACCTGGAAACAGCAGAGATTTTTGGCCATTTGTAAAAAATTAGTTTGAGGTACTATACTGTATGTGCAACGTTAAGTGAGATAAAGAACTTGTCTTGTGCAGAAGGATAATATCAGTTTAAGAATAACAGGCCACAACAAACATCCAAACATAGTAACATAAATAAACAGTTTTGTAGATTTTAATATTACTTTTGTATTTTTACTAAAAAGGCAAAAATCTGCATTCTAATGCCATGTACAGTATTCTGCATTATAGTGTTCATAAGAACATTTTAAGTGCGATCTATGGTCATAAGCAGTGTTCATATCAGTTGTGCTAGCAAAGCATCAAAATACAGTATATCACATTCCAATAATGTAATAATAGGGACACAACGTGCAACACCAAATAAACTGTTCTTTTTCACACAGAGACATACACATGATATAGTCCAAATGATCAAAATATCTTTTAATTTCTTTCAAATACTTTTTGACTCCACTATAGACAGCAAAAATGTTTGTCATTACAGATGTGAGACTGAAACAGAAGTTGAGAAAGATACTTTCTTATTAATTATTTCAGTCAAGCTCCTACTGACAACCTTATGATAATAAATCTAAAAACAAATGAACAAAAACAAAATAACAAATCAGAAAACAAATGAACAGGACTGAAAACACAACAACAATTCAGACAAACCGTAAAAGGTGGGTATAGTTTGTGGACGGAATTCTTACTGTTGATATGACAAGAGTGCGATATCAACAAACTTCCCGTTCTCAATGACAGCCCTCAGACATAACCCTCACTAATACCACATAGGTCTACGGAGATGCCCGCAATTTAAAGCACTAATGTCAAGCCCTGGTTATGCTCATGTCTTTTAAGACCATCTGATAGGCCTAGCTTGATTTTGTAGTGACTAGTGTACATTTAAGCACTTACCAGGAGACACCATTAAAGGAGATACACAGACGTTGGACTGATTTTTGCTGAGGACGTTTCAGCAATTTTCTCAGATGTAGTGTGAGGCTTATGAAAACACTCCAAGAGTGTTGCATTTTTGCTTTATATTTTACGTTACTCGTTTTATACTTTATATACATATATGTATATTTTATATTGTGTATTCAAATATGTATATATGCATGTACAGTCAAGCCCAAAATTATTCATAGCCCTGGCAAATCTTGAGTTAAAGTTACTTTTATTCAACCAGCCGTTTTTTTCTTGATTGGAAAGTGGAATGTCCAAAATTCTTTAACAACATTACACAACTAATTTACATTTCTTGGTTTTGCTTCAGAAACAGCTTATCGATTGGATTAAGGTCCGGGGATTGGGCTGGCCACTTCATAACTTTAATTTTGTTGGTTTGGAACCAAGACTTTGCTCGTTTACTGGTGTGTTTGGGGTCATTGTCTTGTTGAAACAACCAATTAAAGGGCATGTCCTCTTCAGCATAAGGCAACATGACCTCTTCAAGTATTTTGACATCTGCAAACTAATCCATGATCCCTGGTATGTGATAAAGAGGCCTAACACCATAGTAGGAGAAACATGCCCATATCATGATGCTTGTTGACTGTCTTCACTGTGTACTGTGGCTTGAATTCAGAGTTTGGGGCTCATCTAACAAACTGTGGCCCTTGAACCCAAATAGAACAATTTTACTCTCATCAGTCCACAAAAATGTTCCTCCATTTCTCTTTAGGCCAGTTGATGTATTATTTGGCAAATTGTAACCTCTTCTGCACATGCCTTTTATTTATTTATTTATTTTTTTAAACAGAGGGACTTTGCTGGGGATTCTTGAAAATAGATTAGCTTCACACAGACGTCTTCTAACTGTCACAGTACTTACAGGTAACTCCAGACTTTCTTTGTTTATCATGGAGCTGATCATTGGCTGAGCCTTTGTTGTCTTCTGTTTTCTTCCACATCTCTCTGGTTTTGCTCTCCATTTTGAGGCATTGGAGATCATTTTAGCTGAACAGCCTATAATTTTTTGCATTTCTTTATAGGTTTTCCCCCACACCAATCAACTTTTTAATCAAAGTACGCTGTTCTTCTGAACAATGTCTTAAACGACCCATTTTCCTCAGGCTTTCAAATGCATGCTCAACAAGTGCTGGTGGCTTCATCCTTAAATAGGGGCCACCTGATTAACACCTGTTTTTTTCACAAAAATGATGACCTCAGTGATTAAATGCCACACTGTTATTTTTTTAACACACCCCTTTCAACTAATTGCCCAATTGCACAGCCTTAAGAGCGTGCATATCATGAATGCTGGGTCTTGTTTGTTTTCTGAGAGTCTACTGCACCTACTGGTAACTTGTTTGCCACTTAGCAATAAAAAATATACGAAAAACCTGGATTTTTCTGGTTAGTCACATTGTACTGCTATTATTTTTAAACAATACTGTAAGTTAAATATATGTAGGTATGTATTAGCCTAAATCAACTCTAGCCCATTAAAACCAGCCGTCCCTAGTCATAAGACAGTATTTACCTTCAAAGCGTATTCTGAGAAGTCCTGTAAGTCCCTGTCTCTGGTCTGGAGCTCAGCAGCAGGCCTCTCTAAGTCTGATATGAGGCCTTCGGAGAGCAGCTGCACTTGTTCCACCAGTTGGTTTAAAATGTGTTCATCTATGACTTTCAGTTGTTTTTCTGGAAAATAATGGTAGTGGTAAGCCTAAACAAACTTCTGCAACAGCTCTCCTTCACTATCTGTCACACTGGCACATCCGGTAACTCTGGATTGAAACAAAACTACATATTATGCAAGAACTGTAAGTGGGCTGGATTAAAATAAGGTGTGGTTTGGCACATTTGCTGTTGGAAATTGGAGAACTCTGAAGAAGACAAGGATTAAAACTTTGATCTCAGTGAAGAGCTGAGGTTGAGCCATAGGGGTGACTTGGGTTGTGCATTTAAACTATTATGGCTTAATTAGAGCAAGTGCTTACTGTGCTCTGACACTCACTGTTAATCTTTTTGCAATAATTTTTTTTGGTTGTCTACAAAATCCAAGTCTAGAGGAGTATTTTTTTAAAGATCTTCAATTGCCTCAGCTTTTGAAACTGCTCAACTGCTCAAATCAGTCTATGTTTGAACAGAACCTGGTTGAAGCAGAAACTGTACAACAAAATTAAAGCGCAACGAACAGAACCAAACTCATTGAGTATGTTTCTTGATGGTAAGTTGAATGGTACCTAACTTGTGCTTGACATTGGTGCAGTTGATGATGAACAGCTGGTTGGTGCTTGTAAAGGAGGAGGGCACAGAGCGGAGTCTCTTTCTCCAGGCACGCACCATGTGAATGTTTTCCTCGTACAGTGCAGCAGGTGGACTCTCCAGGGCCTCTACAGACACAGGTCTCCATCGATCAACAAACACGTGGAGGTCCACCAGCCACGAGTAGCCCTCACACAGTCGCTCCAACTCGGACTGTGCTGCCTGTCCATACAGTGCAGACTGTGTTAGAGCATGGCCATGCATATTAGTGCAGAATATAACGGTCATCCTGGATCGGAGTGATTCTATAGATGCCCCATGTAGGAGGTTAGCAGAGAGTGAGTTGTTTGGAAAAGGGGTTGGTATGTCATGACTTGTTTGTAGAAGTTAAGCCTTTTGGAGTGTGTGTTTTTAAACTGAATATGTGGCGTGAATGAATGTAACTATTCTTTTATCTAAATTATTTATCTGAGTTCGTAATGTGAAGGTGTGCCATTCATTTTGTTAGATTTTTATGTGCAATGACAATAAAGTATCTAATCTAATCTTATTGAGATAAATCATTGTTTAAGGGGTCATCTTTTTAAAGTCTTAGGAGCATTGTCTATACCAGGAGTATCCAATTTACAGAGGTCCAGTTATAGAAAATGTCTTAAAGCAAAAGTCTGGAAGGTCATAATGTCTTAACTATTTAGTGTGATCTATGTTTAAGTAGCCTAGTAGTTGTATCGTCTGCATGTAATCAATACCTGACTGTGAAATCAAATGAATTCAGTACAATAAAAAAAAGATCTTTTGACAATATTTATTGTCACGTAACATAGAACTGAACACATACAGTATATATGATTGTAGATATGTATAATGTTCACTCATTAACTAAATAAATGTGGGGCTGCATATCAAAATAAGAGAAAATAAATAAAATGGGAAAACTGTGCACATTCAAATAAAGTGCTTAACTTGAGAAAAAATTAATAAAGGGAGGAAAAGCTTGAATTTCCCTTTTTCTGTTTCACTTCTTGACTCAACAGTCTCAACCAATGTTACAGATAATAAATCTCAACACATCTTAACAATTGAACAGTTTTAGAGTATCACTTTCTTCCTCTCTTATATATATATATATCCCACTCATCCACTTTTTGTTCAGTGAGAGAATTGAACTCTAGCTTGTCCAGGCAGAATTTTAAACCTGGGCTTGAATGGAGTCGGAGCCGTTCTCAAACACATGTGGAGGTGCTCATTGGTGAGCCTAGAACAAGCGTCTCTCATGGAACCTCCTAAATGGTTCGCGAGTAAGGGCGCCGCCATACGGCGAAATACCATCGTCCACCAGAGGGCAGGCACCAAAAGCAGAAATATAAGCAGAAATATAAGGAAACCAGACTGTTTACATCCATTTTTTTTACAATCTATGGCCTAGAACAATATTTCGTTTTAATTATGTTCATATGTTCATTATGTTTAAATACAACTGCCTTGCAGTGTGGAGCTAAACATGTTTAAGATGTATAGGGCTACTTTCCTCAGACCTGGGAAAGCTCTCTCAGGGACCAGTTGGAGCCAGAAAGTAGATGGGTTAGTTCTTACAAACTGCTCTTTCTGGGCCACATCTGCTTGGATTAACAACTTAAAGTGCTGTGTGACTTCCTTTGAGAACCCCCTGACATCAGTGATGAGAAATGGGTTCTAAATGAACATGGTGAGCTGCTGTCCACAGCTGAAGCTGTCAAAACGGTTGCTGAAGATTACAATCAGCTCAATAAAGTCAACAAAAGAAGACACATCTTTCTGTCCCAGAACCTGTTCCTGCACTGCTAAGATTGCACAGTCTCCCTGCAGGTCTTCGTTGAACACCTCAAGTTTCCTCTGAAAGGAGCGGACAGCTGTCATCAGTTCACAAATTGAATTGTCCTTGCCCTGTAGCCTCAAATTCAGTTTATTCAAATGTGAAGTGATAAATCAAAAATGTCACATTATCCTCTGCCTTTGCTAAGCCATCTCATATTGTTGTGCAGCAAAAGATCATCAGCATTGGCTTGTCTGAGGAATTCCCTCATACCAAATACCATGCGGTGCTGGTAGGAAGACGATGCCCTGAGAAAATGTATCATTGTATTCATCACCTCAGCATGCTCATCTGACAGGGAGGCACAGAGGACAGATTGATGAAAGGGGCGGAAGTAGTGGTAGAGCGGTCGTCCTTCAACCGGAAGGTAGGCGGTTCGAATCCCGCTCTCCCCACAGTACTGTCGTTGTGTCCTTGGGCAAGACACTTAACCCACCTTGCCTCCAGTGGTGTTCCAGCTGTGAGTCGCTTTGGATAAAAGCGTCTGCTAAATGACTAAATGTAAATGTAAATGTAAATGAAAGATGCAATAGTAAGCTATGAGCTCAAGATTGTCCTCTTTTAGTCTTGCTACAGCTCTTTTCTTCTCTTTTTCTGTGGTTATTGAAACCACTTGCTCTATTCTTCTCTTTGTTAACATCTCCTTAATGGCTAGGTAAAAGTCTTTTCCTCTTGTACTGGTCTGAAGGGGAGTGACACCTAACAGGTCTTCACAGAATGCTTTCTGGTCTGTATTGAAAAACCTGACATACACTACAGCTGAGCATTGCCACACATGTCAGTGGACTTATCCACAGCTAAGCCTACACATTATGCCTTATGCAAGTTAATATTTTATTTTTCTTCCTGCTTTATTTTAATAACAAAGCTCTTGTTTTGTTTTCCCTCAAGTAGTGTTTCAGCTACTGCGCTCATGTATTTTATTGACAACCCCTCCATCAGTAAATGGCTTTTTGTGTTGACCCGAAATCCAAGAAACTCTGAGAGAACACTCATGAGCTCGTTGTTTGGCAGTGAATGTGTGGCTCAGGATTCTGGTGGATGGTCATACTTGGCTCTGAGACTTATTTTCTGTGATCTCACTTCAGATTTGAGTGGCTATGTTTGTTCATAACCTTTGTGTTTTGTCTCATAATGGCGTTTCACATTGGCCTTTTAATAAGAGCCACGGTTTCTGAACATATGAGACACACTGGTTTACTGCTCCAAGTAGGAAGTATGAACAGAAATGAGTCTGTCCATTCGGATTAAATGCTCTATTTTTGAGCTCCGTGAAGTTGGCCCCCACCAAAATGGATTGACTCCAAAACTATCTAGATTGTTTGTGCTTCGTTTGTGCTGGTTTGTGCAGCAAAAATTTCGTTTTTGCCGTTATAGTTTTTGAGATATTAATAATAAATATTTTCGGTATTAACGGCCTTCATTTCCGGCCAGCTGATGCGCACGTCCGGACAGGTAAAAGACTGTTTTAACCATTGAAATGGTGGAAATAAATTGTATTGTTATTTTTTATCAATAATTATTTTGAGAGACAATCATTTAATCAAAGTACATCTACAAAGTTATAAACTTTTAAAAGATGCTATAGATGAAATGTTACTGTTTTTCTCGAGTTGTCTTGCTGATGGATACTTGTTCTTGACCTGTTGCTGATCCTGAAGGCCCAAATACACCAAAAATAAATAACTGTAAACTGTCCTAACAATTTTTCTGTGTATTTACAATAAAGAACGAACTGAACTGGATTGTGTTTTATTTTTTATTTTTATAATGCATGGAAAAAAAATCCTGGATAAATAATGGTTAAATAATAAAATGAAAACAACTTAAGTACACGTTAAAAATAAAGACGATTACATAAAAAAATAACCTACCTTACTTCCTTTATACCACCAGGTGGCGCTGAACATAGATTTGTTTTCACCCCACATTTGCTGAATTTAAATGTTTAAACTTTTAAATTTAGCTTAACGGAGATAAAACAAATATAAAATAACTATACAGCCACTTCTATTTTTCTACACCACGCATCACTGGATTTTTATTTTTTACTTGGAAGACACACACTTTTGTTATCCTCACTTGTAAGTCGCTTTGGATAAAAGCGTCTGCTAAATGACTACATGTAAATGTAAATGTAAGACTGCTCGTTAGACCGGACGTGCGCATCAGCTGGCCGGAAATGAAGCTGTTAATACCGAAAATATTTATTATTAATATCTCAAAAACTATAACAGCACAAACAAACTTTTTTTCTGCACAAACCAGCACAAACGAAGCACAAAAGAATGACACAATTTTTGGGGGCTGGATGACGTCATCGGACGAAAATTAATCTTGTAATATCTCAAAAACTATAACAGCTCAAACGAAAATCTTTACAGCACAAAACAACACAAACGAATGACACCATTTTGGGGCATTTTAAAGCACTTTAAAGCATTTTCGGGGGCTGGGTGACTTCATATGACCTATAAAAGAATCATTAATATCTCAAAAACTATAACAGCACAAACAAAAAATTTTGCTGCACAAACCAGCACAAACAAAGCACAAACGATCTAGATAGTTTTGGAGTCAATCCATTTTGGTGGGGGGCCAACTTCACGGAGCTCTATTTTTGCTGTCTACTTTTCTTTTTTTGGAGAGCGCCTTATTTTTCTCTCCTTTTCTCCATCACACTTGCCTGTATCTCTCCCTTTATCTATCACACTCGCCTGTATCTCTTACTTTCTCTGTCTTACACGTCTGTTTCTCTCCCTTTGTTTTCTAAATGTATCTCTATCTTTCTTTTTTTTCCTACCGTCTTTTCATGTGTAACCTGTCGCAATGTTTACCGCCTGGAATGCACATACTTGATTGGCTGAGTGGTATCGTGCGGAATTGCTTAACTTGCAATTGGTCTGTGCGTTTCCTCATCTACTAAATCACTACCGAAAAGACTACAAAAGCTGCGACAGTGAAAATAGAAGCGACCCTAGGTCCAGGTCCGCATGGGATGGCTTCTGGATCCGGAACTGGACCGTGGTCCCTCCGTTAGTGACCTATGGTCTATACAGTAGAAAGATGGAAAGATGACAAGCATTTCTCATGCTATATGATGAGTGGCTGCAGTGAGATACATACTAACAACAATAGGCTATCGATGTCCTGACAGTGAATAATTTACGTTAGTGCAGTGTCTTCTCTTTCAGTTTCAACAGGTGCACTATTTACAATTCAGACTTGTGGTTAGTGTCAGGTCATTTGTACATAGGTTTACATTTGGGGCACCTCAGTATGATGATCATAAACTCTAAATTTGAATGGGCTATAGTCTTACCTGCGTGACCTGTGCTGCGGCTCCCTCCACATGCTTTGACATGTCATTGATGCTAAGGTGCCATTCCAATAGATTTCTGTTTAGGGGGTAGTTACAGGCATCGGTCCCCAGCTCCTGCTGTGTTAGTTGTCCCTGCTGCTGAAGTCTGAGCAACAGGCAGCATCGAAATCTTCTGCCCAAAGTTGTGCTGTCAGTGCATTTAGTGTTATCTAAAAGAGAAAATAACAATGAGGGCTTTATATTTAACAGACTTGGAGCAGGACTAAGACAGTTTTATTTAATTCACAGCAGGTACTGTGCTGGTTCTTGTTCAGGTACTCATTTGCAAATGGATCAATGGATTAACACTAAAACGGAACTGGTTTGGAGCCAAAAAAGGTCTTTCCCAGACCAAACCAAACAAAACAATAGTTGGTAGCCTGATTAAATTGCTTTAAATTGCTTTTTTTTACCTTGCTTCATTATGTAATAATTCACTTCACTAACGTTTAAAGTAGGTAAACACCTCCCTGGGAAGGCGTCCAGGAGGCATCCGGCCCCTAACGGAAAACTTCTGGCCTACGTAAGTCATCAAACAGTACCTTGTTTGCTAACTGGTCAGTTAGCAAAAGTCAGCTAGTATGAGCTGACCACAGGCTCCTTCCCCGCCAGCGAGGTGACATTCCACACGGGGCCACCGCCCCACAACCCGGCCGAAGGCTCGCATAGACCCTAACCCCGGGCCTGGCTCCAGGGCGGGGCCCGGTTTCGCCATACCGGGCGACATAACGGTCCTTGATTTTTTCATTTCCATAAAGGGTTCTGAACCGCTCTTTGTCTGGCCCGTCACCTAGGACCTGTTTGTCTTGGGAGACCCATACCAGGGGCATATAGTCCCCGACAACATAGCTCCTAGGATCATTCGGGCACTGAAACCCTTCCACCACGATAAGGTGGCGGTTCAAGGTGGGGACCCAATAAAATTCCCCCCATTAATTGCATTTTTCATTGCACTCCAGGCAAGCAAGGTGGGCTTTATTCTTTGATTGTTTCAATTTTCACACTTACCTATTTACATTGTCAGTCTTGTTAACAGGAACTCAGTTGTATATTTCAGGTTCCGGGTCGAGTACGCTGTGCGCGTTTGTGCTGCCGCTTCGTATCCTGGATTGTTTGTACTGTTTGTCTGGTTCAGATATTTTTTCTCTTTTTCATCGGAACTCTGTGTTGTTTACTCCGTTTCCCTAACCTGGACTATTGTCATTGCACTGCACTAACTACCTCTGCTGCCTGCAAGGCGTTGCGAATCACTGTGCGTGTTTGTGCCAAGACAACTGCCTGTCGGTCCCTCCATTCAGCGTTCTCCTCTCTATCTTTCCACTCTCACATTAATTCCATCACTAAATTGGCATTCTTTCATCTACGTCGTATCGCTCAGCTCCGTCCCTTTATCAGCATCTCAGATGCTGAAACTGTCATCCATGCATTTGTCACCTCACGTCTTGATTACTGCAATGCACTTTTCATTGGCCTACCAGCTAGCTCCATTTCCAAATTACAATACATTCAAAACTCTGCTGCCAGACTACTCACACACACCAAGCGTTCTGCACATATTTCCCCAATTCTGCATGATCTTCACTGGCTTCCTGTGGCTTACCGTATTAAATTCAAAATTCTCCTTCTCGCTTTTCAGTTTCTGCACGGCCTTGCTCCCCCCTACCTCTGTAACCTGCTTCTCCCCTACACCCCTACGCGCTCTTTACGATCCGCTGATTACAGCCTTCTCGTTGTCCCTCGGCATCGCCTTGCTTCAATGGGGGGCAGATCATTCAGTGTTATTGCGCCCAAAATGTGGAACTCTCTCCCCCTATCACTCCATTTTGTTAACACTATCTCTGAATTCAAATCCATGCTCAAAACACACCTATTTTCTGAATGTTACAGTTCTTAGTGGGTTTTTTCACTTACTGTACTTGCACTCTCATTTGCCTATTGTTGTTCTGTCTGCTCTCTTTGTCAATTGTCCTTATTGTTGTTTGTTTATTGTAAAGTGTCCTTGAGCTCTGGAAAGGCGCTATATAATTAAAACTTATTATTATTATTATTATTATTATTACCTACCGTCCAGGCTCGAGGAAACACGAAGCCCTGTCTTGTGTGTTTCCGACTAACTCCTCTGATGCGGAGCCTAATTATATTCTGCCTTCTTCACGCTTTGTGGCCACCATCACTGTCCACCCAGCAGAACCAACCAGACCCTGTAATGATCCCTCTAACTCTTTGTTTGTAACTGTTCGCTCAGATGTCTTGCAGTGGGCCCATTATACACACTTCAGGAACCACCCTGGTATAAAGCAAACACTTTCTGTCCTCCAGAGGCAGTTATGGTGGTCTACCATGGAAAGGGACACCAAGGACTTTGTATCTGCCTGCCCAGTCTGTTTTCAAAACAAAACTTCTAATCCTTCTGGTCTGCATCTTCTACCCATTCGAAGCCATCCATGGTCTCATATAGCCTTGGATTTTGTTGCTGGTTTTCTTTTGTCTGATGGGAACACTGTTGTCCTTACTATCTATTGTCGACAGGTTTTCTAAGGCAGCTTATTTTGTTCCTCTTCCAAAACTACCATCATCCAGAGAGACTGCTGACCTCCTTTTATATCATGTGTTTAAGCTCCATGGCATCTCTTTTGACATTGTGTCGGACAGAGGCCCTCAGTTTACCTCTCAGGTTTGAAATTCCTTTTGGTCAGCCTTGAATACTGATGTAGGTCTTTGGTCTGGATATCACCCACAGATGAACGGCCAGACTGAGCAAACTAACCAGCAAAACCAGCACACACATTGTGTGTGATCAACCCTCTACTTAGTGTGCTCAGCTTACTTTGGTGGAATATGCCCACAACACACTCCTTAACTCATGTCACTCTCTATGTCACCATTTCTATGCTGATATCCCTACCTTATTTTCTGACCAGGAGCAATAAATAGCTGTTTCATTAGTCCAGGACCACTTACACCATTGCCATAGAACCTGTAAGAGGGCTTGTTCTACTTTGGTGCGTACCTTTACAGTGTAAAAGACTCAAGCCAAACGTTGCTGGAATTTCACAGTCACCTGATTTTCTCCATTTACAGATCTCCCGGCTCCAGCCACCTGTCCATCAGTTCTGTACCTACCTTTGGAAACCAGCCCATCCTCCTGTCCTGTTTCTATTTATCTATATTAGTTAAATAAACCTTTCTCAGACTTTCGCTGAGTCTCCTTCTGGGTTCTTGTCGCTTCGTAACAGCAAGCCATGGCTGCTATCTTTACGTACTCCCACTCATCTTTTTTAGGGCCTACACCAATTAAGATGGCTTTAAAACATATTCAATCTGCTTTTACTTCTGATCGTAACATTTGAATGTGTAAGAGAAGGCCTCACTTGTAATCTTCTGCTTAATCAACTCCAAGCATGAAGCACAACTGGAGGCAATGTCCTCACTGGAGATTTTCACAAAGAATCCACATGTGTCACATGTCTGAAAAAGACAAGAAACAAACACTTCTCATTAAATTATGAGATAATAACACAATGCCTGTGACAGTCATAGAGTGGTAATCCATGTACCATTCTGAAGAGTGTCATTTCTTACTCTTCTTACTGTTATATTTGTGCCAATGTCATTCCCTTAGTTCACATTTAAAGGTGAAAAACCTAAAGGTCAAAGCTGATCCCAGTTGAAATATTGGGCTACAGATTCCTAAATTTCTTACCTTAAAGCAGAACTACACTGTGTGCACAATTATTAGGCCAGTTGAATTTTTGAGGATGAATTTTGTTATTGTACAACTACAGTGCTCTTAGTCGATCCAAAATGTTAACAAACCCTCAAACCTGAACATTTAAGTAAAAATGAAGTTTTAGCTTTCTTAAGAGAATATCTACATGTACACCACTATTAAGCAACTATTAGTGTGCAGATATATTATGCAACTAAATGAAAACACTAGTCCCAGACTTCAAGCCCGGCGAAAAATTTATGTATTTGAAGTCTCCGAAAAAATTGTTTTTAGAAATGACTCAGTGGCGACCCCTAGAAAAGTCAAAATATATTGAGCCTATGGAAAATGAAAGTAAATTTTTCCAATGTAGAAATACAGAACTTGGTACATCCATAGGACACCTCAGGGCAAACAAGTCACCAAACTTAGGCAAAATGAGCTAAACACGTGTGACGTGTGGCCGCTGCCACTCTGCCAGTATCTCAGTGGACTACTGAGAAGCCTGGACACGGGGCGGGGGAGGGATGATGCAGTTTCCAGGGACACGGAAGGTCCCGGGGGACCCGCTGCCGCTCTGCAACTCGGACCATAAGACGAGTTGCAGAGCGGCAGCGGGTCCTCCCTCACCCGCTGCTGCTCTGCAACTCGTCTTATGTTGCAGACGAGTTGCAACATAAGATCTGCATGGTCCGCAGGAAAAGTGCCTGCGGACCATAAGACGCAGGCACTTTTCCTCCCACTATTTGGTGAAGAAAAAGTGCGTCTTATGGTCCGAAAAATACGGTAAATAACTCGAGTAAAAACAATATAAAAATTAAATCCGCAAGCGGCGATAAAGGCCCGTGCCTCCCTTGAGACCGCGGGGACACATTTAATCGGAGGATTGCATTTCGTACTTTGAAGTGTAAACTTCACGGTAATGTCAAATAACCGGGCCTGTGCTACTGCTGGGCCCTGCAACACCACTTTGTAATTTAGAGTTAAAGGTCTCCACAACCCCTGGTTTTCCTGGGAGCTGTCTGAACCTTAATAAATTAAAAATAATACATTATGCTTGGGCTAAGGCGAGAAAAACAAAGTACTGGCTGGAGATTTGAGATGACTCAGGAATCGCTGCACCCCCCTGTTTAAAAAGGCAAAATGTAAATATTACTTGTCTAAAAGTACAAGTTTACAAGTTCCAAAGGATTCTGAGGAGTTTTCTAAGACTCTAGCCTTGGCTCTGGAGGGGCCACCTCTAAAGGAAGGATCCTGGCAATTGGGAAATGGCATTTATTTCCCAAAGAAATGACTGCTTCTTCACAGACTCATTACAACCACAGCCACAAATGTATCAAAAAACAAATTGATAACTTTTTTGGCACACGTGTCTAGATGATACTCACCAAATTTGGAGCTTTTTAGATGAAAAGCCTTTAGCACAAAGGGTGCGATTTAGGTGGTCACGCATTCCACCCAACATAGTCGATTTCCTGTTGAGTTTACGGTATGGCTGTAATAAACTTTTCTGTTTGCCCTGGTGTGTCCTATGGATGTACCAAGTTTTGTATTTCTACATTGGAAAAATGAAAGTACATTTTCCATAGGCACAATGTATTTTGACTTTTCTAGGGGTCGCCACTGAGTCATTTTTCGTATTTTTTGAAGGGCTTGAAGTCTGGGACCAATAAAAATGACTTTTAGTTGCACGTTTACTGGGTCAAATTGAGGATCATTTTGCAGAAAAAATAAAAAATAAAAAAATAAATAAAAAATTATCCGAGCAAAAACAATAGGCCCTTCCGGTCATCACCGGCTCGGGCCTAATAAATAAATAAATAATCTGAGCAAAAACAATAGGCCCTCCCGGTCATCACCTAATTAAAGCCGCAAGCGGCGATAAAGGCCCTCGCCTCCCTTGAGACCGCGGGGACACATGTACTCGGAGGATTGCATTTTGTGCTTTTCACAGATGGCATCAAGTTAGCATCCAAAATTTGCTGAAGTTTTATTGAATCCATTTTTCCTTCTACTCATGAAATATTCCCTGTGCCACTGGCTGCAATACAACCCCAAAACATGATCGATCCACCCCCATGCTTAACAGTTGAACAGAGGTTCTTTTCATTAAATTCTGTGCCCTTTCTTCTCCAAACATACCTTTGCTCATTCCGGCCAAAAAGTTCTATTTTAACCTTATCGGTCCACAGAACTTGTTCCCAAAATGCATCAGGCTGATCAAACGCTGATTTTTGTGTTGAGGACGTAGAAGAGGTTTTCTTCTGATGACTCTTCCATGAAGTCCATATTTGTACAAGTACATGAGGAATAATGTCTTCAATTAGCAGTGTTGGAAGTAACAGCGTTAGAGTATAACAGCGATACTAACAGCGCTGGAGAGAGCAGGGGTGATGACACCACTGCAAAAGCGATGATTGGTTGAGGGCGTCTCACTGCGCGCTCTGACTTCCACTAATCACAAGACAGCGTCAGCGACAATGGCGAGGAGCCGGGGAAATTCAAAGAAGCGTTCTCGAACTGAAAGTACCGGCACTACTTCTTGTTAATTGAAATTAAAGGCAAGAATGTTTTTTCAAGAACATGCTATGTCCAGAAAAAAAGACTTTATCCACGTCTGCCTCAAGTAACTCAAATCTTATGAAGCACCTCACATCAACACATGCTAACACGACACTTGTTGCTGCTGCTAACCACAACTGAAGCTAGCATGAGTTAGTGATGAGTCTATCATGAACGATTCGTTCTTTTTGAACGAGTCTTTAATATGACTCGGGAACGACTAGTCATCTCAGAGAGCGAGTCGTTCATTTTTGTGTAGACCCGCGCATGCGCATTGCACCACATCTCATACAGGAAACAGAAAGGAGTCATTCATCTCCCGAGTCGTTCGTTTCATTCGTTCGTTCACCAAGTCCCTTCCCCATAGAGAAAGAGTATGCAGTTACCGGAAACGGAAAGGAACTGTTCATCTCCCGAGTCGTTCGTTCGTTCGTTCGTTCGTTCACCAAGTCCCAGCTGGGACTTGGTGAACGAACGAACGAACGACTCGGGACATGAATGACTCCTTTCTGTTTCCGGACGGACGGATGTATTAGCTACAGCTACATGAGGCTGTCACGGCCCAGACCAGACATGTTGATGGAATTAATGCTAAGCTAAATATGAAGTGACAAAGAAAAAAAACTATTTGGATTAAGAGGTGAGTTGAACTCTCTGCCTGAAGTAAGCTGCAATGAATTCATAATTTATTTTTCAAAGTTTGGCCATGAATGCATTAGCTTATAGTTATTATAGTTTTTATTCCAAAAGTACTAAATGTATTAAAAATTGTAATATGCAACATTTTAATTAGATTCTGCTGAAATGAACGAAATGACTTGAAAAAAGATTCGTTCATTTTGCTGAACGAGACTTAAAGAACAGAGTCAGTAAAATGAACTGAACTTCCCATCACTAGCATGAGTTCCAGTGAAGGCGAAAGAGCCACTATTAAAACAAGCAACGCTCAATTTTACGTGTCAGCAACAACCACTGCTTTAGTTGTTAGATGAGAGGAATATTTTATAATAGATTAATGTATTATTCATTTTCTTTGAGAATGAACAACATGTTAATCTACAGAGAGAGTTGGATTGTGTTTTGTTTATTGTGCAATAATTTACAGGTACAGAGATTTGCACTACTTAATAGCCAGGTCTCCCTTTGTTTCTTTTTACACAAGTTTACATTTGTGTGACTTAATTTGCCATTGAATTAATTTAATTATTATTTATTTTCAATATTTATTTTTATATGTTTTTATATCATATGGAAGACTGCAATCTATTGAGTTTAAAAAAATACCAAATGTTCTAAAATACTATATATAGTGTTTTTATTCTTCAATCAGTAAATTTAAACCTTCTTTGATATTTAAGTTGTTATAGGATGTAATACCCTTATAGAACATAAAAAATAACTTCAGTTACTTTGCTGAGTAACTGACTTACTTTTACAATGTGGTAACTGAGTTACTAACTCAATTACTTTTTGGGAGAAGTAATTTTTAACTGTAACTAATTACTTTTTTGAAGTAAGATGACCAACACTGTCAATTAGTTTCTCTTATAACAGAACAAAACAAGTAGGTTACAGCTTAATCTTCTTCTGTGGAAATGTTTGTCCTGAAGAAAACAGTAAAAAAAAAAAAAAAAGAAGGAGAAAGTACTATTTCAGAGGATATACCTTGTTTTTGGCCTCTACATGCTTAAATGTCTGAACAGTAATAAGTATTAGAGTAGTAGTAGTAGTGTTCCTACACAATATCTACAATGTCACAATTTCTACAGAGATTGTACATTAACTCAAAACACATTCACCATCACTATTATACCTTTGAATTATGGTTATTCAGTTAATAATGACAAATAGCAGTTTTTTTTTCTGTAACTACAATACAAATTCGAAAAAGTATCTATTATTGTAACGTTTGTAGTCTTCAAACATATCTTTTACATTTTTGTTTGTCTATTTTGCTTATAAATCATAGTGTGAATATGGCAGATTGACTTTGAACAGGCTCAAAAATCTTAACCTAAAAATCTGGGGGGATCTGAAACTGAAAAAGGTGACGCAGAAAATATATATATATTATTGGAAACCCCCCAAAGTTTTTTTGAAACTGTAATAAATAATTTTGATCATGAAAATAATAAATCTGCAACTTTTATTTAAAACAAATATCAACTTTTGAAATTCATTTCTGTATTTTTCAATTTCAGTTTCACATTTTTGTTTTTCAGTTAAAAACATTATGAGCTTAATTTAGCTTCGTAGATTCCAACGTGGCTTTGATGTTGTTAAACCTGTAAGATACTTTGCCTAACAACTTTACATTCTTCCTATTTCCATTTGATCTATTGTTATTTTATGTCCTTTGAGATATAGCTACTGTTATGCGACATTAATTTTGCTTTAGTGCAGGGGTGCCCAAACTTTTTGGCTCAGGGGGCATATTGATGTAAAAAAAATTGTCATACCGGCCAGCATAAATTTTACATGCCACTGATGGATGAGGGGGGGTTGCTTTTTTGTGTTTCCTTTTATTTTGCTTTGTTTAACTATGCTTTCTGCTGCTAGGTACATCTGATAACTGTTTGACCTGGATAAATGCAGGTTAAAAAAATAAATTTAATGCAAGTATTTTATGAAATTTGACTCAAACTCAAATCTTTATTCAACAGAATCAACAAATAACATGTTTGCATTATTGCGAAGGGTGATACTGCATGACTGCAGTAAACTGGGCAGGTCTGGCTCAAAAACTATGGTTTTAATGCGCAAAATGTCATGCAGGTGGGAGACGCTTAGTCTTGTTCTCACACGGTTCTTATTCATGTTCATAACTGAGAATGTATTCTCGCCAAGTATGTCGAGCCAAACAAGCTCAACATTTTCTTAACAAATGTTCAAGTCTCTTGGAACCTGTCTTCATCCAGCTGCTGGTAAAAGTTGACAAGAGGGAATTGTTGGTGCCGGCTGCGACACTCCGTGTCACCCTGCAGCTCAATGAGCTCCAACTGCAGGTGGCTGGAATGTAACTGGTATCCACAGAAACAGGAGAGGAAAAAAAGCGAGATCTCCTCTTCAATAGTTTCAAAATCTCTGAAACGCTGTTGAAACTCCTCAGCCAGAGATGAGATGTCTGCGACATACCTCCTCATTTGCGCATTGATATTGTGCACTGAAAAACGGGTCATTATTTTTTGCAGAAATTGGAAATGTGTGGTATTGGGCTGCGTTTGTGACAGGTGGCTTTGGAAAAGAAGCAGCTTGGTCCGAAAGGCTTTGATATGTGATTACAGTTGGCTTATTACTGCATTTTGGCCCTGAACGCTCGTGTTCAGGGTGTTCAGATGTCGGGTTATGTTGAATAAAAATCCTAAATCAGCCGGCCAAACAGGATTGGTTAGTTCGGTTGTCCCTTTTTGTCAAGAATTGTCCAATTTCCTCTTTAAGAGAGTAGAAATGATGCAGTCCAGACCCCCAACTGAGCCATCTTACATCAGTACGATACACAACATCTCCATATTCAGCGTGAATGTCCAGTAGAAATTGTTGAAACTGAGGGTGGCACAGGGCAAATATAAATAATAGCCTTAATCACCAGTTTAATAACGTGATCATATTTCAGATGTTTGGCACATAGAACTTGTTGGTGAATAATACAATGGAGTTTTATAGCTTTACCTCCTTCTTCGCTGACTTTGTTACACACCAGAGTTGATAATCCTCGCCATCCATGCCAGGTGCGCCATCCTTAATAATCCCCGTGATTTTATTCCACTGTAGTTTTATGTCATCTACAGCGTAAAAAACAGAATCAAATAAATCTGTACCTCTTGGGTGGTCCTTAAGGCTCTGGAGGTCAAGTAACTCTTCACTCACGTTCATTTCACTGTCCACTACTCTCATAAAAAATCAGTAACTGAGCAGTGTCGGATGCATCCGTGCTTTTGTCACAGGCTAACGAATAAAATTCAAACTCCACTCCTTTTGTCACCAAAAAAAAAAACCTGTGAAAAAGCTTGCTGTGCTGTTAAACCAGCTTCAAGTTGCCTTAATATTTCACCGCGTTCGTTCCCAGTTACCTTGTTGTAATTAGCATGTTTTGTCTGGTAGTGCCGCTTTACACTGAGCTCCTTGAACACAGCTACAGTCTCTTGGCAAATTAGGCAGACACAGTTGTTTTGTAACTCAGTAAAAAAATATTTTGATTTCCACTTGTCCTGGAAACAGCGGCACTCGCTGTCAACTTTCCTTTTCTTACTTCCAGTTGAAATGGGCAAAAAACGTATCAGGCGCAAAACGGGGTTGCGAGGGTTCGGCCACAAGTTAACTTCCATCTTGTGGTGAATTATAAAATTGCTGTTTTTTTCTTTACGCGTGTATTTTATACATCAGTACTGGCAGGCCATATATTTTTGATTTTATGACAGAGGCTTCGGGTCAATAGAAATATGAACGCTTGCCGCATTTGGCCCAGGGGCCGGATTTTGGGCATGTCTGCTTTAGTGTTTGTTCATTTATTTCTATAAAACTGTTGATGTGAGAGATCAGAGCATAAACAAATTTAAGATTAAAGGAACATAAAATAAGACGTAATATAATAAGTTGTAATTTTTGCCCAAATTGGTTACATTTTGCACTTCTCTCGCTGCCGCAGTGCGTATAAACACACTGCATTATGGGTTATTATATTATCCCTTTGTTTCAAGTGTGGTTCTCCAAAATTTCAGTTTGAAGGGGTGTATAGCCCTTTCCCCTTTATCTAAATGAGCATTAGGACATTGGGAGTTAGTCTCTCGCACAACAAGGGCTAAGGGGTAGGTGTAAGTTAGAGAAGTGGGATTGGGCTTTAATAGCCAATGTATAAAATACAGTATACTGCCAGGTTAGTATGCTGCATAAATAAACTATAACCTTAACAATGTAGTCTTTGGCTGTTAGCAGTGCATCACTCAAAACTTTGTGGAACAGATGAGGGGCTGGGTCTACAGTCAGCTGGTTATTAGCAGAGATACTCAGCTCAGTTTGGAACAGACTGTTGGGCCTCTGTAACTGCAAAAGAAAACAAAGTGAGGCATAAAATCAAAGCGAAAAGAGAATCTGTCTGACAAACCCTAAGCTCTGTGCTGAGCTTTATAATGTGCAGTTCGTCACCTGCAAAGCACTAAGCGAAACAGCGTCCTGTTGAACAACAGTGACCAGACTCTGCACAATCAAATGGTTAATAAGCCCTGCAAAACTGTGGACTTGGTGCAGAGTCTTTTCAGCTCTGAGTGAGCCCCTCTTCAACTCTGATTGGTGAGTCACTTGTAGGTAATTAGATCCAGAAAAGAGATCTGCTTTTTGGGCATATTTAATATGACAGCACAGTTCATGGTGTGACTTATGGCACTCCCTTTTCACCTAAAAACAAAAGGAAAATCAAATGTACAATACATCATGTCCATAAATCCTATGTTTAAAATAAATGTAACCATGGGGCCTTGTGAAGAAGTACCATATTAAGGACAACAGAGCGATACTGGGATAATTTTCTGAGTGTAAAGTGAAATTCTTGCTTCTGTTTTAGTAGTGCATCTGTGAACTCCTCCAGTGTGTAGGTTTTGGACTGATCCTGAGGCAGACAGTGACAGCATCTCATTTCTTCAATCACCCTGTATAAACACAAACAATTGCAAGAATAATAATATATATTGTAAAAAAAAATACAGCATGAAGCAGCCATTCATTTTTTTTTTTTTTTTGATGAATGAATATTAATAAATACAGTATACAAATGAAAAATCTAGCCACAGGAGGTCATAAGCCAGTGTAATTTTTCTGCCGGTCCGAAGCACGAATAAAAAGAGAAGGTTGTATCAAGAAGGGCATTCGACGTATAATTTTTGCCAAATCCAATATGCAAAACACTAACATGACTCCCATACCGGACATATCGGTCGGGACCCGGGTTAACAACGACCGCCACCGGTGCCGTTGACCTACAGGGCACTGGTGGAAATTGGGTTACTGTTGGTCGAAGAAGGAGAGGAGGAAGGTGTGTTAGAGGAGGAAGGCGTCCGTAGGCAGAGAGAGAATAGGAAAGACAGCACTTTAGGACTGAAAGTAGGAACTTTGAATGTTGGTACAATGACAGGTAAATGTAGAGAAAGGAGGAGGAAAGTCGATATTCTGTGTCCAGGAGACCCGTTGGAAAGGTAGCAAGGCTAGAAGCATTGGAGCAGGGTTTAAACTGTTCTATAATGGTGTGGACAGGAAGAGAAATGAAGTAGGAGTGATCCTGAAGGAGGCGTTTGTGAAGAATGTTCTGGAGGTAAAGAGAGTGTCAGATTGGTTGATGAGACTAAAGCTAGAAATTGAAGGTGTGATGTTGAACGTTGTTAGTGCTTATGCTCCCCAAGTTGGTTGTGAACAAGAGGAGAAAGACAGATTCTAGAGCGAGTTTGAGGAAGGGATGTAGAGTGTTCCCAGGGGTGAGAGAGTGGTGATAGGGGCAGACTTTAATGGACATGTTGGTGAAGGGAATAGTGGTGATGAGGAAGTGATGGGCAGGTTTGGTCTTCAGGAAAGAAACCCAGAATTACAGAGGTTGGTAGATTTTGCTAAAAGTATGGAAATGGCTGTGGTGAACAAGTACTTTCAGAAAATGCAGGAACACATTAAAGAGTGGTGACCGGAGCCATATCTTGTGACTATATCTTGTGTAGACGCTGTAATCTGATGGAGATTAGCGATCGCAAAGTAGTGGTAGATGACAGGACTACTATAGCCAAGATGATCAGAGAGACAGATAGAAAGGTGCTATGTGTTATCTGTAAGGAGGAAAAAAGACAAGGAGACTTGGTAGTGGAATGAGGAAGTTCAGGAGAGTATCCAGAGGAAGAGGTGGACTAGGAAGAAGTGGGACAGTGAGAGGACTGAGGAAAATAGACAGTAATATAGGGAGATGCAGGGTGAGGTTGAGATGGAGGTGGCAAAGGCCAAACAGAAAGCTTATGAGGACATGCATGCAAGGTTAGATCGAAAGGAAGGTGAGAGGGACGTGTATCGGTTGGCAAGGCAGAGGGATAGAGATGGAAAAGATGTGCAGCAGGTTAGAGTAATTAGAGATAGAAATGTGTTGACAGGTAACAGGAGGTTGAGGGAAAGATGGAAGGTGTCCTTTGAGGATCTGAATAATGAATAATAATAATATAATGATAATAATGAATGAATAAGGAAAATGACAGAGAGCAGAGTAGTAGAGGCAAATATTGTTGAGCAGGAAGTAGAAAGGATAAGCAAGGGTGAAGTTAAGGTGCGTTCACACCAAACGCAATTTAAGCGTTAAGTGCGAGTGATTTACATGTTAAGTCAATGCAAAGACGCAATTAGACGCGCGTGGAAATCCTGTGGCGCGATTCGCGTGAATGAGGCGGCGCGAATGACGTGATTTGCCTGAATCATGCGGCACGAATTGCACGGATTGAGCGTTTCACACGCGAAATGCGTCCAATGCCTCATTTGCTCAAGTTGAAAAATCTGAACTTTGACAAAAATTTGCGCCACGTTAACCAATCAGGAGCTTGCTCAAGTAGTAATGTGCTATGAAGGGAGGCGGACCTGAAAGGCAGAAATCCAAAACAACAATGGAGGACGAAGTTATCGGGGCAGCCTGTGGGCTATGATAAATCTTCGTCATTTTACAGAGCCAGGAATCTTAAAAGTTCTTGCTCAAAGGAAATTGAGTGAGGGGGTCGGAAACTCTGGTAAGTTGCAAAAAACGCCTTTTAAAAACTAGCTAGTTAAAGCCTGAGCTATTTTGCCGTACTTTATAACTAGTTTTCCACTGATGAGTGCTTATCCAGAGAAAGTGTGCAGAAAGAGCCCGAGGAACATGTATTTAAAGGAGAGGAGATGGAGAAGAGAAGTGGGTTAGCAGCAGGTTTAGGACAAAAGTATAAGTACTCTGCGGTTCTGTTTTTACTTGACCCCTAGTCTTCCTACAAGTGACAAGCAAGAGAGGGTCCGAGGATTACGACCACCCCAAGGACCAGGGCGAGACACCAGCAGCAGCAGGACATTCAGAGACAGGAGGAGTGTGGACGAGTGAAGTTACACAGGGGATAGGACATCTGCTGATGTATCCACAGGTGTGTACAGGCAATACAGTGAGGCTTGAAAGTTTGGGCACCCCAGGTAAAAAAAATGTATTAATGTGCATAAAGGCACCAAGAAAAGATGGAAAAATCTCCAAAAGGCATCAAATGTCAGATTAGACATCCTTATAATAAGTCAAAAAAAGTTAGATTTTATTTCCATCATTTACTTGATGCCCCTCCTTGAACCGCAACCTTATCGTGGTGGAAGGGGTTGAGTGCCCGAATGATCCTAGGAGCTATGTTGTCGGGGGCTATATGCCCCTGTTAGGGTCTCCCAAGGTAAACAGGTCCTAAGTGACGGGCCAGACAAAGAGCGGTTAAAACCCCCTTATGGATAGGACAAAATCAAGCACCGTGACGTCGCCCGGTATGGCACAACCGGGGCCCCACCCTGGAGCCAGACCAGGAGTTGGGGCTCGCGGCGTCTGGTGGTCTTTCCCACGGGGCCCGGCCGGGCTCAGCCCGAAGGAGCGACGTGGGGCCAACCTCCCGTGGGCCCACCAACTGCGGGAGGAACCGTAAGGGGCCGATGCAAAGTGGATTGGGTGGCAGTCAAAGACGGAGACCTCGACGACCCAATCCCCGGACACAAAATCTGGCGCTAGGGACATAGAATGTCACCTTGCTGGCGGGGAAGGAGCCTGAGCTTGTGCGGGAGGTTGAGAGATACCGACTAGAGATAGTCGGGCTCACCTCCACGCACAGCTTGGGCTCCGGAACCCAAATCCTCGAGAGAAGCTGGACTCTCCACTACTCTGGAGTTGCCTGCGGTGAGAGGCGGCGGGCTGGTGTGGGCTTGCTCATAGCTCATATGTGTTGGAGTTCACCCCGGTGAACGAGAGGGTCGATTCCCTTGCGTCTTCGGGTCGTGGATAGGTCTCTCACTGTTGTTTGTTTTTACGGGCCAAATGGCAGTGCAGAGTACCCGGCCTTCTTAGAGTCTTTGGGCAGGGGGTGCTGGAAAGTGCTCCGACCCGGTACTCCGTCGTTCTACTTGGAGACTTCAACGCTCACGTGGGCAGTGACACCTGAAGGGGCGTGATTGGGAGGAACGGCCCCCCGGATCTGAACCCGAGTGGTGTTCTGTTATTGGACTTCTGTGCT
Source organism: Perccottus glenii (assembly GCA_024416835.2). Taxonomy (NCBI): domain Eukaryota; kingdom Metazoa; phylum Chordata; class Actinopteri; order Gobiiformes; family Odontobutidae; genus Perccottus; species Perccottus glenii. Next base: position 5,102,143 of record CM044549.2, on the reverse strand, counting down.
AGCAACAGTTTGTCCATAACGAACACCATGTTCAAGCATAAGGGTGTCCATCAGTGCACGTGGCACCAGTAGACCCTAGGTCAGGGAACGATGATCGACTTTGTAGTTGTTTCATCTGACCTCCGGCCGTATGTCTTGGACACTCAGGTGAAGAGAGGGGCGGAGCTGTCAACTGATCACCATCTGGTGGTGAGTTGGATCCGATGGCGGGGGAGAAAGTTGGACAGACTCGGCAGGCACAAACGTACAGTGAGGGTCTGTTGGGAACGTTTGGCTGAGCCCCCTGTCAGAAAGATCTTTAACTCCCATCTCCGGCAGAGCTTCGATCAGATCCCGAGGGAGGTTGGAGACATTGAGTCAGAGTGGACCATGTTCTCCACCTCCATTGTCGATGCGGCCACTCGAAGCTGTGGCCGTAAAGTCTCCGGTGCCTGTCGTGGCGGCAACCCCCGAACCCGGTGGTGGACACCGGAAGTAAGTGATGGCATCAAGCTGAAAAAGGAGACCTACCGAGCCTGGTTGGCCCGTGGGACTCCTGAGGCAGTTGATAGGTACCGGCAGGCCAAGCGGACTGCAGCCCGGGTGGTCGTGGAGGGTAAAACTCGTGTCTGGGAGGAGTTTGGTGAGGCCATGGAGAAAGACTATCGGTCGGCCTCGAAGAAATTCTGGCAAACCGTCCGGCGCCTCAGGCGGGGGAAGCGGTGCCCTGCCAACACTGTTTACAGTGGAGGTGGGAACCTGCTGACTTCAACTGTCAACTGGGGATATTGTTGGACGGTGGAAGGAATACTTCGAGGATCTCCTCAACCCCACCGACACGTCTTCCGCTGAGGAAGCAGGGACCGAGGGCTCGGAGGTGGACTCATCCATCACCTGGGCCGAAGTCACTGAGGTAGTTGGGAAGCTCATCGGTGGCAAGGCACTGGGGGTGGATGAGATACACCCTGAGTACCTCAAGTCTCTGGATGTTGTAGGGCTGTCTTGGTTGACACGCATCTACATTTACATTTACATTTATTCATTTAGCAGACGCTTTTATCCAAAGCGACTTACATTACATTACCAGTGTTACAGTCACTGGAGGCAAGGTGGGTTAAGTGTCTTGCCCAAGGACACAACGACAGTATGAACTGTGGGGCGAGCGGGAATCGATCCTACTACCTTCCGGTTGAAGGACGGCCGCTCTACCCACTGAGCTACTGCCGCCCCACATCGCATGGCGGTCGGGGACAGTACCTCTGGACTGGCAGCAGGATCACACTCCTCAGCCTCCCCGGGAAAGTCTATGCCAGGGTACTGGAGAGGAGAATGCGGCCGATAGTTGAAACTCGGATTCAGGAGGAACAATGTGGTTTTCGTCCCGGTCGTGGAACACTGGACCAGCTCTATACCCTCTCCAGGGTGCTGGAGGGTTTATGGGAGTTTGCCCAGCCAGTCCACATGTGTTTTGTGGATCTGGAGAAGACATTCGACTGTGTCCCTCGTGGCGCCCTGTGGGGGGTGCTCTGGGAGTATGGGGTCCGGGGCCCTTTGCTAAGGGCTGTCCGGCCCCTGTACGACCGGAGCAGGAGCTTGGTTCGCATTGTCGGCAGTAAGTCAGACCTGTTCCCAGTGCATGTTCGACTCCGGCAGGGCTGCCCTTTGTCACCGGTCCTGTTCATTATCTTTATGGACAGGATTTCTAGGCGCAGCCAGGGGCCGGAGGGAGTCTGGTTTGGGGACTACGGGATCTTGTCTCTGCTTTTTGCAGATGATTTTGTCCTGTTGGCTCCATCAAGCCAGGACCTTCAGTGTGCACTGGGACGGTTTGCAGCCGAGTGTGAAGAGGCTGGGATGAGGATCAGCACCTCCAAGTCTGAGACCATGGTTCTCAGTCAGAAAAGGGTTGTTGTCCTCTTCAGGTTGGTGGAGAGATCCTGCCTCAAGTGGAGGAGTTCAAGTATCTTGGGGTCTTGTTCACGAGTGAGGGAAGGAGGGAACGTGAGATTGACAGACGGATCAGTGCAGCTTCTGCAGTGATGCGGTCGATGTACCGGTCTGTCGTGGTGAAGAAGGAGCTGAGCTGTAAGGCAAAGCTCTCGATTTACCGGTCAATCTACGTTCCTACTCTCACCTATGGTCATGAGCTTTGGGTCATGACCGAAAGAACAAGATCCCGGATACAAGCGGCCGAAATGAGTTTTCTCCGCCGGGTGGCGGGGCGCTCCCTTAGAGATAAGGTGAGGAGCTCGGTCACTCGGGTGGTGCTCAAAGTAGAGCCGCTGCTCCTCCACATCGAGAGGAGTCAGCTGAGGTGGCTCGGGCATCTGTTTCGGATGCCTCCTGGGCGCCTCCTAGGAGGTGTTTGGGCATGTCCCACCGGGAGAGACCCCGGGGAAGACCTAGGACACGCTGGAGGGACTATGTCTCTCGGCTGGCCTGGGAACGTCTCGGTATCCCCTTGGAAGAGCTGGAGGAAGTGTCTGGGGAGAGGGAAGTCTGGGCGTCTCTGCTTAGACTGCTGCCTCCGCGACCCGGCCCCGGATAAGCGGTAGAAGATGGATGGATGTTTTCTTCATGGTAATTTGTCTTTAAATGTTATATTCATCTAATTCAAGGATAGGGACAAACATAATGTGTCTAAAGATATTACACAAAATAATTCTGATCTGTCATGTCTTCAAACACACTCATTTAACATCAATGGCAGTGGAAAAAGTAAGTGAACCCTTAGAATTAATAATTAATAATACTGTCTCATGTGTATGGCCCTTTTCAAGTCAATCCATAGCATCTGTGACGTCACTTTGTTTGTCTGCCGGTGGACGAAGGACGCATCCCAGAGACGAATCTCTCCTGGCATTGTCTCAAAAGTTACGTATTTATTATTTCTTAAACATTGTCAACACATTAACTGTGCACCACACCTCATTCATTGTTATACTGATTATATTTCTGCTAGAGGTTAGTACTAGAGTTGCTGTCGTTTTGTGAACAGGGCATTTTTGTTTGTGCTAGCTAGCCCGCTAGCTAACATGCTGGGTTTTTAGCAATTGAGTTAGGGCTTAGCATACCTTGATTGTTGTGTTTGTTACTGTTTTCTACTGGTGGTTAGTCTTGTTGTGTGTTCTGAGTTTTCCCTGTAACTTGTGATTGTACTGCTGTGTTTGTGTGTTAGAATTTAGCATTGTGAGCTGTGAACAGTTGGCTTGACTTAGCTGTACCTACACTAGCTTAGCTAAGCTTTTTCTGGTTTTTCATCTGTTTGGGGCAATGGATTGCCATTTTTGTTCGGTATTATTAGACAGATTGTCTCTATTAGAGAGACGTGTTTGTGAGTTAGAGCAGCTAGATCAGCATAGACAGGGTTTGGTTACTTTAGATGTGTCAGGGTTTCTGGATAGTATCAGATGCAGGTCTGATAGCAGTCCTGCTAGCGATAGCTCCAGTTGCGGCTCAGTTGTTTCGGCAGCTGTTGCAAAGAGTCCTGCTTTCCTCTCGGTCTGTCGGCGGGGGGGTTCAGGCAGGCGCAAGCCTCCGGTTGTCCGCTCCTGTCCGCGGTCACCCCTCTGACCGCGAACCGGTTTGGCGCTTTCAAGTCCGCTTGTCAGCGCAGATCACCGGCCTGTTCCCTCTGCCGGCCAGCCGGGCGAGCATCGTACTCTGGTGATAGGGGACTCCATTACCCGCAATGTTAGACTTGAGACGCCAGCCATTGTCCACTGTTTACCGGGGGCCAGGGCTTCCGACATAGAGGCTAACCTTAGGGTGCTGACATCACACAGGAAGGAGAGTTTCCCAGGACACATACACTACATACAAGCAGATAGTTATTCATGTCGGCACCAATAATGTGAGAATGAGACAGTCTGAGGTAACCAAAGATAGCCTAGCTAGGACTTTTGAACTAGGGAACAAGATGAGTCGGCATCGATTAATTGTCTCTGGCCCCCTCCCCGTAAGGGGTAGTGATGAACAGTATAGCAGATTAGTTTCCATAAACCGGTGGCTGGCCCGGCATTATAGTCAGAAAGGTTATGGTTTTGTGGATAACTGGCCTTCTTTCTGGGGCCGCCCAGGCCTGCTGAGGGCAGACGGCCTGCATCCTACTGGACAAGGTGCTGCCATTTTGTCTAGTAATATAGACAGGTGCATTCAATGCATTTGACACAAGGAATCTCAGCAGGTCGCAGGAATTAGAGAACCTGCTAGTCATGATAGTGCGGGTGTGGAACTGGATAATGTAGCAGCTTTTAGTTGTCTGGTTAGGCCATACCAATCCAATGTCTACTGTCCAAATCTATTAGATAGGTTGAATTTATTTAGTCCTCAAACACATCTGAAAACTCACAGTCAGTGACCCAAAAGCATCATGTCCTCATGTTATTATAACTCAGAGGCATTCTTTTAAACCCGGCAAAACTGTTAGAGCTCGACAGCTTGTTCCTGTTACTATCGCTCCACTGGACCAGCCCTCAAATGCAGGCTCTACGTCAAGACTAAAGATTGGTCTCCTGAATGTGCGGTCTCTATCCTCCAAAGCACTTTTAATTAATGATCTTATTACTTCTCATTGCTTGGATTTACTTTGTCTTTGTGAAACTTGGCTTAGGCCCAATGTTTTTCTGCCACTAAATGAAGCCTCTCCCCCTGATTATGCGTATGCACAGGTAGGGACCGTCGAAGCAGGGTGGTGGTGTTGCAGCCATTCATAAAGCTGCATTTTGCTTTACAGGTCCATCATCACAGCCAAAATTTAACTCATTCGAAGTGTTACTCATCAAACATATTCCTTCTCAAATTAACGGAAGAAAGCCATTTTATTTAGCTGTAATCTATCACCCTCCGGGTCCCTACTCTTCTTTCTTGGATGAGTTTGGAGTTTTCCTCTCGGACTTAATAACCCACGCTGATAATATCCTTCTAGTTGGTGACTTTAATATTCATCTAAATAAGGAGTGTGATCCTCTGGCCAGAGCATTTCAATCACTGCTTACAACCCTGTCTTTCAACCAGTTTGTTCATGAGCCCACACACATTAGTGGAAACTATCTGGATCTTGTTTTGGCTCGGGGAATAGATGTCTCCCATCTCTTCGTCTCCTCTCTTTCATCTGCTGTTTCAGATCACTCACTGGTGGAATTTGAGATTAGTTATAGACTCCCCTCAAATTCCGACAATTGCGTAGTGTCTACACGGAATTTTAGCGCGGCTGCAATGGAAATGTTTGCCACACGGCTGACAGATGTTCTTCCTAATTTAACTCCACCTGGAAACTCAATAGAAGCCTACACAAAGGAGGTCCATGCAACCCTCTCGGCCATTACTGACTCAGTGGCACCCCTCAGGACAAAGCCCAGACCAACCAGACGACCTACACCATGGTATAACGAGGAAACCCGGGCTTTAAAACAGGCCTGCAGGAGTTTTGAACGCACATGGCGCAAGTCAAAAACTAATCTAAATTAAAGCCGCAAGCGGCGATAAAGGCCCTCGCCTCCCTTGAGACCGCGGGGACATATATATTCGGAGGATTGCATGTCGTGCTTTAAAGCAAATTTTGAGCTGTTTAGATGAAAACCCTTTAGCACAAAGTGTACGATTTAGGTGGTCATGTATTCCACCCAACATAGATTTTCTGTTGAGTTTACGGTATGGCTGTAATAAACTTTTCTGTTTGCCCTAAGGTGTCCTATGGATGTACCAAGTTTTGTATTTCTACATTGGAAAAATTTACTTTCATTTTCCATAGAACCAATTATTTTGACTTTTCTAGGGGTCGCCACTGAGTCATTTTTCCTATTTTTTTTTCGGGGACGTCAAATACATAAATTTTTGCCGGGCTTGAAGTCTGGGACCAATAAAAATGACTTTTAGTTGCACGTTTACTGGGTCAAATTGAAAATCATTTTTCAGAAAAATTATAATAAAAAAAATATATACCAAATTATAATAAAACAAAATATAACTCGAGCAAAAACGACAAGAAAACGCCTGTCTATTTTATACACATGTGTTTAGCTCATTTTGCCCAAGTTTGGTGTCTGTGGAATGAAGCAGCTATTTTCTGTTGTTTTTTAAAAGAGAGGTTGTATTCTAAGTCGGTTCACATCTTCAATTTAAAATGGCCGCCTTCCCGTGTGTGATAAGGTGTGGTCCCCTTTGGCTTTTTTGTTCATAAGCCCATACTGGATGTGTGTACCAAGTTTCATTTGCCTACGACAAACTAAAATTTTCACTTCCCATTGACTTTTTCCACATATTTGGGACGTTGCTATGGCAACACATTTATAGATAGGGGGTGGTTGTCATTGGCTTTTATGCTCCTCATGACATAGGAGATGTGTGTACCAAATTCCATGTCTCTATGACAAACTAAATTCTTGGGTCCCATTATAAGTTTGTAGGGGGCGCTGGAGAGCCATTTCTAAAGATAAGCCTTTTATTTACATATCTTTGTGTTCAGGTCATAAATGTGCACAAACGCCTTTTTGGGTCCAACTCGATCTGAGAAGGCGTTTGAGAGTTAAGACACGTTTTATTTTCACAAAAATGGCCACCTCGTTACAGGCTTGCCACACCCATACCCGATAAGATATAAAAAAAAAAGTCACAACTTTGGTTGGCACACAAGTCTAGATAATACTCACCAAATTTGGTGCCATTTAGATTAAAACACAATGATTTGCATCTTTCTGCGCAAGGGATGCAATTTTAGTGGCCGCGCCTTTCACTCCACATGGCGGACTTGCTGTTGAGTTTAGGGTTTGGCTGTCATTGACTTTCCTGTTTGCCCTGAGGTGTCCTATGGATGTACCAAGTTTCATTTTTCTACGTTGGAAAAAAGTTACTTTCACTTTCCATAGGCCCAATGTATTTTGACTTTTCTAGGGGCCGCCACTGAGTCATTTTTCGTATTTTTTTTTTCGGGGACTTCAAATACATAAATTTTTTGCCGGGCTTGAAGTCTGGGACCAATAAAAATGACTTTTAGTTGTCCGTTTACAGGGTCAAATTGAGGATCATTTTGCAGAAAAATTATAATAAAAAAAATATATACCGAATTATAATTAAAAAAAATATAACTCGAGCAAAAATGTCTAGAATAACACTTGTCTATTTTACATACATGTGTTTAGCTCATTTTGCCCAAGTTTGGTGTCTGTGGAAGCAGCTTTTTCTGTGTGCTTTTAAAAAGAGGTGTATTTTAAGTCGGACCAAATTTTCAATTCAAAATGGCCGCCTTCCCGTGTGTGATAGGGTGTGGTCCCCATTGGCTTTTTTGTTCATAAGCCCATGCTGGATGTGTGTACCAAGTTTCATTTGCCTACGACAAACTAAAATTTTCACTTCCCATTGACTTTTTCCAAATATTTGGGACGTTGCTATGGCAACACATTTATAGATAGGGGGTGGTTGTCATTGGCTTTTATGCTCGTCATGACATAAGAGATGTGTGTACCAAATGTCATGTCTCTATGACAAACTAAATTCTTGGGTCCCATTATAAGTTTGTAGGGGGCGCTGGAGAGCCATTTCTAAAGATAACCCTTTTATTTACATATCTTTGTGTTCAGGTCATGAATGTGCACAAACGCCTTTTTGGGTCCGACTTGATCCGAGAAGGCGTTTGAGAGTTAAGAGACGTTTTATTTTCACAAAAATGGCCACCTCGTTACAGGCTTGCCACACCCATACCCGATAAGATATCAACAACAAAGTCACAACTTTGGTTGACACACGTGTCTAGATGATACTCACCAAATTTGGGGCCATTTAGATTAAAACACAATGATTTGCATCTTTTTTCGCAAGGGTCGCGATTTTAGTGGCCGCGCGTTTCACCCCACATGGCGGACTTCCTGTTAAGTTTAGGGTGTTGCTGTCATTGACTTTTCTGTTTGCCCTGAGATGTCCTATGGATGACCCAAGTTTCATTTTTCTACATTGGAAAAAAGTTACTTTCACTTTCCATAGGCCCAATGTATTTTGACTTTTGTAGGGGTCGCCACTGAGTCATTTTTCATATTTTTTTTTCGGCGACTTCAAATACATAAATTTTTCGCCGAGCTTGAAGTCTGGGACCAATAAAAATGACTTTTCGTGCATGTTCACTGGGTCAAATTTAGGATCATTTGGTCGGAAGAAAGATAAAAAAAAAAAAAAAAAAAAAAATCCGAGCAAAAATAATAGGCCCTCCCGGTCATCACCGGCTCGGGCCTAATTATCAAAAGTGGTGTTTGTGTGTAAACACCTATAAGCACGCCCTCTGGCACTGCAAAAACGGCTTATTTCTCATCTCTAATCAGAGAAAACCGGCATAACCCCAGGTTTCTATTTGGGACAGTTGCTCAACTAATCCAACCAAGAACAACTGAAGACTCCTCTCCCTTTAGTGCACAAGACATTTTAGATTTCTTTAAACATAAAATTGAAGATATCAGGGATAATATTTTGGTTTTGTCTTCCTCAGCTCCGGGTCCCATTCACTTGGATCCACTGTACTCTCGTCTCTCAGTCTTAGATCCTGTATCCCTCGATGAGCTGTAAAGCAACTACGTGCCTTCTGGATATCCTGCCAGCAAAACAGCTTAAAGAATTGTGGCCCTATGTAGGGCAAATTATGTTAAACATTATAAACTTGTCCCTGTCTACTGGCACCGTTCCTTCCCTCTTCAAACAGGCTGTGGTCAAACCCCTACTCAAAAAACCTACTTTGGATCCTGGATGCCTAAATAATTACCGTCCTGTCTCCAATTTACCTTTTCTATCTAAAGTCCTCGAAAAAGTTGTGTTAAAACAACTTACTCTATATCTATCGGAAAATGACCTCCTCGAGCTGTTTCAGTCTGCATTTAGGGCCTCTTATTCCACTGAAACAGCTTTAGTTAAAGTGACTAACAATCTCCTCCTTCAGATTGACGAGGACTCATCGGCTCTACTGTTATTGCTAGATCTCAGCGCTGCATTTGATACGATTGATCATGCAGTGCTAATCAACAGACTAAAGAATGTGTTTGGCGTCTCTGGCTCTGCTCTTGCTTGGTTAGAATCCTATCTGTGTGATAGGTCTCATTTTGTCTCTTTTAATGAATCTTTCTCCTCCACGGCACCAGTGAAATTCGGTGTGCCACAAGGGTCTGTGCTTGGTCCCATACTTTTTTCACTATATGTTACACCATTGGGACAAATCATCAGAAGTTATGGAGTAAACTTCCACTGTTATGCCGGTGATACACAGCTGTATCTACCAATAAAATCGAATAATACTACTGACATCAAGTGTCTAGAGGCCTGCCTCGTTTCAATTAAAACATGGATGTCTCAAAACTTCCTCCATTTGAACTCGGATAAAACTGAGCTCTTGTTAATTGGTCCTGCCAGTTATCGGCACAAGTTCAACAATCTTACTGTCTCGATCAACAATTGTGTGTTGGAGCACGGCAACACTGTGAGGAACCTTGGTGTCATTTTTGACTCCACACTATCACTGCAGCAGCACATTAGTGAGGTCACTAAACTAGGCTTTTTTCACTTGAGGAATATCTCAAAAATTCGCTCCTGCCTCTCTTTAGCTGATGCTGAAATTCTCATTCATGCATTTGTCACATCCAGGCTGGACTACTGCAATGTGTTATTCTCTGGACTGCCGAGGAAAAGTACTCGCAGACTACAAATGGTCCAAAATACAGCCGCCAGACTTTTAACAAAGACCAGGAAGTTTGATCACATTACTCCGGTCCTGGCTTCATTACATTGGCATCCTATTCATGTTAGAGCAGATTTCAAAGTTCTCCTGTTAACATGTAAAATCCTTTGTGGACGCGCGCCCTCTTACCTATCTGACCTCATCACCCGGTATACTCCAGCTCGTACCCTTCGCTCTCAGGACGCTGGCCTCCTTCAACTTCCTCGAGTAAAGAAGAAGTCTGCTGGCTACAGAGCCTTTTCTTATAGAGCCCCATTTTTATGGAATGGGCTCCCAGCGGAAGTGTGGCGAGCTGACTCTGTTGAAGTTTTCAAAAGCAAACTCAAAACATACTTATTTCACCAAACGTATGGAGACTGATTGATCATAGGTATACGTTTACAATGGTTGTAGCTGTAGGTACACGTTTACACTGGTTTTAGCTGTAGGTACATGTTTACACTGGTTGTAGCTGTAGGTACACGTTTACACTGGTTGTAGATGTAGGTACACACTAAACCGCTCATATCTACCTATTACAGTTTTTTTTTTTTTCCTCTTTTCTCCCTCCTCCTAGGGTGGACACAAACCTCTTACCTGCTGGGTGATGTCCCCCCCCCGCGCCTGTGTTCCAGTGTGAGGGCCCCCACCCATCTGTCATTTACCTTGATGTTGGCTGCGGCCCCATCCACTATTGCACACTCAGAGTGGACACTGGACACTGCCAATATAAATGTTTTTATTTGTGAAAATGTTTGTGTATTTCTATGTATTTTTCAACTGTCCTGGACACATTCCTGCACGGCCTGTCCGTCCTGGGAGTGGATCCCTCCTTCTGTGGTTCTCCCTGAGGTTTCTCTTTTTTCCCGGCTGGGTTTTTTTGGAGTTTTTCCTTACCCTGATGGAGGTCTAAGGACAGGGGATGTTGTCTAGTGCAGTCTGTGAAGCCCTTTGAGGCGACTGTTGTTGTGATATTGGGCTATACAAAAATAAATGTCTTGTCTTGTCTTGTCTATCTCTATTGGGTTGAGGTCTGGGCTCTGACTCGGCCAAAAGTCAGATTTTGTTTTTCTGAAGCCATTCTGTTGTGGACTTCCTCCGGTTTTTTTGGTTTGTTGTTCTGTTGCATCACCCACCTTCTACACAGTTTCAGCTGATGTACAGACATCCTTACATTATCCTGATTAATTGTCTGATATACTTGGGAATTCATCTTCACCTCAATGATTGCAAGCTGACCAGGTCCTGATGCAGCAAAGCAGGCCATCATGTTTCCTCTACCATACTTTACAGTTGGGATAATGTTTTCATGATGATATGCAGTGCCCTTTCTACACCACGCTGTGTGTTTTTTTCAAATAGTTCAATCTTACTTTCATCCGTCCACTAAACATTTTGCCAATACCGCTGTGGAGTGTGAATGTGCTCTTTTGCAAACTTCAGGCATGCAGCAATGTTTTTTTGAGTAAGCAGTGGCTTCCTTTGTGGTGTCCAGCCCTGGATACCCTGCTTGTTAAGTGTTTTATGTATTGTAGACTTATTAACATAGATGTTAGGGAGTTCCAATGATGCCTTCAAATCTTTGGCTGTCATTCAAGGTTGTTTCTTTACCTCATTGATGAGTCTTCATAATGCTCTTGGTGTCATTTTGGCTAGGCACCCACTTTTTGGTAGAGTAGCAACAGTCCCAGAGTGTCTTCATTTGTAGATTGCCTACATTGGTGGAATGATCTACCTCCTGCTACAAGATCATCAGATTCTGTAGCCATCTTTAAAAAATGCCTGAAAACACATCTCTTCCGTCAACACCTGACTGACAAACACTGAGTTCTACTTCCTTTCTATCGATTCCTCCTAAGAGAAAAAAAATCTCTTATCCTTAGCTTTGTATACTGTGCTTGGTTTAAACTGACTATTTTTTTGTGCACTTGTGCTTTTTGTCCCTTGTGTTGTTAAAATTGCTTCCATTGTTTTCCTCACTTGTAAGTCGCTTTGGATAAAAGTGTCTGCTAAATGACTAAATGTAAATGTAAATGCCTAACTGTAGAGGTGAATTTCTGTCTTTGAAATAACTTTGTAACCCTTTCCAGCTTTATGTAAAGCAACAATTCTTGATCATAGCCCCTCTGAAAGCTCTTTTTGGCGAGGCATGGTTCACAAGTGTGTTCTTCTTGTGCAGAGCAAACTCCAAATGTTTGAGGGGTTTTTATCAGTCAAAGTAGCTATAGTCCACACCTCCAAACGTATTATATTAAGACTCCAGGTGTGCTAAAACCTGACTCCAATTAGCATTTTGAAGGTAATTACCTAAAGGGTTTACTTTACTTTACTTTTTCCACTGCCATTTCGAATGTTGAGTGAGTATGTTCAATAAAGACATGAAAAATAAGAATTATTTTGTTTAATTATTTTTAGACACATTGTCAATACCCTTGACTTAGATGAAGATCAGATCACATTTTAAGACAAATTTATTCAGAAAAACATAAAATTGCAAAAGGTAATCATACTTTTTCTTGCCATTGTATATCCTGTTTGTTGGCCTGCTGTGATGATAAAGGTGCAATGTAAAATAAATATTGTTGACTCTGACAAATATCTCTGCAAAGTACATTAAAGAACAAATTACAACTGATCTCACCCTGTTATTGTGATCTGAATAGAGCTAAAAGTCCGTTAATTTTGTATTAATAAATTTAAAAAAGCCTCATTACAAAGAAGTGCTAACTTGACTTACCCAGCCAACAAAAGAAGGGCATTTCTGAACAGTGTGACATTCATCAGCAGAATCTCCTGAAGGCTCTGACAGCGCCGCAGAAAACACGTCCTGCGCACATATGTGTGCCACCTGCCGCAAGAAAAACATAAAAGTATAGTGCATTAAATGGCACTCCTCGATTTATTAACCACTACAAATGATCCATTGACTAACAAATGAAGGTATTTGTAGAGAATAGTCTATGTGATTTGCAGTCTCTGTACTCACCTGCTGAATACTTTACCCATCTGAAAGTCTCTGAAAAATGGGATTTTCTGTAGAGCAGTCCAATAGACCAACTCCTTGTACCATTCTGCTAAACTAATCAGGCCTCCATAACCACTCTCTGTCACATGAAGCACACTGGTAGATGAAAAAATGTAGTGCTCTGAGCCCGCCTCACCTGGTGGAACCACCCGTAGGTTATATGGTCTAGAAAAAAAGGAGAAAATTTTAGCTTATCTGTAAAAACATGGTTTATTCAGAAACATAAGCCGAAGTCAATGCACCATTAAATAATCTAAAGAGGAGGGTTGTGTCAGGAAGTGCTACTAACATAAAACCTTTGCCAAATTCCATTTGCCAGGTTAACAAGACCGCTATTAGTGCTGTTGATCGACAGGGTACTGGTGGAGACAGAGCTATTGTTGGTCAAAGGAGTGGAAGAAGGTGTGCTAGAGGAGGAAGATATGTGTAACCTAACAGGGACGTAGCAAGTTTTTCAAAAGTGTGGGGGATGTGGGGGAGGGGGGCACTAATACAATTTTAAGCTGAGGATTAGCCAAGCAGGAAAAAGTCACCAAAGGAAACATCTTAACACAGTTTTGGACATGCAGTCAGATGCTAGAATGTATAATGTTATAGCTTGGTGGGTCTGGAGGTCCTACCCCTGAAAATGTATATAAAAACTGTTTTGAAGTCTTTCTTCAAAAATATCCCAAATAAAAATTGGACTGTGAAAACAAAGCCTTTGTAAACAGGTAAGAGGTGGGGTGTGTTTGTGGAGATAATGAGACCGTATTTCAAGAAAATAACTGTGCTATAGCACTATGACAGAACTGTGAGACAGAATTGAGGACAAGTACAAAATCCTAAGCAAAGCAGAAGAGAAGGGTCTGGCTGCAGACCTGCAACATCAGGACACTTCAGTTGCAGGCTCCACTCTCAGGCCAACTCCAGTCTCAGAACAACATGTAAACATGAAACATGTAGCGTACCCAATGAGCGTACCAGACAATAAGAAGATCAAAGCTGGTTGCTAACCGCTGTGAAAAGCAAAACAAGAGTTTGAAAATGGTAAGTGACTGATCAGCATTTTCTCATTATCTGCTAAATAGCAGATATAATTAGGGATGGGTACCGAAACCCGGTATTAAACTGGCCCCGGGGCTAAATTATGAAAGACCGTAGTATCAATAAGATCTGACGCTATCGGTTCTGCTTCCGGTACTGGAGGGGAAAGAAATTCATGTACTATGTATTTTTGCCTAATAATGTTATCGTGCACATTTTATCTCACCAAACATTTCTAATGTGCGATCATATTAAGACGTTTGTCTGTGAGATCTCTCATTCAAGATTCAAGATTCAAAGTGTTTATTGTCATGTGTACAGACAGAAAGCATGTTTCCCTGTACAATGAAATTCTTACTTTGCCGTCCACAGTAAAAAGTCACACAAGTAAGTCACAAGTAAGTTAAAAATAAAAATAAGATAAGTATATAAGTAATAAAAGAGCAGCAAATATATAAAAAAAAATATAAAAAATATAAAAAATATAACAGGGCAAAAGAGTAAAGTAGTAAAGTGATAAAGTGAGGTAGTGCAGTTGTGATGGTGTAAAGTGAGGTAGTGCAGTAAGTAAACAATTGTTCATGTAATGTGATTGTGATTGTAGACTCCTATCTGCTGTTTAGGAGTCTTATGGCAGAGGGAAAGAATGAGTTCTTCATTCTGGAAGTCTTGCATTTCACACTTCTGTACCTCCGTCCTGAGGGTAGAAGTGTGAACAGACCATGTTGGGGGTGGGAGGGGTCTTTGAGGATGGAAGCAGCTCTTCTGTGGACTCTGCGGTGGTAGATGCTCTGCAGTGAGGGCAGTGGAGTCCTGGTGATCTTCTGCGCAGTCTTTACCACTCTCTGCAGGCGTTTGCGGTCCATGACAGAAGTGCTGCCGTACCACACAGTGATGCAGCTGGTCAGGACACTCTCAATGGTGCAGCTGTAGAAGTTGCTGAGGATCTTGGGCGACATGCCAAACTTCCTCAGCCTCCTCAGAAAATACAGCCGCTGTTGAGCCTTCTTGACCAGCTGCGTGATGTGAGGTGTCCAAGTGAGGTCCTCATTGATGTGGACACCCAAGTATTTGAAGTTGCTCACCCTCTCCACTTCAAGCTCCCGGATGAACAGTGGCTGAGGCGTTCTCCTCTCCCTCCTCATGTCCACTATCATCTCCTTTGTCTTGTCCGTGTTGAGGGTGAGGTTGTTGTCTTCACACCATGACACCAGACTGGCCACCTCCCTCCTGTAAGCTGCCTCGTCACCGCCAGCGATGCGTCCTATCACTGCGGTGTCGTCGGCAAACTTCAGGATGATGTTGTCCTATGCGCGCCGCGGAGGCTGTCTGCCAGTCACACACACACAACACAACGAGCGCGGCGCACGCACACGCATAACAGTACGAAAACTCCCGCTTAATACAAAGAGTGACGATGGGGAAGAGATCATGCACTTATCATGCACATTTTATCTTACCAAACATTTCTAATTTGCGATATTATAAGACGTTTGTCTGTGAGATCTGCGAGATCTCTCATGCGCGCCGCAGAGGCTGTCTGTCAGTCCCACACCACAAGAACGAGCGCGGCGCACGCACATAGATAGTATAAATAGCACTCACAACAGTACGAAAACTCCCGCTTAATACAAAGAGTGACGATGACGGAGAGAGCAAAACGTTCCAAAGTATGGTTACACTTCTTTAGAGTTGATGCAGACAACGCTCGTTGTCATAAGTGCAACAATATTTTTGCATGTAAGGGCAGAAACACAAGCAATCTGTCTAAGCACCTTTCAAAAGTGCATTGTGTGCAGACAGAGAAATGCAAAGTTTTCGACTGCCTAGCTAGCTCGTCTCTGGTTGTTGCCCCATCTACGTCTGGTATGTATGCTAAAGTCATGTTGAATCAACGTTGTTCACGTCATTTAAAATAAATGTAAAATCTCCCTGGTTTGTTAACCTTATGTAGAAATTCTGTTGATTTCTTTTGGGAGAAATGAGAGAATGAAATCATATTTTCTACTTGTTTTTAAAATTCCAAATAAAGAAAAATCAGTATGTAAATGTAAACATTTATTTGGCTAACTTAAATGCACAGCACTTCAAGTTAGTTTATTTACTATATATATATATATATATATATATATACCGTATTTTTCGGACCATAAGACGCACTTTTTCTTCACCAAATAGTGGGAGGAAAAGTGCCTGCGTCTTATGGTCAGAATACCATATCTTATGGTATTCTCTGCGGCCTCACCCGCTGCCGCTCAGAGCGGCAGCGGGTGAGGGAGGACCCGCTGCCGCTTTGCAACTCGTCTCATGGTCCGAGTTGCAAGCGGCAGGTCCCCGGACCTTCCGTGTCCCTGGAAACTGCATCATCCCTCCGCCGCCCCGTGTCCAGGCTTCTCAGTAGTCCACTGAGATACTGGCAGAGTCGCCTTGCCTTACCGTAGTGGCAGAGCGGCAGCGGGTCCTCCCTCACCTTCCTTACGGAAGCCCATGTGTGCAGGAAGGCACAATGCTGCTGTACTGTGTCACCGCCTTATGCTATTGGAGGATAGCATGTAGTAGGCGGTGTTACAGTACACAGCAGTGCGCATGCCCTTCACTCCAGTCATATAATTCAAATATTATTCTGTTATACTTTATTAAATATTTTATTACACTATTTGGTTCAGAATTTTTTTTTTCCTATTTTTCTCCTCTAAAAACCAGGTGCGTCTTATGGTGGTCGTCTTATGGTCGAAAAATACGGTATATATATATATATATATATATATATATATACACACACATATATAATATATATATATATATATATATATATATATAAACACAACACAAAGTACCGATAAGAATACCGTTAAAGTACCGGACCGTTAAGCAGTATCGATAAGAGTAGTAATACCGTTAAAACCTTAACGATACCCATCTCTAGATATAATATAATCTAAATAGCTATCACTTTAAATATGAATAAATTTAAGTAGCACATACTAAATGTTGCAAATGACGGGCATTGTGTAATTAGGGACAAATTTGTGACAGTGATTAGGCTAGGTCAAATTTTTTTATTCACCAGTTTCTTATATTCTATTAATGCTGACAGACTAGGCAATAACACAATGATTAAGTTGCTCTGAAAAGGGTTAGCGTTAGCTCAGGAGGACAACACTAAAGTCTGGCTTTTTGACCAGAACAGTGCATTTATTATGCTTAAATGCAATATTAGTAAAATGTGTGCCACTTGAACAGCAAAGCCTCTACATGTTGGAAGTGACCAATGGTTGTTTTCTTTGATATAGAAGACATTGTATAGTTTTTTTACAGCTGGATGGATGAATATATTTTTTTGCCAAACACCTTCTGAGATAAAAAGTTAAATGATTCCTTTAGCATTTTGTTATGCTAAACAATAATGACGATTAATGGTTGCTATTTTGGATAACTTGATGACTAACTAAATGTTAAACCAAAACCAAAAAAGTGCATTCTTTATGTGGACAAAAATCTGAATAAAGTGGAAATAAGTGGAAACAAGTGACCTTAGCAATTGATAATCTGTTTAAATATGTCACGGTTGAGATTGATAGGTGAAAAATGCAAAAACATTGTTTCTTGTATTTAGAGTCATTTATAGAGAGTATATAGAACAAATCTATACTGAATAAAATCATAAAGATATTTTTATATGTGGTGTTAGCATAGATTGTATAAATATGGATGATATCCGCCCATTGGTCCCCTATTCACCAATATTGTCATTACGAATGGGCAATAAAATGGCCTTTACATCCGGGCTTTTTCCATAGTAAATCAATAGTTTTTAGATAGCATAAACAAACATATTAATCAAAAATCCCCCCCCCCCAGAGTTGTCATGTAGTAAAAACTTAGCTCTAGAGACCGGAGCCATCTTTTGTACCAGGCTGTAAACATTAGTTTTACTCTTGTAAAGTCGCCATTGGGTTTCTCCTTATATTTCCGCTTTTGAAGCCTGCCCTCTGGTGGACGGAGGTATATCGCTGTATTTCGCTGTAAAATCACCGTATGGCGGCGCCCTTACACAAGGACCATTTTAGAGGTTCCATGGGAGAGCCTTGGGTGTTATGTGCTGGTGCTGCATTTAGGCGTATTTTTGTCCCCCTTTCACCTTTTTTCCTCTTTTGTTCTAGTAGAGGAGATAATTAATCTTGGCGGCTTTCTGTAGCCTATAAATAGACCTACTAGTAATGTTGTAGGCTCTCTCTGACTCCCCTCTAGCTGACACGGACGTTTTAGTTTCAGCTTGTTCGCGAGCTCTCCTCCTCCGTCTGGCTCCGCCTGCCAGATTATGCCGTTTTAGCCTTTAGCCTTTAGTTATTTCTTTTTAACCTGGTGGGACCGGCTGTCCTGTTTTCGCTTTTTTCTTTCGTTTTTTTAGGGGTAGCGGGCGGTCAGACAGCTTCTACGGCCCTGTATAGGGTTGGCCTGTCTTACTTCTCGCCCTTATATTGTGTTTGGCTGGTGCTATAAGAAAAATGTTATTTTAACCATATTTTGGAATGATAATCTTTTAATTTGTAATGTTAAATCTTGAAACATGTATGATTTGGAATAAATTTTTTTGCCTCTCCTCTCAGGCATAAGGGAACACTGTACATTGCTATGTTCCATAAATGGACGCGCTGCTCTAAACATATGTGCCTCTCATTTATGGACACGCTGCTTTGCTGCACAAGAAACACATCTGCCTTTTGCCTTCTTTGGTTACATTCTGAATGCATTCTGTAATTGGCTATCATTGTATATAAACTGTCTTGTTTTAATAATAAAGGTTTGAGAGAGAAGGAACGGACTGAACCACGAAACCTGCATGTTGCCTCTTGTCTCTCTCCCTCTGATCAGAGAATCCGAAGCATGCATTATCACCTGTAACTGTCAGAATTCTAGAGCTGACATAGCGGAGCAAGTTACGAACAATATTCTGAATATGATATCATTAGTCAGCGGGATGCTGACATCGGGCCAAGCGATGCTGGGTAAAAAATAAGTTAGGTAAAGAACATTGGTCAAGTGGGAGCTGACTTCGGGCCGAATAAAACCGGATAAACATCTATCGACTAGCTAGAGTAAAAAACGTTGTTTCATTGGTGTCAGAAGTGGGATCCAGAGCGGCATCATCGGACCACGGGCTCCACTTAGCGCGCAACTCATCAAGCCTTCCGGCAGCATAGACAGACAGCGGCCGTGGAGAAGAGGTGGGACAGAGACTCCCTTGCCAGTCTGGCGGCCCAAGGCGTTGCTCCTGGAGTCCCTGAGACCAAACCCCACTTCTCATTGTGTCCGGGTGAGTGCCAACTTTAAAAACTAAAATGGGTTTGGGTAAATCTAAACATAAAGCTAAACCAAGTTTGTGGTCAATGTGAATTTATGGAACAGAAATATCTAGGCTCTACTAAAAGGGTGGAATGGAGGTGGGGTATGCTGTTGTAACGGCTGAAACAATTTTAGAATCTGGAGTATTGCCACAACATTGGTCAGCACAAAAACCTGAGCTTTATGCGTTAACAAGAGCTTGTGAACTGCACAAGGAACAGGAAGAAACTACTACTAGTACTAGAAGTACATGATTTTGGAGTATTGTGGCAACAAAGAAATTTTATAACGGCCATGGGTAAACAAATCTCTAACAGTGAGCAGGTTCAGAGATTGCTGGAAGCAATACTTTTAAAAACATAAATGTTGAGAGTTTAAATACTGTGTCTACACAGGACTATTTTGAAACCTCAATACAGGACATTCAAAATCAGGCAGAAAAAAATGAACTTTCAAGATGGAAAATCTATGCTACCCAAGTTAATGGTATATGGACTTCTGAGGGCAAACCATGTTTACCACGAGCCTGGTATAGAATTGCTGCAGAAATAGCACATAAAGATCATGATGGACAAAATAAAATGGTAAATCTTATCAGAGGAGTTTGGCACTGCCCAGGGATACAGCAGATAGTGGCAGAAGTCTGCCTACAGAAGTGTTGAATGTGTGCCAGGCACAATGTCAAAACTGCAATAATAATAACTGCGCGAGTAAGTTGCAACAAATAAAAAGAGCTCAAGGACCAGGTCATCACTGGATGATGGATTTCTTGAATTAAGTGCATTTGAGCGACTGTATGGTAGGCCATTTCGGGGCAGGCTAGATTTGCTAACTACTAACCAAGTACATGATCTACAGCTTGGGGAATACTTTAAGTTGCTGGCAGAAATCTTTTCTTCTTTGACCAGGCTTGACTTGACCAGACCTGATACGGGGCCACTACATGACTTGGTGCCAGGTGACTATGTGTGGATAAAGAGGTGGAGACGAAAAAAGTGGTCAGAGCCAAGGTTCGAGGGCCCATACCAGGTTCTGCTAACATCACCAACAGCAGTCAAAGTGGTCGAGCGAGCAACTTGGATCCATCACCACCACATAAAGAAGGCAATCGTTGACAAGCTAGCTGACGGACCAACTAAAAACATTACCACCAAGGACACGGCCAAAGACACAGACACGGACACGGACATGAACATTGTCTCAAAGGACGAGAACTCGACTGACTGAGCGCTCCCTGGAAACTATGACTACAAAGACTGAGATAAGTTATTCAAAGTTTACAGTATAACCACTGTGACAAAATATTTACAAGATGTTTCTTTATTTTATGTTTTGTGTAATATTGTGGAAAATTCATGGTGCTTTAAGAGTACAGGGGGACTACACACACGTGGACTACACACTACAAGGTGATGAAATAATTTGCAACTGTAAAACCAAGGTGGGACAAATTAATAGTTTTGCAATAGAATTTGAGCCCTGTGGAAGAGAGGTAAAAAACATTATTACATATGTTCCACAAATGGGAGTAGCATCCCAAGTATGTTCTGTTTCCAGCGCGGTGCAGGGCCAACATCGGAACAACACGGAGGTTTCGTTGCATTGTACCTGGCCTGGTAGACCACCACATGGTAATATATATTGTAGATGTATAACATTTTCTTAAGGTTATACTTTGTCAAAACCCAAATACGATTGTGTCAACTTAAGGGAAATTAGTACAATCACCGAGACTCCTCCCTCAGCCAACCATATATATCAGTCACTATCATCTATTGCTCCAATACGTTCTGATTAGTGATGCTCATATTGACCGTTTAACCGTTAACCTAAAGTAAAAATTTTGACCGATTAATACTATCAGTTAAACGGTTTAAAACGTTTTTTTTTTTTTAAGGTTTTTTTTTTTTTGTTTGCTGAATGGTTTAAAAATAAAATAGCCTACTATATAGCTTATATTTATTAACTCACGGAGCGCGTCGGCACGCGCAACCACACACGTGACACATGCCTGAAGATGTCTGTGCGGCCATTGGTGCATATCCAGGTCCCGCCCGGTCAAAACCCGTCAGAGTTGGCTGAAAAAGGTGTCAATCGAAGGCTAACACTTACTGTTAGCATTTTAGTAGCATTTTAGTAGCTTTTTTCGCGGTCTCGAAAGGACTTATGGCTTTTATTATCAATAGAAATGACAAAAAATGTCGCAGCAGTTTTCAAGTTGGAAATACTTCTCTGCAGTTTTTGAGCCTTGGAGGATATAACATGTCTTGTGGACCTAATTATTTTACTGGATATTATTCCCTGGACCTTTACGGACAGAAAGACACCAAGCATTATGTGGATTTGTTGCTATTTCAGTCCAAGAGACCCGTCAAAGGTAAGACAAGTCCAAACTAAATCTTTTTGCTTGTCTGTAAAAAAGGCTTTGGTGTCAGCGCTGTGGTTGTAACGTGTTAAAATGGTTTATATCGTCTGAAAGATGAGACTTTAAGCTTTAATTTGGTATATATATTGTTGGGGTTTGCATGACGAGGTGCAAGCACAACGCAGGCTTTCTTTTGTAGCGTGTTTACGTCCCGGGACCGGGACGTTGTACACTAAGCCGTTAATGCCAATTCAATATTATAATCTTATCAGTTAACGGTTAATAATCGATTAAGGAACAGCGGTTGTCGGTCGGGAAAATTAATCAAAATGAGCATCCCTAGTTCTGATACAGTACAGCCATCAGAACCAGATGAAGAGGAAAACCTGGACATACTAACTTTTGAATCTAGATGGAATAAAACACTAACCAACATAGTTCAACCTCTAGGGGTGAAACCAGAGGATTGTGTAATCTGTGTGGTGCCAAGACAAAAGTAAATGGCTATAAGAGTAGCTGCAAATAAAAAACTAACTTGTGAGACATATATTGTTATTAAACAAGCTGGTTTAGAAACTAAAGTGTATCTTACTGAAATGGGAACTTATTTAGTGCACATTGACAAATTCTATCCTATTGTCTCTAGCAATGTTTGATAGACTGCATTTTCCTGTCAATGATTAACAGAAATTTTGCCTACATGAATCACGTTTGGGAGTCAAAGTGCCCTAAGCCCCATAACACACATGAGGAGCTTCAATTAGAGCCTCCAGTTCGAGATTGCCCCGCAGCGAAGGCTGCTGAGTTCTCCTGTATAAGGGTAGGTTCGGGACTAGGGCTGCAACTAACAATTATTTTAATAATCAATTAATCTGTTGATTATTTTTTTGATTAATCGATGAATCGGATAAAAAACAAAAAACAAGAAAAGCATTCATTTCCAACCCTGTATTCAAAAACAGAACTAAAATCTTTAGAAAGTTCACAAACATGTTGCTCCTTGAACATCCCTGAACTGTTATAATAATAAATTAAAGCCGCAAGCGGCGATAAAGGCCCTCGCCTCACTTGAGACCGCGGGGACACATGCACTCGGAGGATTGCATTTCGTGCCTTAAAGCGTAAACTTCACGGTAATGTCAAAAAACCGGGCCTGTGCTACTGCTGGGGCCTGCTACACCACCTTGTAATTTAGAGTTAAAGGCCTCCACAATCCCTGGTTTTCTTGGGAGCTGTCTGAACCTTTGAAAATAATAGATTATGCTTGGGCTAAGGCGAGAAAAACAAAGTACTGGCTGGAGATTTGAGATGACTCAGGAATCGCTGCACCCCCCTGTTTAAAAAGGCAAAATGTAAATATAACTTGTCTAAAAGTACATGGTTACAAGTTCCAAAGGATTCTGAGGAGTTTTCTAAGACTCTAGCCTTGGCTCTGTAGGGGCCTCCTCTAAAGGAAGGATCCTGGCAATTGGGAAATGGCATTTATTTCCCAAAGAAATGGCTGCCTCTTCACAGACTCATTACGACCACAGCCACAAATGTATCAAAAAACAAATTGATAACTTTTTTGGCACACGTGTCAAGATGATACTCACCAAATTTGGAGCTGTTTAGATGAAAAGCCTTTAGACACAAGGGGTGCAATTTAGGTGGTCACGCATTCTACCCAACATAGAAGATTTCCTGTTGAGTTTACGGTATGGCTGTAATAAACTTTTCTGTTTGCCCTGAGGTGTTCTATGGGTGTACCAAGTTTTGTATTTCTACATTGGAAAAATTTACTTTCATTTTCCATAGGCCCAATGTATTTTGACTTTTGTAGGGGTCGCCACTGAGTCATTTTTCATATTTTTTTTTCGGCGACTTCAAATACATAAATTTTTCACCGGGCTTGAAGTTTGGGACTAATACAAATGACTTTTAGTTGCACGTTTACCTGGTCAAATTGAGGATCATTTTACAGAAAAATTATACTAAAAAAAAATATACCAAATTATAATAAAAAAAATATATAACTCGACCAAAAACGTCAAGAACAACACCTGTCTATTTTACATACATTTTGCCCAAGTTTGGTGTCTGTGGAATGAAGCAGCTATTCTCTGTGTTCTTTTAAAAAAGAGGTGTATTTTAAGTCGGTTCTCCTTTTTCAATTCAAAATGGCCGCCTTCCCGTGTGTGATAGGTTGTGGTCCCCATTGGCTTTTTTGTTCATAAGCCCATACTGGATGTGTGTACCAAGTTTCATTTGCCTACGACAAACTATAATTTTCACTTCCCATTGAATTTTTCCACATATTTGGGATGTTGCTATGGCAACACATTTATAGATAGGGGGTGGTTGTCATTGACTTTTATGCTCGTCATGACATAAGAGATGTGTGTACCAAATTTCATGTCTCTATGACAAACTAAATTCTTGGGTCCCATTATAAGTTTGTAGGGGGCGCTGGAGAGCCATTTCTAAAGATAACCCTTTTATTTACATATTTTTGTGTTCAGGTCATGAATGTGCACACACGCCATTTTGGGTCCAACTCGATCCGAGAAGGCGTTTGAGAGTTAAGAGACATTTTATTTTCACAAAAATGGCCACCTCGTTACAGGCTTGCCACACCCACACTGGATAAGATATAAAAAAAAAAGTCACAACTTTGGTTGGCACACGTGTCTAGATGATACTTACCAAATTTGGGGCCATTTAGATTAAAACACAATGATTTGCATCTTTTTGCGCGAGGGGTGCGATTTTAGTGGCCGCGTGTTTCACCCCACATGGCGGACTTCCTGTTGAGTTTAGGTGTGGCTGTCATTGACTTTTCTGTTTGCCCTGAGATGTCCTATGGATGTACCAAGTTTCATTTTTCTACGTTGGAAAAAAGTTACTTTCACTTTCCATAGGCCCAATGTATTTTGATTTTGTAGGGGTCGCCACTGAGTCATTTTTCGTATTTTTTTCGCGACTTCAAATACATAAATTTTCGCCGAGCTTGAAGTCTGGGACCAATAAAATGACTTTTCGTGCATGTTCACTGGGTCAAATTTAGGATCATAGGTGGAAAATAAAAATAAAAAATAATAATAAAAAAAAAAAAAAAAAAATCCGAGCAAAAACAATAGGCCCTCCCGGTCATCACCGGCTCGGGCCTAATTAAAGCCGCAAGCGGCGATAAAGGCCCTCGCCTCCCTTGAGACCGCGGGGACACATGCACTCGTGCTTTAAAGCGTAAACTTCACGGTAAAAGGATTCTGAGGAGTTTTCTAAGACTCTAGCCGTGGCTCTGGAGGGGCCTCCTCTAAAGGAAGGATCCTTGCAATTGGGAAATGGCATTTATTTCCCAAAGGTTGCCTCTTCACAGACCCATTACGACCACAGCCACAAATGTATCAAAAAACAAATTGATAACTTTTTTTGCACACGTGTCTAGATGATACTCACCAAATTTGGAGCTGTTTAGACTTTAGACAGAAGGGGTGCGATTTAGGTGGTCACGCATTCCACCCAACATAGTAGATTTTCTGTTGAGTTTATTTATATGGCTGTAATAAACTTTTCAGTTTGCCCTGAGGTGTCCTATGGATGTACCAAGTTTCATTTTTCTACATTGGAATAAAGTTACTTTCACTTTCCATAGGCCCGATGTATTTTTACTTTTCTAGAGGTCGCCACTGAGTCATTTTTCGTATTTTTTTTCGGGACTTCAAATACATAAATTTTTCGCTGGGCTTGAAATCTGGGACCAATAAAAATGACTTTTAGTTGTACGCTTACTGGGTTAAATTGAGGATCATTTTGCAGAAAAAATATGATAAAAAAATATATACCGAATTATAATAAAAAAAAATATAACTCGAGCAAAAAAGTCTAGAAAAACACTTGTCTCATTTACATACATGTGTTTAGCTCATTTTGCCCAAGTTTGGTGTCTGTGGAATGAAGCAGCTATTTTCTGAGTTCTTTTAAAAAGAGGTGTATTTTAAGTCGGTTCACATTTTCAATTCAAAATGGCCGCCTTCCCGTGTGTGATAGGTGTGGTCCCCATTGGCTTTTTGTTTATAAGCCCATGCTGGATGTGTGTACCAAGTTTCATTTGCCTACGACAAACTAAAATTTTCACTTCCCATTGACTTTTTCCAAATATTTGGGACGTTGCTATGGCAACACATTTATAGATAGGGGATGGTTGTCATTGGCTTTTATGCTCGTCATGACATAAGAGATGTGTGTACCAAATTTTATGTCTCTATGACAAACTAAATTCTTGGGTCCCATTATAAGTTTGTAGGGGGCGCTGGAGAGCCATTTCTAAAGATAACCCTTTTATTTACATATTTTTGTGTTCAGGTCATGAATGTGCACAAACGCCTTTTGGGTCCAACTCAATCCGAGAAGCCGCTTTGAGAGTTAAGAGACGTTTTATTTTCACAAAAATGGCCACCTCGTTACAGGCTTGCCACACCCATACCCAATAAGATATCAACAACAAACTCACACAACTTTGGTTGGCACACGTGTCTAGATGATACTCACCAAATTTGGGGCCATTTCGATTAAAACACAATGATTTGCATCTTTCTGCGCAAAGGGTGCGATTTTAGTGGTCGCTTTCACCCCACATGGCGGACTTCCTGTTAAGTTTAGGTGTGACTGTCATTGACTTTTCTGTTTGCCTGAGGTGTCCTATGGATGTACCAAGTTTCATTTTTCTACGTTGGAAAAAGTTACTTTCACTTTCCATAGGCCCAATGTATTTTGATTTTGTAGGGTCGCCACTGAGTCATTTTTATATTTTTCTTTCGCGACTTCAAATATAAATTTTTCGCCGAGCTTGAAGTCTGGGACCAATAAAAAGACTTTTCGTTCATGTTCACTGGGTCAAATTTAGGATCTTAGGTCGACAATAAAAAAATAAAATTAAAGCCGCAAGCGGCATAAAGGCCCTCGCCTCCCTTGAGACCGGGGACACATGCACTGGAGGATTGCATTTCGTGTTTTAAATCGTAAACTTCACGGTAATGTCAAATAACCTGGCCTGTGCTACTGCTGGGGCCTGCTACACAACCTTGTAATTTAGAGTTAAAGGTCTCCACAATCCCTGGTTTTCCTGGAAGCTGTCTGAACCTTTGAAAATAATAGATTATGCTTGGGCTAAGGCGAGAAAACAAAGTACTGGCTGGAGATTTGAGATGACTCAGGAATCGCTGCACCCCTGTTTAAAAGGCAAAATGTAAATATTACTTGTCTAAAAGTACAAGGTTACAAGTTCCAAAGGATTCTGAGGAGTTTTCTAAGACTCTAGCCGTGGCTCTGGAGGGGCCTCCTCTAAAGGAAGGATCCTGGCAATTGGGAAATGGCATTTATTTCCCAAAGAATTGGCTGCCTCTTCACAGACTCATTACGACCACAGCCACAAATCTATCAAAAACAAATTGATAATTTTTTTGGACACGTGTCTAGATGATACTCACCAAATTTGGAGCTGTTTAGATGAAAAGCCTTTAGACACAAGGGGTGCAATTTAGGTGGTCACGCATACACCCAACATAGTAGATTTCCTGTTGAGTTTACGATATGGCTGTAATACATTTTTCTGTTTGCCCTGAGGTGTCCTATGGATGTACCAAGTTTCATTTTTCTACGTTGGAAAAAGTTACTTTCACTTTCCATAGGCCCAATGTATTTTGACTTTTGTAGGGGTCGCCACTGAGTCATTTTTCATTTTTTTTTCGCGACTTCAAATACATAAATTTTTCACGAGCTTGAAGTCTGGGACCAATAAAAATGACTTTTAGTTGCACGTTTACTGGGTCAAATTGAGGATCATTTTGCAGAAAAATTATAATAAAAAAATATACCAAATTATAATAAAAAAAAATATAACTCGAGCAAAAAAGTCTAGAAAAACGCTTGTCTATTTTACATACATGTGTTTAGCTCATTTTGCCCAAGTTTGGTGTCTGTGGAATGAAGCAGCTATTTTCTGAGTTCTTTTAAAAAGAGGTGTATTTTAAGTCGGTTCACATTTTCAATTAAAATGGCCGCCTTCCGTGTGTGATAGGGTGTGGTCCCCATTGGCTTTTTTGTTCATAAGCCCATGCTGGATGTGTGTACCAAGTTTCATTTGCCTACGACAAACTAAAATTTTCACTTCCCATTGACTTTTTCCAAATATTTGGGACGTTGCTATGGCAACACATTTATAGATAGGGGTGGTTGTCATTGGCTTTTATGCTCATGACATAAGAGATGTGTGTACCAAATTTTATGTCTCTATGACAAACTAAATTCTTGGGTCCCATTATAAGTTTGTAGGGGCGCTGGAGAGCCATTTCTAAAGATAACCCTTTATTTACATATTTTTGTGTTCAGGTCATGAATGTGCACAAACGCCTTTTTGGGTCCAACTCGATCCGAGAAGGCGCTTGAGAGTTAAGAGACGCTTTATTTTCACAAAAATGGCCACCTCGTTACAGGCTTGCCACACCCATACCCGATAAGATATCAACAACAAAGTCACAACTTTGGTTGGCACATGTGTCTAGATGATACTCACCAAATTTGGGGCCATTTAGATTAAAACACAATGATTTGCATCTTTCTGCGCAAGGGGTGCGAATTTAGTGGCCGCGCTTCACCCCACATGGCGGACTTCCTGTTAAGTTTAGGTGTGACTGTCATTGACTTTTCTGTTTGCCCTGAGGTGTCCTATGGATATACCAAGTTTCATTTTTCTACGTTGGAAAAAGTTACTTTCACTTTCCATAGGCCCAATGTATTTTGACTTTTCTAGGGGCCGCCACTGAGTCATTTTTCGTATTTTTTTCGGGACTTCAAATACATAAATTTTGCCAGGCTTGAAGTCTGGGACCAATAAAATGACTTTAGTTGTTCGTTTACTGGGTTAAATTGAGGATCATTTTGCAGAAAAATTATAATAAAAATATATACCGAATTATAATAAAAATATAACTCGAGCAAAAAGTCTAGAAAAACACTTGTCTCATTTACATACATGTGTTTAGCTCATTTTGCCCAAGTTTGGTGTCTGTGGAATGAAGCAGCTTTTTTCTGTGTACTTTTAAAAAGAGGTGTATTTTAAGTCGGTTCACATTTTCAATTCAAAATGGCCTTCCTGTGTGTGATAGGTGTGGTCCCCATTGGCTTTTTTGTTCATAAGCCCATGGTGGATGTGTGTACCAAGTTTTATTTGCCTACAACAAACTAAAAATTTCACTTCCCATTGACTTTTTTCACATTTTTTGGGACGTTGCTATGGCAACACATTTATAGATAGGGGGTGGTTGTCATTGGCTTTTATGCTCACATGACATAAGAGATGTGTGTACAAAATTTTATGTCTCTATGACAAACTAAATTCTTGGGTCCATTATAAGTTTGTAGGGGCGCTGGAGAGCCATTTCTAAAGATAACCCTTTATTTACATATTTTTGTTCAGGTCATGAATGTGCACAAACGCCTTTTTGGGTCCAACTCGATCCGAGAAGGCGTTTGAGAGTTAAGAGACGCTTTATTTTCACAAAATGGCCACCTCGTTACAGGCTTGCCACACCCATACCCGATAAGATATCAACAACAAAGTCACAACTTTGGTTGGCACACGTGTCTAGATGATACTCACCAAATTTGGGGCCATTTAGATTAAAACACAATGATTTGCATCTTTCGCGCAAGGGTGCGATTTTAGTGGCCGCGCTTTCACCCTCACATGGCGGACTTCCTGTTAAGTTTAGGTGTGACTGTCATTGACTTTTCTGTTTGTTCTGAGGTGTCCTATGGATATACCAAGTTTCATTTTTCTACGTTGGAAAAAGTTACTTTCACTTTCCATAGGCCCAATGTATTTTGATTTTGTAGGGTCGCCACTGAGTCATTTTTCTATTTTTTCGGCGACTTCAAATACATAAATTTTTCGCTGAGCTTGAAGTCTGGGAACAATATAATGACTTTTCGTGCATGTTCACTGGGTCAAATACAAGAAAGATAAAAAAAAAAAAAAAAAAATCCGAGCAAAACAATAGGCCCTCCCATCACCGCTCGGCCTAATTAGCCGCAAGCGGCGATAAAGGCCCTCGCCTCCCTTGAGAGGGACACATGCACTCGTGCTTTAAAGCGTAAACTTCACGGTAAAAGGATTCTGAGGAGTTTTCTAAGACTCTAGCCGTGGCTCTGGAGGGCCTCCTCTAAAGGAAGGATCCTGGCAATTGGGAAATGGCATTTATTTCCCAAAGGTTGCCTCTTCACAGACCCATTACGACCACAGCCACAAATGTATCAAAACAAATTGATAACTTTTTTTGGCACACGTGTCTAGATGATACTCACCAAATTTGGAGCTGTTTAGATGAAAAGCCTTTAGACACAAGGGGTGCGATTTAGGTGGTCACGCATTACACCCAACATAGTAGATTTTCTGTTGAGTTTACGATATGGCTGTAATAAACTTTTCTGTTTGCCCTGAGGTGTCCTATGGATGTACCAAGTTTCATGTATTTCTACATTGGAAAAAGTTACTTTCACTTTCCATAGGCCCAATGTATTTTGACTTTTCTAGGGGTCGCCACTGAGTCATTTTTCGTATTTTTTTCGGGACTTCAAATACATAAATTTTTCGCTGGGCTTGAAGTCTGGGACCAATAAAAATGACTTTTAGTTGTTCGCTTACTGGGTTAAATTGAGGATCATTTTGCAGAAAAATATGATAAAAAAATATATACCAATTATAATAAAAAAATATAACTCGAGCAAAAAGTCTAGAAAAACACTTGTCTCATTTACATACATGTGTTTAGCTCATTTTGCCCAAGTTTGGTGTCTGTGGAATGAAGCAGCTATTGTCTGTGTACTTTTAAAAAGAGGTGTATTTTAAGTCGGTTCACATTTTCAATTCAAAATGGCCGCCTTCCTGTGTGTGATAGGGTGTGGTCCCCATTGGCTTTTTGTTCATAAGCCCATGGTGGATGTACCAAGTTTTATTTGCCTACAACAAACTAAAAATTTCACTTCCCATTGACTTTTTTCACATTTTTTGGGACGTTGCTATGGCAACACATTTATAGATAGGGGGTGGTTGTCATTGGCTTTTATGCTGTCATGACATAAGAGATGTGTGTACAAAATTTTATGTCTCTATGACAAACTAAATTCTTGGGTCCATTATAAGTTTGTAGGGGCGCTGGAGAGCCATTTCTAAAGATAACCCTTTATTTACATATTTTTGTGTTCAGGTCATGAATGTGCACAAACGCCTTTTTGGGTCCAACTCGATCCGAGAAGGCGCTTTGAGAGTTAAGAGACGCTTTATTTTCACAAAATGGCCACCTACAGGCTTGCCACACCCATACCCGATAAGATATCAACAACAAAGTCACAACTTTGGTTGGCACACGTGTCTAGATGATACTCACCAAATTTGGGGCCATTTAGATTAAAACACAATGATTTGCATCTTTCTGCGCAAGGGGTGCGATTTTAGTGGCCGCTGCTTTCACCCCACATGGCGGACTTCCTGTTAAGTTTAGGTGTGACTGTCATTGACTTTTCTGTTTGTTCTGAGGTGTCCTATGGATATACCAAGTTTCATTTTTCTACGTTGGAAAAAGTTACTTTCACTTTCCATAGGCCCAATGTATTTTGATTTTGTAGGGTCGCCACTGAGTCATTTTTCGTATTTTTTTCGCGACTTCAAATACATAAATTTTTCGCCGAGCTTGAAGTCTGGGACCAATAAAATGACTTTTCGTGCATGTTCACTGGGTCAAATTTAGGATCATAGGTCGACAAGAAAGATAAAAAAAAAAAAAAAAAATCTGAGCAAAACAATAGGCCCTCCCGGCCATCACCGCTCGGGCCTAATTAAAGCCGCAGCGGCGATAAAGGCCCTCGCCTCCTTGAGACTGGGGGACACATGCACTCGGAGGAGTGCATTTCGTGCTTTAAAGCGTAAACTTCACGGTAAAAGGATTCTGAGGAGTTTTCTAAGACTCTAGCCGTGGCTCTGGAGGGGCCTCTCTAAAGGAAGGATCCTGGCAATTGGGAAATGGCATTTATTTCCCAAAGGTTGCCTCTTCACAGACTCATTACGACCACAGCCACAAATGTATCAAAAACAAATTGATAACTTTTTTTGCACACGTGTCTAGATGATACTCACCAAATTTGGAGCTGTTTAGATGAAAAGCCTTTAGACATAAGGGGTACGATTTAGGTGGTCACGCATTCCACCCAACATAGTAGATTTCCTTTTGAGTTTACGGTATGGCTGTAATAAACTTTTCTGTTTGCCCTGAGGTGTCCTATGGATGTACCAAGTTTTGTATTTCTACATTGGAAAAATTTACTTTCATTTTCCATAGAACCAATGTATTTTGACTTTTCTAGGGTCGCCACTGAGTCATTTTTCATATTTTTTTCGGGGACTTCAAATACATAAATTTTTGCCGGGCTTGAAGTCTGGGACCAATAAAATGACTTTTAGTTGCACGCTTACTGGGTCAAATTGAAAATCATTTTTCAGAAAAATTATAATAAAAAAAATATATACCAAATTATAATAAAAAAATATAACTCGAGCAAAAACGACAAGAAAAACGCCTGTCTATTTTACACACATTTGTTTAGCTCATTTTGCCCAAGTTTGGTGTCTGTGGAATGAAGCAGCTATTTTCTGTTGTTTTTAAAAGAGAGGTTGTATTCCTAAGTCGGTTCACATTTTCAATTCAAAATGGCCGCCTTCCCGTGTGTGATAGGGTGTGGTCCCCATTGGCTTTTTTGTTCATAAGCCCATGCTGGATGTGTGTACTAAGTTTCATTTGCCTACAAACTAAAATTTCTACTTCCCATTGACTTTTTCCAAATATTTGGGACGTTGCTAAGTGGCAACACATTTATAGATAGGGGTGGTTGTCATTGGCTTTTATGCTCGTCATGACATAAGAGATGTGTGTACCAAATTTCATGTCTCTATGACAAACTAAATTCTTGGGTCCCATTATAAGTTTGTAGGGGCGCTGGAGGGCCATTTCTAAAGATAACCCTTTTATTTACATATCTTTGTGTTTAGGTCATGAATGTGCACAAACGCCTTTTTGGGTCCAACTCGATCCGAGAAGGCGTTTGAGAGTGAAGAGACATTTAATTTTCACAAAAATGGCCACCTCGTTACAGGCTTGCCACACCCATACCCGATAAGATATCATAAACAAAGTCACAACTTTGGTTGGCACACGTGTCTAGATGATACTCACCAAATTTGGGGCCATTTAGATTAAAACACAATGATTTGCATCTTTTTCGCAAAGTCGCGATTTTAGTGGCGCGTTTCACCCCACATGGCGGACTTCCTGTTAAGTTTAGGGTGTTGCTGTCATTGACTTTTCTGTTTGCCCTGAGATGTCCTATAAATGACCCAAGTTTCATTTTTCTACATTGGAAAAAAGTTACTTTCACTTTCCATAGGCCCAATGTATTTTGAGTTTTGTAGGTCGCCACTGAGTCATTTTTCATATTTTTTTGGCGACTTCAAATACATAAAATTTTCGCGAGCTTGAAGTCTGGGACCAATAAAAATGACTTTTCGTGCATGTTCACTGGGTCAAATTTAGGATCATTGGGTCGGAAGAAAAATAAAAAAAAAAAAAAAAAAAAAAAAAAAAAAAATCCGAGCAAAAATAATAGGCCCGAGCCGGTACATAAAATTTTCGCCGAGCTTGGAGTCTGGGACCAATAAAAATGACTTTTCGTGCATGTTCACTGGGTCAAATTTAGGATCATTGGGTCGGAAGAAAAATAAAAAAAAAAAAAAAAAAAAAAATCCGAGCAAAAATAATAGGCCCTCCCGGTCATCACCGGCTCGGGCCTAATTAAAGCCGCAAGCGGCGATAAAGGCCCTCGCCTCCCTTGAGACCGCGGGGACACATATATTCGGAGGATTGCATGTCGTGCTTTAAAGCAAATTTGGAGCTGTTTAGATGAAAACCCTTTAGCACAAAGTGGATTTAGGTGGTCATGTATTCCACCCAACATTTTCTGTTGAGAAGGATCCTGGCAATTGGGAAATGGCATTTATTTCCCAATAGTTGCCTCTTCACAGACTCATTACGACCACAGCCACAAATCTATCAAAAAACAAATTGATAACTTTTTTTTGCACACGTGTCTAGATGATACTCACCAAATTTGGAGCTGTTTAGATGAAAAGCCTTTAGACACAAGGGGTGCAATTTAGGTGGTCACGCATACACCCAACATAGTAGATTTCCTGTTGAGTTTACGATATGGCTGTAATACATTTTTCTGTTCGCCCTGAGGTGTCCTATGGATATACCAAGTTTCATTTTTCTGTGTTGAAAAAAACTTACTTTCACTTTCCATAGGCCCAATGTATTTTGATTTTGTAGGGGTCGCCACTGAGTCATTTTTCGTTTTTTTTGACTTCAAAAACATACCATTTTTGCCGAGCTTGAAGTCTGGGACCAATAAAAATGACTTTTTGTGCATGTTCACTGGGTCAAATTTAGGATCATTTGGTCACAATAAAGATAAAAAAAAAAAAAAAAAAAAAAAAAAAAAAAAATCCGAGCAAAAACAATAGGCCCTCCCGGCCATCACCGGCTCGGGCCTAAAAAAGGAAATAATCCGAGCAAAAACAATAGGCCCTCCCGGTCATCACCGGCTCGGGCCTAATAAAAAAAAATAATAATCCGAGCAAAAACAATAGGCCCTCCCGGTCATCACCGGCTCGGGCCTAATGACTCAGTGGCGACCCCTAGAAAAGTCACAATACATTGGGCCTATGGAAAGTGAAAGTAAATTTTTCCAATGTAGAAATACAAAACTTGGTACACCCATAGAACACCTCAGGGCAAACAGAAAAGTTTATTACAGCCATACCGTAAACTCAACAGGAAATCTACTATGTTGGGTGGAATGCGTGACCACCTAAATTGCACCGCTTGTGTCTAAAGGCTTTTCATCTAAACAGCTCCAAATTTGGTGAGTATCATCTAGACACGTGTGCCAAAAAAAATTATCAATTTGTTTTTTGATACATTTGTGGCTGTGGTCGTAATGAGTCTGTGAAGAGGCAGCCATTTCTTTCGGAAATAAATGACATTTCCCAATTGCCAGGATCCTTCCTTTAGAGGAGGCCCCTCCAGAGCCAAGGCTAGAGTCTTAGAAAACTCCTCAGAATCCTTTGGAACTTGTAACCTTGTACTTTTAGACAGGTTATATTTACATTTGCCTTTTAAACAGGGGTGCAGCGATTCCTGAGTCATCTCAAATCTCCAGCCAGTACTTTGTTTTTCTCGCCTTAGCCCAAGCATAATCTATTATTTTCAAAGGTTCAGACAGCTCCCAGGAAAACCAGGGATTGTGGAGACCTTTAACTCTAAATTACAAGGTGGTGTAGCAGGCCCCAGCAGTAGCACAGGCCTGGTTATTTGACATTACCGTGAAGTTTACGCTTTAAAGCACGACATGCGATCCTCCGAGTGCATGTGTCCCCGCGGTCTCAAGGGAGGCGAGGGCCTTTATCGCCGCTTGCGGCTTTAATTAGGCCCGAGCCGGTGATGACCGGGAGGGCCTATTGTTTTTACTCAGATTTTTTTTTTTTTTTTGTTTTTTTTTTGTTCTCTTTCTTTTTCTGCAAAATAATCCTAAATTTGACCCAGTGAACATGCACGAAAAGTCATTTTTATTGGTCCCAGACTTCAAGCTTGACGAAAAATTTATGTATTTGAAGTCCCCGAAAAAAAAATCCAAAAAATGACTCAGTGGCGACCCCTAGAAAAGTCAAAATACATTGGGCCTATGGAAAGTGAAAGTAACTTTTTTGCTACTTAGAAAAATGAAACTTGGTACATCCATAGAACGCCTCAGGGCAAACAGAAAAGTCAATGACAGCCACACCCTAAACTCAACAGGAAGTCCGCCATGTGGGGTGAAACGTG
The DNA here is from genome assembly GCA_024416835.2 of Perccottus glenii. Lineage (NCBI taxonomy): Eukaryota > Metazoa > Chordata > Actinopteri > Gobiiformes > Odontobutidae > Perccottus > Perccottus glenii. The sequence goes on along the minus strand of CM044549.2, from coordinate 5,066,744 downwards.
CGGCCACTAAAATCGCACACCTTGCGCAGAAAGATGCAAATCATTGTGTTTTAATCTAAATGGCCCCAAATTTGGTAAGTATCATCTAGACACATGTGCCAACCAAAGTTGTGACTTTGTTTATGATATCTTATCGGGTATGGGTGTGGCAAGCCTGTAACGAGGTGGCCATTTTTGTGAAAATAAAATGTCTCTTAACTCTCAAACGCCTTCTCGGATCGAGTTGGACCCAAAAAGGCGTTTGTGCACATTCATGACCTGAACACAAAGATATGTAAATAAAAGGGTTATCGTCAGAAATGGCTCTCCAGCGCCCCCTACAAACTTATAATGGGACCCAAGAATTAAGTTTGTCATAGAGACATAAAATTTGGTACACACATCTCTTATATCATGACGAGCATAAAAGCCAATGACAACCACCCCCTATCTATAAATGTGTTGCCATAGCAACATCCCAAATATGTGGAAAAAGTCAATGGGAAGTGAAAATTTTAGTTTGTCGTAGGCAAATGAAACTTGGTATACACCTCCAGTATGGGCTTATGAACAAAAAAGCCAATGGGGACCACACCCTATCACACACGGGAAGGCGGCCATTTTGAATTGAAAATGTGAACCGACTTAAAATACACCTCTTTTTTAAAATAACACAGAGAATAGCTGCTTCATTCCACAGACACCAAACTTGGGCAAAATAAGCTAAACACATGTATGTAAAATAGACAAGTGTTTTCTAGACTTTTTGCTCGAGTTATATTTTTTTATTATAATTGGTATATATTTTTTATTATAATTTTTCTGCAAAATGATCCTCAATTTGACCCAGTAACATGCAACTAAAAGTCATTTTATTGGTCCCAGACTTCAAGCTCAGAAAAATTTATGTATTTGAAGTCCCGAAAAAAATACGAAAAATGACTCAGTGGCGACCCTACAAAATCAAAATACATTGGGCCTATGGAAAGTAAGTAACTTTTTTCCAACATGAAAAATGAAACTGGTACATCCATAGGACACCTCAGGGCAAACAGAAAAGTCAATGACAGTCACACCCTAAACTTAACAGGAAGTCCGCCATGTGGGGTGAAACGCGGCCACTAAAATCGCACTTGCACAGAAAGATGCAAATCATTGTGTTTTAATCTAAATGGCCCCAAATTTGGTGAGTATCATCTAGACACGTGTGCCAACCAAAGTTGTGACTTTGTTGTTGATATCTAATGAACAAAAAAGCCAATGGGGACCACACCCTATCACACACGGGAAGGCGGCCATTTTGAATTGAATATTTGGTCCGACTTAGAATACACCTTTTTTTTAAAAAACAACAAAAAATAGCTGCTTCATTCCACAGACACCAAACTTGGGCAAAATGAGCTAAACACATGTATGTAAAATAGACAAGTTTTTTTCTAGACTTTTTTGCTCGAGTTATATTTTTTTTTATTATAATTCGGTATATCTTTTTTTATTATAATTTTTCTGCAAAATGATCCTCAATTTGACCTAGTAAACCAACAACTAAAAGTCATTTTTATTGGTCCCAGACTTCAAGCCCGGCGAAAAATTTATGTATTTGAAGTCCCGAAAAAAAAATGAAAAATGACTCAGTGGCGACCCTAGAAAAGTCAAAATACATTGGGCCTATGGAAAGTGAAAGTAACTTTTTCCAACGTAGAAAAATGAAACTTGGTACGTCCATAGGACACCTCAGGGCAAACAGAAAAGTCAATGACAGCCACACCCTAAACTCAACAGGAAGTCCGCCATGTGGGGTGAAACGCATGGCCACTAAAATCGCACTTTGCGCAAAAGATGCAAATCATTGTGTTTTAATTTAAATGGCCCCAAATTTGGTGAGTATCATCTAGACACGTGCCAACCAAAGTTGTGACTTTGTTTATGATATCTTATCGGGTATGGATGTGGCAAGCCTGTAACGAGGTGGCCATTTTTATGAAAATAAAACGTCTCTTAACTCTCAAACGCCTTCTCGGATCGAGTTGGACCCAAAAAGGCGTTTGTGCACATTCATGACCTGAACACAAAAATATGTAAATAAAAGGGTTATCTTTAGAAATGGCTCTCCAGCGCCCCCTACAAACATATAATGGGACCCAAGAATTTAGTTTGTCATAGAGACATGAATTTTGGTACACACATCTCCTATGTCATGAGGAGCATAAAAGCCAATGACAACCACCCCCTATCTATAAATGTGTTGCCATAGCAACATCCCAAATATGTGGAAAAAGTCAATGGGAAGTGAAAATTTTAGTTTGTCGTGGGCAAATGAAACCTGGTACACACATCCAGTATGGGCTTATGAACAAAAAAGCCAAAGGGGACCACACCTTATCACACATGGGAAGGCGGCCATTTTAAATTGAAGATGTGAACCGACTTAGAATACAACCTCTCTTTTAGAAAACAAAAGAAAATAGCTGCTTCATTCCACAGACACCAAACTTGGGCAAAATGAGCTAAACACATGTATGTAAAATAGACAAGTTTTTTTCTAGACTTTTTTGCTCGAGTTATATTTTTTTTTATTATAATTCGGTATATCTTTTTTTATTATAATTTTTCTGCAAAATGATCCTCAATTTGACCTAGTAAACCAACAACTAAAAGTCATTTTTATTGGTCCCAGACTTCAAGCCCGGCGAAAAATTTATGTATTTGAAGTCCCCGAAAAAAAAAAAATGAAAAATGACTCAGTGGCGACCCCTAGAAAAGTCAAAATACATTGGGCCTATGGAAAGTGAAAGTAACTTTTTTCCAACGTAGAAAAATGAAACTTGGTACATCCATAGGACACCTCAGGGCAAACAGAAAAGTCAATGACAGCCACACCCTAAACTCAACAGGAAGTCCGCCATGTGGGGTGAAACGCATGGCCACTAAAATCGCACCCCTTGCGCAAAAAGATGCAAATCATTGTGTTTTAATTTAAATGGCCCCAAATTTGGTGAGTATCATCTAGACACGTGTGCCAACCAAAGTTGTGACGTTGTTTATGATATCTTATCGGGTATGGATGTGGCAAGCCTGTAACGAGGTGGCCATTTTTATGAAAATAAAACGTCTCTTAACTCTCAAACGCCTTCTCGGATCGAGTTGGACCCAAAAAGGCGTTTGTGCACATTCATGACCTGAACACAAAAATATGTAAATAAAAGGGTTATCTTTAGAAATGGCTCTCCAGCGCCCCCTACAAACATATAATGGGACCCAAGAATTTAGTTTGTCATAGAGACATGAATTTTGGTACACACATCTCCTATGTCATGAGGAGCATAAAAGCCAATGACAACCACCCCCTATCTATAAATGTGTTGCCATAGCAACGTCCCAAATATGTGGAAAAAGTCAATGGGAAGTGAAAATTTTAGTTTGTCGTGGGCAAATGAAACCTGGTACACACATCCAGTATGGGCTTATGAACAAAAAAGCCAAAGGGGACCACACCTTATCACACATGGGAAGGCGGCCATTTTAAATTGAAGATGTGAACCGACTTAGAATACAACCTCTCTTTTAGAAAACAAAAGAAAATAGCTGCTTCATTCCACAGACACCAAACTTGGGCAAAATGAGCTAAACACATGTATGTAAAATAGACAAGTTTTTCTAGACTTTTTGCTCGAGTTATATTTTTTTATTATAATTCGTATATCTTTTTTATTATAATTTTTCTGCAAAATGATCCTCAATTTGACCTAGTAAACCAACAACTAAAAGTCATTTTTATTGGTCCCAGACTTCAAGCCCGGCGAAAAATTTATGTATTTGAAGTCCCGAAAAAAAAATGAAAAATGACTCAGTGGCGACCCCTAGAAAAGTCAAAATACATTGGGCCTATGGAAAGTGAAAGTAACTTTTTTCCAACGTAGAAAAATGAAACTTGGTACATCCATAGGACACCTCAGGGCAAACAGAAAAGTCAATGACAGCCACACCCTAAACTCAACAGGAAGTCCGCCATGTGGGGTGAAACGCATGGCCACTAAAATCGCACTTGCGCAAAAAGATGCAAATCATTGTGTTTTAATTTAAATGGCCCCAAATTTGGTGAGTATCATCTAGACACGTGTGCCAACCAAAGTTGTGACGTTGTTTATGATATCTTATCGGGTATGGATGTGGCAAGCCTGTAACGAGGTGGCCATTTTTATGAAAATAAAACGTCTCTTAACTCTCAAACGCCTTCTCGGATCGAGTTGGACCCAAAAAGGCGTTTGTGCACATTCATGACCTGAACACAAAATATGTAAATAAAAGGGTTATCTTTAGAAATGGCTCTCCAGCGCCCCCTACAAACATATAATGGGACCCAAGAATTTAGTTTGTCATAGAGACATGAATTTTGGTACACACATCTCCTATGTCATGAGGAGCATAAAAGCCAATGACAACCACCCCCTATCTATAAATGTGTTGCCATAGCAACGTCCCAAATATGTGGAAAAAGTCAATGGGAAGTGAAAATTTTAGTTTGTCGTGGGCAAATGAAACCTGGTACACACATCCAGTATGGGCTTATGAACAAAAAAGCCAAAGGGGACCACACCTTATCACACATGGGAAGGCGGCCATTTTAAATTGAAGATGTGAACCGACTTAGAATACAACCTCTCTTTTAGAAAACAAAAGAAAATAGCTGCTTCATTCCACAGACACCAAACTTGGGCAAAATGAGCTAAACACATGTGTGTAAAATAGACAGGCGTTTTTCTTGTCGTTTTTGCTCGAGTTATATATTTTTTATTATAATTTGGTATATATTTTTTTTATTATCATTTTTCTGAAAAATGATTTTCAATTTGACCCAGTAAACGTGCAACTGAAAGTCATTTTTATTGGTCCCAGACTTCAAGCCCGGCAAAAATTTATGTATTTGAAGTCCCGAAAAAAATATGAAAAATGACTCAGTGGCGACCCCTAGAAAAGTCAAAATAATTGGTTCTATGGAAAATGAAAGTAAATTTTTCCAATGTAGAAATACAAAACTTGGAACATCTATAGGACACCTTAGGGCAAACAGAAAAGTTTATTACAGCCATACCGTAAACTCAACAGAAAATCTACTATGTTGGGTGGAATACATGACCACCTAAATCGTACACTTTGTGCTAAAGGGTTTTCATCTAAACAGCTCCAAATTTGCTTTAAAGCACGACATGCAATCCTCCTAATATATGTGTCCCCGCCGTCTCAAGGGAGGCGAGGGCCTTTATCGCCGCTTGCGGCTTTAATTAGGCCCGAGCCGGTGATGACCGGGAGGGCCTATTGTTTTTGCTCGGATTATTAGGCCCGAGCCGGTGATGACCGGGAGGGCCTATTGTTTTTGCTCGGATTTTTTTTTTTTTTTCTCTTTCTTTTTCTGCAAAATGATCCTAAATTTGACCCAGTGAACATGCACGAAAAGTCATTTTTATTGGTCCCAGACTTCAAGCTCGGCGAAAAATTTATGTATTTGAAGTCCCGAAAAAAATTCCAAAAATGACTCAGTGGCGACCCTAGAAAAGTCAAAATACATTGGGCCTATGGAAAGTGAAAGTAACTTTTTTGCTACGCAGATAAATGAAACTTGGTACATCCATAGAACACCTCAGGGCAAACAGAAAAGTCAATGACAGCCATACCCTAAACTCAACAGGAAGTCCGCCATGTGGGGTGAAACGCAGCGCCACTAAAATCGCACACCTTGCAGAAAGATGCAAATCATTGTGTTTTAATCTAAATGGCCCCAAATTTGGTGAGTATCATCTAGACACGTGTGCCAACCAAAGTTGTGACTTTGTTTATGATATCTTATCGGGTATGGGTGTGGCAAGCCTGTAACGAGGTGGCCATTTTTGTGAAAATAAAATGTCTCTTAACTCTCAAACGCCTTCTCGGATCGAGTTGGACCCAAAAAGGCGTTTGTGCACATTCATGACCTGAACACAAAGATATGTAAATAAAAGGGTTATCTTTAGAAATGGCTCTCCAGCGCCCCCTACAAACTTATAATGGGACCCAAGAATTTAGTTTGTCATAGAGACATAAAATTTGGTACACACATCTCTTATGTCATGACGAGCATAAAAGCCAATGACAACCACCCCCTATCTATAAATGTGTTGCCATAGCAACATCCCAAATATGTGGAAAAAGTCAATGGGAAGTGAAAATTTTAGTTTGTCGTAGGCAAATGAAACTTGGTACACACCTCCAGTATGGGCTTATGAACAAAAAAGCCAATGGGGACCACACCCTATCACACACGGGAAGGCGGCCATTTTGAATTGAAAATGTGAACCGACTTAAAATACACCTCTTTTTTAAAAGAACACAGACAATAGCTGCTTCATTCCACGGACACCAAACTTGGGCAAAATGAGCTAAACACATGTATGTAAAATAGACAGGTGTTTTTCTTGACGTTTTTGCTCGAGTTATATTTTTTTTTATTATAATTTGGTATATTTTTTTTTTGTATAATTTTTCTGTAAAATAATCCTCAATTTGACCCAGTAAACGTGCAACTAAAAGTCATTTGTATTGGTCCCAGACTTCAAGCCCGGCGAAAAATTTATGTATTTGAAGTCGCCGAAAAAAAAATACCAAAAATGACTCAGTGGCGACCCCTACAAAAGTCAAAATACATTAAGCCTATGGAAAGTGAAAGTAACTTTTTTCCAACGTAGAAAAATGAAACTTGGTACATCCATAGGACACCTCAGGGCAAACAGAAAAGTCTATGACAGCCACACCCTAAACTCAACAGGAAGTCCGCCATGTGCGGTGAAACGCGCGGCCACTAAAATCGCACCCCTTGCGCAGAAAGATGCAAATCATTGTGTTTTAATCGAAATGGCCCCAAATTTGGTAAGTATAATCTAGACACATGTGCCAACCAAAGTTGTGACTTTGTTTATGATATCTTATCGGGTATGGGTGTGGCAAGCCTGTAACGAGGTGGCCATTTTTGTGAAAATAAAACATCTCTTAACTCTCAAACGCCTTCTCGGATCGAGTTGGACCCAAAAAGGCGTTTGTGCACATTCATGACCTGAACACAAAAATATGTAAATAAAAGGGTTATCTTTAGAAATGGCTCTCCAGCGCCCCCTACAAATTTATAATGGGACCCAAGAATTTAGTTTGTCATAGAGACATGAAATTTGGTACACACATCTCTTATGTCATGACGAGCATAAAAGCCAATGACAACCACCCCCTATCTATAAATGTGTTGCCATAGCAACGTCCCAAATATGTGGAAAAAGTCAATGGGAAGTGAAAATTTTAGTTTGTCGTAGGCAAATAAAACTTGGTACACACATCCAGTATGGGCTTATGAACAAAAAAGCCAATGGGGACCACACCCTATCACACACGGGAAGGCGGCCATTTTGAATTGAAAATGTGAACCGACTTAAAATACACCTCTTTTTCAAAAGAACACAGAGAATAGCTGCTTCATTCCACAGACACCAAACTTGGGCAAAATGAGCTAAACACATGTATGTAAAATAGACAGGTGTTTTTCTTGACGTTTTTGCTCGAGTTATATTTTTTTTAATTATAATTTGGTATATTTTTTTTAGTATAATTTTTCTGCAAAATGATCCTCAATTTGACCCAGTAAACGTGCAACTAAAAGTCATTTTTATTGGTCCCAGACTTCAAGCCCGGCGAAAAATGTATGTATTTGAAGTCCCCGAAAAAAACAAAACGAAAAATGACTCAGTGGCGACCCCTACAAAAGTCAAAATACATTGGGCCTATGGAAAGTGAAAGTAACTTTTTTCCAACGTAGAAAAATGAAACTTGGTACATCCATAGGACACCTCAGGGCAAACAGAAAAGTCAATGACAACAACACCCTAAACTCAACAGGAAGTCCGCCATGTGGGGTGAAACGCGCTGCCACTAAAATCGCACCCCTTGCGCAAAAAGATGCAAATCATTGTGTTTTAATCTAAATGGCCCCAAATTTGGTGACTATCATCTAGACACGTGTGCCAACCAAAGTTGTGACTTTGTTTTTGATATCTTATCGGGTATGGGTGTGGCAAGCCTGTAACGAGGTGGCCATTTTTGTGAAAATTAAATGTCTCTTCACTCTCAAACGCCTTCTCGGATCGAGTTGGACCCAAAAAGGCGTTTGTGCACATTCATGACCTAAACACAAAGATATGTAAATAAAAGGGTTATCTTTAGAAATGGCTCTCCAGCTCCCCCTACAAACTTATAATGGGACCCAAGAATTTAGTTTGTCATAGAGACATAAAATTTGGTACACACATCTCTTATGTCATGGCGAGCATAAAAGCCAATGACAACCACCCCCTATCTATAAATGTGTTGCCAAAGCAACGTCCCAAAAATGAGGAAAAAGTCAATGGGAAGTGAAATTTTTTGTTTGTTGTAGGCAAATGAAACTTGGTACACACATCCACCATGGGCTTATGAACAAAAAAGCCAATGGGGACCACATCCTATCACATACGGGAAGGCGGCCATTTTGAATTGAAAATGTGAACCGACTTAAAATACACCTCTTTTTTAAAAGAACACAGAAAATAGCTGCTTCATTCCACAGACACCAAACTTGGGCAAAATGAGCTAAACACATGTATGTAAAATAGACAAGTGTTTTTCTAGACTTTTTTGCTCGAGTTATATTTTTTTTTATTATAATTTGGTATATATTTTTTTATTATAATTTCTCTGCAAAATGTATCCTCAATTTGACTCAGTAAACGTGCAACTTAAAGTCATTTTTATTGGTCCCAGACTTCAAGCCCGGCGAAAAATTTATGTATTTGAAGTCCCCGAAAAGAATATACGAAAAATGACTCAGTGGCGACCCCTAAAAAAGTCAAAATACATTGGGCCTATGGAAAATGAAAGTAAATTTTTTCAATGTAGAAATACAAAACTTGGTACATCCATAGGACACCTCAGGGCAAACAGAAAAGTTTATTACAGACATACCGTTAACTAGACAGGAAATCTACTATGTTGGGTGGAATGCGCAGTAGCGGTTTTGGGCACGGGCGAACCGGGCAGCCGCCCGAGGCGTCAATTTTTTGTGACACATTGGGGGCGGCAGCACGAGCAGATTGATAAAAAAAAAAAAAAAAAAAATACTCTGCGTCGCGAAGCGGTTTTTCAGAATTTATATCATTTCACTGTGTGTGTGTAATTGGCTAATTGGCGCTCCCTGCAGCTGCCGGCGCCCCTTTTTGCTGAAAATGTACCATGCACAGAAGCTGTGTGTTGTGAGAGAAGTGTAAAAGTAGGTGGGGCGAGAGGCGCGGGTGACATTTCACCTCTGAGTCTCTCTCAAATGGAACGGACAGGGCGGGGGAGGGTGGACGGGGGATCCACACTAATAATATAATTAATAATAATAGGCTAAAGTCAGTCACACACTTCGACTTTCTTCCAAATAACGCACATTTCATTCATAATGTTATAATACAGGCCTATAGTTCCTGCAAATGAAACTAGCTAATACAAAACGATTATGCGGTCATCAAGGTGAATTGGTTTAGTCTTGACTTCGGGTCGTGAGTGACGTGCCAAATAAACAGAGATGGATAAAAAAAATGTCAAAGCCATCAGGTGCCCAATTTCGAAAAAAAGAAAAGAAGAAGAGGATAAACGAGCAAAAGATAAAGGTATGCAACTATGTTCTCTCTCTCTGTATGATTACAGTATCCATTTCATGAATAAAGGGCTAATGACGTTAATTGGTGATGGGTATAACTCTTTGTTAGCCTTTTTGCTAATGATGCTTGCTATGCTTATACAACAATAATTTGGTTTCAACTCACTCACGAGATCTAATTTATAATATTGTACTTTGCAATAAAACTGTTACAAGTTCAGTTATCATTTCCATCTGTTGGTTTAACGTTAGGCTCTGTAAATAACCAACAGCATTTTCAAATCTGTAGGCTAAAGACGAACATTTGCTATGTATTTGCTACACAGTAAGCTAAGTATAGTTGTCCAAGTCATAACTAAAAGTGTGTCATGCATAGAATTTGAGGCAGTAACCAAAGAGCTAATGGTTCCTCCATGAAAGTTAGATTAATATACAAATTAAAATATCCTGAAACCCAAAAAGTTTTTGGTGATTAAAAAATAAAATCACATTGTTTTTGCCTATACATATAATTTAAAGTCATTTTATTTTTTAAACAACTGAGTCCCAGTGACCATAGCATAACATGAATAAAATATAATATTTCAATATTTTTATTTTTTTTACCATTTGTTTCTATGCTCTAAACAATGTGATGACATGGGGGGAAAAAAACGAAATAAATAAATGTTTTTTTCCGGGTCTAGGAGGCAGTGGTGGACAGTAACGAAGTAAATGTAATTCGTTACATTTACATTTACATTTAGTCATTTAGCAGACGCTTTTATCCACTGTTACTGTATTTAAGTAGTTTTTTCCAGTATCTGTACTTTACTAAGTATTTCCATTAAGGGATACTTTTTACTTTAACTTCACTACATTTCAACGTCAAATATCTTACTTTTTACTCAATTACATTTTGCAAAATTAGTCGTTCCTTGTGTTTCCGTTAAAATTTTTTGTAGACACTCAGTGGGAGTGTCAGGACCGGCTCAATAGAAGCCTCATTCTCTACACACGAGCTGATAAACATGAAAATAACAAATAAAAATACACCTGTGATGAAGCTTTGGTATTAGTAATGGCTGACTCTGATTCTGAGGGAGAACATCTACCTTTAGAGTCTTTTCAGCCGAGTGAATGTGAGAATGAGCGAGAGTGAGTGCGTGTGTAACTTGGACGGCGGCACCGCTGCTTGTGCCTTTCTCAGTGTCTCTCACAAAGCACACACTGTTTTTCCCACATTTTACCAAACATCAGTGAAAGAAACGGGAGGAAACTAGTCGTGAAGGGGATGTTGGAAAGGGAAGCCGTGTGCGCGTAGCACCTGCAGCTTTACCTTTAGCACAGGTGATAAAAGCCGGGGCGAGTGTACTGCCGTGGCCGCGGGAGTGACAGGGAGTTTGGGAATAATGCGGCTTCTATTGACAGCTGTTTGGGACAAATACGTGTTGGTCATCCTTACACTTTACCCAGTAGAGGAGGGAGAGGCAGGGGTAAACGTAGTCAGAGAGAATGCATTAATCAAAGCAGCGATCGTAAAAAAAGTGATGGCTGTGTGCTGTGCTTTATGAGAGGTCCCACACTCTAAAAAACTACTACTATGCCACATGGATGGATAAGAAAAGATAAAGCAACTGCAACCACACACATACAGTACATGTGTATATTTCTCATGTGTGTGTGTGTGTGTGTGTGTGTGTGTGTGTGTGTGTGTGTGTGTGTGTGTGTGTGTGTGTGTGTGTGTGTGAGTGTAGGCTACAAGACAACTGGAAAACTGCAATTAAATGTAATTTTAATATTTCTGATAATTTATGAGTAGGTCTATGTTTTTTTCACTGCTATGTGTTTTGAGTAATATGCCAATATGCTGTCTGATAGAAATGCCTGGAGCTGAACCCCCACTGAGCCCCACTGGTGAGGATGAGCCTCTGTCAACCGACCCTGCTAACTGGCCCTCACATCTGACTGACAGGATTCGGACTGAGCTGGTTCGCAGAGGACCAAGTAAGGTGCCACCAGGCTTTGTTTTCCGTAGGAATGAGAGTGATGGGAGAAGTTGCCACCACCAATATTTTAAGAAGACATTAGTAAGTGGTAAAAAGATGGCAAGAAGTTGGGTTATTTATTCAATTAAGAACAACAGCCTCTTTTGCTTCTGCTGCAAATTGTTTTCTAAGAGGAACATCAATTTAACAAGTGCAGGAATGGCAAATTGGAAACATGCAAGCAATTATCTCACATCACATGAAAACAGTACAGAACACCTCAATTGCATGAAAGCATGGAAGGAACTGTCAGTGAGGTTAAAAAGTGGGACAACTATTGATAAGCATGAGATGGCACTTCTGGAGGCTGAAAGGGTGAGATGGAGAGCAGTGCTGACACGTCTCACTGCTATCGTGCAGTCACTGGCCATTCGAAATTTGGCTTTAAGGGGACACACAGAAACTATGTTCACACCATCAAATGGGAACTTCCTCAAAGAGGTCGAACTTATGGCCAGGTTTGATCCCATCATGAAAGATCACCTTAACCGTGTCGAAAGAGGAACAGCAGTTCATAACAGCTACCTAGGCCATCATGTGCAGAATGAGCTGATTGATTTGTTGAGCAGCAAAATCATATCTGCTATAGTGGATGACATCAGGCAGGAAAAGTTTTTTTCAATAATTTTGGATTGCACCCCAGATATAAGCCACACAGAACAGTTGTCAGTGGTCATTAGAGTGGTGTCACTGATGGAGAAGCCCCATATCAGGGAACATTTTATGGGATTTTTGGAGGCAGAGGAGTCCACAGGCCAGCACTTGGAATCCATGATCCTGACGAGACTTGAGGAGTTGGGAATTCCTTTTGAAGACTGCAGAGGACAGTCTTATGACAACGGGGCAAACATGAAAGGCAGAAATAAGGGAGTTCAAGCCAGACTCTTCGAATCCCCGAGCTCTATTTGTGCCATGTGGGGGCACATACATTGAATTTAGTTGTGTGTGATGCTGCTAAGGGGAGCTCGAAAGGGGTCTCGCCCAGGGTGTATTTCAATGTAGAACCGCCACTGGGAATGCGTGACCACCTAAATCGCACCCCTTGTGTCTAAAGGCTTTTCATCTAAACAGCTCCAAATTTGGTGAGTATCATCTAGACACGTGTGCCAAAAAAGTTATCAATTTGTTTTTTGATACATTTGTGGCTGTGGTCGTAATGAGTCTGTGAAGAGGCAGCCATTTCTTTGGGAAATAAATGCCATTTCCCAATTGCCTGGATCCTTCCTTTAGAGGAGGCCCCTCCAGAGCCACGGCTAGAGTCTTAGAAAACTCCTCAGAATCCTTTGGAACTTGTAACTTTGTACTTTTAGACAAGTTATATTTACATTTTGCCTTTTTAAACAGGGGGGTGCAGCGATTCCTGAGTCATCTCAAATCTCCAGCTAGTACTTTGTTTTTCTCGCCTTAGCCCAAGCATAATCTATTTTTTTCAAAGGTTCAGACAGCTCCCAGGAAAACCAGGGATTGTGGAGACCTTTAACTCTAAATTACAAGGTGGTGTAGCAGGCCCCAGCAGTAGCACAGGCCCGGTTATTTGACATTACCGTGAAGTTTACGCTTTAAAGCACGAAATGCAATCCTCCGAGTGCATGTGTCCCCGCGGTCTCAAGGGAGGCGAGGGCCTTTATCGCCGCTTGCGGCTTTAATTATTCTTTCTTGTTTTACTTTGGCTTTTTAATTTATTTTATTGCTTTGTGTATCTTTTAATTTTATATGTATGTAAGTGTATGTTAAGTGCTTTGAGATTCCCAAAGGCGCTATATAAAATAAAGTTTATTATTATTATTATTAACCTAAGACCCGCAGTGACGGATTGATTGACAGCCTCTGTCAGACTCGCAAAGATGTAGACTTGAAGGACGCGAGTAGCTTTGCTATGGATCGGTCCTTCTAAGTGGAGGACATTTCTGTTCACACAGGGCTAGAGCCTTATCAATTCGTGCCGCTGGCTCAAACCGCGGTCTCAACAACTCCTTAAGTTAAAGAGCGAAGTCTTGCAGCGCAAGAGAGAATGGGGCCAGTGATAAGACGTTAGCATTGTCTCATTTAGGCTAATGCTTAGCAAATGCTAACAAAGTTTCAGAAATTGCTAACCTATGCATTTAGTTGGATTTTGGTAATAAGTGTTAATTACACACAAAACAGAGATTTCAAGTCTCCCTCTACAACTGTTAAAAAACTCTTGTCTTGCAGCTCACTGGTCCTGGGAGAGAATGTGTTGCTATGAAATAAGACCAGTGTAGAGTCCAGTTAATTTAATAAGTATTATGCAAGAAAGACACAACTCTAACCAAATAAAATATTTACATCCAGACAAAGTAGTGATAAACATTGTTTCTCATGTTGTAGGTAATGCACAGGTGTGACAGGTTGGTGAGTTGTCTGCATAACAGTCCATCTAAACTTTGAGGCAGTAGCACTAAACCCCTGTGTTACAGGCTCTAACACTTGTATTGTAGTGTTACACTTATCTTCAGCTTTTAAATAGGTTAGTTCCAGGAAGAAGAGAGCAATGTTTTTGTAAATAAGTCAATTACATTTTTTACCCTCCACTTCCACATACTGTATATGTGCACCAGCTCTTTCAGCGGTTATAGACACCTGTCTGCTGCAGTGTGGTCAGGTGGTGCTGAGGATACCTGGGCCAGCAGGTACAGGTCATACCTCCTTGTGCTGTCCTTACAGACAATTCCAATATCAATTTATAAATATAGTTGGTATATATAAAATTGAAATATGAAGAAACAGTTATACCTGATGTTATACACAAAACAATTGTTTAAAAACCTACATTATAAAATCAGCTATACAACTCAAAATGAACATGCATCAACAAAAACATTTACAAAAGAATGTCTAAATGACACCCTTTTCTCAAACTGCCTTTACATAATTCTTATATTCTTTAGAGATTGTTCTTACAGTAAGCATTTTATATTGATATAATATTTTATATATACACACTTAATTTAAATAAAAAATAAATGTCATAGTAAATTCTCGAGTGAAGATGGTGAAATGCAGGAGCCAGTGTTACACAGGCTGATCATAACTTCATGAGCTTTTCCAAAATTTTTAACAATCTTGAATGTGTTCAACAGTGCATTAGTGTTTTAATTAGTCTAAATGTAGTCAGCAAAGTAAAGCTAGCTCTCAGAAACTATAGTGCTAATTGCAGTTTTCAGAGACTGAATCCAAGATGATAGACAGCAGCAAACTTGAAGGATGAAGTATCTTCAACAGTGAAGTGACGCAGGAACAGTTACCAGGTCCTAAAAATAAAATAAACATGATTTTATTTCTTAAATTAGACCATTTTAATGACAATAAAATGATATATTATCACACACCTCACGTGTTCTTGTTAGAGTATTTAAAACAAGTAATTGCTCTATAACAGTAAAACAAACAAAACAAACTAAAGAATGGGAATAAATGCATTACCTTCAGCAGTGGACACCACACCGTTTTCTCATTATTGGTGCAGAGGTAGTCCTGGGACACTGGCAGCTCCATCAGTGTCTGTGTCACATGACACACTCCCATTAGGCGTTCTGGCCTGGGTGGCTGCAAAAAAGAGTTTCACAAATGATTTGTTATCTTGATTACGGTATATGATGAGACCCAAACATCTGGGTCCACAACTCACAAAAACTGCACAATCCCTAAAAGATTCTCCGTCTTTGCACAATCAGCCTTTTCATTTCAAACCATCAAACAATAGAAACAGCTCCTGGACAGTCTGAAATTCTAAATCTGGTACAAAGCATATCTTTTCTTGTGAGATTATTATTTTTGTACATGGTGCCTAAGAAATAAAGAATAAACAAAAATTAAACATACAAAAGCTTCACAGTATTCACTCACCTTTGCTTCACCTGCAGATCTGCCGCGACTGGTTCAGGCTGGCACCCAGTTTCTCTGGTCATCTTAGGCAGAACAAAAGATTTGTGTTATTGTTTACAATTACAGTATTATATTAATTCATTTTAGAGATTTTAAAATGTTTATAAAGGATATTAATAACACAAATATTCTCATTACTATTACTGTATATCTTCCGTGAAAGCACTAGTCTTTTAATCCGTGTGTACTGTCACTGGGTCGGTCTGGTACCTGCAGCCTGTGATACACTGTCTCCTCAGCAGCTCCAGCTCTGCTGGGTTTACCCCGAGGAGCAGCGATAAACAACGTACACTGATGGTGCGCGCTTTCGCGTTCAATCTAATTAGCAAAGTTAACACAAAACGCACAAGTCCAAGACAGTTTTTGAGTTTGTATTGAGTCAAAACTCACGGTGTTACACGAGTCATGAGATGTTCATGTTCAGTCAAGTCCAGAGTCATGAGCCAGTGACAGGTCTTTAGTGCCAAGTGCTGCATCTCTGCTACATAATAACTAATGGAATATTGAGTGATAGAGTAAAGCTAGATGTCTGTGTGTACTGAGCCACAGTATCAACACGCAGCAGCCCTCATTAGCGTTAGCCCGGTATCAGGAGCAGCTGAAGCTAACGTTTAGCATACTTTACCTAACTAGCAACATGACAAAATTAATTAATTAACTTTAGCTTTACTGGGAAGAAACATAAATTGTGTTTAAAAATATATGTTCACTCACCTCAAGACGCCGCTGTGGTGGTGGGAATCCATGCAGGAGCAGCGTTTGGCTCTGTGTTGCTTTTCAGCGGGAGCTGTTTTGAGAAGCACATTTCCACCTCCATTGCGTTGGAGAAGCAATCCCGCTTAAAATGCCCGCTGCAAACTCCAGCTCTCAGCAGAAACTCACGGTGTTCCAGGCCAAGTGCACGCTGGCGTCTAATTTCCAACTCAACTGGAAAGCAATGCAGTCCAGCAGTGCTGTTGCAACCAGCAACACTACAAGTACATGCTAATATAGCTAGCCTGATGTTTTCAACACCCGCTACTTGGGAATATGTTTTTATACCAGGGGCGTGAGCCAATGCCAAGGGTGTGGTGGGGTCGTGCCAGGGGCATGGGTAGAGAGCCGTTAGTCGAGCCACTATACGTCACACAAGGAAACAATCTTATATATACTTTATACTCAAATGTCAAAACCTTTACTCAGACCAGTGAACAGCACTAATAAGGCCCCATTCTTACAGATCATTAACTAAAAAAAGTTGGTTTAGGGTTTAGTTACTCTTTAAGTTAAGTAACTTAAGTGTAAGTTAACTGGGGGCGTTCTTTTCTTGACTTTCTCCAGATATAACGTTATAACACTACCGTTTAATATCTTTTCAAATCATCGCTAACAGCGATGGTCTAATTCCCCCAGTGGCGGGCTTTATAGCTAGCTGCATCGTTACCATGGATACTGTGTAGTCTTACCCTATTCACATGTAACGTTACTGTCTCGCCTGCTAGTGTAGAGTACATTTAAAGGATTAAGTTAGTTCACCTCATGAAAATATCCTGATATCCTGAATTTACTAACCCCGATGTCATCCAAGATATCCATGTCTTTATTTCTTCAGTGGAAAACAAATACAAATTTTTGAGGGATACACATTCAGACTTTAATGGCAACCAACTACGTTATCCCAATGTTCAAATAAGGTTCAAATGTCTGTGTCAAATCATAAAATACTGTCAAAATATTTAAATTATTAATGTTTTTCATTACTGGGCTGCTGTAGATGGGTCTATAACCCATCCCTCAATTAAAATCAGCCGAGGTCCGCTTAGTAACGTTCCTCACAGTAAGGGGTCCGGAAAATTTAAATAAAAGGATATGTGTTTGAATATAATTCTTTACAGTAAAGTCTCATTTATTCCACACCTACAGCTTCTTAAACAAAATGGAGATTAATGTAGATAATCCACTGTTTTCTGTATTTTATCCTTTGTTTACATGAGGATGATGTTTGAGTGTTTAGCTTTCACCAACACAGCTCACAGACAAAAGGAAAATACTACAAAATCAAAAGAGGCTAAAGCTCAAGACCTGGTTGTTTATTGACAACAGCCTGGAATCCTGCATATAATGCCTAATACTCCTTCATGTGTGAGAACATTTTAAATGAAAAATCATCAAATCAAGCCAAAACATATTTGTTAAACAAATATGACAAAGATGCCTGTCATAATTGATCTCTTTCTATTGTCATTCCTCTGAAAACAACAGGAACAATGGAAAAAGCACTGAGTATTTCTTTAGCATTATCTGTTGCCAATAATTAACTGTTACTGTTTAATATGCAGGTTCATCTTTAAACATTTTCAAAATTTAGAATAGAAAGATTTATTTCCTGTATTTTTTTCTTAACATTTTAATTAAAATGCTTATGATTAGTTCTGTAACAGGATTTAGGATTCACACAGAAACTGACACAACTTAAGGAAGACTTAACCTGTGTCACTCATTTCCAAACCTTCCTTTCACACCTTTTCAGTTTTTAATCACCCAAATAAACACATGTTAGGTTCAAATGAACGTGAATGCTAATTACTCACGTTTGTAAATGAGGTCAAATATGCGACAAACGAGTCAAGTACCTAACTTACAACAGAATAAAGTTGACAGACAAATGTACAACTCACCACATTATTAGACGTCCTCACTTTTCTCTGAGCTGAGTCTTTTTAATCCTGACATGAAAACTGTCCAGTCCAGGTTCAGTTCTGGATTCATTCTCTAAATTATCAAAGCAGCCGGGACTAGAGGATAAAGGGCTGTTGTTCAGCTTTGACACTGACACGGAGCTGAGGAGCTGAATAAACTAAAATAAACTTTCCCTCCCATAACGTCAGTGAATCTTCGTTATGTTTTGCCAAGGCTCAGCTTTTAAATTTTAGTTGTTTCTAACGCATTATCAGGCTACGCTAAACATGTTAAAATTTCCCGCTGCTCTGTCCGTAATTATAGTAACCGGAGGACCCGCGCGTGTAGACGTAGCTGTCCTAGAAGTGCCGGTTCAAAAATATGTTTTACACAATGCACTTGTAATTATGAATAATGTCTTGCGGTCCAAATCAAAGCCTCTCGAGGCCCGGATCCGGACCGTGGTCCGCCTATTGAGTACACCTGGTCTACAACTTACTTTAGTGGCTTACATTCATCCTAGTGTTGTAATTTGTTTGTTTTGTTATTTTCTCTCTTTCTTCAGGTTATGACAGACTTCACGAGTTGGACTTCTGTCCAAGTTTGCCAGTGGTTGAAAGATATTGACTTGGGGGAATTCTGTGAAACTTTTGAGGGTGAGCAATATTACTTTATTGGATTTGTACTAGTTACTTGAATACAATAACTTAATCAATCAGACTAAATTTGACATGGTCGAACCTGTTACGGCAAACAATAATATTTAGGATATTAGGATAATATTTTAGGATGGCCTAAATACAAATTGAGGAAATGGGGAAACTATCCAGATACTCTGCTGGTTAACTAATCAGTGACTAATGAGAACAGGTGCAGACTAGACAGAACATATTTGTGACAATGTTCCTTTACCTTAGAATTTTCAGTGTGTAGTTGCTATGGCTGGTATAGTTACTAACACCTAGTATGCTTTTCTCCTTCTGATGTTAGGTACCCAACTCATCTTCAATACATTGAGCTTCTGTCAAATGTGATAATGGTTTACCCATATCTAAGGGAAAGTATCGGGTCTGATTATGTAAGTTTTCAATACCTTTTAACCATGTATTGCCATAAAAAAATTTATTCATACCCACCTATTAAATTAACTTTTTGTATTCAGTCCTTATTTAAACATGTGCATGTTAAGGGCCACACTTTCACTGATTGCTTTATTATTAAGAAACTTGGCATTGTGCTGCATCCTTTTTCCAGACTCCAATACACTCCAGTAGGACAATTATTTTGGCCTTCAAAAACCCTGATAAATGTTATTTTCCAAAATGGAAAGCTAATACTATAATAAGATGCATCTTATGTTCTACTAAAGAAATGATTGTATTGTGTACCGTATTTTTCGCACCATAAGACGCACTTTTTCTTCACCAAATAGTGGGAGGAAAAGTGCCTGCGTCTTATGGTCAGAATACCATATATTACGGTATTCGGACCATATCTTATGGTATTCCCTCACCCGCTGCCGCTCGAGTTGCAGAGCGCTCTGCAACTCGTCTCATGGTCCGAGTTGCAGAGCGGCAGCAGGTCCCCCGGGACCTTCCGTGTCCCTGGAAACTGCATCATCCCTCCCCCGCCCCGTGTCCAGGCTTCTCAGTAGTCGCCTTGCCTTACCGTAGTGGCAGAGCGGCAGCGGGTCCTCCCTCACCTTCCTTACGGAAGCCGATGTGTGCAGAAGGCGCGATGCTGCTGTACTGTGTCATTGCCGTATGCTATTGGAGGATAGCATGTAGTAGGCGGTGTTACAGTACACAGCAGTGCGAATGCCCTTCACTCCAGTCATATAATTCAAATATTATTCTGTTATACTTTATTAAATATTTTATTACACTATTTGGTTCAGAATATTTTTTTTCCTATTTTTCTCCTCTAAAAACCAGGTGCGTCTTATGGTCGGGTGCGTCTTATGGTGCAAAAAATACGGTATATAGTGTAATTTGTGACTACAGGCCAATGTCATGCCAAAATTAACGGTTAACTCGAACCTGGTTCCAACGAGTTGATTGGTCACTGTAAATTTCAACTGAGAATATTTTGGCTGTTTTGTAGTTATAAAAAAAGTCTATGCAGAATGACCATTAGTCCTTTTCTCCTCATATTTTTAAAGTCGCTGTTCCCAATGTTGTAGTTTGAGAGTTTGTAACAATTTAACTACACCAATAGGTTGATGCAGGAGAAGATGAACGAAGCATCAGGGAACTTCTCCGAGTAATAAAGGAGGAAACAGAGAAGCTTAGACCAAACTTAGAGCTTCTTAAAGAAAGGATGGTGCTGATAAAAATCTACCAGAGAAATTTTGTGTCTAATCACAGCACGGAGGAGATTATCTCTAAATTTCCATGTTTCAGACTGGCCAAAATGGTAAGTACAGTAGTGTATTAATTGCCTCCATAGTTATGACTTATGACTAACGAGTTATGACTGTCTTTTCTACTTTGCCTTCATCTTAACATAAGCTCCTTTGGGATCTGAGAGACCGTACCAACGTTGATGTGGACCAACAGATTCTCTCTCAGCTCTCGGTAATGGCACCTAAAGTTCTTCAAGTTTCACGTAGTCCCCTGATGGAGAAGTGCAGGCGTGTGGTTGATGACTGTGAAGACGGCAGACTGAAAAAAGGTAATTAAATCTGCACTGCTTAGATTGTCTGTGTATCACTGTCTGACACCCATATCTCCCTGAGATTATACGTTCCTGCATGTATCTGTCTTGTGTAATAATAAAGACTAATTTCTAGTTTATTAAAGGTAGTAATAATTACAGTCTTGATAATTAATTGAAAAACAAAGAAAACTTATTAGATAAAAGCATCCACCCATGTTATGTTAACCTAACTCTTGTTTAATTTAAAGGACTACAGTTGGAAGCAGCTATTCTGCTCTTGCCTGCACTGTTTAAGGAGGACCCGTGGTTGCTTTTTGAAGTTGAGGTGAGCCATGAACAGAGTGTTAAGCAAGTCTAATTAAAGCACTACAATTATTGCTCATTTTGCTGTGCAAATGACTTCAATGCAAACATTAGTTTTTGTTTGCTGGTCTACACAAACTATGCTTTCAAAGTTAAGAGAAAATTACATTAATTTTCAGTTAATGGCCAAAAGTATGAGCAGTTGTATGACAGAAGTTAAAATTAATTATAAAACTGATAGTTCCGGTCCTTGATTCTTATTGGTTAAGCGTTGTAAATTACTCAACAAACATATACCTGTGACTTAATTACATTAAAGGTACATGGTGTAGTTTAAGTGTATTATTAGCTAAAATCAATGTCGTTATATTAATTGGTTAGTTCCAATCCTTGATTCTGATAAAACACGGCTATGAACACTTCACCAAATGGTTCTCTATATTACTA
Organism: Perccottus glenii; assembly: GCA_024416835.2. Lineage (NCBI taxonomy): Eukaryota > Metazoa > Chordata > Actinopteri > Gobiiformes > Odontobutidae > Perccottus > Perccottus glenii. Next base: position 5,045,072 of record CM044549.2, on the reverse strand, counting down.
CAACACCCCTAGCAACCACTCTTGGCAACCTAAACACATGTTTGATCTCATTGAAGCTATAGTGGAGTATTGTGAAAGATCGAGAAAGTGAGTGTACTTGAATTTACAGTAGACATGTTTTCAGGTCAGTCCTATATTCGTAATAAAATAATCCGTTTGAATGTCTGCTGCGATTACCTTGTCCTTTTAACACAAAGTTAAGGGGTTTTCCCATTCCTATAGTCATCTGTCAGTTGTGTCTTCCTCCTTTGTGATAACAAGTTTGACTCAGAGCCTTCAAATATAAACGTCCTTCTCTACCGATTCCAGATGACTCACTCATAAAGACAGTTTTTGCCTCCATCTTTTGGCAAAATAATATATGTAACTTCTGTTGCTGTTTACGGCTGGACAGGGACTATTTTTTTTTTCCAGCAGAAGGAATGCTTTTAGTGATTTTACTTCATGAAAGTTTAATAGATACATATTTTTCGGCTTTAATATTGGTATTGTGTGGCAACCGTTTTATAAAAGCAATAAGGTACTCGAGGCAAGTGCTGTATTGTGATTCCTACACCGTGTACCTGCGCAACTGCTGTTTGTCACGGTCTTTGTTGCTGCATATGTTGCTTAGTAACCTCTTTAAAACCAAATTGCTTGGCAGATGAATAAATGTGTAATTTTTTGTTGCTGGTCTTAATTTTATGAATAAAATAAATATTAAAATATTTTTATGGAGTAAGTTTTATAAATGCAATAAGTTCTTTGAAGCCATGTTTTACATTGGATGTAGAACAACAAGGGGGTTTTGGGCACTCCGCTCCTTAAATTCACTGTAAAACTGCTTCAATGGGCTTATTGTTTTATTCAACTATTTAAGGTTTGCCTTTCAAATAAATGAAGATGGTTAATGCTATTATCCCTTTTCCCTCAGGGCCATGCTCAGACCTGCCCTCCTGCCCAGGGTCATCCCATGCAATACGACCACATTGTTGTCATATTCCATATTCCAATTTGTGGTCTTGAGTACAACACTGCAAGATGAGTTTCATGTATTTGATAATATTTGTTGGCCTTTCAATGAAATGTAGTTTTTAGTAGAAATAATAAGGTCAAATACATTTTTAAATTTGACCTAAACCAGCCTCTGACAAATACAAAACCAATCAGAGAAGTATGTCTGGCAGTGATGTCGATGTACAGTTCATGGATCTGATTCCTCCTCATGAATGCTGAAGCCAGGTGCAAACTAGATGGACAGACAGTCCCTAAATGCCCTACCTCCACATCATTTTTACACTAAACGTTTTGTGCACAACATAAGATTTGCACTGGAACAATGAACCTGTGTCGTCAAATGCTGGTACTATTGCAGTCAAGGCACAATGACCTCCTAGCTGTTCCAGGGTGTTCTGAACGGTGAGTGAATATGAGCGTACCTGTAATGGTCCCGGTCCACCTCCTTAAGGTAGTACACATGCTGCTGTCTCTGGTCTCTGTGAGAGATGAACATCTGTAGAACATCTGCTGCGGTCTGAGGAGCTTTAGTTGATTGACTCAGTTTCCTGTCAATTATCCTTCCCTTGTTTGGATGGGCGTTTTCTGTATGATCTATCTCTGAAACACTAAAAAAGTAAGAATACAATTCAGATGACTAAGAAAAAAACTAAAAACCAAAAATGGTATGGGGCGTTAGAGAGTCATTTTACTGCAAACATGTGGTGAACTATTGAGCTGTTTTACACATATTAATATTGTTTTTGTACAATCCTTAGGGGAAATGCTCCACTAGGATGAGCCTATGGGGCTTTGGCAGACCTCTTATATGAGCATTTATATTTGAAAAAAGTGCAAAACATATAGCTCAATCAACTAAAATACTTTCAAATTCAGCAAGTACAGTACAGAACTTTACATTACATTAAAAACAAGCCATGGCACTGTTCTGACCATCAGAAGTTAGTCTACAGTGTTGTATTTTAATAACAATTAAAAAATGTTCACTTTGAGTCTATGCCTTTAAACCAACATTACAATCTAATCTTGTCCGTGTTATATTTGTGCTGGCTGTTACCTCCGGTGTGCCACTCTGACAGGGACCTCAGTGCAGAGTGCCGACACCATCAGCTGAGGTCCTTCTGTCAATTTTGAATCTTGCAGGGCCTTCCCGGATCCCACTATTGCGATGAGCTGGGGGAGCTCTCCCACCGCCAAGCTGTCTGAGGGCGCGCTCTGGTGCAGAGAGGAGGGGATGAACAAGTGCTGGGCAACCAGGCTGGACGAGCGGGGGCACAGCGGAGGAAGCGTCGCAACTGTGCCAGACTCAGGATTATTCTTCACACAAGTCTGAGACTTGTGATGTGGCACTCCCTCCGGCTGGACAGCAGACATCCTGACGTCCTCTGTAGACAACACAGATCTTTACATTCCGAGCCTGAAAGGGACACACAAACAGATCAGTTCTGAGCAGAGACATATATGTAATATCAGTGTTCTAACAAATCACATTATAACTTATTACATTCTGATGTGGTAGGTAGGGTACTGTCTCTCTGCTGAGGTTTGTGAAAAGCAGTAAAACCTACCAAATAGAACTGGGACATCTCAAAATGTTATATCAAGATAAAAAAAAAGGAATGTAAAAGAATAAAACTAAATAGCCTAAATAAAAAGTTGCCAAAATTAGCCCTCAGTAAAGGCCATGCATGATATTAGATATATAGCGTATAACTGAATAGACAGGTGAGAAGTGACTGGTTGGATTATAATCTCTTAGAAATATCTAAGTCAAGTCGTTTTGAGGCAGAAAAAATCTTTGGGTGTGGCTAACGGGGTATTTATATTTTGCAAAAAAACTGTTGATAATAAAAATAGGGAGAAAAAAGGGGGGGTACTACTTATACTCCTTTATAAACCACCATCTAAGGTCCTAAAAGTGTTTGCAGCTCCGACATAGTCAAATAACCTCAAAGTTTATTTCTGTTTGGAAATAACATTAGTTTATTCTAGACTGTTATATTTACCAAATTATATATTATGATAATTTATTTACCATCTCCCACTGCCACAATTACTTTTGAGCACCATTTTAGCAGCTGTTGTTAGGGTAGATAAAGTTAACTGCTAGCTAGGTTGCGTTTGTTATGTGTCCGTTAAATTCTCAATGTATTCATTCACAGTGAAGACAACGACACTGTCCTAACGCGCTAAAGGTGAAGTCTGATTTACTTAAAGGCATTTCAAGAAGCCAACTAATAAATCGTTAACTTTTTTACCTGATTAAATCACTGAGCAGTCGGTCCTTGTACTTGTCTACGGAGAGTGTAACCACGGCGACGACCGTTGCTCTGGTTTCCTTCAACTGAAGTAGTCCGCCCGCTGGTGTCGTGAAGATTGCTGTGTGTGTGTGTGTGTGCAGGGGCGGACTGGCCATCTGTGTGATCTGGAGAATCACAGAACGGCCGGTGTGACGGATTAACTGGCGAAGCCGGTTATCTGGCGACATGCAGATGTTTTTTGTGGGCGTTCCTCTCTAGGACCCCACTTTTACAAACCAGGAAATATAGGTATTATTTCGTCTTAAATGACATTGATGTGATTCTTTTTACAGCGGACATGTCTATAATGATGTCTCTTTTAGTGTCGATGAGAAAGAACGAACGTAGACGGCTTTGATTCGAGAGCGGTTTGTGGATTATAACTCGATGTAAACAGGACAGCGCTGTCACCAGTTGATCCAGACGATCTCCGTTTAACTTGTGTATCATGAGAAACAGCCTTTAAATCAAGAAATACTACAGAAGAAATACTACAAAAGGAACACTGGCGTGGACGTGGTACTCATGCTGTGCAACTTCTTTAAAAACTTGTAACTGAGTTACCTGCAATAATCGCAATTTAATATGGTTCAGTCCAATGAGAATAAAACAGTTGAGGCTACTCTTACGGTTATTATGTGAGCTCTTGTCTCTGGTCAGCGCTGGAGTCATACTGACAACTAAAGCTGTCTTTAAAAAGTTGTTTGTCCCATGTGTTTATGACTGACTCTGCTTTATGTTGTATGTTTGTCTCATGTACTGGTGAGCTGAAGGAAACGTTCCACTTTGGTAAAGTTCTATTCTATTTTGTTCGTTACGCGCACTATAATTAAGCACAAACTCATATAAATAGATGACCTTAGAGAATAAATAAATAGTATATAAATGTAGCTTATGTCTCCCTCTGAAATAATAAAACATTCTTCTTCATAGTTTGTAAAACCCCATAATGATGAAATTTGAAAGTTTGCTTCTGTTATGTTTCTTCCCTTGACCTTTGTCATTAGAGCCTTTGGTATTGTTCACTTGTGAGGTCTGTGTTGGATGTAAGAACTTCCACAGGCCTTAGACATTATGAGTTTATATTTGTTCTTTACAATAAACCTCAAGAAAAATACATTTATCCATTAGTTCTCTTTAAAAAGGCAACTCCACAACATTAAACTGGTTCTGACTGTTCACAGGACATTTATACATTTAACAGTGACACTTTAAAGGCTGGAAACAGAAATGACTATAAAACCAATATTTATGACCATGTCAATATGAACCATATAAAAACCATTGTTATAAAAACTTTTCAAAAGGTTTATTGAAGAGAAATTACAAAAGAAAACCTACATTACATGTATTTATTTGGTTTAACAGTGTCAACTGCATAACAGCAATAAAAATAATCCCAGATTAGTCTGTGTGTGTCCAACAGCAGAATATTAAGGTTCACGTGAATTGTTCTCAGGACGTCTTATAAAAGGGACACTTCCAAACCTTCAGGACACTGTCAGGACACTGTCAGGACTCTGTCAGGACACTGTCGGGACACTGTCAGGACACTGTCAGGACACTGTCAGGACACTGTCGGGACACTGTCAGGACAGTAGATGCCAGAAGAAGTCTTGCTGTAGCAGCAAGTGACCATCACACTTTAAACCACTTGGGTCTTGTAGATGAGAGCAGTCATTTGATAGATGTCGTGGGCTACTTGGCCGAGACAAAGCACAGTGACAAACTGTAGAGAAAAACGGTTTCTATTTATGTAGAAAATGCGCTCTCCAAGAGTCATGCCGCTTGTTCTAAACACAACGTTTACTCCGCACACCCTTAAAAAAGCCCAACGACATGCAAACAATTCTACTTGAACAGCTCTGTTTTTACTGTTAACCCATCACCAAGCTCACACAAAAGTCTAAAACAAGTTGAATTGTCACAGGTTAACTTGGGACTTAGCCACAAGACAAACTGACCTCAGTGCTCTGCTCTCTCCAACTACTGAGCCAAATTTAATAAACCTTTACCTTTGTGCCAAAAAGTACATTGTTCGATAACAAATCAGATTAACAGCGATAAGCAGTTTTACATAATCAACTATGTTACAGGTACATGTGTTTTGAACAGGCATCGACACAGCCACCTTTCCTCAGTTAACCTGAGCCAGTTGAATTTGCACAAAAAGATTAAACTAGACAGTTGTCTAAAGCCCTGTTTGCTGTGAAGGGCTATCTTTTTTTTTCTACCAAAAATAGCTTTGTCACTGAGGTTCATAAACACTAGAATTTATACATAAAACAAAAAAACATTTAGTTCATCTGCATGAATGTAAATGTAAATGTAAGCATGTGCATTTTGTAAATGTCGAAGCATTTCTTTCCTGTGTATCTCACACTTTAAAATGGAAACATAAATGCTGTCAAAACTAAACAATGCAATTACAAATGTAAAAAAAGAAAAATTCCAGTAAATAAATTTGGCAGAATGTTTATTGCCAGATCAGTGAAAATGATTTGTGTTTTGCAGATTGAATACAAAAATAAAAGAGTTACACATTTAAACATGTTTTAGTCATCTGTCAAACCTACAGTTAGACAATGTAAGGTGCATTTACATAAAGTAGGCCATGTCCAGAAGAAAAGGGCTTATTGTGGTGCAATGCCATTTTCCCTGTGCTGGCCATGTTTTACGCATGAGTGCTCTGGACACAACAACTATTAAGTTTTACAGTCTAATGCTTATAGTTTACCTTTATGAATAAAGTTGTGAATTTGTGCCATAATTCCTTGTCAAACCCAACACCACTTTACCCACCTTGTTACTTCCTTGCACTTTTTTATTTGTGCGTCAGTGGCACCAAAAGGGTCAATGAAAAGGGCCCTCTTTTCATTTGGATAAATGATCTGAGGAGCATTATTATATCAGTACAATACATGAAACATGGCATTTTAATATATTTCAACTTAACACTAGTGTCCAGTGTCGTGCATCACAGATTGCTCCCAATGCAATGTTGAATTTGGCCAAATCCAGCTACAATAAAGATGAAATGAGCAATTATATGAAGTATTATATAAAGAAGATTTGATATAGTACAATAATTGTTACCTTTTTCAAACTTTGTGGAGCATCCCTGCCAGGCCTGTGTCATGGCAAAGCACAATGTTCTTTTTCTGATGATTCTGATGATTCTGATGATTCTTGGTCATTCCAAGATGGCGGCATGTATGGTTTGATGTGTGTCTGTCCTCCCATCTATACTCATTTGTTTGCTTTTATGCTCATATATGGAGTAAATATTTTAGCAGATTCTTTGAATTGAGTTCTTTGGTTTTTAGATGAAATAATTTTTCTATTGGATTATCGACTACTTTGCTGCAGAAAAACTCCATCTCCAGGCTCTACTTGGATCTTGAGGCCCTGTCAGCTTCTCTAGGCCTTAGCAGCCTAGCTACTATCTCTAGGCTCCAGGCCCTAGCAGCCTAGCTACCATCTTCGTTCTCTAGCCCAGCTCCAGCCCTAGCAGCCCAGTTTCCATCTTCAGGCTTTATTTGGATCCTGAGGCTTTGTTGGCCTCTCCAGGCCCTAGCAGCCCAGCTACCATCTCTACGCTCCAGGCCCTAGCAGCCCAGCTACCATCTCTACGCTCCAGGCCCTAGCAGCCCAGCTACCATCTCTACGCTCCAGGCCCTAGCAGCCCAGCTACCGTCTCTATTTGGATCCTGAGGCCCTGCTAGCCTTTCCAGGCTTTACTTGGATCTTGAGGTTCTGCTAGCTTCTCTAGGCCCTAGTAGCCCAGCTACCATCTCTACGCTCCAGGCCCTAGCAGCCCAGCTACCGTCTCTATTTGGATCCTGAGGCCCTGCTAGCCTTTCCAGGCTTTACTTGGATCTTGAGGTTAAAAAATATATTTAGGCCCGAGCCGGTGATGGCCGGGAGGGCCTATTGTTTTTGCTCGGATTTTTTTTTTTTTTTTTTTTTTTTTTCTTCCGACCCAATGATCCTAAATTTGACCCAGTGAACATGCACGAAAAGTCATTATATTGGTCCCAGACTTCAAGCTCGGCGAAAAATTTATGTATTTGAAGTCGCGAAAAAAATACGAAAAATGACTCAGTGGCGACCCCTACAAAATCAAAATACATTGGGCCTATGGAAAGTGAAAGTAACTTTTTTCCAACGTAGAAAAATGAAACTTGGTATATCCATAGGACACCTCAGGGCAAACAGAAAAGTCAATAACAGTCACACCCTAAACTTAACAGGAAGTCCGCCATGTGGGGTGAAAGCGCGCCACTAAAATCGCACTTGCGCAGAAAGATGCAAATCATTGTGTTTTAATCTAAATGGCCCCAAATTTGGTGAGTATCATCTAGACACGTGTGCCAACCAAAGTTGTGACTTTGTTGTTGATATCTTATCGGGTATGGGTATGGCAAGCCTGTAAGGTGGCCATTTTTGTGAAAATAAAACGTCTCTTAACTCTCAAACGCCTTCTCGGATCGAGTTGGACCCAAAAAGGCGTTTGTGCACATTCATGACCTGAACACAAAAATATGTAAATAAAAGGGTTATCTTTAGAAATGGCTCTCCAGCGCCCCTACAAACTTATAATGGGACCCAAGAATTTAGTTTGTCATAGAGACATAAAATTTGGTACACACATCTCTTATGTCATGACGAGCATAAAAGCCAATGACAACCACCCCCTATCTATAAATGTGTTGCCATAGCAACGTCCCAAATATTTGGAAAAAGTCAATGGGAAGTGAAAATTTTAGTTTGTCGTAGGCAAATGAAACTTGGTACACACATCCAGCATGGGCTTATGAACAAAAAAGCCAATGGGGACCACACCCTATCACACACGGGAAGGCGGCCATTTTGAATTGAAAATGTGAACCGACTTAAAATACACCTCTTTTTTAAAAGAACTCAGAAAATAGCTGCTTCATTCCACAGACACCAAACTTGAGCAAAATGAGCTAAACACATGTATGTAAAAGAGACAAGTGTTTTTCTAGACTTTTTTGCTCGAGTTATATTTTATTTTATTATAATTTGGTATATTTTTTTATTATAATTTTTCTGCAAAATGATCCTCAATTTGACCCAGTAAACGTGCAACTAAAAGTAATTTTTATTGGTCCCAGCCTTTAAGCCCGGCGAAAACTTTATGTATTTGAAGTCGCCAAAAAAAAAATATGAAAAATGACTCAGTGGCGACCCCTACAAAAGTCAAAATACATTGGGCCTATGGAAAGTGAAAGTAACTTTTTCCAACGTAGAAAAATGAAACTTGGTACATCCATAGAACACCTCAGGGCGAACAGAAAAATGTATTACAGCCATATTGTAAACTCAACAGGAAATCTACTATGTTGAGTGTATGCGTGACCACCTAAATTGCACCCCTTGTGTCTAAAGGCTTTTCATCTAAACAGCTCCAAATTTGGTGAGTATCATCTAGACACGTGTGCCAAAAAAAATTATCAATTTGTTTTTTGATAGATTTGTGGCTGTGGTCGTAATGAGTCTGTGAAGAGGCAGCCATTTCTTTGGGAAATAAATGCCATTTCCCAATTGCCAGGATCCTTCTCAACAGAAAATGTTGGGTGGAATACATGACCACCTAAATTGTACACTTTGTGCTAAAGGGTTTTCATCTAAACAGCTCCAAATTTGCTTTAAAGCACGACATGCAATCCTCGAATATATGTGTCCCGCGGTCTCAAGGGAGGCGAGGGCCTTTATCGCCGCTTGCGGCTTTAATTAGGCCGAGCGGTGATGGCGGAGGGCCTATTGTTTTGCTCGGATTTTTTTTTTTTTTTGATGATGGCCGGGAGGGCCTATTGTTTTGCTCGGATTTTTTTTTTTTTTTTTTTTTTTTATTTTCTTCCGATTTGACCCAGTGAACATGCACGAAAAGTCATTTTATTGGTCCCAGACTTCAAGCTCGGCGAAAAATTTATGTATTTGAAGTCGCCGAAAAAAAAATACGAAAAATGACTCAGTGGCGACCCCTACAAAATCAAAATACATTGGGCCTATGGAAAGTGAAAGTAACTTTTTTCCAACGTAGAAAAATGAAACTTGGTATATCCATAGGACACCTCAGGGCAAACAGAAAAGTCAATGACAGTCACACCCTAAACTTAACAGGAAGTCCGCCATGTGGGGTGAAACGCGCGGCCACTAAAATCGCACCCCTTGCGCAGAAAGATGCAAATCATTGTGTTTTAATCTAAATGGCCCCAAATTTGGTGAGTATCATCTAGACACGTGTGCCAACCAAAGTTGTGACTTTGTTGTTGATATCTTATCGGGTATGGGTATGGCAAGCCTGTAACGAGGTGGCCATTTTTGTGAAAATAAAGCGTCTCTTAACTCTCAAACGCCTTCTCGGATCGAGTTGGACCCAAAAAGGCGTTTGTGCACATTCATGACCTGAACACAAAAATATGTAAATAAAAGGGTTATCTTTAGAAATGGCTCTCCAGCGCCCCCTACAAACTTATAATGGGACCCAAGAATTTAGTTTGTCATAGAGACATAAAATTTGGTACACACATCTCTTATGTCATGACGAGCATAAAAGCCAATGACAACCACCCCCTATCTATAAATGTGTTGCCATAGCAACGTCCCAAATATTTGGAAAAAGTCAATGGGAAGTGAAAATTTTAGTTTGTCGTAGGCAAATGAAACTTGGTACACACATCCAGCATGGGCTTATGAACAAAAAGCCAATGGGGACCACACCCTATCACACACGGGAAGGCGGCCATTTTGAATTGAAAATGTGAACCGACTTAAAATACACCTCTTTTTAAAAGAACTCAGAAAATAGCTGCTTCATTCCACAGACACCAAACTTGAGCAAAATGAGCTAAACACATGTATGTAAAGAGACAAGTGTTTTTCTAGACTTTTTGCTCGAGTTATATTTTATTTTATTATAATTTGGTATATTTTTTTATTATAATTTTTCTGCAAAATGATCCTCAATTTGACCCAGTAAGCGTGCAACTAAAAGTAATTTTTATTGGTCCCAGACTTTAAGCCCGGCGAAAAACTTTATGTATTTGAAGTCGCCAAAAAAATATGAAAAATGACTCAGTGGCGACCCTACAAAAGTCAAAATACATTGGGCCTATGGAAAGTGAAAGTAACTTTTTCCAACGTAGAAAAATGAAACTTGGTACATCCATAGAACACCTCAGGGCGAACAGAAAAATGTATTACAGCCATATATGTAAACTCAACAGGAAATCTACTATGTTGGGTGTATGCGTGACCACCTAAATTGCACCCCTTGTGTCTAAAGGCTTTTCATCTAAACAGCTCCAAATTTGGTGAGTATCATCTAGACACGTGTGCCAAAAAAATTATCAATTTGTTTTTGATAGATTTGTGGCTGTGGTCGTAATGAGTCTGTGAAGAGGCAACTTTGGGAAATAAATGCCATTTCCCAATTGCCAGGATCCTTCTCAACAGAAAATGTTGGGTGGAATACATGACCACCTAAATCGTACACTTTGTGCTAAAGGGTTTTCATCTAAACAGCTCCAAATTTGCTTTAAAGCCACGACATGCAATCCTCCGAATATATGTGTCCCAGCGGTCTCAAGGGAGGCGAGGGCCTTTATCGCCGCTTGCGGCTTTAATTAAAGCCGAGCCGGTGATGCAGGAGGGCCTATTGTTTTGCTCGGATTTTTTTTTTTTTTTTTTTGCCTAAATTTGACCCAGTGAACATGCACGAAAAGTCATTTTATTGGTCCCAGACTTCAAGCTCGGCAAAAATTTATGTATTTGAAGTCGCGAAAAAAATACGAAAAATGACTCAGTGGCGACCCTACAAAATCAAAATACATTGGGCCTATGGAAAGTGAAAGTAACTTTTTCCAACGTAGAAAAATGAAACTTGGTATATCCATAGGACACCTCAGAACAAACAGAAAAGTCAATGACAGTCACACCTAAACTTAACAGGAAGTCCGCCATGTGGGGTGAAACCAGCGGCCACTAAAATCGCACCCCTTGCGCGAAAGATGCAAATCATTGTGTTTTAATCTAAATGGCCCCAAATTTGGTGAGTATCATCTAGACACGTGTGCCAACCAAAGTTGTGACTTTGTTGTTGATATCTTATCGGGTATGGGTGTGGCAAGCCTGTAACGAGGTGGCCATTTTTGTGAAAATAAAGCGTCTCTTAACTCTCAAACGCCTTCTCGGATCGAGTTGGACCCAAAAGGCGTTTGTGCACATTCATGACCTGAACACAAAAATATGTAAATAAAAAGGTTATCTTTAGAAATGGCTCTCCAGCGCCCCTACAAACTTATAATGGACCCAAGAATTTAGTTTGTCATAGAGACATAAAATTTTGTACACATCTCTTATGTCATGGAGCATAAAGCCAATGACAACCACCCCTATCTATAAATGTGTTGCCATAGCAACGTCCCAAAAAATGTGAAAAAGTCAATGGGAAGTGAAATTTTTGGTTGTTGTAGGCAAATGAAACTTATCCCAAGAATTTAGTTTGTCATAGAGACATAAAATTTGGTACACACATCTCTTATGTCATGACGAGCATAAAAGCCAATGACAACCACCCCTATCTATAAATGTGTTGCCATAGCAACGTCCCAAATATTTGGAAAAAGTCAATGGGAAGTGAAAATTTTAGTTTGTTGTAGGCAAATGAAACTTGGTACACACATCCAGCATGGGCTTATGAACAAAAAGCCAATGGGGACCACACCCTATCACACACGGGAAGGCGGCCATTTTGAATTGAAAATGTGAACCGACTTAAAATACACCTCTTTTTAAAAGAACACAGAAAATAGCTGCTTCATTCCACAGACACCAAACTTGGGCAAAATGAGCTAAACACATGTATGTAAAATAGACAAGCATTTTTCTAGACTTTTTTGCTCGAGTTATATTTTATTTTATTATAATTTGGTATATTTTTTTTTATTATAATTTTTCTGCAAAATGATCCTCAATTTGACCCAGTAAACGTGCAACTAAAAGTCATTTTTATTGGTCCCAGACTTCAAGCTCTGGCAAAAATTTATGTATTTGAAGTCGCCGGAAAAAAATATGAAAAATGACTCAGTGGCGACCCTACAAAAAGTCAAAATACATTGGGCCTATGGAAAGTGAAAGTAACTTTTTTCCAACGTAGAAAAATGAAACTTGGTACATCCATAGGACACCTCAGGGCAAACAGAAAAATGTATTACAGCCATATCGTAAACTCAACAGGAAATCTACTATGTTGGGTGGAATGTGTGACCACCTAAATTGCACTTGTGTCTAAAGGCTTTTCATCTAAACAGCTCCAAATTTGGTGAGTATCATCTAACACGTGTGCAAAAAAGTTATCAATTTGTTTTGATAGATTTGTGGCTGTGGGTAATGAGTCTGTGAAGAGGCAACTATTGGGAAATAAATGCCATTTCCCAATTGCCAGGATCCTTCTCAACAGAAAATGTTGGGTGGAATACATGACCACCTAAATCGTACACTTTGTGCTAAAGGGTTTTCATCTAAACAGCTCCAAATTTGCTTTAAAGCATGACATGCAATCCTCAATATATGTGTTGCTGTCTCAAGGAGGCGAGGCCTTTATCGCCGCTATGCTTTAATTAGGCCCGAGCCGGTGATGGCCGGGAGGGCCTATTGTTTTTGCTCGGATTTTTTTTTTTTTTTTTATCTTTATTGTGACCAAATGATCCTAAATTTGACCCAGTGAACATGCACAAAAAGTCATTATATTGGTCCCAGACTTCAAGCTCGGCAAAAATGGTATGTATTTGAAGTAGGCAAAAAAATATGAAAAATGACTCAGTGGCGACCCTACAAAATCAAAATACATTGGGCCTATGGAAAGTGAAAGTAACTTTTTTCCAACGTAGAAAAATGAAACTTGGTATATCCATAGGACACCTCAGGGCAAACAGAAAAGTCAATGACAGTCACACCCTAAACTTAACAGGAAGTCCGCCATGTGGGGTGAAACGCACCACTAAAATCGCACTTGCAGAAAGATGCAAATCATTGTGTTTTAATCTAAATGGCCCCAAATTTGGTGAGTATCATCTAGACACGTGTGCCAACCAAAGTTGTGACTTTGTTGTTGATATCTTATCGGGTATGGGTGTAGCAAGCCTGTAACGAGGTGGCCATTTTTGTGAAAATAAAACCCCTCTTAACTCTCAAACGCCTTCTCGGATCGAGTTGGACCCAAAAAGGCGTTTGTGCACATTCATGACCTGAACAAAAAAATATGTAAATAAAAGGGTTATCTTTAGAAATGGCTCTCCAGCGCCCCCTACAAACTTATAATGGACCCAAGAATTTAGTTTGTCATAGAGACATAAAATTTTGTACACACATCTCTTATGTCATGACGAGCATAAAAGCCAATGACAACCACCCCCTATCTATAAATGTGTTGCCATAGCAACGTCCCAAAAATGTGAAAAAGTCAATGGGAAGTGAAATTTTTAGTTTGTTGTAGGCAAATAAACTTGGTACACACATCCACCATGGGCTTATGAACAAAAAGCCAATGGGGACCACACCCTATCACACACAGGAAGGCGGCCATTTTGAATTGAAAATGTGAACCGACTTAAAATACACCTCTTTTAAAAGTACACAGAAAAAGCTGCTTCATTCCACAGACACCAAACTTGGGCAAAATGAGCTAAACACATGTATGTAAAAAGAGACAAGTGTTTTTCTAGACTTTTTGCTCGAGTTATATTTTTTTATTATAATTCGGTATATATTTTTTATTATAATTTTTCTGCAAAATGATCCTCAATTTAACCCAGTAAACGAACAACTAAAAGTCATTTTTATTGGTCCCAGACTTCAAGCCCGGCAAAAATTTATGTATTTGAAGTCCCCGAAAAAAATACGAAAAATGACTCAGTGGCGGCCCCTAGAAAAGTCAAAATACATTGGGCCTATGGAAAGTGAAAGTAACTTTTTCCAACGTAGAAAAATGAAACTTGGTATATCCATAGGACACGTCAGGGCAAACAGAAAAGTCAATGACAGTCACACCCTAAACTTAACAGGAAGTCCGCCATGTGGGGTGAAACGCGCCACTAAATTCGCACTTTTTGCGCAGAAAGATGCAAATCATTGTGTTTTAATCTAAATGGCCCCAAATTTGGTGAGTATCATCTAGACACATGTGCCAACCAAAGTTGTGACTTTGTTGTTGATATCTTATCGGGTATGGGTGTGGCAAGCCTGTAACGAGGTGGCCATTTTTGTGAAAATAAAACGTCTCTTAACTCTCAAACGGCTTCTCGGATCGAGTTGGACCCAAAAAGGCGTTTGTGCACATTCATGACCTGAACACAAAAATATGTAAATAAAAGGGTTATCTTTAGAAATGGCTCTCCAGCGCCCCCTACAAACTTATAATGGGACCCAAGAATTTAGTTTGTCATAGAGACATAAAATTTGGTACACACATCTCTTATGTCATGACGAGCATAAAAGCCAATGACAACCACCCCTATCTATAAATGTGTTGCCATAGCAACGTCCCAAATATTTGGAAAAAGTCAATGGGAAGTGAAAATTTTAGTTTGTTGTAGGCAAATGAAACTTGGTACACACATCCACCATGGGCTTATGAACAAAAAAGCCAATGGGGACCACACCCTATCACACACGGGAAGGCGGCCATTTTGAATTGAAAATGTGAACCGACTTAAAATACACCTCTTTTTTAAAAGAACACAGAAAATAGCTGCTTCATTCCACAGACACCAAACTTGGGCAAAATGAGCTAAACACATGTATGTAAAAGAGACAAGTGTTTTTCTAGACTTTTTTGCTCGAGTTATATTTTATTTTATTATAATTTGGTATATTTTTTTTATTATAATTTTTCTGCAAAATGATCCTCAATTTGACCCAGTAAACGTGCAACTAAAAGTCATTTTTATTGGTCCCAGACTTCAAGCTCGGCGAAAAATTTATGTATTTGAAGTCTAAAAAAATATGAAAAATGACTCAGTGGCGACCCTACAAAAGTCAAAATACATTGGGCCTATGGAAAGTGAAAGTAACTTTTTCCAACGTAGAAAAATGAAACTTGGTACATCCATAGGACACCTCAGGGCGAACAGAAAATGTATTACAGCCATATCGTAAACTCAACAGGAAATCTACTATGTTGGGTGTATGCGTGACCACCTAAATTGCACCCTTGTGTCTAAAGGCTTTTCATCTAAACAGCTCCAAATTTGGTGAGTATCATCTAGACACGTGTGCAAAAAAAAGTTATCAATTTGTTTTTTGATAGATTTGTGGCTGTGGTCGTAATGAGTCTGTGAAGAGGCAACTATTGGGAAATAAATGCCATTTCCCAATTGCCAGGATCCTTCTCAACAGAAAATGTTGGGTGGAATACATGACCACCTAAATCGTACACTTTGTGCTAAAGGGTTTTCATCTAAACAGCTCCAAATTTGCTTTAAAGCACGACATGCAATCCTCCGAATATATGTGTCCCCGCGGTCTCAAGGGAGGCGAGGGCCTTTATCGCCGCTATGCTTTAATTATTAGGCCCGAGCCGGTGATGGCCGGGAGGGCCTATTGTTTTTGCTCGGATTTTTTTTTTTTTAGGCCCGAGCCGGTGATGACCGGGAGGGCCTATTGTTTTTGCTCGGATTTTTTTTTTTTTTTTTTTTTTTTTATTGTGACCAAATGATCCTAAATTTGACCCAGTGAACATGCACAAAAAGTCATTTTTATTGGTCCCAGACTTCAAGCTCGGCGAAAATGTT
Organism: Perccottus glenii; assembly: GCA_024416835.2. Lineage (NCBI taxonomy): Eukaryota > Metazoa > Chordata > Actinopteri > Gobiiformes > Odontobutidae > Perccottus > Perccottus glenii. The sequence goes on along the minus strand of CM044549.2, from coordinate 5,028,955 downwards.
ATGTTTTTGAAGTCGCCGAAAAAAAAAAAAAGAAAAATGACTCAGTGGCGACCCCTACAAAATCAAAATACATTGGGCCTATGGAAAGTGAAAGTAACTTTTTTCCAACGTAGAAAAATGAAACTTGGTTTATCCATAGGACACCTCAGGGCAAACAGAAAAGTCAATGACAGTCACACCCTAAACTTAACAGGAAGTCCGCCATGTGGGGTGAAACGCGCGGCCACTAAAATCGCACCCCTTGCGCAAAAACATCCAATTCATTGTGTTTTAATTTAAATGGCCCCAAATTTGGTGAGTATCATCTACACACATGTGCCAACAAAAGTTGTGACTTTGTTGTTGATATCTTATCGGCTATGGGTGTGGCAAGCCTGTAACGAGGTGGCCATTTTTGTGAAAATAAAACGTCTCTTAACTCTCAAACACCTTCTCGGATCGAGTTGGACCCAAAAAGGCGTTTGTTCACATTCATGACCTGAACACAAAGATATGTAAATAAAAGGGTTATCTTTAGAAATGGCTCTCCAGCGCCCCCTACAAACTTATAATGGGACCCAAGAATTTAGTTTGTCATAGAGACATAAAATTTGGTACACACATCTCTTATGTCATGACGAGCATAAAAGCCAATGACAACCACCCCTTATCTGTAAATGTGTTGCCATAGCAACGTCCCAAAAATGTGAAAAAAGTCAATGGGAAGTGAAATTTTTAGTTTGTTGTAGGCAAATGAAACTTGGTACACACATCCACCATGGGCTTATGAACAAAAAAGCCAATGGGGACCACACCCTATCACACACGGGAAGGCAGCCATTTTGAATTGAAAATGTGAACCGACTAAAAATACACCTCTTTTTTAAAAGTACACAGACAATAGCTGCTTCATTCCACAGACACCAAACTTGGGCAAAATGAGCTAAACATATGTATGTAAAAGAGACAAGCGTTTTTCTAGACTTTTTTGCTCGAGTTATATTTTTTTAAATTATAATTCGGTATATATTTTTTTATCATATGTTTTCTGCAAAATGATCCTCAATTTAACCCAGGAAACGTACAACTAAAAGTCATTTTTATTGGTCCCAGATTTCAAGCCCAGCGAAAAATTTATGTATTTGAAGTCCCCGAAAAAAAAATACAAAAAATTACTCAGTGGCGACCCCTAGAAAAGTCAAAATACATTGGGCCTATGGAAAGTGAAAGTAACTTTTTTCCAACGTAAAAAAAATGAAACTTGGTACATCCATAGGACACCTCAGGGCAAACAGAAAAGTCAATGACAGCCACACCCTAAACTCAACAGGAAGTCCGCCATGTGCGGTGAAACGCGCGGCCACTAAAATCGCACCCCTTGAGCTAAACACATGTATGTAAAATAGACAAGTGTTTTTCTAGACTTTTTTGCTCGAGTTATATTTTTTTTTATTATAATTCGGTATATATTTTTTTATTATAATTTTTCTGCAAAATGATCCTCAATTTGACCCAGTAAACCAACAACTAAAAGTCATTTTTATTGGTCCCAGACTTCAAGCCCGGCGAAAAATTTATGTATTTGAAGTCGCTGAAAAAAAAATACGAAAAATGACTCAGTGGCGATCCCTATTTTTAAAAGAATTGCATTCAGTGATATCTATGCCCAATGAATAATATTTGATGTGAAGTGCTTTTTAATAAAGATACAAAAAAAAGAAACAGTTTGAGTCTTAAGAAAACCTTTTTATTGAGCATATTGAATGCCTTGTAAAATGTTAGATATCAAAATTAATGAAACGTGTAACAGTCATATACAGAAAAAAACAAACATGCCTGTCTTTTAATAAGACTAATTAGTGAAATAGAGGTGTTGAAGCTCCTGACGACGTCACAAAATGCCAGCAGTTTAAAAGAAATGGTCCAAAGTGCATGGTCATGTGTTAATAAATGTATTCATTAACAAATCTAAAAATGCATTTTGTAAATTGAGAGTTTATTAGCTATAATCAAAACTTTTATTTTTGTATAGCCCAATATCACAACAACAGTTGCCTCAAAGGGCTTAACAGACTGCACTAGACAACATCCTCTGTCCTTAGACCCTCCATCAGGGTAAGGAAAAACTCCAAAAACCCAGCCGGGAAAAAAGAGAAACCTCAGGGAGAACCACAGAAGGGGGGATCCACTCCCAGGACGGACAGGCCGTGCAGGAATGTGTCCAGGACAGTTGAAAAATACATAGAAATACACATTTCTATTATATTTTAACATTTATATTAGCAGTGTCCAGTGTCCACTCTGAGTGTGCAATAGTGGATGGGGCCGCAGCCAACATCAAGGTAGATGACAGATGGGTGGGGGCCCTCACACTGGAACACAGGCGTGGGGCACACATCACCCAGCAGGTAAGAGGTTTGTGTCCACCCTAGGAGGAGGGAGAAAAGAGGAAAAAAAATAACTGTAATAGGTAGATGTGATAATATGAGCGGATTTACCTACAGCTACAACCAGTGTAAACGTGTATCTACAGCTACAACCAGTGTAAACATGTACCTACAGCTACAACCACTGTAAACGTGTATCTACAGCTACAACCAGTGTAAACGTGTATCTACAGCTACAACCAGTGTAAACGTGTATCTACAGCTACAACCAGTGTAAACGTATACCTATGATCAATCAGTCTCCATACGTTTGGTAAAATAAGTATGTTTTGAGTTTGCTTGTGAAAACTTCAAACAGTCAAAATCAATACATCAACACAAAACACAAGGTGACCATAAAACTGTGTAATATAAATATACATCAAAACCTACCTATCTCTATATCAAATGTGTATATCAAAAAGATTAATGAACTGTACAATACAGTACATTATATACTGAGTATATGAAAAAATTTATACACAATGTCACCACTTGTCACTTGTGATGATGTCACAAAATGCCGTTGGTTCAATAAATCTGTGGTCAGTCATTTGGGGAAAAAGAGAAAAAAGACAAACAGTTTGTGTGCCTAGTGGCAAGCCAATATTATATAACACAATATATTTTTTAAATTATTATTATACATTGTTTAAATAATATTACTTTTCTAGTGTTTTCAGTTGAAAAGAACATGCAATCCCTTCATGGTCGCTGAAATATGTTGGTACTGCTACTGTTTCTATTTGTAGTTGTGTAGTTTTGACATACAAATGATCAATTATTGTTCCTTTTTCTGTTGTGGGAGATGTGACATACTGCATGAAGCCATTGTTGGTCATCAATGTGCACACCTTAGAAGATTTAAGGATGTCATCATTAAAATCTCCCATAACAATGATGGTTTCATTTTGTAAATGTAGCCAGTCTATTAGGTTCTGTAAATTCTCTTTGAACAAAGACATGGGATATGAGGGTGGACGATAAATTACGGCTAAAATGATCTTATGTACAAGTGAATTGTAAACTAAACATTCCAACGGGAAATCAGGCACAGAGATGTGATAGGTGGTATTATCTTTACAGTAAATGCCAACTCCTCCATGTTGTTGGCTTTGCAGTGTAATCAGAGCTGGATGTTTGCTCTGTATATATGAAAGGCTACGAGGGCTACTGTGAAACATGTATCCTTTAATTTTCACTGAATGAATTGCTGAATCCACAGTTAACCATGTCTCTGTAACTGCTATGCAGTCAGGAAGTAAATGTTGCGTATGTGAAGCTAAATCTAACACATGTCTTAGTAATCCCTGAACATTCATTAAAAAGATTGACAAAACCTCTGTAGGTTTCCTGATTTGTGGCTCATTTTGAAGCAGGAAGGGAGGCATGGCTTGCATTGCATTTAAGACACTGTCATTACAGTATATGGCCTTTTGGGAAAAGTCTTGAATAATTAGTCCTTCCAAACTTCTTACACGACTCAAGGCCACATAGGCTTGGCCAGCTGAAAACACTTTCTTTAGGGACACCACAGCTTTATCCACAGTTAACCCCTGAACTTTGTGAACTGTACAGGCCCATGCTAGTGAGAGGGGAAATTGACGGCGTTTTCCACCTTTACTACTAGCCCTTTCCTCTTCTGGATGTATTGGAGTTGAATGACTTAAATTTGGTAAAGGAGGTGGACATTTCTTCCGTCTCTGTGCGCCAACGTTATTGTCATCAAATCGTACATACACAGCTACAGGAAGACCATACGTAGATTCTTTAATATGTGTAACAGTGCCACATACCCCATTGACAAGACCATCTGCTACGTCTATGTTTTTGCAAAGCATGACTCTAGCATTAACACCTAACAACAACTGTTCAGGCAAAGATGTGAGGTTTGCTTTGTTATGATGCCCAAACTTTTCTTCTAATTGACCAGTTTTCTTATTGTACTCATAATCTTCTGCATTAATCTCTGTATAGTCGGGCACGTGGCTTTGAGTTGAGAAAAGTTGTGCTGAAAGACCTGTGAATTTGTTGGGAAAATGTGTATCTGTGATGAGCTTTCACCAGTGTCACATTTTTAACAGGTTTATATCACTTTGAAGCATAGGTGTCCCCGCAGATCGTATCCTTAACCGATTCAGTAATTGGGCAAAACGGTCATCTTTTTGTCTGACAACTGTTTTTAACTCGGCAATTTTGAATAAGTTGCCCCACAAGTTAACTCCAACTTCTTCTAAGTACAGTGCTTTACCTTTAACAGGAGGTAACTGAAAAAAGTCACCAACAGCAATAATGCTAACATTTCCAAATGGAGCAAAATCACCAGTTTGTTTTATTTGCCGGAGTCTACCATGAATGTATGCTAATAACTTGTGTGAAACCATAGAAATTTCATCTATTATAATTATTTGGAGGTCGCAGAATTTAATACGTACTGTATTCAGTTTTTCCTCACCCAGTGGGGTATAGGGTAAGACACATTGATTCCTATGCTAAATGCACTATGAATTGTGGATGCTTGTACATTATATGCTGCCATACCTGTGGGTGCTGTTAATAAGACACTAATATTATCTGGATGGCGACGCATTGGAGCTAACAATCTATTTGCTTCATACTGTATTGCTCTAATTAGGTGACTCTTTCCAGTGCCTGCCCCACCAGTGATAAAAACATGTAATGGATCTGGCTTTTTACCATTGACTTTATCTAAACACCATTGACGTACTTTGTAAAAGATAGACATCTGTAATTCGTTCAAAGATCTAATTAAATCAAGACCATCCCTGCGACACATTATGTTCTGTTGATTTTCCAAATGACAAATATCTCTGTCTGTAATTGCTAAATCTGGAATATTAGGTAAGTCCTCTTCCTCGTCCTGGGGTCTGTTTTTCTGTTCTTCCTTGCATTCTAAACGCTTCAAGTTCTTGAGCTGGACATAATAAGGCAAAAGCACTCTCCAGAATGTCATGACAGTTATTGTTGGCCATAATCTCTTCCAAGTTAGCTTTTTCTTTGTCAAATTTTGATCGGTTAGAGTTGACAATTGACATAACGGAATGAAGAGTTCCATCAGAAAACTTCACCTTGCCCTTTTCATAAAACTGTTGAAATGACCGAATGCCAGCAGGTTTAAGCTCATCATCCAAGCGATATGGTAAAAACAACTGAAGTAAGCTTTTATAATGCAACTCTGGATTTTTTGTTTCAGAAAAGTTTGCATATCGCACCACAGCTGGTTTGGTTCTTGTTCTTTTGTGATGAAGCCTAATGAGTTTTGGAGTTTTATTGCGTTTTTGCTTTTTCGTTTTTACTTAAAATGCGATATTCTGAACCAAATGTGGCTATACACATGTCATTAAATATGCTCTGGTTTGGTCTGTTTTTGTACCTATCAACTATACTTGTCATCCAAATGTCATCAGTGGTTGCTGTTTTGTGACTTCACTAATAGGTTTACTTAGTTTGAAAATATTGTCACCTGTGGGAATGAATACAACTTTTCTAGAGCATTCTTTCAGGTGCATATTTGTTAATCTATATACAGCTTCTTGTGCTGAGACGTCACGGTTATGTAGGTACACTTGGCCTAGTTTTTCATAGCTTCCTTAGCATGTACATTTCCATGTTTTGTTGCCTCTTTGTGAGCATTATTCAGCAGTAAGCCCACCTCCCGCTCTTGCTTGTTTATGTATTTGCAGATGTATACTATGCACTGATACATGTCCACAATAAACTGAATGTCCATATTTGCATTCCAACACTTTAACAAGAATTTGTTGTATGGATTGATCCAAACTGCATTAATGTCCCTTTTTAAAACAATTTCTGTCCTTCCTCCTAGCTGTTTGTATGCCTTTTCATAAGTTTCTTGATTAATGCCAACACTTGCAAACAAACTGTGGACACTGTCATGGGGATTGTTCTCATCTATAAGTGCTTTTTTTATGTCAGTCATAATGGCAGTAGCACGCTCTGGTGTCATGTAGTTTTGTTGATCCTGTAAACATATGCACTTCACATTCGCGTTAATTTGGACGTCATTTGCATTCAAGCCTTTGTTGTCAACATGGCATTTGGGGCATTTTAGTTTTGGCTGGACTTTCTTAATAAATGTTCGAACAGACACAGGGCGAGGAAAATTGAAACGACAAACTGTTTTTTTTTGCATGTTTTCGAATGACGCTTTGAATGTTGTTGTACAGAACTAACAATATCCAGTAACTCCTTATCATTTGTGGGTAATTCACATGTAATGTATTTGTCAATAAACATAACTACATCTTCATCTGGGCTTTTATCTATTGTAGGAGCATCTTCAATCCAAAACAAACAGTGAATATGGGGACCACGCTGTTGAAATTCTACACGATAGAAATAGTCTGTAATCTTGCCAATTGGTTGTAATGGAGACATCAGAACTTCCCTTAAAAATACATGCCAGCGGAAATCAAACATGCGAGCTGCAGCCACGGGATTATTACGCAGCAAGTCACATCTGTGTGCATAATCCAAACTCTCAGCAGTTTCTGTCCTGCCTGCCTGTTTCAAAATTGTACCTAAAAGATTGGACCATCTTAAATCTGCGCTACTATAACTTTGAAACCAGTCTGCTTTACCATTAACTCTTAAACAAGCCATCAAATCTTTTTGTGCTGCTTGCCAAAATGCTGGGGTTCCTCTAATTGGCTGCAAAAATCGATATCCGTCATCCACATGCACCATGTCCTTCAAGGTTTCAACATTATCACCTACATTTTTTTGTAGTGTACCACCTGTTTGTCCTTTACGTAAAGCTATTGATACTTTGGAAACAACCTGCTCCACTTCTGACATGTATTGAGCAAAAAAAATGAACTCAATATTATTAGCAAACCTACCATCAGCATTTAAGATTCGGTTATTAAAATAACGAGACAATGTCAAGCGCTGCTTCCTAAGCGTATGGAAAGTATTGCATCCTTTCGGAAACAGAACTGGGAAAGACTTTGCTTCATTGTCTTTCTCAGACAGCATCTTTACTGGATTATTTCCTTCTGCGGGGCTAAATTCAATATGTCTTCAAAATACTGATCTAATGTTTCTTGCCCAATATCTACTGGCATCAAACATGTGTCTTGAAAAATGCAGTGCTGCTGCTGATCATGCAAAAGGTCTTCTTCAACCTCTTCAGACACTTCGCCCTTTTTAGCATTATCTTCCTCTAACTGCATCTCCTGCTCCTTAGAAAACTCATTTATCCATTCTTCATTAAAGTCAATGTCTTTGTAATATGGATTATTTTCCTTTAAATATGCAAGTGCTTCTCGTATGTGCTTTGTGTCTACAAACTGGTATTCATAGTGCCCTTTATAAGTGAGTTTACGCTTTAGTTTAATACGTACTAGTGAACCATCCATGTTAGAATGTGGCAGCAAATTAGTTGTCTGAACAACATTAGCAGGGACATGTTACAGGCCCATGAACACCATTCTGCCCACCTCTAGGCAACGCCAACATCTTCATGAAAGGAATATTACGAGCAATCAGGTGCTGTTCTAAGCTATTCAAACGAGCCAAGACATTTGGAATTGGATCCAATTCCAAGTCATTACCTGTCCATTCAGATGGGACCTGGCCTCGTTTAATTTTATAATGGCAGGTAAAACAAATCCATAGCTGACCTCTTGCTGCTTTTAACAGACACGGCATACTACATTGTGCAAATATGAAGGTATTTTTCAGAAATACATTTTTCAGCTGCTAATGCCGTTTGTGGATTTTATATTTGTCTTTATACAAGCTAAAACTTGTTTTTAAACAGCAAGCGATTACACACTGAACAAATAAATTCTGGACCCTCTTTTATAGTATTAAGGAAGCGCTCCATAATAAAAGAAAACTGCTCTGCCTGTTTTTGTAATAGTTGCCTCTTCATTTTGTTTTTTGCTAGAACAGTAGCCCTATATTTACTGTCTGTCTTGTATTTATTTTTCTCAAAGGCATTTAGTTTCTCTTTATAGTCCAGATTTGTCTTGTATTTATTTTTCTGAAAGGCATTAAGTTTCTCTTTATAGTCCAGATTTGTCTTGTATTTATTTTTCTCAAAGGCATTAAGTTTCTCTTTATAGTCCAGATTTGTCTTGTATTTATTTTTCTGAAAGGCATTAAGTTTGTCTTTATAGTTCAGATTTGTCTTGTATTTATTTTTCTCAAATTCATTAAGTTTCTCTTTATAGTCCAGATTTGTCTTGTATTTATTTTTCTCAAATTCATTTAGTTTCTCTTTATAGTCCAGATTTGTCTTGTATTTATTTTTCTCACAATTTTTTACTTTTTCCCTATGCGCCATGTTTGTTCTGTATTTATCTTTATTTGAGGCTTTAAGTCTTTGTCTGTACAATAAGTCATTCCTATATTTACTCCTACAGAGTTCCCTTTGTTTTTGTCTAAATAGCATTTCCTCCTTATATTTTTTAATACCCATAATTTTACATTTCTGTCTAAATAACGGCTGCTCTCTGTATTTCGCATTGAATTTATCTTTGGTTGTTTGTGGCTCTTTTTGGTATTTTTCTTTTTTTTGCTTTGATCTTTTACACTTCATGTATTTGGATTTAACAGTGCTTTTTTCTTGAGGTTCTTTTTGTGCACTTGTTTTAGATTGTTGGAATATAGGAATCTGAATAACCTTGGCCCTGGTTTTGTATGCTTGTGCTTCAGTCATTTGGCAATAGCCATAACACTCGTTTTCTTGGACTTTTTTAACACAAAGGACATTCTCATAATGGGTTCCAAAACGATTTTCGATGTAAATCCCTTGATTACACAAAGGTGTCTTTGTGCATTTATATTTAAGCCACCTATTTAGATGAAATGTATATATATCTACTCCTAAATAATCTGCAGCAGCGTGGATTTCCATTTCTGTGGCCCATGTGTTTACATATCTCATTTTGTACTTGTTGATATACTCTGCAACGGTTAGGTTTTGGTCTTCAACTCGTAAGTAGCTTTTAAATTTTATAGGATTTTTTTCCAACTCTTTAACAACACCTAATCTTATTTTTCTATGATGTTTTTGTGTGCCACTCACAGCTTGAGAAATGGCACGGAAGAAACAGTTGCCATCACCGACAATGCTTTCATTGTGGCATGGCACTCCTGCATCACCAGTGTCTACTGATTCTGGAACATTGTATCTTTCAAAAGCCACATTAATCTGCGTACATATAGCTTTGCAAACATTGTCATTCAGAGGAATAAACTGATATGGCCGTCTTTCCTCACTAACAATTGTAAATTCGGAAGAATCATATAGTTTGACTCGTTGTACTTTGTGGTTACCCTTGGCAATTATACAATCTGTGTTTAATACACCTACGGCTCTGGCACGTTTCTGACCACTTCGCTTCTGTACAGATTCCTGTGCCTCCAACAACACACATGGATTGTCACCATCACTCCGTGCAGGACTTTCCTCTACAATCACACAGTCATTTTCACATGACCGTGCCGATGCACACTCAATATCACTCTCAGTTAAAGACATGTCTTGGTAGACAGGACTTTCCTCTACAACAATACAGTCATTGTCACATGGTCTATCATCAACCTTCAGTTGTATCTGCACTGGCACAGCAGACGATGCACATTTTACACTCACTGACACTCTGTTTAGTTCAAATGTCTCATTTGAGGGACCAAACCCTGCTGCCAACTTGTGAAGGTGCCTGTAAACCTCACCAAGGCTATTAAAGTAGAGCACAACACTAACATTAGCGTCTAACATTCCTGAAGCACTGCGTGCATGAGAATCCACAATAGCGAACAAACCTCTTTCAGAAATAATGGCACATGTCTTTTTAAACATAGTGAATAGACACATGCCGTCTCCGTCTAGATTATCCTCAAGTGCACTCATCAAAGTAACATAACAAAGGTTTCGCTTTTCAACTCGGCTTACTGTATAGAGACGACCCATAACACTGGCAATGTGAAAACTAAATGTTTGACCATACAAATCCTCCTCAGGCTTGAAATCCCAAGATCCCAACAACTTCTCTCTGTCTCTGATACTAGGTCTTTTTTTGCTGTATAAGGCATCACCTTCTAATAGTACCGTGTTTAAATCTTCCTGTGTCCATGAAAACACACTACACAGCTGAGAATGTCTAATGATCGCTGACATGGCCATGGCCATACATTGTAATCCTGGATATTTAAACAAACCATGTCCCTGATGGAATGAGCCACTAATGTTTTTAGGGCATGGGAACTTAGCTTTGTTGTCTTCATCCAAGACATGCTCAGTTCTGTCAACGGGCGGATGCTTTCAGAGCGAAGACGCTTCTTGGGCACCTATTTGCACAAAAGACAATAAGTTTGGCTATCACTTCAAAATACCCTGATTTTAACCCCATATGTACTTGCATTTTTTTTCATGACATATGTCACTTTTTCATATATAAAAATAACTTTATGACCAACCTCATCATTTCCCACTCTGTCCAAATCCACATCATTGGTTTGTGAGCCTCCCAATGTCACCTCCAAAGCATCGGCCTTCATCTATATAAAGCAAGATGTAGTAATAAGTCATATCTGGTACATTTCTTAGAACACCAAACAAAACCTGCTGTTTGTATCAACTAAGGAGAAACAATGTATTTATTATTATTTTTATTTTATTTTTTTCATTGTGTTACTCACTTATCATACTATCTTAATGTTCAATACCTGTTTTGAATGGCTTCTACGTGTCGCAACCACTTTTCGGCATCCAGAATCTGAAACCTGTAGTGCAAAAAACAACATTATGAATTTCAACAGATTATTATATTTGACGATAATAACTAGAAGATGTCACCACCAACAATAACTGTACCTTCTTTCCAGCTGGACAAATTGCCGGTATGCCGCACAAAACAGGATTTGACAATTCTTCTGTGTCAGTTGTGGCCAAAACATGAAACTGACCAGGGGAAAGCGGGATGGAAAACACAGACTGCACCTTCAAAATTGAACAACAACTGATTAATACTGTTAGAAATGTCAAATCTACTTTCACTGTAAGAGTTAACAAACCTGCTCAACATCAAACTTGCGTTTGAGTCCCAAGCGTGCAACCCTGACATCTTCTGCTTGGATGGCCTAAAACAAGATAAATGTCATTAACAATGAAATGTGAACTAGTAACAAAAAAGCACTTAAAATACAGGGAGTACTTTCTTACCTTTCCCTTTCGTTCAACAACATTCCATTTAAACGGGTCAGATGAACAAGAAGTTGACTGAAGAGCCTTCAATGAAATACGTCTGAGAACTACCACAGGAAACTTCGGCAGAAGCACAGGGTTTGGACAAGTTGCAGCACTCTGCCTGGTGGTACGTGCAGTGGGAGGGGCACTGGTGGCAGGAGAGGAGGATGGCTCTGATCTAGAGGGTGAGGAGCAGGGAGGTTTGCTTTGGTCAGTGGGATCTGCAGCAGCCCTCAAGAGCACCTCAGCTAAGATGCTCATGCCCTCGTTGTCACTGAGATGTACCTGCATTATAGGAAATACCACTTTAACATACATTCTCTCTTATTACTTGAATTGCAAGTTTAAAATAACATGTATTTATAGCATAGACACAAGTGCTCTACTTACACCATCGTAAATCCACAGCCTCTTATTCTCCACAGGAAACAGGTCAACACAAGAGATGTACTCCACACCTACAAAAATACCATATTTTAGATCTTTGAATTTATGCCCAGACACTGACAGCTGACTATTACCAATAATAATGCATACCTTTTCCTTTTGCCACCTCCTGGTAGATCTGCCGCAGCTGGTCCTGATGTGCTTGATTCACCCCAAGCCTGGGAGGAAAGTCTACCACAGACACCTGTAAATAAAAAATGTACAGTTAGACTTTACACACAAACAGGCATTTACTTCACAAACTTGCCTCACTTCACATACATTCCAATTCTGATTGATAAAGTATGGAACATACCTTCTTCCATCGACTGAGGAGGGTAGACAGAAGCTTTGCAAACTGTTCTCCAGACCGTGTCACATTGTTGTAGTTGAGGTTATTGCCAGGAGCAATGACCACACACTTTGCCACTGGTTGATTCACAATCAAATGTCTGGCCTCCATCTCCAGGTGATATGCTGTTCCTCCAGAGATTGCACAGAAACCAAAGGAAACGGAAGGCAATGACAATGGAACATATCCATCCACAACAGCTCTGAGATGTGAGTCTCCCAGGACCAAAACGCACTGAAACAAAAGGGCAAAAGCATGTTGTTAATATTAACTGACTATTAACTGTAAACACTACATAACAGGAAAATATGCATCACTAACACACCTTTTTATTGGTTGACTCGCATGGAATCAGAACTTTGTGCTTCTTCTTAGTGTGAGGAGACATCTTCCATGGGTGTATGGTATGACGAGATCCAGTGCCATGGATGTCTGCACATTACAAACAAACTACATGAGACCTCTCTTATCCATACTAACACAGACATTCTGTACACCAAAATGCATAATAAATATTAACCATGATACATGGAGAGTATTACCTTGAGAGGAACGTTTGGCCACTCTGGTCTTAGGAGCCACAGATCTCACGAAAGAGGTCATCTAATAATTAGAAATATAAAAGATTATGTTGTGCTGCCATCAACACTAAAGTCTGCTTCTCATTTACACTTGAAACTGCGAATAACAACCCAAATTCACACTGTATCCAGGAGCCGCCTTTTACTTTTGTAAATGTGTCTTTTGCACAGGTTTTTTGCACAGTTCAACGGGATAAATACAACAATCAGACTGGAGTGAACTCGACATGTTACTATTAATATAGCAGACAAACAGCTGTAACCTGCACAATTTAAGACATGCTTTGAATCACTAAAATACTTTGTTAGGATACCGTCGACTTCACCAGAGACACTGCTGTAGTATACCGATAGAAATAGAAGCACAGTCCTACAAGCGTAAAACTAATCTAGGCGTAATGGCTTGTGTTTCTAAACCCAACCACGGACCAAACTGACCCACAATAGTACGCTCACATGTGGACCTTACTCTGCTGACATTATTGTAGACCTATGTATCCAGTTGGTAAAATCCAACTAAATACTAGACCACAGACATTAGCCATCATATACAGACAAACTTACCTTTGGTTGAAAAGATGCAACGTAGAAAAAGACCGCACAGTGTTGGATAGCCTACTTCTGAGAGTGCAAAAATAATAAAGACCAAACTTTGAGAAATTCTCGTAGTTCAATCTGAGGAGTCCTTTAAAACTGATCACAGCATTAAAAGACATGCTCCATAGCACAAGTGAATGATTTAACCTGTATGATCAGATATAGCCACACCCCTTTTTTATGCACGGACCAATTACACGCTAGGTCTGGCACAGCTAAATTTGAATACTGCTGTAGGCTAGGCCTATTGTTCCAAACCACTCTTTTCGGGACTGAATTTGTGGTCAACATCTCCACTTCCCTGTTCTGTGCATCTACATAAGATTTTTAGAGCCAAATCTATTAGATATACTAAATACTTGTTCAAACCAGTTAAAGCTGTGGATGTAAGACATTATAATTACATCGATAGATTACTGCTACCTTACTAATTACTCACGCCGAGGTTCTGCGCACTCACAATGTTGCCCTGGGCTCATTTAATGATCTGAAAAGCACATATGGACCTTTCTTGTGTTTTCTGTTTTAAAATAATGCACAATCAAAACATTCTATAAAACATATCTTTGGTTCCATTTGGAGTTTATAATCTCTCAGTAATACTGCTGATTGTCTTCCTAAACAAAATGTTTTTCATCCGTTTCAAATCAAGTGAAGATATATCATCACAATCATTTCATTTAGAGCATGTCATGTCTATGTTGAAATTCTACAAAGTTGGCCCTAAGTGATGCCCTGTGCACCTTATATATTACATAAGGACACTGCACTTCTCACATTGAAATAGTTTTAGGAGAAATTAAAACTGTTAGCCTAGATGATTCATTGTAACAAAGTTCTAAATGTGCTTTTCTGATACATTTGTACTTACTTTAGCTCAGACAATTATTAAACACAGGAATAAAGTGTATGTGGCATTTGAAACTCCATCATCTATAGCCGTATCACAAAGTCTCTGTAGCTTTAAAGTTTTTGGTATGTTTCTTCTTCTAAATGACAGTTATTCAAATCACAGTTTGTATCATTAGGGCGGGATGCTTGTTACATTGTTCAGGTACAGGTGTAAATGGTCTTGAATGTGAACCTCTGTGTGCTCTGGGGGATGCATATGTTCCTTTTAAGCTGTCTACTTATCATACTAATAGGTCAATCAGACTTGTATTGTTTGCATGTAGTGAATTTAGATTAGAATTTACATAGTGATAGTTACACTGACCCAAGTCTTGCAAAGCTCCATATGCAAAAGTAAATCTGAAATGGTTCATATTTGTGCTTTCTTCTTTTCTGATTTCAATCAAATTATTTCAAGCACTAACTCTTCCCAATGAATTATGGTGACTATTAAAAAACAGCCGGGGGCTGGAGGAGCACCGTTTAAAATTACGCCTTTGATACCTACATACTTTTATTAAGACTATAGTTTATAAACACTAATATTTGCTTAGGCAATATTCTAAGCCCGGGGTGTTACAATAGAAAATGGCATGTCTCCCCAGGATTAAGATAAGGACAAAAGAAACATGTTTTAACTCCAACAAACTCAGCTCCTTTATTCGGCCAGTGGCTCTTAAAAGAACCTTTGCTTTGAGATGTTCTGTAACCGCACAAAGCCGTACTTCTCTCTCTACGTGGCGTAGTCCACATGCTGCGCTCAGTTCCCGTCTTGGCTTGCTCGTGTAGACGGGTGTTCTTTAATCGCACAAACCCGTAGACATCTCTCTTGGCAGCGTAGAGCACGTCCGTATCCCTCTTGGATTGTTGTGTGTTCGGCCTTTAACGCACACCTTGCTCATAGCTGTAAGTATAGTATAAGATAAATGGAAAAGAAAGAAGAAAAAAATGGGAGTGTTTGCATGCATCTGTATCTATGAATAGGTTTATGTGAACAGAAGGTAGGTAGATATAGGATGTATATAAAGATGTATATATAAGTGAAGCATCAAATTGTTTGTATTTAATTTAAGGATAAAAATAGAGAAATGGGGTAGGACTTGAAAAGTTTGTTATGAACTTCTTCCTACTCCTTTTAAACATGAGAATTTCTAATTTGAATTATGTACAATATTATGGAAAGATTTTTTTTATTTGTATTTTTTTATTTTATTTTATTTACATGTTCAAATAAACAAACAAACAAAAAAATGTATGTATTTGAAGTCCCCGAAAAAAAATTACGAAAAATGACTCAGTGGCGACCCCTAGAAAAGTCAAAATACATTGGGCCTATGGAAAATGAAAGTAAATTTTTCCAATGTAGAAATACAGTTTATTACAGCCATACCGTAAACTCAACAGGAAATCTACTATGTTGGGTGGAATGCTTGACCACCTAAATTGCACCCCTTCTGTCTAAAGGCTTTTCATCTAAACAGCTCCAAATTTGGTGAGTATCATCTAGACACGTGTGCCAAAAAAGTTATCAATTTTGTTTTTGATACATTTGTGGCTGTGGTCGTAATGAGTCTGTGAAGAGGCAACCTTTTGGGAAATAAATGCCATTTCCCAATTGCCAGGATCCTTCCTTTAGAGGAGGCCCCTACAGAGCCACGGCTAGAGTCTTAGAAAACTCCTCAGAATCCTTTTACCATGAAGTTTACGCTTTAAAGCACGAAATGCACTCCTCCGAGTGCATGTGTCCCCGCAGTCTCAAGAGAGGCGAGGGCCTTTATCGCCGCTTGCGGCTTTAATTTATTTTTCTTTTCCACCTATAATCCTAAATTTGACCCAGTGAACATGAACGAAAAGTCATTTTTATTGGTCCCAGCCTTCAAGTCCGGCGAAAAATTTATGTATTTGAAGTCGCCGAAAAAAAAATACGAAAAATGACTCAGTGGCGGCCCCTACAAAATCAAAATACATTGGGCCTATGGAAAGTGAAAGTAACTTTTTTCCAACATAGAAAAATTAAACTTGGTACATCCATAGGACACCTCAGCGCCCCCTACAAACTTATAATGGGACCCAAGAATTTAGTTTGTAATAGAGACATG
The DNA here is from genome assembly GCA_024416835.2 of Perccottus glenii. Lineage (NCBI taxonomy): Eukaryota > Metazoa > Chordata > Actinopteri > Gobiiformes > Odontobutidae > Perccottus > Perccottus glenii. The sequence continues at coordinate 5,012,363 of CM044549.2, read as the reverse complement.
AAATTTGGTACACACATCTCTTATGTCATGACGAGCATAAAAGCCAATGACAACCACCCCCTATCTATAAATGTGTTGCCATAGCAACGTCCCAAATATTTGGAAAAAGTCAATGGGAAGTGAAAATTTTAGTTTGTCGTAGGCAAATGAAACTTGGTACACACATCCAGCACGATCTTATGAACAAAAAAGCAAATGGGGACCACACCCTATCACACACGGGAAGGCGGCCATTTTGAATTGAAAATGTGAACCAACTTAGAATACACCCCTTTTTTAAAAGTACACAGACAATAGCTGCTTCATTCCACAGACACCAAACTTGGGCAAAATGAGCTAAACACATGTATGTAAAATAGACAGGTGTTTTTCTTGACGTTTTTGCTCGAGTTATATTTTTTTTTATTATAATTTGGTATATTTTTTTTTAGTATAATTTTTCTGTAAAATGATCCTCAATTTGACCCAGTAAACGTGCAACTAAAAGTCATTTGTATTGGTCCCAGACTTCAAGCCCGGCGAAAAATGTATGTATTTGAAGTCGCCGAAAAAAAAATACGAAAAATGACTCAGTGGCGACCCCTAAAAAAGTAAAAATACATTGGTTCTATGGAAAGTGAAAGTAACTTTTTTCCAACGTAGAAAAATGAAACTTGGTACATCCATAGAACACCTCAGGGCAAACAGAAAAGTCAATGACAGCCACACCCTAAACTCAACAGGAGGTCCGCCATGTGGGGTGAAACACGCGGCCACTAAAATCGCACCCCTTGCTTAAAAAGATGCAAATCATTGTGTTTTAATCTAAATGGCCCCAAATTTGGTGAGTATCATCTAGACACGTGTGCCAACCAAAGTTGTGACTTTGTTTATGATATCTTATCGGGTATGGGTGTGGCAAGCCTGTAACGACGTGGCCATTTTTGTGAAAATAAAACGTCTCTTAACTCTCAAACGCCTTCTCGGATCGAGTTGGAACCAAAAAGGCGTTTGTGCACATTCATGACCTGAACACAAAGATATGTTAATAAAAGGGTTATCTTTAGAAATGGCTCTCCAGCGCCCCCTACAAACTTATAATGGGACCCAAGAATTTAGTTTGTCATAGAGACATGAAAATTGATACACACATCTCTTATGTCATGAGGAGCATAAAAGCCAATGACAACCACCCCCTATCTATAAATGTGTTGCCATAGCAACGTCCCAAAAATGTGGAAAAAGTCAATGGGAAGTGAAAATTTTAGTTTGTTGTAGGCAAATGAAACTTGGTACACACATCCATTATGGGCTTATGAACAAAAAAGCCAAAGGGGACCACACCCTATCACACACGGGAAGGCGGCCATTTTAAATTGAAGATGTGAACCGACTTAGAATACAACCTCTCTTTTAAAAAACAACAGAAAATAGCTGCTTCATTCCACAGACACCAAACTTGGGCAAAATGAGCTAAACACATGTGTGTAAAATAGACAGGTGTTTTTCTTGTCGTTTTTGCTCGAGGTATATTTTATTTTATTATAATTTGGTATATATTTTTATTATAATTTTTCTGAAAAATGATTTTCAATTTGACCCAGTAAACGTGCAACTAAAAGTAATTTTTATTGGTCCCAGACTTCAAGCCCGCAAAAATGTATTTGAAGTCCCTGAAAAAAAATAGGAAAAATGACTCAGTGGCGACCCTAGAAAAGTCAAAATAATTGGTTCTATGGAAAATGAAAGTAAATTTTTCCAATGTAGAAATACAAAATTTGGTACATCCATAGGACACCTTAGGGCAAACAGAAAAGTTTATTACAGCCATACCGTAAACTCAAGAGAAAATCTATGTTGGGTGGAATACATGACCACCTAAATCGTACACTTTGTGCTAAAGGGTTTTCATCTAAACAGCTCCAAATTTGCTTTAAAGCACGACATGCAATCCTCCGAATATATGTGTCCCCGCGGTCTCAAGGGAGGCGAGGGCCTTTATCGCCGCTTGCGGCTTTAATTATTATTACAATTTGAAGAGATGTGGGCACCTTTAATTGATTTCCTTAAAAAATAAGAAGATGCATGTATTAATGTTTTGAGTGTGACTTTTTGTTCTGTTTTATTTTATTTTAATCACCGATGATTTGATCAATATACCTGGAATGTTTCTGTAACTTGTTTTCCTTTTGGTGAAATAATTGTTTGCTATTTGGAAAATCAATAAAAAGGAAAAGGAAAAAAAAATCATATGCAAGTGCATTTAGGGGTGTGGTCCTGGTCAAGACAATCTCCTGAACTCCAAACTGAATGTCAGAATGGGAAAGAAAGGAGATTTAAGCAATTTTGAGCGTGGCATGGTTGTTGGTGCCAGACGGGCCGGTCTGAGTATTTCACAATCTGCTCAGTTACTGGGATTTTTACGCACAACCATTTCTAGTGTTTACAAAGAATGGTGTTAAAAGGGAAAAACATCCAGTATGTGGCAGTCCTGTGGGCAAAAATGCCTTGTTGATGCTAGAGGTCAGAGGAGAATGGGCCGACTGATTCAAGCTGATAGAAGAGCAACTTTGACTGAAATAACCAGTTTTTGCACAAGCTCACCAAAATTGGACAGTTGAAGAGTGGAAAAATGTTGCCTGGTCTGATGAGTCTCGATTTCTGTTGAGACATTCAGATGGTAGATTTTAGCGTAAACAGAATAATAACATGGATTCATCATGCCTTGTTGACCACTGTGCAGGCTGGTGGTGGTGTAATGGTGTAGGGGATGTTTTCTTGGCACACTTTAAGCCCCTTAGTGCCAATTGGCATCGTTTAAATGCCACGGCCTTTCTGACCATGTCCATCCCTTTATGACCACCATGTACCCATAACAATATGGGCCAACATTTCTAAAGAATGCTTTCAGCACCTTGTTGAATCAACGCCACGTAGAATTAAGGCAGTTCTGAAGGCAAAAGGGGGTCAAACACAGTATTAGTATGGTGTTCCTAATAACCCTTTAGGTGAGTATATGTTTACAGCCTGGTACAATAGATGGCTCTGGTCTCTAGAGCTAAGATTTTACTACATGACAACTCTGGGGGGGGGCAGTTGTTATGCAATAGAACTTTATTAACTTACTCTGTTTAAGGCCCAAAGCTGCTGGGATAGGCTCCAGTCACCTGCGACACCTAACAGGACTAAGCAATAGAAAATGAATGAATGAAAAAAGTTATTAAGTTGCTGATATACAACTTTTTTGATGACTTTCCCCAGAATTGCCAGGTTTGATATGGGCCGATAGTTGTTGAGCACTGTAGCATCAAGACTGCTCTTCTTTAGGAGAGGCTTAATGACATCATTTTTTAAGTCCGTGTGTCCAATGTTCCAGACTGTACGGAATTATTGATTATATCGGTGAGTTGTGGTAACAAACTGCTTAGTACTGATTTTATAAATCTAGTGGGTAAAACATTGAGGCAGCAGCTGGATGAACTCAGGCTGGAGACAGTTTTTTTAATTGTTCTGTCATTAATGGGTGTAAACCTGTGTTAACCCAACCAAGTGAAGGCTGCAGTGCTGTTTTATGCCCTGTGGACTGTATCAATGCCTTGAATCTTGTCATTTGAAAACAATGCAAACTCATTGCATTTAGTGGTGGAAACTAATTCTGGAGGAAATGGAGCTGGAGGGTTTGTTAATCTGTTAACTGTAGCAAACAGGACACGCAAGTTGTTACTGCTGTTGTTGATAATCTGAGAAAAATATTTCACTTGCTTTTTGCAAAGTTTGATGAATTAAGAGCTTCAATTCACACCATTTACTTTCGGCTTTTCGGCATTCACTTTAACTTAACCACTTTAACCGTAACAGGAGCAATGGCTTCCGTAACATATAGGGAGCCCTCTACCTCTTTCTCTGTCACTTTTACTTAATGACATAACTTCACAATGTATAAATTAGAGACACATTTTTAAACTGGCCTAACAGCCACTAGTACACCAATGAAAAAAATAAAAGAAATCACAGGATTATAAGAATATTGTGATCCTTATAATCCTTTGATTAAAGGGGAAAACCTTTAATATGTTTTTGTACCAGGGGCATTTTTCTAAACAAATTTGGGATAAATTCTGGAAATGGAAATTGTATGATTGAATTACATAGGAATGTTTTACCTTCTGTTTGTTTTGTATAAACCATTGTACTGAAGATTGTTTTCTCCTGAGAGAAGAGTTTGTTGTTTGGTTGTGTAGTTGTTAGGCAGATGTTAGCTTTGCGTCAGAAGCAGCATTAGTCCAAACTCAGTCTGTTAAATCTTTTCAGTTAATCTAAACTCACTATGAGCATGGTCTGTGGCAGGTTTTATTCCTGACCTTGAGTCTGTCCGAGTCTCCTCCGCTGCGTCTGAAGGACCTCGCTGATTGGACAATTTGTTTCCTCATTCACAGAGATACTGACTAGTGAATACACTTTAGTCACTTTAAACACAGTGATGAGAGTTAAATGATTGATTTCAGTTGTATTGCTTTTAAGTATCTAGTATATTTTTACATATTTTCTTCAATTAACTTTTGAGCAACTTCAGAATTCTGGCAGTGTACATCATGATATACATGTAGGCCATTACATATAAATGGTTAGATGAATATATTTGTATATTAAATTTCTATACAATTATTTATCCATCATCACCACTGGAGCTACTACTTCTCATTACCTTTTATTTTAAACCTGAATATATTCTCTCCAAAGATATGACTTTTCTCTCCTCACAGGACAGCCTCCATTTGACTACTATTGCCAGCAAATCCTTTTTTCTTGCATTTCTTACTCATCTCTTACCTTTAACCAAACATTTACTGGAGGAAAGAAACTGAGTGGCCTGAACCAGTTTCTGAAACTATAAACCCTGGGTAGTTCTGGTCTGAGAGTTACTGTTTAAACTATGAGTACAAGGCCCTAATGTGTAAAACTGTTGTGACAAAGCCAGGCACAAGCAAGTTTAAATGCAACTCTGTTTATTATACATCAGCTCAGTTCACATGTAAACGTCACATGACTAATATATCACCTGGGGGTGTTACAAAAGACTTTAGAGACGTGCACTTTTGTTGTTTGGCTCAAACTGAACCAAGAAGATGACTTGGGTCAGTTTCAAGTTCATCAAAATGTATGTACACCATAAAAAGATTAAAAACAGTATTAAAAGGTTAGTGTAGCTGACAAATAGCGTGAGAAAATAAAGAAGAAATAAGGGATGAAGTGTTGAAATGTGTCGAGGGTGTGTGTCCAGCACACACTCGCCCGTACACACTCCCTGCAGAGAAGAGGGGAAGGGGCAGAGGAGACCCTGTCTGCCCGACACTCAGTACAAAACCACCACAAACCTGAAAACTGCCTGTTAAATTCAAAGATCTCCAAAGAAAAGAAGTCAGGCAGAAAGTTGGTTTGCTTACTGACAAAGAGCTCCCACAAAGCAGGACAGTGTGGTTCAGTCTGGCACTGCACACGGTTTAGAGACAGGACTGACAACAGATAATCACACGTTTGGTCATTTTCTAGTACAAAAGGTCCAAGGTCTTGGTCCATTTTCAACATCAGATCAAACCTCACAAGAGATGCAACCTTTTGGGTGGGTGTAGAAGTTCAGTTTTTGATAAGTGTGCTTATTTCTTTGTGTGGCCAGTTCAACATTTATTGTATTTCTATTTTATATGGGGTTTACAAAAGTCTACCATACTGTGGCGCTGTGGGAGCTCATCAGTTTGTGAATCAAGACAAAAAGAGACATTTTCTCAAAAACAAAAGAAAGAAAGCTAAAGTATGTACTTTCTGAAATCAAGTGTTTTGGGGGTTTATTGCAGCAACATACTTCAAGTATCTGATCGCTCTATGGTCCTACACCTTCTTATTTTTATCTGCTATAGAGTCCAGACAGATCAGGGAATGCTGAAGAACTGAAGTGAACTACACGTACAGCCCTGTGATAACTGTCAGACTCAAAGTTCTCCTCCAAACTGGGTGAGACCTTAAAATACAATTTATTATCCCACGCAGTAGCTGGCAGAGATAATAAAAGGTGTCCATCATGTGGCTGGTGTTGGTTTGCAACAAGGGCAAACAAAAAGCAGAGCCTAGAGCCAGCTTTAGGAGCACTTCCACACACACACAGCCAGGCTGCCTCCAAAGAACATGTACAACAAGTTCTTGACCTCGTGCGTCACCTCAAAGCCAAAGCCTTCACCAATCACCACGTGCCACGAACTACCAAACTTTTTGTCCATAGACTCCTTGATCATCTTTGCTGCACTCTGGAAAAAAGGCAATTGTCATTGTTTGTCATTGTTATTATCAAACAAAATGTAGATGCTTGACATACAAACCTCATTGTTGGTGGCAAATTTTTCACAGGCTGTCACACACAGCTCCATAGTTTCCACCCTCATTTCCTCTGGCATATCTGTGTGCTGTGGGAGAGTGAGCATAAAGTCAAATCTGCACAGTGGAAACACATCTGTCGTACTGACCAGATCTGTACTGTAATGGAAAATTGCCCAAAGACACTGATAAATAACTGTTATTATTACAGTTTACACAGTATGTATAGTGTATGTTTCTTTTTTGCTCCAAAAGAAACCTATTTAAACCTATAATTTTTTTTTATGATGGCTTTAAGGTTGTCATGAACCCAGTACGGTCACCAGTACACAACTCAGTGTATGGTAGTGTCAACAGATTAAACCGAGACAATGAGGATTTACTTTCATAGTGTAGCTGGATGCTGTAGATTGTCTGTCATACCCTGATGAGGGGGAAGCTGTGGAGTCTTTTATAATCGGCCTCCTCTTTCTTTCCCTCTACAGCCATCCCGACGCCTGCAGAAGTAATGATAATGTCGGTGAGAAGTGCTTCACAAAGCCCCGAGCCCCTGGTCTTACTCTGGAGAAAGCGCTAGGCTACATCAACAAACGCTAGCGCTAGCATAGCCACTGTTGGCGAGCCACAAAACAGTCCTTTTGTAGCATAAACTAAGCTATAAGCAGAGGCACATAAATCAGTTATGACTTGTCACAGCTGTTCTACAAAGGAACAAGCCAATCCACATCACGAATCACACTCAAGTGAACGTTAAATTTGATTTTGATGTTAGTAGCTTAGCATATTTTAGAGCAAGCAGCTGAAACGGCAGTTTGGTCTTTGACAATATTCAATGTAACAGTTAGAAAGTGAATTTACTTTGTATATTCAGGTACTAAGGGGCTAAATGGCAGTTACTTACGTGGGGTTGTGTACAGAGACAACTCGCGTTCAACTCCAACCGTTGTTGTTAAGGAGACATTTTAAACAAGAGACATTCGCGCTACAAAGCCCGCCCACTCTGGAAAAGCTGCGTCACTATCGGTTCAGAACTTGTCAGTCAATCCTCTAAGTTAGATTCTGAAGCAACCAGGGACGTTTCTGTAGGAAAGTGAATGGTAAGATCATGGATATGTGGGTACGGTACCGGTTAGTATGGGAAGGTTTGGTACAGGGAACCCCTTCAAAGGCACGTGTTTCCACTCTGCTGGGTTCTACAGAGCAGTGTCTGCTACAACTATGACGTAATCGAAGTGCAATAATGGTAGGCCTAAATAAATAAATGATATAGCCTAATAAATAAATAAACCAGTGTTAAAGCATGTGGTGGTATAATACCGTCTTTTTGGCCAATGGCAATGTCAACAATCCTTAATTATCAAAAACACATCCATTCCCAAAGACTTTTCCCTCTTGGTACAAACACTAATAATATTGGCCAAATATCATATCCACAGGACAAAATGGGCACAAAACAAACCACATGGAGTGCCTCGTGCATGGCAGACCCCCCTCTCTGTCTGCCCCAGGGGTGAGTGTGTGTAGCCCACAGGCTGCCCAGATAACTTCATCATCCATTGTTGTTTTTGGATTTCTGCCTTAATGGTCCGCCTCCGTTTAATAGTCGTAGGCACGTCACTGCCAGAGCACGCTCCTGATTGGTTAATGTGGCGCAAATTTTCGGCAAAGTTCAGACATAGATTGTATAATAAATATGGATGATATCCGCCCATTGGTCCCCTATTCACCAATATTGTCATTACGAATGGGCAATAAAATGGCCGTTACATCCGGGCTTTTCGGGTTTTACTCCATAGTAAAACAATAGTTTTTAGATAGCATAAACCAACGTAATTTTCAAAAATTCACCCCCCCCAGAGTTGTCATGTAGTAAAAACTTAGCTCTAGAGACCGGAGCCATCTTTTGTACCAGGCTGTAAACATGAGTTTTACTCTTGTAAAGTCGCCATTGGGTTTCTCCTTATATTTCCGCTTTTGGAGCCTGCCCTCTGGTGGACGAAGGTATATCGCTGTATTTTGCTGTAAAATCACTGTATGGCGGCGCCCTTACACGACGACCATTTAAGAGGTACCATGGGAGAGGCTTGACAGAGACTGACAGTTGGATCACTGTCGATTCACTCATGTATCCTTCCGCACTGCAATATTTATGCTTCCGCCGAGCCAAACTCTGGTTAGCCTGTAGATAGATCCTTTCTTTCCACAACTAAGCACAAAAAGCACCATTCGCGCTTAACGCGCGTTTCGCACTGCGGGACCTCCAGACGCGTGTAAACGCGCATTTGCATTGACTTGTGACTTAACATTGAAATCATTTGCGCCAGACGCTCTATTCGCGTTTGGTGTGAACACAGCATTAAATCGTTAACAATTATTTGTCTGTTTTATTCTAATATAAATGGGGTAGAGGGTTTGAAAATCAAATTCTTCAATACTGTTTGTGAATATAAATGATTACATAATCCTCATTAACATGATTAAAAATGATTCAAAGGGACACTTCACAAAAAAAAAAAAAAATTCTGATTTATTTTGCCCATATCTCAAACCTTTACACATTCTGATTTATTTTGCCCATATCTAGTTAATTTAGTTTGACAGTTATTGAGTTTGATAGGTTAACTTGTGTTTCTATATTGAGAGATGACATTTTCAGCATCCACTAATTCCTGCCATTTTATATTTAAACATTAAGGTACAAATATGTAAGGGACAAATATGTACCTTACACCTCGAAAAGCTCACAATGTACAATGGAAGGTGCACAATTGTACCTTAAAGATACATTTTTGTACTTTTAAGGGTACATATACAAAGTTTGTACCTTAGGGAACAAAAATGGACCTGTATTGTACCTCTTTTTCTAACAGTGTATGCCGTCTTTGTTTGAACACATTCTTTCCTATTATTCCCGTAATTGTTATATTGATATTTGTCACATAACACAAGATATTAAGATTATTAACTAACCTATCAGCTGCCTCTATTCTGCTAAGTCGGGGTCACGGGGGCGTGGTTTGGTTGGCACTCGCTCACGTCTTGTTGTTTACGCTGCTTTCGGGAGAAGTATTTATGGAGAGAGGAGAGACTATTTTATATCAGCTTTTTGCTACACCCCAAGATTGTTTTTGGTTATTTTATGTTTTTGAAGCTTTTTAGCCAGTATGTCTTCATTTTTTGTTAATTAGTTTGTTAGTTGCTATTTTGGTAAATACATTTGACACATGTCTATTATGAAAATAGATATTGTAGGCTACTCTCCCCACAGATTTCCTTAAGGTGATGCTGTCAGCTTGAGGCTGATCAGAAGAAAGGCTCTTGGTTGTGCTGTGAGCACTAATATGAAGAGGATATTCAGACAAAGGTGGGTGTTGCATTACATTAAACATTACACCTGCAATGCCCACTAACCTCTGAGACTTTTTACTCTAGAAAACTCTTTCCTTACTCTGCAGTCATGCATCCCTTAAACATTACTGTAGCTAAAGTGCATGTGTTAGTTTTATATTTGTACATTTGTCATCTGTAAATCATGACAACAGTAGACAGGTAAATGTTTATGTCAGGTTTTCAACATGACAGACATTACCTCTAACCCAGTACAGTTCACATTTACTTAAGTATTATATTTAGGCAAATGTCAATTCAAATCAAAGTCCACTATTTTCTAAAAACAGTCCTTACACACACAGTAACATACAGTGAGCTGGAGAATAAAAGACCAAGATTAATGTTGTCATTTGTTCTGTGATTAACAGTAAATCTCATGAACAGAGGGGACCGGTCCCAACAGGAAGACTTGTTTTAAACATAGGTTTTTACTTTGTTCTCTGTCTTTGCAGAGCCCCTCTACAGCTGATAATGTGACTGCTGACAAAAGCAGCAGGATGAATTCTTAAGTGTTTCGGGCAATATTATCTGCTCATATTCAGCCAAATGCTTCAGAACTCATCGGACGGTGCTTCACAGTGCAGATGGACAATGACCAGAAGCATACTGCAAAAGCAACCAAAGAGTTTTTTAAGGGAAAGAAGTGGAATGTTTTGCAATGGCCAAGTCAATCAGCTGACCTGAATCTGATTGAGCATGTATTTCACTTGCTGAAGACAAGACTGAAGGGAAAAGGTCCCAAGAACAAGCAGGAACTGAAGACAGTTGCAGTAGAGGCCTGGCAGAGCATCACCAGGGATGAAACCCAGCGTCTGGTGATGTCTATGCGTTCCAGACTTCAGGCTGTAATTGACTGCAAAGGATACGCAACCAAGTATTAAAAAGTGATTTATGAATGTTAATCTGTCCCATTACTTTTGGTCCCTTTAAAAAGTAGGAGGCACATATACAAACTGTTGTAGTTCCTACACCGTTCACCTGATTTGGATGTAAATATCCTCAGATTAAAGCTAAAAGCCTGCAGTTAAAGCACCTCTTGTTTGTTTCACTTCAAATCCATTGTGGTGGTGTTTAGAGCCAAAAAGATTTGAATTGTGTCGATGTCCCAATATTTATGGGCCTGACTGTATATTTTAGCTTCCTGGTTCTAGGCCTATTTAGATTTAAACTCTTGGTTCTCGTTTACACTTACACATTTAGTTTTTTCCACACTTTTAAAACATTAGCGATGTGTATTTAACTTTAACATTACTCTTAAGTATTTTATTTCTAGTTCTTTTATTAATATTTGTATTATTATATTTTTAAGCCTTCTCTTTTAACACAGTGTCTTTGTGGATTTGTGTCTTCCTTGGTCCTTGAAGTTCCACATAATCTTCTGCTTTCACTACAGAATCAACGTCTGAGACCAGCACATTTGAACAAAAGTTTTCTTCAATGCCTTTTTCTGACATCTACACTGTTCTGCTGCTAATTTATAGATAGACATTAATTAGCCCTTTCCGAGGCAGGAAGAGGCGATCAACCTCCCTATTAGACACCCTCCCACCGCACACTCAGTCCTGCTGATGTGAGGCAGGAAATAGACAGGCAATGGTTGGGCTGTGTTTTTAAAAGTGGCACTGACCAATATCAGTAAAATTGTTTGTGATACCTGTATTTTATATTCTCTTCTTGGTGTTAAAACTGTCTCTTAACCTGGGACCCCAAATTACCTCTGAGGGCCCTCGAGCCAAAAACGTATTCACAGAAAATGCAAAAAACACACAAAAAAAAACATTATTCATACATTTCCTGCATTAATCTCTTAAAGATTTTAGATCTGCTAAAACTACCAAAAATACATTCACTCTCATGAAGGACCAACTTCTCCAAACTTTATTGTTGATGTCTCTCTCTGTCTTTTAACATGTTTAGAACATGTAACTGGCCACCACATATATGTGACATATCAGATTTGTTGGTGAATTATCTGCAGCAGTAGACCCTGGAGATGAGGCTGTAGAGGAGATGTTCAACAGGAGATAAATAGTGAAACCAGTCTGTTTATCTGCGTCTGCTGCCCTTTCACTTATAGAGAGACTATGATGCATGCGCACTGCTGCCCCACTCCCCCTCGCGGTCTCTATGGTAACTAACAGAGGGGAGCAGCGCATCAGTAGAGCACTGAGCAGACAACGACACAGGCCTCTACAAAGGACTGCCCTTCACCGAGCGCCTTCAACAGCCCTGACCGCTCTTTGGTCGCAGTAAAAGCGGCACATCTCACCGACAACATGAAGTTTATGGTGGTACTCGTAGGCGCGGGCACTCTGGCCTTCCTCGGCGCAGCCATCTGCATCATTGCCAGCGTGTATCCGCGGAAACGCGCCGCGCCTTTCGATGTTAACAGCACGTCCTCGGAGGATCTGGTCCAGCCCCTTGAGCCCGGGACGTTGGCTCACGCGGGCCCTCTGGGTGCGCTGCACGGAGGCGCATCTTATGATAGTGGAAACACGCTAGACCGACTGAACCTGGACGTGCCCAGTCTAAACGAGCTGAAGATAGGGCAGAGCCCGCCGCTGAGCTTCAGTCGCCTCATCTGCACTCCGCTGCCTCTGGGAGACTGCAGCGGAAGGGAGCAGGCGGACGAGCCGCTCTACGGAGCCGCGGACGAAGACTGGAGCAACCTGCGCGCCACCGCCGATGAGCTGCAACATATGGTCCTCCAGCAGAACGACCAGATCCTCATGGACCAGAGGACCATCCGCGAGCTAACGGGGAAACTGAGCGAGTGCGAGAGTGGCTTGGAGGACGCGCCGGAGCAGAGCCTCGGCATGTGGAGCGGAAACCGTCGCATAATGGCAGGGGACGAGGTGGGCTCCACTGCCGCGCAGCTGCAGACGGCGCGGGCCGTGGAGGAGCTGGCCCGGGCCATCATGGACCTGAAGGACCGCATCGAGAAGCTGGAGGTAGGTCACCGAGCAAGGATCAGGACTGGTGTTTGATGTGTGAGTATGGCAGGAGCTCCACACGCCCTGTTATGGATCTGTTTGTGACTCCCCTCCTCATTCTGTTATATGATGGCCCTCAGTGGCCCCTTCCACTAAGTGCCCTGTCATGGACCCCTGCATCCCTCACAAGGCAGAGATATCAATAATGCACGAGGAGCAGATGTGCTGCGTGCACTTGCTCAGGCAGTGACACTGCAGGTGCACACATACACACTGCTCTTTTACCTTGTTCACTGCTCACTTTTCTACACACTTTCTACAGCTAAGAAAACCAACACTGCCCCAGTTGTAAAATTTCCCATAGGCCTCACACTGGCCCCGGACTGAACCAATCTGGAGTGTTCATTCTCTGTGCTTCTGTTTCCCCAGGCTGAGATTGGCCCTGCTGCTCTAAACCTGAGCGACTCCTCCACAGGCAGCAGCTCTACAGGGAAGGCTCCTGTTCCTCCCACCTCTGGCGCACTGCCCCTACCTGCCGCCGGGTCTCCAGGGGCCCGCCGTCCCGGCCACCCAGCCAGGCCGGCCCCCAAGGGCCCGACGGGGCGACCAAAGGGCACCTGGAGAGTGGAGGACCTGGAGGGTGAGCTGGAGAGGAAGATCAAGATGTTGGAGAAGGAGCGTCAGGCCATGAGGAAGGAGACACAGGGAACACATGACAAGATCAGCCAAGGAGTGGACGACGTGACCCAGCGGGTTACCGAGCTGGAGCACAGTGAGTCCAGGCCAAAGGCCACACATTTACCGGCTTTTTTTAAAAAGCAATATGTTCTACAATTGTCCCACTGTCTTACCTCTTCACACTTTGCACTTTGTCTCTGTAATTGTTTAGTAATGCCTAGCCATTATCAGGTTTTATACTTTTTTTGTGAATCTGGTACATTTTGTGTAGTCCATAAAAAATTTTAAATATTTTTTAAACATATGTAGCTTTTTGGTAACAAAATGTATTCTTAAATGTAAAAATGACAGCACTGAGCCTCACTGAGCTTTACTGAACATCACTGATTCTTCCTGATCGTCACTGAGCGTCACTGAACCTCACTGAGACTCACTGAGCTTCACTGAACTGCCCTTTCCGGGCCCTGCTGAGAGCACAGACAGCTGTGACATGTCTCATGTCCTGTATTTACACCTGCCCCATTTAACCTTTCTGACCCCTGTCTTGTCTCTGTCAAAGCCTTGACCGAGCCTTCATTCCCAGATGGCTTTGTTCTGTCTTTCCCAATGCGGACCAACTACATGTATGGCCTGGTGAGGAAAGAGATCACAGAGATGTACGCCTTCACTGCCTGTCTGTGGCTAAAGGCCAAAGAGGGGGGCATTGGGACGCCCTTCTCCTACTCAGTGCCAGGTCAGCCTAATGAGCTGGTGCTGCTGCAAGGGGTCCACAACCCTGTGGAGCTGCTTATCAATGACAAGGTAAGGTCTTAAGCAGCCAGGGGCCAGAGGGGCCACACAGCAGTATGATTCAAGACCTAGAGTCAGGCAACTTACAATACCACACACATCCACACACAGCAATTCATACATTAATTTAAGGCCTGTTATTGTAGACACTGTTTAAAAATAACCAGTATTAAATGTGTATGTATATCTATTTATAATCACTATAATGTGTCTAGTTCTAAAATGTCAGAGCTTTTTAAAATATAATGTGCGCATACATAATGTTAGGGGGTTGTGTCTCTGCAGGTGACCCAGTTGCCCTTGGTTCTGCCCCAGGACGAATGGCAGCACATCTGTGTGAGCTGGACGCTGAGGGACGGCGTGTGGAAGGCCTATCAAGGGGGGAAGATGAAGGGACGCGGGGAGGGCCTGGCTGCCTGGCACCCCATCAAACCTGGAGGAGTGCTCATCCTGGGCCAGGAACAGGTCAGAAGCGTGGAACTGAACCAGCACTATGCAGGGATTTTAATAAGAATGAAATGAATCCTCACACTGCTACTCCACAAATATGATCCTCTAAAATAACATGCAGGCTCACTCTCTGTCCTCTTACAGTATTTTCTGGGTTTGACATGTTTAGAACATTGCCAAAGGTTGCTTGGTAGCAAGTGGTTAAGAGGAAAATTTTGACATGGGCTCTAACATGAAGAAGCCAGTGTAATAAAGCCAGGACCAGAGTAATGTGATCAAACGTCCTGGTCCTAGTCAAAAGTCTGGCAGCTGTATTTTGGACCATTTGTAGTCTGTGAGAACCTTTCCTCGGCAGTCCAGAGAATACTGAGTAAGACACTGTCATTGCACTAAAAGTTTAAAAAAGAATCACTATCATAGAAAAACAAAGTACACCACTAGTGACAGAACAAAGACCACAGATTAACGTCTAGGCCCATGAGCCAAATCCAGTGTGATTTAAATGGTTATATATAAATATGTCATTCATATAATTTAATGTACCATCTAATTTCTTATTAACAAATAGGCATGGCCCATTATAATACATGAGTTAAGTGTTGGTCATGATTATTGTTTGTGGTTATGTAAAAAAGCAGAAAGAAAAGGGGTTAAAAAAATAAATACTTGAAAAAAAAATAGCAATTTAGATTATTTTTTCTAAATTGTTCAGCCCTGAGTATCTGGTGAGTTGTGCACACTATGTTTCAGGAAACCATTTTTGAGGCCACATATTACTATATTACAGTGTATATTACTGTAGTCACAGAGCTACCATGTAACTATAAATATTTTCTTAACAGAATGCGCTACCCTTAGTACAGCTTATATTTTGCGTTCTTCTTGTTGTCACGTCCTACATAGTCCACAATGTGCAACCCTGTACAGATGAGATCCTTTAGCTTTCTTGTATACTAACAATCATAATCATAATCATAATCATAATTAAAGCTGCAAGCATCAAAGGCCCTCGCCGTCAGCAAAGGCTTAGGCAGCTGGGAGAACTGCTTGTCACAAAATAAACAATAAAATATTGAAAATAATTTTTTTTACACACCATTCCAAGCTGCTGATGTTATTTCAAGTTTTTCTTCTCAGCATACCAAGCGTTTGTATGTAACAAATATTCTTTATTTCTACACTAAAGCTCAAAGAATCATGCAAAAAAATTGTTGGGGGCGCTGGAAAGCTATTTCGGAATTTAGCCATTATAATGACATACTATTGTGTGCACACCTTCTTCATTGGGCCTGACTAAATCCGTTGATGTTTGAGAAAGTTAGGGGGGAGAACAAATGAGCATTCAAGTCTGCCTCCCATTCATTTACATCACAGATTTGAGGTGTTGCCATGGCATCCAGCATGGGCTTATGAACAAAAAAGCCAATGGGGACCACACCCTGACTGTGTCCAAATTCAGGGTCTATATCCTCCTTAGGATCCTTCCTACCCGGTTGAAGGAGGAGGGGTCCTCCGACGACCGCAAAACCCGGAAGTCGGTGTTTGTGAATTGGGACAGCCTACCCTTCTTTCAGTTCCCTCCCTTACCCGTTGATTATATCCTGTCGCCTAGCAACCGTGACAGCACTAAGCAAGAAGCGGGAAAATGGACGATCTAAGAGTTATTCTCCTCATTTTTATTCTTTTGGAAGAAATAAAACAATTAAATAAATTAAATACTTTCTTTGCTCGTCGACGGATAGTTTTTTTTCTCAGATTACAAGACCGTCATATCCAGGTAAGCCATTATAGCCTATTTTTATATATGTTTTTAAGTATTTTGCTAATTTCCCCTACAAATTCATTGAGCCGAAGCATAGGCTAAACTTTAGCTTGTTTTGTCAGAGAAACTATCTATCTATCTATCTATCTATCTATCTATCTATCTATCTATCTATCTATCTATCTATCTATCTATCTATCTATCTATCTATCTATCTATCTATCTATCTATCTAAATAATGATATATATATATATCAATAATATGTATATAATTATTCATGCAATATATATAATGTGCATTGTATTAACAAAATAATTGGAGTTTTGATATTTAAATTTGTCTTAAGGTAGAATAATGCTTTTATCTGTTAAACACTTATTCTAATGTACTAATTATATTGTGTATTTGTTCTCTACTTTTCCTTAACCAGACCAGACCCCGTTACTGCAGGATTAACCTGAGTGTCCCAGTTTTGGACCGTTTCTTCAGCCAGGAAGATCCCCGACCAGACTTTCGGCTGAGCAGGGAGTCTCTGGCAGTGTTGCAGAACCTCCTGAACCAGGAGAGAAGACATGGGTGGGGTGCTACAATAGAGACCCTGGTGTTTCTCTTCTGGTTGGCTAGTGGAGCATCCTACAGGGTGGTCTCAAGAGTGTTTGGGATGCCCTGGTCCACCGTCCACTACATTGTCCACCGAGTGACTGAGGAGGTGGTGGCCATTCGCCACAAGGTCATCTTCCTCCGAAGACCCGGAGCACCTGGAAGAAGTGTCAGCGGGTTTGCAGGGCTGGCACGCCACAGAGCTTTTTCAAAGCTGCAGGTGCCATCGGCGGCTGTCACATCCGCATCAAGCCTCGGCGGCCCTGATGGTCAGTGCTACAGAAACAGGAAACTGTTTCCATCCATAGTCCTTCAGGCTGTTTGTGACCATCAGGGCCGCTTCATCGATACGTACGTGGGCTGGCCTGGATCGGTGCACGACTCCAGGGTGCTCCGCCACAGCCCACTGTACGCTCAGTCCTCCTACCCTCCTCCAGGGCATTTCATCTTGGCCGATGGAGGATATCCATGCCTCCAACGGCCTCTCCCCCTCATCACTCCTTTCAAGAGGCAGGTGCAAGGTGTGGCAGCCCAGCGCTTTAACAGCCATCATTCCAGGGCACGCTCCATTATAGAGCGTGCTTTTGGAATGATGAAGACAAGGTTCCGGTCCATCTTCCTGCAAGCGCTGGAGGCGCACTACACCTTTGTTCCTCATGTAAGTTACCAGCCAGTGTTATATTAAATTATTTTTTTTCAATATGACAATATACTAATTTAATATATGCTGTTGCAGGTTGTGACAGCATGCACCATCCTCCACAACATCTGCCTCAGTGCCGGAGACGTGTTGGCACCTGAGGATGAGCCTGAGGATGATGTGGAGGAAGATGAGGGGGAGGCTGACATGGAGGCCGTCAGCGGTGCTCAGTGGCGGGACCAACTCTGTGCTGAGGTGTCTGCCCTGGAGGTTGTACCACCAGGTCATGACTACCTTTAACAAGCAAGTAAACAATAACTTTAATATCTTATTTAAAAAGTACTTTGTCATGAAAGGATTGGATTCAATTTCTCCTGTTTACATATGTATTAATGCATGTTACAGATGTGACAGCCGTTGATTAAGTTGCTCTGCAAACTGCTGGTGGGCGATGTAGTGGACAATGGGAGGAGACATCCTGAAGCTCTCTGCAGACCACCCTGTGATGTTTCACTCGCCAACTAGAGGACCAGCCACGGATCCCTGCTGCACTCCATCCATGTCCCTCATCCTTTCAGCGGCTCCAGCAACACTGCCAGGGACTCCCGCTGGTCACTCAGATTAATCCTGCAGTGATTTGTTAAAATCTGTTGTCCTGTAAATAGTTCTGTAAATAGTTTCTGTGTGTTCTTGAATTTTGTTACCTCAATTTTGTTTTCTGAATGTTATTAAATAATTATACACTTAATTTTCTTTACAAATGTTCCTTTTACTTTGAAAATTATGGGAAAAAAAGAAATACAATGAATGAGAAGTATTTATTTCAAACAGTTTATTTCAAACAACTGAAGCTAACAATGAAAAATATCTAATCCCTCCCACCCCAAGAAAAAAAAAATTAATTGGGGACCCAACGCTCCAGAATGGAGAAAAGCCTGTCCATCCTCTCCCTGCTCTCCTGTGCCCTCCTCTCTTCAGCCTGTGCCCTCCTCTCTTCAGCCTCTCTCTGCTGCCTCATGTCCTCCTTGACGAGGTCTAACAGCTCCTGGTCACTGTCCCTTCTCCTCTTCTTCGCTGCTGGCTGCCTATCTCCTTCCCTCTCTTCTTCCTCTCTCTCCTCTTGGTCACTCACTGCTCCACTTGGCCCTGGAGTGTCCATAGGGATGGAGGCAATAAGGACAGGGGGGCAAATTGAAGGCCTTTGTCCTAAAACCTCATCCATTTGGACAAACCAGGGCCAAGTAGCAGCAGTGGGCTCCCCACTCACTCCCTCTCCTGACCCTGGATACTTGTATTCCTGAAGACAAGTAAAAAATATATAAACTGTTCACAAAACATGTAAGCTTAAACCTAGGATTTTTTTAACTGTTACTAACAACAATATTATTTTCTATATATGGACATACTTTATATTTCTTTTTTAAATTGTCCCACTTTTTTTTGCTTGGGCTGGTGTTACTTTACCAGACAGACCCATCTTCTCCAAAACTATCCTAATGTAGGAGAAAAAGAGAAAAATTGGAATTTTGTTAATCACACAATTGTGTTAATCACAGATATCAAAACGACAATTGTGGAACAATACTGTGTAGAATTACTTACTACATAAGTAAGAAAATGTTTCAGCTGTTTAATGACTGCAGGAAATGTTATATGTACTGCACAAAACAAAAAAGAAACAAAACTGCCTTGATATTACAATGGGATTTCTAAATAGATTTATTCCTGTACCTCCATCCCACAGTGGCAGAGTTCTTTGCTCCGGTGAAGAGCTCATCGTTCTCTCCCCGGAGCTTTATAAAAACTTCTGTCTGCTCTTTCGTCCCTGGAAGCGTTAAAAACAGCTTCAATCACTAACAAATTAGCTGTGTGTAAGGGGATATTCACACAGGCAGTAAGGAAGAAGCTAGTTTACGAAAGTAATGTTTTTTTTGTACATATAAACGTACAAATGTAAAAAAATACTTAACGCTAAAACAAAATGCCTAACTAGACAACCACTGAAAAAAAATTTTTTTTTTAAAAGCCAGTTTTTAAAAAACTTACATCTAAAAGCATACTCCTCTCCCACTCGGCTACCGCTCGCTTCATTGGCCATTACACTCTGCCGAAAAAAATTATGGGATAGGTAGGACGGGAAAGGATCCACCACACCCATCCTTCCAATTCGGGGAAAAGGAGGACGTATTTGTGGGCCGCATTTGAAGGATCCTACAAATTTGGACAGCCTTTGTCGCGGCACTGTGGCGTAACATCCTTCAAATGAGGACTCCGAAGGATGTAGACCCTGAATTTGGACACAGCCTATATCACACACGGGAAAAGCGGCCATTTTGAATTGAAGCTGTTAACCGACTTAGAATACACCTCTTTTAAAAAACAACAGAAAATAGCTGCTTCATTCCACAAAATGAGCTAAACACATGTGTGTTAAATAGACAGGCGTTTTTTCTTGTCGTTTTTGCTCGAGTTATTTTATTTTTAGGCCCGAGCCGGTGATGACCGGGAGGGCCTATTGTTTTTGCTCGGAATATTTATTTATTTATTTTTTTTTTCTGCAAAATGATCCTAAATTTGACCCAGTGAACATGCACGAAAAGTCATTTTTATTGGTCCCAGACTTCAAGCTCGGCGAAAAATTTATGTATTTGAAGTCCCCGAAACAAAATACAAAAAATGACTCAGTGGCGACCCCTAGAAATGTCAAAATACATTGGGCCTATGGAAAGTGAAAGTAACTTTTTTCCAACGTAGAAAAATGAAACTTGGTACATCCATAGGACACCTCAGGGCAAACAGAAAAGTCACTGACAGCCACACCCTAAACTCAACAGGAAGTCACACCCCTTGCTCCCCTTGCATTGTGTTTTAATCTAAATGGCCCCAAATTTGGTGAGTATCATCTAGACACGTGTGCCAGCCTCCTGTGGCAAGCCTGTAACGAGGTGGCCATTTTTGTGAAAATAAAATGTCTCTTAACTCTCAAACGCCTTCTCGGATCGAGTTGGACCCAAAAAGGCGTTTGTGCACATTCATGACCTGAACACAAAGATATGTAAATAAAAGGGTTATCTTTAGAAATGGCTCTCCAGCGCCCCCTACAAACTTATAATGGGACCCAAGAATTTAGTTCGTCATAGAGACATGAAATTTGGTACACACATCTCTTATGTCATGACGAGCATAAAAGCCAATGACAACCACCCCCTAGCTATAAATGTGTTGCCATAGCAATGTCCCAACTATGTGGAAAAAGTCAATGGGAAATGAAAATTTTAGTTTTTCGTAGGCAAATGAAACTTGGTACACACATCGAGCATGGGCTTATGAACAAAAAAGCCAATGGGGACCACACCCTATCACACACGGGAAGGCGGCCATTTTTAATTGAGCATGTGAACCCCCTTAGAATTCACCTCTCTTTTAAAGAGTAACTAAACCCTAAACCAACTTTTTTTAGTTAATGATCTGTAAGAATGTGGCCTTCTTAGTGCTGTTCACTGATCTTAGTAAAAGTTTTGACATTTGAGTATAAAGTATATTAATTTTACATTTTATGGTGTAAAACCGTCTAAGTGCTGCCCTCCTCAGGTTGAACGGGGGTTACTGCAGTTGAATTTTTAGATTTAAGATTGTTTCCTTGTGTGAAGTATAGTGGCTCGACTAACGGCTCTCTACCCACGCCCCTGGCACGACCCCACCCAGGCCCGGATTGGCTAATCGGGAGCACCGGGAAAATTCGGTGGGCGATGCGTTTGTTTGGCGCGAGGGCCGTTGTTGTCATGGGACTGGGTTGAAATATATATTTTTTTATTTATTATTATTATTACTTTACCGCAGCCGCACTCTTTTTATTTATTATTTTACCGCAGTTCCACTCTTTTATTTAATATTTTCTCGCAGAGTGCAGCCTGCAAGACAATGATGACGTTTTGACTCCCTGGCCCCGCCCCCTGACACGGCCCCTTGCAAGCTGCTCAAAATAATTAAAAAAAGTCACATATAAAAATGGATAACAGAAAGCGCAAAGGCGGCGTTGAAAATGCCAGAATAAATAAATAAAAAAAGATTTGGAAACTGACGCGGCCAAATGTTCAAAGCTGAGCACATATTTTCTCAACAAAACAAACGGAGACGACGAGGCGGGTAAGTAAGCTAACGTAGGTAGTTAGGAGCAGTGCAAGATGCTAGCGACCTGTGTGGCGGATCAACTGGAGTAAGGTTATCTGGCGGCACTGTGCAGCTGCAACAACAACAAAACAAATTGTAGGTGTCTAGAGAGCCTGTTCAAAACACATACTCACTAAGTCGCATGAGTAATGTTCGTGATAATGGTACATTTTTTGGTCCGAAGGACGTGGATTCCACCAACAATATAATTGATCAAAGATTAAGTATTTTTGGAAAGCGTACACTGCAGTAAAGTAAGTTTGAGATTAGACAGAGTCGTCTGTCACAGATAGCGTTAGGTGAACTCTCAGGTTAACTTGTGATGCATCAACAGCAGCAGCCGCCTCTAGTACCATTTGCTGCCAACAGTGAAGAGCGAGGCCCAGAAAAAATTAAGTGATTTTTTGTTGTTGCTTAAAAGCTAAAACTAAAACAATTATTTTTCTTACCCCATTGGACTGGAAACAAGACAAAAATACTGTAGAAAACAATGTGCCTATTGCAGACTTATATTCTTAGGTTTTCATTTTATTATTTTAATATAATCAGTAGGGAACTAAAGTTGGCCGGTCTAAGGCATGAAACTCCAGGGCTGAAAATGAGTCCCAATCCGGCCCTGACCCCACCACACCCTTGGCATTGGCTCACGCCCCTGGTATAAAAACATCTTCCCAAGTAGCGGGTGTTGAAAACATCAGGCTAGCTATATTAGCATGTACTTGTAGTGTTGCTGGTTGCAACAGCACTGCTGGACTGCATTGCTTTCCAGTTGAGTTGGAAATTAGGCGCCAGTGTGCACTTGGCCTGGAACACCGTGAGTTCCTGCTGAGAACTGAAGTTTGCAGCGGGCATTTTAAGAGGGATTGCTTCTCCAACGCAATGGAGGTGGAAATGTGCTTCTCAAAACAGCTCCCGCTGAAAAGCAACACAGCGCCTAACGCTGCTCCTGCATGGATTCCCACCACCGCAGCAGCGTCTTGAGGTGAGTGAACATATTTTTAATCACAATTTATGTTTCTTCCCAGTAAAGCTAAAGTTAATTAATTAATTTTGTCATGTTGCTAGTTAGGTAAAGTATGCTAAATGTTAGCTTCAGCTGCTCCTGATACCGGGCTAACGCTAATGAGGGCTGCTGCGTGTTGATACTGTGGCCCAGTACACACAGACATCTAGCTTTACTCTATCACTCAATATTCCGTTTGTTATTTCTCGTAAATGGGTAGCACTCTGTTGTACTAGTAGCAGAGATGCAGCCCTTGGCACTAAAGACCTGTCACTGGCTCATGACTCTGGACTTGACTGAACATGAACATCTCATGACTCGTGTAACACCGTGAGTTTTGACTCAACACAAACTCAAAAACTGTTTTGGACTTGTGCGTTTTGTGTCAATTTTGCTAATTAGATTGAACGCGAAAGAGCGCACCATCAGTGTTCGTTCTTTATCGCTGCTCCTCGGGGTAAACTAAGCAGGCTGCAGCTAACCAGACCGACCCAGAGACAGTACACACGGATTAAAAGACTAGTGCTTTCACGGAGGAAATACAGTAATAGTAATGAGAATATTTGTGTTATTAATATCTTTTAAAAACATTTTAAAATCTCTAAAATGAATTAATATAATACTGTAATTGTAAACAATAACACAAATCTTTTGTTCTGCCTAAGATGACCAGAGAAACTGGGTGCCAGCCTGAACCAGTCGCTGCAGATCTGCAGGTGAAGCAAAGGTGAGTTTGAATACTGTGAAGCTTTTGTATGTTTAATTTTTGTTTATTCTTTATTTCTCAGGCACCATGTACAAAAACAATAATCTCACAAGAAAAGATATGCTTTGTACCAGATTTAGAACTTCAGAATGTCTAGGAGCTGTTTCCATTGTTTGATATCATGTTTGATTCATGGTTTGAAATGAAAAGGCTGATTGTGCAAAGGCAGAGCATCTTTTAGGGATTGTGCAGTTTTTGTGAGTTGTGGACCCAGATGTTTGGGTCTCATCATATAATCAAGATAACTAATCATGTGTTAAACTCTTGTTTTTGCAGCCACCCAGGCCAGAACGCCTAATAGGAGTGTGTCATGTGACACAGACACTGATGGAGCTGCCAGAGTGTCCCAGGACTAGCTCTACTCCAATAATGAGGAAACGGTGTGAGGTGTCCACTGCTGAAGGTAATGCATTTATTCCCATTCTTTAGTTTGTTTTGTTTGTTTTACTGTTATAGTGCAATACTTGTTTTAAATACTCTAACAAGAACACATGAGGTGTGTGATAATCTATCATTTTATTGTCATTAAAATGGTCTAATTTAAGAAATAAAATCATGTTTATATGTTTATTTTTAGGACCTGGTAACTGTTCCTGCGTCACTTCACTGTTGAAGATACTTCATCCTTCAACTTTGCTGCTGTCTATCATCTTGGATTCAGACTCTGAAAACTGCAGTTAGCTCTATAGTTTCTGAGACTACATTTAGACTAATGTAAACACTAATACACTGTTGAACACACTCAAGATTCTTAAAGATTTTGGAACAGCTCATGAAGTTATGATCAGCCTGTTTAAGTCTGGCTCTTGTTTTTCACCATCTTTGCTCCAATAAGTGCAACTGACAGTGACTTTCAAACACAAAGTAAAAAGCCTCTGTCCTGACTGTGCAGGATTTACAAAGTTTGGACCTGCCTTGAAATGATGTATGAGAATTTACTATGACATTTATTTTTTATTTAAATTAAGTGTGTGTGTATATATAAAATATTATATCATTTTAAAATGCTTACTGTAAGAACAATCTCTAAGGAATATAAGAATTCTGTAAAGGCAGTTTGAGAAAAGGGTGTCATTTAGACATTCTTTTGTAAATGTTTATGTTGATTCATGTTCATTTTGAGTTTTATAGCTGATTTTATAATGCATGTTTTTAAACAATTGTTTTGTGTGTAACTTCAGGTATAACTGTTTCTGCATATTTATTTTTTTTATATACCAACTATATTTATAAATCCAGTGTTGGAATCGTCTGTAAGGACAGCACAAGGAGGTATGACCTGTACCTGCTGGCCCAGGTATCCTCAGCACCACCTGACCACACTGCAGCAGACAGGTGTTTATAACCGCTGAAAGAGCTGGTGCACATGTACAGTATGTGTAAGTGGAGGGTAAAACATTAAATTTACTTATTTATAAAAACATTGCTCTCTTCTTCCTGGAACTACCCTGTTTAACCACGTCTCACCAAAAAGCTGAAGATAAGTGTAACACTACATTACAAATGTTAGAGCCTGTAACACAGGGGTTTAGTGCTACTGCCTCAAAGTTTGGATGGACTGTTATGCAGCCAACTCACCAACCTGTCACACCTGTGCATTACCTACAACATGAAAAACAATGTTTATCACTACTTTGTTGGGATTTAAATTAGGGCTGGGCAACGATTAAAATGTTTAATCGCGATTAATCGCACAATGTTCTGTGATTAATCGCGATTAATCGCATTATACACAAAATTTAATAATGAATTCAAAATTAGTGTACTGCATACATTTTGAAAGAACTGCTATATGAACAAAAGTGCAAGAACATTTGGTTTGCACTTTAAACAACACTTTAAACAAATAATATGCTTTTTACAGCAGTTAAAACATTTCTTGTAAATCTGAACTTAAATATGTAAACATAATGTAATCAAATTAAATATTAAAACCAAAAATATTTGCCACTGACAGGGCATTAACATTTTGTTTAGTTTGTTATAGAAAAACAAGTTATGTCCAGAGCTAATATATAATATAACATTATAACAATATAAACAATATAAATGTCTCACTTGTGTTTTCATTACAGTCAGAGCATGTGAATGCAGTTCCCGCACGTTTCACACACCCTCTCCCTTTCACTTGCCAAACTCAAGGGTGTATGGGTAATGTAGTCTCTGCTCTTGGTGGGACGAATTAGGAAGCGTGCATTGTGAAGGGTGCTCTGAAAAGCGGCAGAGCAGGCAAAGGATTAAAACCTCTATTAAAACAGATGTCGAAATGAGCGTACCAGTACGCTAAAAGCACGTTCTGGGCGCACGGAGAAGTGGCGGTACTGAGTACAGGTGCGTACCGGCCCACTTAAAGCACTGGATGAGGGTGGCTCATACGTGCAGTCATTCGTTGCGATCCTAAGAATGTTCTTCAGACCGACATCTTTAACTATACTAATCGGCCGACGTTAATGCGCGATAAAATAATTGTTGGCGTTAATTCATTAATGCGTTAACGCGATAAAAACGCGTTAACTTGCCCAGCCCTAATTTAAATATTATATTTGGTTAGAGTTGTGTCTTTTTTGTATAATACTTATTAAATTAACTGGACTTGACACTGGTCTTATTTCATAGCTATACCTTGAGTCTCTCTCTATAACACATTCTCCCCCAGGACCAGTGAGCTGCAAGACAAGAGTTTTTTAACAGTTGTAGAGGAAGACTTGAAATCAGCGGCGGCTTGTGATGGAAAAAGTAGGGGGGGCTGAGGGAGATTTCTGCTGTTTATTTATTACATTAACACCAAAGTAACGATTTAAAAACAAATAGCATCTAATGTAATTATTAAAGTATGAATTTAGAATGTCCTTGTAGATTTCAAATATTGAATCGTTTTGGACGTACCTCTGAACACAGTAGCTCCCTCCAAGTGCTCAGAGCAGCGTCCAACGACGAGGCGAAGTTAACAAGGCCAACAATGTTGAAATTAATGTCAAATTATGTCCACTATGTTGGGTGGAATGCGTGACCACCTAAATAGCACCCCTTATGTCTAAAGGGTTTTCATCTAAACAGCTCCAAATTTGCTTTAAAGCACAAAATGCAATCCTCCGAATATATGTGTCCCTGCGGTCTCAAGGGAGGCGAGGGCTTTTTTCGCCGCTTGCGGCTTTAATTCTTCTTATTATTTTTCTCCAAAATGATTCTCAATTTGACCCAGTAAACACACGTGAAAAGTCCAATTTATTGGCCTCAAAATTCAAGCCCGTCGAAAAATGTATGTATATAAAGTCCCCGAAAAAAAAATATGAAAAATGACTCAGTGGCGACCCATAGAAAAGTAAAAATACATTAGCCTATGTAAAGTGAAAGTAAATTTTTTTTTTTAATAATGTAGAAATACAAAACTTCAGGGCAAACAGACACCTCAGGGCAAACAGA
The DNA here is from genome assembly GCA_024416835.2 of Perccottus glenii. Classification (NCBI taxonomy): domain Eukaryota; kingdom Metazoa; phylum Chordata; class Actinopteri; order Gobiiformes; family Odontobutidae; genus Perccottus; species Perccottus glenii. Next base: position 4,985,413 of record CM044549.2, on the reverse strand, counting down.
AAAGTCTATGACAGCCACACCCTAAACTCAACAGGAAATCTACTATGTTGGGTGGAATGCGTGACCACCTAAATAGCACCCCTTGTGTCTAAAGGCTTTTCATCTAAACAGCTCCAAATTTGGTGAGTATCATCTAGACACGTGTGCCAAAAAAAATATCAATTTGTTTTTTGATACATTTGTGGCTGTGGTCGTAATGAGTCTGTGAAGAGGCAGCCATTTCTTTGGGAAATAAATGCCATTTCCCAATTGCCAGGATCCTTCCTTCAGAGGAGGCCCCTCCAGAGCCAAGGCTAGAGTCTTAGAAAACTCCTCAGAATCTTTTGGAACTTGTAAACTTGTACTTTTAGACAAGTAATATTTACATTTTGCCTTTTTAAACAGGGGGGTGCAGCGATTCCTGAGTCATCTCAAATCTCCAGCCAGTACTTTGTTTTTCTTGCTTTAGCCCAAGCATAATCTATTATTTTCAAAGGTTCAGACAGCTCCCAGGAAAACCAAGGATTGTGGAGACCTTTAACTCTAAATTACAAGGTGGTGTAGCAGGCCCCAGCAGTAGCACGGGCCCGAGGTGATGAAGCAGGCTCCAGTAGGGATGGGTATCGTTAAGCTTTTAACGGTATTACTACTCTTACCGATACTGCTTAACGGTCCGGTACTTTAACGGTATTCTTATCGGTACTTTGTGTTGTGTGTGTGTGTGTGTGTGTTTTTAAGAATAAGTTGAGAACAGAATTAACATTTCTTTATTTTTTTTTAATTAATAAAACAATTATTTGTAGTGCAAGAAACAGCCATGTTTGAACAAATAGCTATTATACACACATACATACATACATATATATACACACACATATATACATATATATATATATATATATATATATATAGTAAACTTACTTGAAATAAATGTTAAATGAAATAAATGTTTACATTTACATACTGACTTTTCTTTATTTGGAATTTTAAAAACAAAAGAAATCAACAGAATTTCTACATAGGGTTAACAAACCATGGAGATTTTACATTTATTTTAAATGACGTGAACAACGTTGATTCAACCTGATTTTAGCGTACATACCAGACGTAGACCGGGCAACAACCAGAGACGAGCTAGCTAGGCAGTCGAAAACTTTGCATTTCTCTGTCTGCACATAATGCACTTTGGAAAGGTGCTTAGACAGATTGCTTGTGTTTCCGCCCTTACATGCAAACATTTTGTTGCACGTATGACAACAAGCGTTGTCTGCATCAACTCTAGAGAAGTGTAACCACACTTTGGAACGTTATGCTCTCTCCGCCATCGTCACTCTTTGTATTAAGCGGAGGTTTTCGTACTGTTGTGCATGTGCAAGCGCCGCGCTCGTTGTGTTGTGTGTGTGTGACAGAGCGCTGTCTGACGCATGAGAGATCTCACAGATCAGACAAACGTCTTAATATGATCCACATTAGAAATGTTTGGTGAGATAAAATGTGCACGATAACATATTATTAAGCGAAAATACATAGTACATTAATTTTTTTCCCCTCCAGTACCGAAAGCAGAACCGATAGCGTCAGATCTTATTGATACTACGGTCTTTCATAATTTAGCCCCGGGGCCAGTTTAATACCGGGTTTCAGTACCCATCCCTAGGCTCCAGCCAGAAGATTCAAGCAGTAGCACAGGCCCGGTTATTTGACATTACCGTGAAGTTTGCGCTTTAAAGCACAAAATGCAATCCCCCGAGTGCATGTGTCTCCGCGGTCTCAAGGGAGGCGAGGGCCTTTATCGCCGCTTGTGGCTTTAAATTCATTTAACCAATGTGCTGGTACATTGTTGTGTTGCCTTATATTATTTTGCATCACAGATTTTATGCATTGCCATGGCAACACAGTTGCAGGTACAGGCGAGTTGTTTGACTTTTATGTTCAGAGGGCTATGAAAGTTACTCCACAAAATGGATGCACGCTCTTGACGCTGAGAACCAGAACTGATTGATTATGATATCCGGATAAATTACCAAAGATTAAAATAGATTAATTACAATTTCTTTCTCCCTTCCATATGCCCAAGTCCCTTCTTTCGATTAGAAGTCTGGCCAGCAGCTGGGTCTTATCTTATCCTCCTGGTACTCCCCGTTCCCATCAACGACAAGGCCACTGGGGTCACACAATCAGCTCCACCTAAACATCTCACAGACGCCTTCCTTTCCTATCCTATCATCCCAAACCAACCGTCTGCCATTTGTTTGACTCTGTACTCTAATAGAGGGTTTGTGTATAGTTTATGATTATGGTTTAGGTGGATGGAGGATTTTAACTTAGTTTTAAGAAGGCTAATGTGTCACAGGCCGGCTCATAGCCTGTGGCAAATAATGAGGGGACACAAACAACAAGGGTAGGCCAATCAAAAAGTATTTATTAATTAAACTCAAATCAATAACTTCAACAAAGAAAAGGCATGGGGTGTGAGTATGTCTGAATCAGTGGTGTATGTAGGGTGCCTGGATGTGTGAATCTGTATGTGTAACATGGACTGAGTGCAAACCTAAAAAGAACAACAACACAACATAACTAACCAAACCATACCTGGTGTAGCTGAGAGAGAGCTAAGAGAGACAGAAGAAGGGTAGCTGGTGGTTTAAATACCTGAGCCCAGGTGGCTCCAATTACTCACGACCCTCCTCTGCCAACAGGAGGAACCGCCCCTGCCAGGCAGAGGAGGGGCCGTGACACCCCCCTCCTTAAAATGAGGGTCCCACCCTCAACTCAACAAAATTTTGCCCAACAGATAAAATACAAAATTCCCCTGAACCAAAATAAATAGCAGTACCGGCTCCTAGTAGTCACCTGTGTCCCCCATTTGACTGTCTGCTCGTCCAACTCAGCAGCCCTGGTACCTAGGGAGCAATTTAAGAGGAGGAAGTAGAGACAACCAACAGGGGCAAACAGAGAAGAAAATTAATTTAAAGGAGCAGGACAAAGCATCAGCAGTGATATTATCCTTCCCTTAATGTGCTCAATATTAAGCTTATATGGCTGTAAAAACAAAACCCAGCGCATCAACCGCTGGTTTGGATTTTGCAGTGACTTAAGAAAAATAAGAGGGTTGTGGTCAGTAAACACCGTTAAGGGGTCAACCCAGAACCCACATAGACCTCAAAGTGCTGTAAAGCCCAAATGAGACCCAACGCCTCTTTCTCAATTACAGAGTAATTTTTCTGATACTTATTAAACTTGCGGAGAAGAAACTAACTGGACACTCCACATTGTCATCATTTTCCTGCAAAAGCACAGCCCCAGCACCGATTTGACTGGCATCTACCTGCAATTTGAAATTTTTTCCCATATTTGGTGCTGCCAACACAGGCGCTGCACACAAAAGAGCCTTTGCTGCATCAAATGCTTCTTGACACTGGGTGGACCAGATAAATTCAGCCTTAGCCTTCAACAGGTTGGTCAGTGGGGCCACTACTACCGAGAAGTTTTTACAGAAAGCACGGTAGTACCCGCCATTCCCAGGAAGCGCATCAGTTCTTTCTTTGTAGAAGGCTGTGGAAACTGCTTCACAGCCTGGACCTTGGCTTCCACGGGACAGACAAAACCCTGACCCACAACCTTGCCGAGGTATGTGACCGTAGCTTTGGCAAACTCACACTTTGCCAAATTAATTGTCAACCTGGCCCACACCAATCTTTCAAATAAGGCTTGCACTTGCTGGACATGCTCACCCCAGGTGTCTGAATAGACAACCACATCGTCCAAATAAACCGCACACCCTTTCAGACCTGAAACCACACGATTCATCAACCTCTGGAAGGTGGCTGGAGCATTCCGCAAAACCAAAAGGCATCACTGTATAAGAAAACAAGCCAGATGGTGTTATAAAAGCAGCAATTTCACGAGCTCTTTTGCTAAGGGGTACTTGCCAATATCCCTTCAAAAGATCAAATTTGCTAACATACTTTGCTGACCCAACTTGATCAATACAGTCCTCCATCCTAGGGAGAGGGTAAAGGTCTGCTTTAGTAACATTATTAACTTTCCTATAATCAGTGCAGGGTCTGAAAGTGGAATCAGATTTTTACCAGAAGACAAGGTGAAGCCCAGTTGGAACAACATGGCTCAGCAATACCATTGTCCAACATATACTGCACCTCTGTTTCCAAATGCCGTTTCTTCTCCTCAGATATGCGATAAAATCTCTGCTTAATAGGCTTAGCATCTCCGATGTCTATGTCATGCTCTATTAAGTGGGTTTGTGTCGGGTGTCAGAAAACAACATTATGTAGTTTTTAATGAGATCTACCAATTCATTACGTTTATCAGAGTCTAAATGATCCACTAAAATACCAAGGTTTTTCAAAGTCTGGGAGTTTTTCAACCGACCTTGTAAGACCGCATCAGAAACCATAGCTACCTCCTCTTCTCCCCCCTTTACAAAGTCAAGGCCAGAAGAGGCAGTGATAGACACCGTTCCCAACGCAGCCTTCTTTCCTGTACACTGACACGTATGACAAGTTTTAATAAACTGAGCTACATCCCGCTTTAAACGTGGCCAAACAAAAAACCGGAGTATCCGATCATAAGTTTTACGAACACCAAAATGACCTGCCACGTCACCATGTGATGTTTGTAATACTTTATTTCGAAACGTAGTAGGTATCACTATTTGAAACACTGGTTCCCCAGACCCTGCTCACTGTGAGGAACCCATTTCCTGACCAACAGCCCATCAAGAAGAAAATAACATTGAGCACTATTTCTCACTACTGAATCAGGAACAATTTGAGCAAACAGATCGGTCAGAGTAGTATCAGCCTTTTGCTCAGCTACCAATAACTCTCGCGAACTAGTCAACTGTTCGATCTGGAGGGTCACCGGCAACTCAAGACTTTCTGGCTTACTCTCCCTTTTGATGAGAAGCAGAGCGGGTAACAACACAAACTGGAAACAAAGTACTGTCAACTGGAGATACACCTCCAGGGGCACTGAAGGTTGCTTTTAAAGATGTTTGGATGACCATCAGCCCACACCTTACTACCTGCCAGGTCATTCCCAAAATCATGTGGACACCCTCTACTGGCAACTGGGGTCTAACCCCACAGCTACATCACCCTCTACCAGACCACATTTTAGCGCGACTTGATGTAACGGAGAAGAGAATGGAACTAAACCCATGCCGCACACCATTACACAGCTGCCAGTGTCAGACTCCTTAGAGAAAGGCAAGACAGATTCTAAAATAAAAGAATCTAAAGCTCCACTATCTCTCAATATCTTAATAGGAATTTTTTGTTTGCCATCCACAAGGGACACCACACCATCTGAAATAAAGGCTGTAAAATTACCAAGTGAAGACTGAAAACCAGACTCAGCCACTGGCTGGACAAACTCCCCCTGGTGATCAGCGACTGCAACAGGAGCTGCCATCACTGCAGGTTTAACATGACCCAATCTTTTTGATCTGAGTAGAGGACAATCCTTCTTCCAATGTCCTTCCACTAAACAATAGCGACAGGTATTAGCATTAACCGGTGCTTTAAATCCTTCCGAACCACGCTTTTGTTGAGGTTTTTGAAAAGCTCCAGACCAAGGTGGCCTACTATTCCTATGAGTAACATTTTTCTGCTGCATCACTTGGCGACTTAACTTTACGTTCATTCATGTAGGTAGCTACCGAATCAGACACAGAATTTTTAAACTGCTCCAACACAATCAAATCAGACAGGCCTTCAAAAGTGTTAACTTCAGAAGCTGCACACCAACGATTAAATGCAGAGGTCAAGTCACGAACAAATTCAGAATAAGTTTGTGAATCTACCCTTTTCCTGTAACGAAAACGTTGACGATACGCTTCTGGCACCAACTCATAAACCTTCATTACTGCCGTTTTAACTTTTACATAAACTTTGCTGTCAGCCGGGCTTAGTGCTGAAAAAGCCTCACGTGCTTTACCTGTAAGTGCACACTGCAACAACGTAGTCTTGTCCAAATCTGACCAAGCTCTAGCTCCTGCAATACGCTCAAATAAAATAAAGTACGTATCTGGATCCGACTCATCAAATTTAGGTAACAAACGAAGATTCTGTGAAACATCAAACTGTAGTGCTCTTTCCTCTGGTCTACTGGCATGTCGCAATCGCTCAATCTCCAACTGCATTTGCAACAGCTCCCTCTGTTGCTCAAAAGTTAATGAAGGGCTAGTCTTAAAACTTGCTCCCTCACTACTATCCGACTGACCACCGAGAACACCTGCTTCCCAAAGACCCTGCTTTAACACAGCTTTAACTGGGTCTTTAAGTTTTCTATCCCCAATTTCAATCTGATAATGTTCAGCTATTTCAATTAACTGCTCCTTAGTACATAACTCTAAAGCTAAATCCGAAAGAGACTGAACAAAACTACTCAAAATGGAAGACATTTTCCTCAGCCAATACAATCAATACCAATGCCTAAAAACACAACTCCCTGCTGCCAGTCTGGGTTAATGGCAGGAGCCACTCTCCTCTATTCTCCCAAAACAGCTATCTAACTGGACCCTAGTCTTCGTGCAGTCACATGTGGTGGGGTTTTATGCACACAAAACCAGAGGAGTAGAAAAGACAACCAGAAAACTGGCGGCCCCCCCACGTCCACGGAGGTGCTCCCGAGCCGATGTAGGGAAATAGGGGAGGGAAGCTCTACCCACGTTCACTGCCACTTAAAAAACAAAACACCACGAGCCTCCTATTGACACTCGCTGTTAAACCTGAACAGGAGAAGACTCCCACCAGGACAAAAAACCCAGACAAGCCCAGAGTGAATTGCTAACAATCTTAACTATCAAGCTAACTGAACAAAAGGAACACATGGCTCTCACTGCTCTCTCCTACCATAATGGCCAACCCCAAGCATCCCCTCAAACAAAAGTTTGGCAAACTGAACTTTATACAAACTACTAACCAAAGTTAACTACAAAACATCAAATAAGCCAACTTATTGCCAAACTACAAATAAACAAACATAGCCATAAGAACAAGAACATTCAACCAAAACCCTACTTCAACTATGACAACTTGTTAAAGCAACCAAAGTACTAAAGTAAATTTAAGTACAATTAACTTTAACTTAAGAGCGGACGAGCCCCCACTTGTCACAGGCCGGCTCATAGCCTGTGGCAAATAATGAGGGGACACAAACAACAAGGGTAGGCCAATCAAAAAGTATTTATTAATTAAACTCAAATCAATAACTTCAACAAAGAAAAGGCATAGGGTGTGAGTATGTCTGAATCAGTGGTGTATGTAGGGTGCCTGGATGTGTGAATCTGTATGTGTAACATGGACTGAGTGCAAACCTAAAAAGAACAACAACACAACATAACTAACCAAACCATACCTGGTGAAAAAATGTGGCTTGTGTGTCTGTGTGTCTATCTATCATCTATCTATCATCTATCCGTCATCTATCTGTCATCTATCCGTCATCTATCCGTCATCTATCTGTCATCTATCTGTCATCTATCTGTCGTCTATCTGTCTGTCGTCTATCTGTCTGTCGTCTGTCTGTCTGTCGTCTGTCTTGGGGCGGCAGTAGCTCAGTGGGTAGAGCTGTCGTCCTTCAACCGGAAGGTAGGTGGTTCGATTCCCGCTCTCCCCACAGTTCATACTGTCGTTGTGTCCTTGGGCAAGACACTTAACCCACCTTGCCTCCAGTGACTGTAACACTGGTAATTACATTAGAACAATGTAAGTCGCTTTGGATAAAAGCGTCAGCTAAATGAATAAATGAATAAATGTCTGTCTGTCGTCTATCTGTCATCTATCCGTCGTCTATCTGCCGTCTATCTGTCGTCTATCTGTCGTCTATCTGTCGTCTGTCTGTCGTCTGTCTGTCGTCTGTCTGTCGTCTATCTATCATCAATCCGTCATCTATCCGTCATCTATCCGCCATCTATCTGTCGTCTATCTGTCGTCTATCTGTCATCTATCTGTCATCTATCTGTCGTCTATCTGTCATCTATCTGTCGTCTATCTGTCGTCTGTCTGTCGTCTGTCTGTAGTCTGTCTGTCGTCTATTTGTCTGTCGTCTATCTGTCTGTCGTCTCTCTGTCTGTCGTCTGTCTGTCGTCTGTCTGTCTGTCAAATTTCATTAGTTCACGACAAACCAAATTTCAAAGTCAGATTCAAGATATGCAGGGGGGCGCTGGAGAGCCATTTTAAATAAGTATTGTCTACATATTGTGTTCAGGGCGTTGTTATGCAAAATTGCTTTTTTTGGGCCCAACTAAATATGTCAATGCTTGAGAGTTAGGAGAAGATGAAAAAGATCAAAATTTACAAAAAATACCAAATTTGAAGAGGCAATTTAAAAAGATAGCCATTAGAATGGCACATGCACTTCTTCATTGGGTCTGACTAAATCCATCAATGTTTCAGAAAGTTACGTGCGGTGTGACCAGCCCAAAATGGTCCAAAAAACTCAATATAAAAAGATACCCATTATATTGGCACATCAATGTGTTCAGGGTGTTACGGACCGGCAAGACAACCCAAATGCAGACACACACGTAAAGTAATATAAAACAGATTTATTGACACACTTAGGAATAACGAGTTCTTCGGGATAACGAGAGCAGGACAAGACCGGGCTGGACTGGAGCGGGAACGAGGACGGAACTTGGAGGTACAGGAGCAGGCAGAGGCGGAGCAGGAACAGGACATACGGCAGGACTGGAAGGATCTGAGACGAACAAAGGAACATGTAAGTAATTCGAAATACAATAATCAATAGCAAGCTAGACGTATGACTGACTGAAGTTAGTGTTACGATCTGGCATCGAGGAGCAGGCTGCGGTGCTTCTTATCCCCTGTTGATTACCAACTCGGATCAGCTGGTCTTGCTCCGCCGGCGCTTCCGCACCTGTTTCCCATCAATCTGTAGGGGCGGGGCCGAGGCGGAGGCGCGCCAACTGATCAGAGTCCTGAGCCACCGTGACAGTACCCCCCCCTCTATGGACGCCACCTGGCGGCCTATCCCGCTTCTCCGGATGACGATGAAAAAAATCTCGAATAAAGGAAGGGTCGAGAATTTTCCTCTGGGGAACCCAACACCGTTCCTCAGGCCCATAACCCTCCCAATCTACTAAAAACTGACGGCCCCGACCCCGGTGCCTTACATCCATAATCCTCCTCACCGTGTATGCAGGCTGATCGTCTATCATCCTGGGCGGAGGCGGGGGAGGACAGGGAGGGATCAGGGAGCTGGAACTGACCGGCTTGATTCTGGAAACATGAAAAGTCGGGTGAATCCTAAGAGAACCAGGGAGCTTCAGGCGCACTGCCGCAGGGTTGATGACCTTCTCCACTTCAAACGGGCCGATGAACCTTGGTGCCAACTTTGTTGATTCCACCCTCAACGGCAGGTCCCTGGATGACAGCCAAACCTTCTGCCCCGGAGAGTACCTAGGGGCAGGGGTGCGATGGCGGTTAGCTTGTACCTGTGACTGGGTAGAAGCGCGTACCAGAGCTGAGCGGGCCCTTCTCCAGACCTGATTGCACCGGCACAGGTGCTCTTGTACCGAAGGAACTGCCAGCTCTTGTTCCTGATCTGCAAATAAAGGCGGTTGATACCCATAACAACACTGGAATGGAGACATACCTAGTGAGGTGTTGACCAGAGTGTTGTGGGCATACTCTACCCACGGCAGATGAACACTCCAACTAGCCGGATTGGCTGATGACGTGCACCTCAGTGCCACTTCCATCTGCTGATTAGCCCTTTCCGTCTGTCCATTCGTCTGAGGGTGGTAACCAGATGATAGACTCACGTTGATGTCCAAAGCATTACAAAACGCCCTCCACACTTGAGAGGTAAACTGCGGACCTCTGTCAGAAACAATGTCCCAAGGAAGGCCGTGTAACCGGAACAGATGTAGTACCAGAAAATCAGCAGTCTCCTGAGCTGACGGCAGCTTGGGTAAGGGTACGAAGTGAGCTGCCTTAGAGAACCGATCGACAATCGTCAACACAACCGTGTGCCCTTTAGATGGCGGAAGCCCAGTAACAAAGTCCACTGCCACATGTGACCATGGCCGGGCTAGGAATAGGTAGTGGTTGTAGCAGACCGGCTGGGGGTCGATTGAGTGTCTTATTTTGAGAACACACCGGGCATGCCGAAATGTATTCCTTTGTATCCTTGTCCATAGTGGCCCACCAAAACTTACTGCGCAGGACAGCCAGGGTGCGACCAATACCCGGATGGCACGTGAGGCGGGTCCCATGGGCCCAGTGCAATACCTCGAGCGAACGCTATTACGCACGCATACAAGGCATTAGGCGGCCCTGTACCAGGATTAGGATGCTGACGCTGTGCAAGCCGGACACGAGCTTCTATCTCCCAGGTAAGTGTAGCCACGATGCAAGACTGGGGCAGGATACTCTCTTCTTCTGGAGATTGCTGTTCCGTGGGGAAGACTCTGGATAAGGCGTCCGGCTTAATATTCTTGGAACCTGGGCGATAAGTAAGGACAAAATTAAAACGATCAAAGAATAGTGCCCACCTGGCCTGTCGGGAGTTCAGCCGCCTTGCCGTCTGGATGTAAGTCAAATTCTTATGGTCGGACCAGACCACAAACGGTTGAATGGAACCCTCCAGCCAATGACGCCACTCCTCTAACGCCAACTTAACCGCCAGGAGCTCTCTGTTCCCCACATCATAGTTCCGCTCGGCTGGAGAGAGTTTACGAGAGAAGAAAGCACATGGGTGAAGCTTTTGGTCAGTGTAAGAGCGCTGGGACAGTACTGCCCCCACTCCTGTATCTGAAGCGTCGACCTCCACCACAAACTGTAGCTCTGGATTTGGCTGGTTGAGCACCGGAGCAGATGTAAAACGGTGTTTGAGTAGATTAAAGGCTCCTTCTGCCTCCGGTGTCCAGGCAAAAGGTTGTGCGGTAGACGTGAGAGTCGTCAAAGGCTCTGCCAGCTTACTGAAATTTTGAATGAAACTCCTATAAAAGTTAGCAAACCCCAAGAATCGCTGAACCTCCTTACGGCTGGACGGGGTCGGCCACTCCCGTACCGCCGTGAGTTTCTCTGGGTCCGTCTGGATCTGTCCCTGCGCGATGATGTAGCCGAGGAAGGTAACAGACGGTGCGTGGAACTCACACTTCTCTGCCTTAACGAACAGCTTATTCTCCAATAATCTCTGGAGAACCCCCTGACATGTATCTGGTGCTCCTCCAAATCCTTAGAAAAGATCAAAATGTCATCCAGATACACAAAAACAAACCGACCAATCATGTCTCGTAGTACATCGTTCACCAAATTTTGAAATACCGCAGGGGCATTCATGAGTCCAAACGGCATCACCCGATATTCAAAGTGTCCTAAGGGGGTATTAAAAGCAGTCTTCCACTCATCCCCCTCCCTAATATGCACCAAATGGTATGCGTTGCGGAGATCGAGTTTGGTGAAAATCATGGAGCCACAGAGGGGAGTGAAAACGGAACTGATCAAGGGAAGTGGATACTTATTCTTTATGGTGATCTTGTTCAGGCCCCGAAAATCAATACAGGGTCTCAGAATCTTGTCTTTCTTATCGACAAAGAAAAATCCTGCACCCACCGGAGAGGACGAGGGTCGTATTATCCCTGCTACCAACGACTCCTGGATGTACTTCTCCATCGCCTCATTTTCTGGCCTCGAGAGAGTATAGAGACGGCTGCTGGGCAGAGGAGCACCGGGGAGGAGGTCGATGGCGCAGTCATATGGTCTATGAGGTGGCAGCGACAAGGCTTGATGCTTGCAGAACACTGCCGACAAATCATGGTAGGTAGGTGGAACTGAGGACAGATCTGGAGGTTCAGGTGCAGAGGTGCATCTAGAAGAAACAGGAGGCAAAGCAGACTGCAGACAATGTAAATGACAAAATTTACTCCATGACAACACTTGGTATGCGGCCCAGTCTATGTGAGGGTTATGAATTCTCAGCCAGGGTAAACCCAACACTATTGGTGTGTGAACACAATCAAAAATGTAAAAACTAACTAACACCAACTCTGTGTGATTACCAGACAGAAGGAGGGTTACTGGAATAGTCTGTTCCCCGATCTGGGTCAAAACCTCACCGTTCAAAGCCTTGACTTTTAACGGCACCTCCAATGGCAGAGTCTGGATACCCAACCTCTTAGCCACCCCACGGTCCAAAAGGCTCTCATCTGCTCCAGAATCGATCAGGACTTCCAAGGTCTGGTTCTGATCTGCTAAAATAATAGTTCCTTCCATACATACAGCTGTGGGAGACGAGCACCGGACTTGGCTCAGCAGTATTTCTCCCATTACCGCCGAGCCCACCCTTTTCCCGGAAGGAGCGGACAAGAAGCACGAAAATGTCCTAGTCCTCCGCAATAGAGACAACTTCCTGTATTGACCCGACGAAGTCTCTCCTCCTCCGTCAAATGGGTCCGACCCAATTGCATGGGTTCAGGTGCGGCTGGTTGCAGTGAACGACCCGGCGAATCTGTATTGGAACTGGCTGAGCTTCCTCCATCGCCCGTCTGTGTCCACCACCCCCCGGTCCTCTCTCGTGGAGGCTGGGGAAAACCCCTGATATGCTGGGAATCCAGAACCTGGACTAGTGGAGGATCTCAGTGACGCCTGCAGGAGGTGATTATCCATCCTAATTGCCCCTGTAATGAGTTCATTAAGATTCGTTGGTGGCTCTCGTGCCGCCATCTCGTCCTTAAGTTCCTCAGAAATCGCATTCAGAAACGCTCCGTGAAGAGCATCCTCATTCCAACCGCTCTCCACGGCGAGTGAACGAAACTCAATGGCAAACTCTGCCACACTGCGATTCCCCTGACGAATAGAAAACAGTCTCTTAGTAGCCTCCCCTCCTCGAACTGGATGATCAAAAATTAATCTCATCTCTGTGATGAATGCGGAATAAGAGAAACAAACAGACTACTGCTTCTCCCAGACAGCGGAGGCCCAGTGTAACGCCTGACCCCGCAGCTAACCAATTAAAAAAGCAATTCTTGAACGATCACTTTTATAAGTCTGTGACTGTTGTTCAAAAACCAAGGAACACTGGGTTAAAAATGCACGGCAAGAGCCGAGATCTCCACTGTATGGTGCAGGCGGTGGTACAAACGCTTCCTTGTACTCCGGAGGCGGGGCTTCCATAGTCGGCGCAGAGACGGCTGAAGCGCTGGTAGACGGCAGTGTGTTCAATGAAGTCAACTTGTCACTCAGCACGGAGAGATTGCAGGAAAAGTCCTTCATATGGCCCATGAGAGCCTGAAGAGTAGCTTCATGCTGCTCCAGAAGCGCGGTCTGAGCAGCGACAGTCTGCGGAAGAGTGTGAGGCTCTGCTGGGTTCATTCGGGCCAGATCGTACTGTTACGGACCGGCAAGACAACCCAAATGCAGACACACACGTAAAGTAATATAAAACAGATTTATTGACACACTTAGGAATAACGAGTTCTTCGGGGATAACGAGACAAAGCTGGACAAGACCGGGGCTGGACTGGAGCGGGAACGAGGACGGAACTTGGAGGTACAGGAGCAGGCAGAGGCGGAGCAGGAACAGGACATACGGCAGGACTGGAAGGATCTGAGACGAACAAAGGAACATGTAAGTAATTCGAAATACAATAATCAATAGCAAGCTAGACGTATGACTGACTGAAGTTAGTGTTACGATCTGGCATCGAGGAGCAGGCTGCGGTGCTTCTTATCCCCTGTTGATTACCAACTCGGATCAGCTGGTCTTGCTCCACCGGTGCTCCCGCACACCTGTTTCCCATCTGCAAATCTGTAGGGGCGGGGGAGCCGGAGGCGGAGGCCGCGGCCAACGGATCAGAGTCCTGAGCCACCGTGACACAGGGTGTCATTGTGCACGACACAATTGTGTTTAATTGGGTCCAACTAAATCCAATGCTGTTTTAGAGAAATAGGGAGGTTGTCAAATCACCAAGCAAACACAAGGTTTGCAACAGGGCTGCGGAAAAAACGTAAGTCTAGGTAATTTTTGATGCCCCACTTCTGTAGATGATGCTGAGCAAATTTGAGCTCATTTTGTGAAATGTCCTAAGACAAGTGTGTTGAAATATGAGGAGTACAAAATGTGACGAGATAGAAATCTGCAACTTCAATCCAAGATGACTGCCTTCCTGTTGAGTTGAGAGTGGATTCATAGTATATTTTTGTATTTCCCTTGAGATGGCATATGTTCCAAGCACGTTTGTTGTGCTTCGGATTAAAAACTTACTTTCACTTCCCCTTGGCCTAATGTTATTTGATTTTCCAGGGGTCGCCACTGAGTCATTGAGCAAAATATTTTCTTGGGAACTTCATTTAAATACATTTTTTACTAGGCCTAAATTTTGGGCCAAGTTAAATTGACTTTTTGTTAACATTCATGGGGTCAAATTTGAGGCACAGAAATATAAAATAATTAAAGCCGCAAGCGGCGATAAAGGCTCTCGCCTCCATTGAGACCGCGGGGACACATGCACTCGGAGGAGTGCATTTCGTGCTTTAAAGCGTAAACTTCACGGTAAAAGGATTCTGAGGTGTTTTCTAAGACTCTAGCCGTGGCTCTGGAGGGGCCTCCTCTAAAGGAAGGATCCTGGCAATTGGGAAATGGCATTTATTTCCCAAAGGTTGCCTCTTCACAGACTATTACGACCACAGCCACAAATGTATCAAAAAACAAATTGATAACTTTTTTTTGCACACGTGTCTAGATGATACTCACCAAATTTGGAGCTGTTTAGATGAAAAGCCTTTAGACAGAAGGGGTGCGATTTAGGTGGTCACGCATTCCACCCAACATAGTAGATTTTCTGTTGAGTTTACGGTATGGCTGTAATCAGTGTTGTGCCTGAACGCGTTCATTGAACGATAGTTCATGAACTCGTTCATATTTTGGGCGAACGTGAACTGAACGGGCTGTATTACTGCCTGATGAACGTTACTGTGAACTCGTTCATTTTGGTGTCTGTGAACGGCACGCTCTCTCAGGTTAACTTCGTTCAATAGGGTGCCAGATTTCTATAGAGCCTTCCAGGCGAAAACCCGGCTAAAACACACCGCAAACCAGCCGCAAACGGGTCTTAATATGTAGCGGAAAAACACCAAACCTGGCAACACCAGCCACCTGTGTCGCACCGCCGTCCGCCGCATGCGTGACGCGTCATCAAAAAAAAAAAAATAAAGCATGGAGGCGTAGGAGGCGACAGCAGCATGTAGTAAGGCGTATGATCATTTAAATTCATTCATGTAACTTGTTTGTTGAACCTGCCTGGTCTATTTTCCCAGGATTCCAATGTTCTGTTTTAGCATGTGGACAATGGAAAATTATTAAAATTTAAAAACGTTTTCACCTTAATGATTATTGTCCTGTTTTTCTTGGGAATAATTCCTCATTAAAAAAGACCATTCAAGCAGCACGTTTGTCCTCATGTTCTTGAGAATGTACTGTAGGGTTGAAAGCTGCAGCTGCTACTAGTGTGGAGTGAATGGACAACAACAAAGCATTAAAGCAACAATGTCCCCTCAATGCTAATGTAAACCCTGGTTGGATAAGGATTGAAAATTAGATATGAAAATGAAATCTAACGCATAGCTTCATTGTTAAAACTGATAAAATAATTGCTGTCTGTGATTCTACTGTATATGGGCTGTGGCAATAATTTTGAAAAATAATAGCAACATATGGAGAAAAGAACTATGAACTAGTTCATTTTTGGAACTGTGAACTTAGTTCAAAATTTTGAAGTTTGAACTATGAACTGAACTAGTTCATTTTAAAAATTTGTGAACTGAACTTTGAACTAGTTCTTGTAGAAAGTGAACTTTCCCAACACTGGCTGTAATAAACTTTTCTATTTGCCCTGAGGTGTCCTCTGGATGTACCAAGTTTTGTATTTCTACATTGGAAAAATTTACTTTCATTTTCCATAGAACCAATGTATTTTGACTTTTCTAGGGGTCGCCACTGAGTCATTTTTCATATTTTTTTTCGGGGACTTCAAATACATAAATTTTTCGCTGGGCTTGAAGTCTGGGACCAATACAAATGACTTTTAGTTGCACGTTTACTGGGTCAAATTTAGGATCATTTTGCAAAAAAAATTTAATAAAAAATATATACCAAATTATAATAAAAAAAATATAACTCGAGCAAAAAAGTCTAGAAAAACGCGTGTCTATTTTACATACATATGTTTAGCTCATTTTGCCCAAGTTTGGTGTCTGTGGAATGAAGCAGCTATTTTCTGTGTTCTTTTAAAAAAGAGGTGTATTTTAAGTCGGTTCACATTTTCAATTCAAAATGGCCGCCTTCCCGTGTGTGATAGGTGTGGTCCCCATTGGCTTTTTGTTCATAAGCCCATACTGGATGTGTGTACCAAGTTTCATTTGCCTACAACAAACTAAAAATTTCACTTCCCATTGACTTTTTCCACATTTTTGGGACGTTGCTATGGCAACACATTTATAGATAGGGGGTGGTTGTCATTGGCTTTTATGCTCGTCATGACATAAGAGATGTGTGTACCAAATTTCATGTCTCTATGACAAACTAAATTCTTGGGTCCCATTATAAGTTTGTAAGGGGCGCTGGAGAGCCATTTCTAAAGATAACCCTTTTATTTACATATCTTTGTGTTCAGGTCATGAATGTGCACAAACGCCTTTTTGGGTCCAACTCGATCCGAGAAGGCGTTTGAGAGTTAGGAGACGTTTTATTTTCATAAAAATGGCCACCTCGTTACAGGCTTGCCACACCCATACCCGATAAGATATCATAAACAAAGTCACAACTTTGGTTGCCACACGTGTCTAGATGATACTCACCAAATTTGGGGCCATTTAGATTAAAACACAATGATTTGCATCTTTTTGCGCAAGGGGTGCGATTTTAGTGGCCATGCGTTTCACCCCACATGGCGGACTTCCTGTTGAGTTTAGAGTGTGGCTGTCATTGACTTTTCTGTTTGCCCTGAGGTGTCCTATGGATGTACCAAGTTTCATTTTTCTACGTTGGAAAAAAGTTACTTTTACTTTCCATAGGCCCAATGTATTTTTACTTTTGTAGGGGTCGGCACTGAGTCATTTTTTGTATTTTTTTTTCGGGGACTTCAAATACATAAATTTTTCGCTGGGCTTGAAATCTGGGACCAATAAAAATGACTTTTAGTTGTACGTTTACTGGGTTAAAATGAGGATCATTTTGCAGAAAAATATGATAAAAATATATACCGAATTATAATAAAAAAAAATATAACTCGAGCAAAAAAGTCTAGAAAAACGCTTGTCTATTTTACATACATGTGTTTAGCTCATTTTGCCCAAGTTTGGTGTCTGTGGAATGAAGCAGCTATTGTCTGTGTACTTTTAAAAAGAGGTGTATTTTAAGTCGGTTCACATTTTCAATTCAAAATGGCCGCCTTCCCGTGTGTGTGATAGGGTGTGGTCCCTATTGGCTTTTGTTCATAAGCCCATGGTGGATGTGTGTACCAAGTTTCATTTGCCTACAACAAACTAAAAATTTCACTTCCCATTGACTTTTTCACATTTTTGGGACGCTATGGCAACACATTTATAGATAGGGGTGGTTGTCATTGGCTTTTATGCTCGTCATGACATAAGAGATGTGTGTACCAAATTTCATGTCTCTATGACAAACTAAATTCTTGGGTCCCATTATAGGTTTGTAGGGGCGCTGGAGAGCCATTTCTAAAGATAACCCTTTTATTTACATATTTTTGTGTTCAGGTCATGAATGTGCACAAACGCCTTTTTGGGTCCAACTCGATCCGAGAAGGCGTTTGAGAGTTAAGAGACGTTTTATTTTCACAAAAATGGCCACCTCGTTACAGGCTTGCCACACCCATACCCGATAAGATATCAACAACAAAGTCACAAATTTGGTTGGCACATGTGTCTAGATGATACTCACCAAATTTGGGGCCATTTAGATTAAAACACAATGATTTGCATCTTTCTGCGCAATGGGTGCGATTTTAGTGGGCGCGCGTTTCACCCCACATGGCGGACTTCCTGTTGAGTTTAGGGTGTGACTGTCATTGACTTTTATGTTTGTTCTGAGGTGTCCTATGGATGTACCAAGTTTCATTTTTCTACGTTGGAAAAAAGTTACTTTCACTTTCCATAGGCCCAATGTATTTTGATTTTGTAGGGGTCGCCACAGAGTCATTTCTCGTATTTTTTTTTCGGCGACTTCAAAAACATACCATTTTCGCGGAGCTTGAAGTCTGGGACCAATAAAAATGACTTTTCGTGCATGTTCACTGGGTCAAATTTAGGATCATTTGGTCACAATAAAAATAAAAAAAATCCGAGCAAAAACAATAGGCCCTCCCGGTCACCGGCTCGGGCCTAATTAAAGCATAGCGCGATAAAGGCCCTCGCCTCCCTTGAGACCGCAGGGACACATGCACTCGGAGGATTGCATTTCGTGCTTTAAAGCGTAAACTTCATGGTAATGTCAATTAACCGGGCCTATGCTACTGCTGGGGCCTGCAACACCACCTTGTAATTTAGAGTTAAAGGTCTCCACAATCCCTGGTTTTCCTGGGAGCTGTCTGAACCTTTGAAAATAATAGATTATGCTTGGGCTAAGGCGAGAAAAACAAAGTACTGGCTGGAGATTTAATTAAGGTGGTCACGCATTCCACCCAACATAGTAGATTTCCTGTTGAGTTTACGGTATGGCTGTAATAAACTTTTCTGTTTGCCCTGAGGTGTTCTATGGGTGTACCAAGTTTTGTATTTCTACATTGGAAAAATTTACTTTCATTTTCCATAGGCCCAATGTATTTTGACTATGTAGGTCGCCACTGAGTCATTTTTCGTATTTTTTTTTTGGCGACTTCAAATACATAAATTTTTCGCCGGGCTTGAAGTCTGGGACCAATACAAATGACTTTTAGTTGCACGTTTACTGGGTCAAATTGAGGATCATTTTACAGAAAAATTATACAAAAAAAAAATATACCAAATTATAATAAAAAAATATATAACTCGAGCAAAAACGTCAAGAAAAACACCTGTCTATTTTACATACATGTGTTTAGCTCATTTTGCCCAAGTTTGGTGTCTGTGGAATGAAGCAGCTATTCTCTGTGTTCTTTTAAAAGAGGTGTATTTTAAGTCGGTTCTCCTTTTTCAATTCAAAATGGCCGCCTTCCCGTGTGTGATAGGGTGTGGTCCCCATTGGCTTTTTTGTTCATAAGCCCATACTGGATGTGTGTACCACGTTTCATTTGCCTACGACAAACTAAAATTTTCACTTCCCATTGACTTTTTCCACATATTTGGGACGTTGCTATGGCAACACATTTATAGATAGGGGGTGGTTGTCATTGGCTTTTATGCTCGTCATGACATAAGAGATGTGTGTACCAAATTTCATGTCTCTATGACAAACTAAATTCTTGGATCCCATTATAAGTTTCTAGGGGGCGCTGGAGAGCCATTTCTAAAGATAACCCTTTTATTTACATATTTTTGTGTTCAGGTCATGAATGTGCACAAACGCCTTTTTGGGCCCAACTCGATCCGAGAAGGAATTTGAGAGTTAAGAGACGTTTTATTTTCACAAAAATGGCCACCTCGTTACAGGCTTGCCACACCCATACCCGATAAGATATCATAAACAAAGTCACAACTTTGGTTGGCACATGTGTCTAGATGATACTTACCAAATTTGGGGCCATTTCGATTAAAACACAATGATTTGCATCTTTCTGCACAAGGGGTGCGATTTTAGTGGCCGCGCATTTCACCCCACATGGCGGACTTCCTGTTGAGTTTAGGGTGTGGCTGTCATAGACTTTTCAGTTTGCCCTGAGGTGTTCTATGGATGTACCAAGTTTCATTTTTCTACGTTGGAAAAAAGTTACTTTCACTTTCCATAGGCCCAATGTATTTTGACTTTTCTAGGGGCCGCCACTGAGTCATTTTTTGTATTTTTTTCGGGACTTCAAATACTTAAATTTTTCACGAGCTTGAAAAATTGGACCAATAAAAAGACTTTTCGTGCACGTTCACTGGGTCAAATTTAGGATCATTTTGCAGAAGAAGAAAGATAAAAAAATCCGAGCAAAATAATAGTCGCAAGCGGCGATAAAGGCCCTCGCCTCTTGAGACCGCTGGGACACATATATTTGGAGGATTGCATGTCGTGCTTTAAAGCAAATTTGGAGCTGTTTAGATGAAAACCCTTTAGCACAAAGTGTACGATTTAGGTGGTCATGTATTCCACCCAACATTTTCTGTTGAGAAGGATCCTGGCAATTGGGAAATGGCATTTATTTCCCAATAGTTGCCTCTTCACAGACTCATTACCACAGCCACAAATCTATCAAAAACAAATTGATAACTTTTTTTGCACACGTGTCTAGATGATACTCACCAAATTTGGAGCTGTTTAGATGAAAAGCCTTTAGACACAAGGTGCAATTTAGGTGGTCACGCATACACCCAACATAGTAGATTTCCTGTTGAGTTTACGATATGGCTGTAATACATTTTGTGTTCAGGTCATGAATGTGCACAAACGCCTTTTTGGGTCCAACTCGATCCGAGAAGGCGTTTGAGAGTTAAGAGACGTTTTATTTTCACAAAAATGGCCACCTCGCTACAGGCTTGCTACACCCATACCCGATAAGATATCAATAACAAAGTCACAACTTTGGTTGGCACACGTGTTCACTCACCAAATTTGGGGCCATTTAGATTAAAACACAATGATTTGCATCTTTCTGCTAAGGTGCGATTTAGTGGCCGCGCATTTCACCCCACATGGCGGACTTCCTGTTGAGTTTAGGGTGTGGCTGTCATAGACTTTTCAGTTTGCCCTGAGGTGTTCTATGGATGTACCAAGTTTCATTTTTCTACATTGGAAAAAAGTTACTTTCACTTTCCATAGGCCCAATGTATTTTGACTTTTCTAGGGGCCGCCACTGAGTCATTTTTTGTATTTTTTTTTTCGGGGACTTCAAATACTTAAATTTTTCGCCGAGCTTGAAAAATTGGACCAATAAAAATGACTTTTCGTGCACGTTCACTTGGTCAAATTTAGGATCATTTTGCAGAAGAAGAAAGATAAAAAAAAAAATCCGAGCAAAAACAATAGGCCCTCCCGGTCATCACCGGCTCGGGCCTAATTAAAGCCGCAAGCGGCGATAAAGGCCCTCGCCTCCTTGAGACCGCATGGGACACATGCACTCGGAGGATTTCATTTCGTGCTTTAAAGCGTAAACTTCACGGTAATGTCAAATAACCAGGCCTGTGCTACTGCTTGGGCCTGCTACACCACCTTGTAACCTAACTTTAGAGTTAAAGGTCTCCACAATCTCTGGTTTTCCTGGGAGCTGTCTGAACCTTTGGAAATAATAGATTATGCTTGGGCTAAGGCGAAAAACAAAGTACTGGCTGGAGATTTGAGATGACTCAGGAATCGCTGCACCCCCTGTTTAAAAGACAAAATGTAAATATAACTTGTCTAAAAGTACAAGGTTACAAGTTCCAAATGATTCTGAGGAGTTTTCTAAGACTCTAGCCTTGGCTCTGGAGGGGCCTCCTCTAAAGGAAGGATCCTGGCAATTGGGAAATGG
Source organism: Perccottus glenii (assembly GCA_024416835.2). Lineage (NCBI taxonomy): Eukaryota > Metazoa > Chordata > Actinopteri > Gobiiformes > Odontobutidae > Perccottus > Perccottus glenii. Next base: position 4,963,797 of record CM044549.2, on the reverse strand, counting down.
CATTTATTTCCCAAAGAAATGGCTGCCTCTTCACAGACTCATTACGACCACAGCCACAAATGTATCAAAAAACAAATTGATAAATTTTTTTGGCACACGTGTCTAGATGATACTCACCAAATTTGGAGCTGTTTAGATGAAAAGCCTTTAGACACAAGGGGTGCAATTTAGGTGGTGACGCATACACCCAACATAGTAGATTTCCTGTTGAGTTTACGGTATGGCTGTAATAAACGTTTCTGTTTGCCCTGAGGTGTCCTATGGATGTACCAAGTTTTGTATTTCTACATTGGAAAAAAGTTACTTTCATTTTCCATAGGCCCAATGTTTTTTGACTTTTCTAGGGGTCGCCACTGAGTCATTTTTCGTATATTTTTTTCGGGAACTTCAAAAACATAAATTTTTCGCCGGGCTTGAAGTCTGGGACCATTAAAAATAATTTTAAGTTGCACGTTTACTGGGTCAAATTGAGGATCATTTTGCAGAAAAATTATAATAAAAAAATATATACCAAATTATAATAAAAAAATATATAACTTGAGCAAAAAAGTCTAGAAAAACGCTTGTCTATTTTACATACATGTGTTTAGCTCATTTTGCCCAAGTTTGGTGTCTGTGGAATGAAGCAGCTATTTTCTGTGTTCTTTTAAAAGAGAGGTTGTATTCTAAGTCGGTTCATATTTTCAATTCAAAATGGCCGCCTTCCCGTGTGTGATAGGGTGTGGTCCCCATTGGCTTTTTTGTTCATAAGCCCATACTGGATGTGTGTTCCAGGTTTCATTTGCCTACGACAAACTAAAAATTTCACTTCCCATTGACTTTTTCCACATATTTGGGACGTTGCTATGGCAACACATTTATATATAGGGGGTGGTTGTCATTGGCTTTTATGCTCGTCATGACATAAGAGATGTGTGTACCAAATTATATGTCTCTATGACAAACTAAATTCTTGGGTCCCATTATAAGTTTGTAGGGGGCGCTGGAGAGCCATTTCTAAAGATAACCCTTTTATTTACATATCTTTGTGTTTAGGTCATGAATGTGCACAAATGCCTTTTTGGGTCCAACTCGATCCGAGAAGCCGTTTGAGAGTGAAGAGACATTTTATTTTCACAAAAATGGCCACCTCGTTACAGGCTTGCCACACCCATACCCGATAAGATATCAAAAACAAAGTCACAACTTTGGTTGGCACACGTGTCTAGATGATACTCACCAAATTTGGGGCCATTTAGATTAAAACACAATGATTTGCATCTTTTTGCGCAAGGGGTGCGATTTTAGTGGCCATGCGTTTCACCCCACATGGCGGACTTCCTGTTGAGTTTAGAGTGTGGCTGTCATTGACTTTTCTGTTTGCCCTGAGATGTCCTATGGATGTACCAAGTTTCATTTTTCTACATTGGAATAAAGTTACTTTCACTTTTCCATAGGCCCAATGTTTTTGACTTTTCTAGGGGTCGCCACTGAGTCATTTTTCGTATTTTTTTTCGGGGACTTCAAATACATAAATTTTTCGCTGGGCTTGAAATCTGGGACCAATAAAAATGACTTTTAAGTTGCACGTTTACTGGGTTAAATTGAGGATCATTTTGCAGAAAAATTATGATAAAAAATATATACCAAATTATAATAAAAGAAAATATAACTTGAGCAAAAAGTCTAGAAAAACACTTGTCTATTTTACATACATGTGTTTAGCTCATTTTGCCCAAGTTTGGTGTCTGTGGAATGAAGCAGCTTTTTCTGTGTACTTTTAAAAAGAGGTTGTATTCTAAGTCGGTTCAAATTTTCAATTCAAAATGGCCGCCTTCCCGTGTGTGATAGGGTGTGGTCCCCATTGGCTTTTTGTTCATAAGCCCATGCTGGATGTGTGTTCCAAGTTTCATTTGCCTACGACAAACTAAAATTTTCACTTCCCATTGACTTTTTCCAAATATTTGGGACGTTATGGCAACACATTTATAGATAGGGGTGGTTGTCATTGGCTTTTATGCTCGTCATGACATAAGAGATGTGTGTACCAAATTTCATGTCTCTATGACAAACTAAATTCTTGGGTCCCATTATAAGTTTGTAGGGGGCGCTGGAGAGCCATTTCTAAAGATAACCCTTTTATTTACATATCTTTGTGTTTAGGTCATGAATGTGCACAAACGCCTTTTTAGGTCCAACTCGATCCGAGAAGGCGTTTGAGAGTGAAGAGACATTTAATTTTCACAAAAATGGCCACCTCGTTACAGGCTTGCCACACCCATACCCGATAAGATATCATAAAAAAAGTCACAACTTTGGTTGGTACACGTGTCTAGATGATACTCACCAAATTTGGGGCCATTTAGATTAAAACACAATGATTTGCATCTTTTTGCGCAAGGGGTGCGATTTTAGTGGCATGCGTTTCACCCCACATGGCGGACTTCCTGTTAAGTTTAGGGTGTGACTGTCATTGAATTTTCTGTTTGCCCTGAGGTGTCCTATGGATATACCAAGTTTCATTTTTCTACATTGGAAAAAACTTACTTTCACTTTCCATAGGCCCAATGAATTTTGATTTTGTAGGGGTCGCCACTGAGTCATTTTTCGTATTTTTTTTCCGGCGACTTCAAAAACATAACATTTTGCCTGGGCTTGAAATCTGGGACCAATAAAAATGACTTTTAGTGCATGTTCACTGGGTCAAATTTAGGATCATTTGGTCACAATAAAGGGCCTAAAAAATATATAACTCGAGCAAAATATAACTCAAGAAAACGTCTAGAAAAACACTGTCTATTGAATACATGTGTTTAACTCATTTTGCCTAAGTTTGGTGACTGTGGAATGAAGCAGCTATTTTCTGAGTTCTTTTAAAAAGAGGTGTATTCTAAGTCGGTTCACATCTTCAATTCAAAATGGCTGCCTTCGTGTGTGATAGGGTGTGGTCCCCATTGGCTTTTTGTTCATAAGCCCATGGTGGATGTGTACCAAGTTTCATTTGCCTACGACAAACTAAAATTTTCACTTCCCATTGACTTTTTCCACATATTTGGGACGTTGCTATGGCAACACATTTATAGATAGGGGTGGTTGTCATTGGCTTTTATGCTCGTCATGACATAAGAGATGTGTGTACCAAATTTTATGTCTCTATGACAAACTAAATTCTTGGGTCCCATTATAAGTTTGTAGGGGGCGCTGGAGAGCCATTTCTAAAGATAAACCTTTTATTTACATATCTTTGTGTTCAGGTCATGAATGTGCACAAACGCCTTTTTGGGTCCAACTCGATCCGAGAAGGCGTTTGAGAGTTAAGAGACATTTTATTTTCACAAAAATGGCCACCTCGTTACAGGCTTGCCACACCCATACCCGATAAGATATCATAAACAAAGTCACAACCTTGGTTGGCTTGAAGTCTGGGACCAATAAAAATGACTTTTCGTCAAATTGAGGATAATTTTGCAGAAAAAAAATAAATAAATAAATGAATAAATAACCCGAGCAACAACAATAGGCCCTCCCGGTCATCACCGGCTAGGGCCTAATAATCTTTTTTTGTATAGCACTTTTCTTAACAATGTTACAAAGTTTTTTACATTGCAAGAAATACATAAAGATCCATAACAGACCCTACAAATTTAGGGTCCCCGCCTCAGGCCCAAAGCTGCTGGGATAGGCTCCAGTCACCCCTAACGGGACTAAGCGGTAGAAAATGAATGAATGAATGTTTTTAGAAGTTTCTTATTCTGCAAAGATCTTTGCAGAATATTGTCATATTGCCAGAGGGTTCACTAAGATGGGGGGGATAATTCATTGTGTCAGGGGGGCTATGAAAATGACTTTAGTTTTATTGTAATAGTCTAAATGTATATTGTGCTGTTTTTTTCTCCGCAGGATACATTGGGTGGGCGTTTTGATGCATCCCAGGCAATGGTGGGGGAGCTGTCCCAGTTTAACCTGTGGGACCGGGTGTTGAAGCCTGTGGAGGTGGCAGCACTGGCAGACTGCAGCTCTGCTGCTCTCGGGAACATTGCTCCCTGGACAGACCAGGATGTGGATGTGTACGGTGGTGCTACTAAAGAGTCTCTGGACCCCTGCCATGCCATGCAAAGGTCCAGCCCCAATCAGTGAGGCTCCGGTGAAGAAGGAGCAGGAGGATGTGTGGTTTATTTGGTAAAGGCAGAGTTGGCCCGTGGCAGGTGTTCATTAGTCGTTTCTCTTAATGTACTTGCACATGTGTTTGTATTTGCATTGAGGCACAGTGTTTAGTCACACAATCACAGACTGAAGGCTGCCCTCTGAAGAGAACAGGAATCGTTTTGTAGGACAGATGAAGGTTTTGTTGAGGCATGTAAGCCTTTAACCTTTAACAACACAACACTATTTGACTTCATCTTAACACTTTTGAGTTGCAGCTGTAACATAAGTCATTGTGACATAGAGGATACAACATTAAAATATTTTGAGTGATGTCCTACTGTAAATGTATATTCTAGTATGTAGCTCTGCTAATGTTGTCGGTCAGTCTGCTCCTTATACATGCAACAAAATGCAAAAACCTTCAAATCACATGCTGGATGTTTCTGCAGAAAAAATATACCAGAGTGACTTTGAATTGTGCAATGTCTTTGAATGTAATCCTGACAAAATGTCCATGTAAATGCATGAAGAATGGACACTACCTGAACCTCATTCCATCTGACCCTACTCTCAAAATGGTTTGAAGTGGTGACACTAAAGGCAACTTTTTGTCTTGTTGCAAATGACACTTTCAGGACAAACAAAGAATTGAATATTTAAATAGGATTCCTTTGGGGTTTGTATTTGGATCTTTAAAATGTAAGCACTAATAATACTATTTATCCCTTCAGCACTGTGCAGTTCTTGTGCCTAAAACACTAAACACTTGCTACATCTTCTCTCTTACCTCACTCCAGCTCATCCTTGTGACCCTCTGGTTAAGCGCCTGACTGGACCTACCCATCACATAATGTTCACTGTCAGTCTCTTTCTCATGTTTGAACTGTGACTGTGCTGCTTCTCTGATATTGTGAAGTACGTGAATAAAAGACATATTCAAATACCTTGCTTTCAAGTCACTTTTGCTATTTTACTGCTGATGTAATATGGTCTTTACAACTGCACAATAAATCACCAATGTAAAATGTGCTATAGCCATATATTGTAAAGACTGCTTGAACAAAGTCTCTGAGATTCACACTCCTGATGTCAATATTACATTTACAACACAATACGAACAACAGTAATGCAACAGTTAGTTAGGATAAGGCATTCAACAAGCTGATAACAGCAGGAATAAAAGACTTTAAACCAGTTCATTCTACATCTGGGCAAATTATGTCTACGCCCTGATGGCAGCAGAGAAAACTTTGACTGGAATCAGCCAAAATTGTTTTGGCCTTCTTGACTGACCTGGCCACACGGTGGTCATTAAGGTCACTTAAGGGAGTACCAGTGCTGCACACCATGAAAATGTTGTGCATGTGGTTCTTTTGTTTAACTAAAAATATGTGTTAACGGATAAAATAAAAGGTATTAAAAAAGCCAAATTGAGCTATAAGGATAAGATTGAGGCTAAACTTAGAAGTAACAACTTAAAAAGAACCTGGACCATGGGCCAGTCCTTAATGACTTTGTTCAGTGGTGTGACCGTTCATTTTTAAATATGAATGTGTTAAAAAGAAAGGAAATTAAAATAGACTTCTGTAAACCTTGCCCCACTGTTACTGTCAAAAACAACACGGACATTAACCTGGTCGACAGCTACAAATACCTCGGAGTGTTTTGAGCCTTGGGTGGATGCTGTTTCCAAAAAAATACAATTGTACTTTCTGAGGAAGATGAACAGTTTTAATGTATCCAGTAAAATGATGACACTTTTTTATTGTGCTTTTATTGAATCAGTTTTATCCTTCTGTATTGCTGCCTGGTTTGGAAGCCTCTCCCTGACCAACAAAAACAGACTGGGTAGTCTGGTTAAAGTGGCCAGTGTCAGGCTCAGCTGGGGGACATCTACAGAAGACAGGTGCAGAGGAAGGCTGGTGCTATAGCATAGTCCCGGGACCATCCCCTCAGAAGGAAGTTTGAGCTGCTGCCCTCTGGCCGGCACTACAGAGCTCTGGGCTGTAGGACTAAAAGATGTCGTTTTTACCGACAGCTGTGAGGCACTTAAATGGCACCTGGCACTTTGTAATCATTTGCAAAATAAAAACTGATTGTTTGCACATTGTATTTATTCATGTTTTTAATTTCCATTTTTGCACTTTATATTTGGGTTTTTAGTGATTTCCATTGCTGATCCTGCTCTTGAGTTGTTGATGTGTATTTCTATGTTGTTTGTTTTTAAGGATCATGATGCTGCATAATTTTCCCAAAAGGGACAATAAAGAAACTTTGACTTTGACTTTGACTAAGGACAGATTTATTAAAACAAGAATAAAAATCTCATCAGCAACAACGATGAGACTGCCTACAGGGAAGAGATCCAGCACCTGTCCACATGGTGCAACGAAAATAACCTGCTCCTCAACACCACCAAAACGAAGGAGCTCATAGTGGACTTCAGGAAAGAGTCTAGAGGCACTAGATCCACATCAATGGAATGGACGTTGAGCGTGTCTCCAGCTTCAAGTTCCTGGGGACCCACATCTCGGCTGACATGACCTGACAACCAACACCTCCAGCCTGGTCAAGAAGGCTCACCAGCGCCTCTTCTTCCTGAGGACACTGAGGAAGAACCAGCTCTCCTCGGCCATCCTGGTGAACTTCTACCGCTGCGCGATAGAAAGCATCCTGACGAACTGTGTCACAGTGTGGTATGGGTGTTGCTCTGTCGCGGAGCGGAAGGCATTGCAGCGGGTGGTGAAAACTGCCCAACGCATCACAGGGACTCCACTTCCTGCCATCGAAAACATCCAGAGGAAACGCTGTCTGCGTCGAGCTCGCAGCATCCTTAAGGACTCCTCTCACCCAGCCCACAGACTGTTCTCCCTCCTCCCCTCCGGCAGGCGTTTCAGGTGCCTCCGAACTAGAACCAGCAGACTAAAGAACAGTTTCTTCCCCAGAGCTGTCTCTTTACTGAACTCTAACCCTTGCTGATCCCACACCTCTCACAGACTCCTCTCTCACCCCCACCATGCCACTCCCTCACAGACTCTCCTCTCACCCCCACCATCCCACTACCCTCGTAGACTCTTCTACCCCCACCATCCCACTCCCCTCACAGACTGTCCTCTCAATCCCCACCATCCCACCATCCCTTGCACTACTGCACCTTTGCTACCAACTGTTTACATTTCACTGTTTGCACTACCTTAAATCTACTGCTTACCTTAAGCTAACATACAATTGTATACACCTACCTGTAAAATTCTGTTTATAGTTAGAGACATCTGTATATTACATGTGTGTGTGTGTGCGTGTATGTTTGTTTGTGTGTGTGTGCAGTAGCGGTTTTAGTCACGGGCGAACCGGGCAGCATTTTTTCGTGACACATTGGGGGCGGCAGCACGAGCAGATTAATAAAAAAAAAAAAAAAAAAAATTAATAAATAAAATAAAATAAAAAAATTCCTCTGCATCGCGAAGCGGTTTTCATCATTTATATCATTTCACTGTGTGTGGAATTGGCTAATTGGCGCTCCTGCAGCTGCCGGCGCCCCTGCTTGCTGAAAATGTCCAATGCACAGAAGCTGTGTGTTGTGAGAGAAGTGTAAAAGGGGGTGGGGCGAGAGGCGCGGGTGACATTTCACCTCTGGGTCTCTCTCAAATGGAACGGACAGCCTATAGTTCCTGCAAATGAAACTAGGTAATACAAAACAATTATGCGGTCATCAAGGTGAATTGGTTTAGTCTTGACTTCTGGTCGTGAGTGACAGTTGGGGAAATCTGTTGATTGTTGAGTGCCAAATAAACAGACATGGAGAAGAAAAGGTCAAAGCCATCAGGTGCCCAATTTCGAAAAAAAAGAAAAGAAGAGGAAGAGAAACAAGCAAAAGATTAAGGTATGCAACTATGTTCTCTCTCTCTGTATGATTACAGTATCCATTTCATGAATGAAGAGCTAATGTTAATTGGTGGTGGGTATAACTCTTTGTTAGCCTTTTGCTAATGATGCTTGCTATGCTTATACAACAATAATTTGGTTTCAACTCAATCACAAGATCTAATTTATAATATTGTGCTTTGCAATAAAACTGTTAAAAGTTCAGTTATCATTTCCATCTGTTGGTTTAATGTTAGGCTCTGTAAATAACCAACAGCATTTTCAAATCTTTAGGTTAAAGATTTAACATTTGCTATGTAGCTATTTGCTACACAGTGTGCTAAGTATAGTTTCCTAAGTATAGTTTTACAAGTCATAACTAAAAGTGTGTCATGCTTAGAATTTGAGGCAGTAACCAAAGAGCTAATAGTTCTTTCATGAAAGTTAGATTAATATACAAATTAATATCCTGAAACCCAAAAAGATTTTGGTGATTAAAAAAATAAAATCCCATTGTTTTTGCCTATACATATAATTTAAAGTAATTTTATTTTTTAAACAACTGAGTCCTAGTGACCATAGCATAACATGAATAAAATATAATTTTTCAATAATAATTTTTTTTTTTTATCATTTGTTTCTATGCTCTAAACAATGTGATGACATGGGGGAAAAAAACTAATAAAATAAATAAATGTTTTTTTCCGGGTCTAGGAGGATATAGCGTGTAATGACAGACATTTAGTGTGTAAGAGCATGTTTATGTAACCCTTCTATTATGTTTTGAGTCAATTTGACCCCAGGCTGTTTTAGCTTTATAAAACATTATCCTATGGTCTTTTGATTTCAAATGCAATTCAATTACAATTTCAGGAGCACTTCTAAAATATTTTGGAGCATCCTCTGCCACTGGTCAGGGTGAGCCAACCACCTCCCCCGCTACACAGGCCTCTTCTGGAATGGTCTCGACCCTTCAGGATGAGCCAACCACCTCCACCGCTACACATGTCTCCACAAATATCTGATATTGAAGATGAAGACCTCTTTGCCTCTACTTCTCCCCAGCATGAGCTTTCAGGTGTGCATATCGTGTGTGTGTATAATAAAATATAACTGTTTGTGCAGAACTTTCAATGTAGAACCGCCACTGTGTGTGTGTGTGTGTGTGTGTGTGTATGTGTGTGCGTGTGTTTGTGAGTGTGTGTATGTGTGTGAGTGTGTGTATGTGTGTGAGTGTGTGTATGTGTGTTTGTGTGTGTATGTGAGTGTGTGTGTGTGTTTGTGTGTGTATGTGAGTGTGTGTATGTCTGAGTGTGTGTTTGTGTGTGTGTGTGTATGTGTGTGAGTGTGTATGTGTGTGTGTTCGTGTGTGTATGTGTGTGTGTGTGTGTGTATGTGAGTGAGTGTGTGTATAGCTCTCCTGGTCTAATTCCCCTGTGTGTATGTGTGTATGTTTAATTGTGATGTGTGATGTTTAATTTCTCATCTGATGATCATTTTCAATTCTAAATTCAACTGATTCACACTCCATCTGCAATTACTAAGCAGTCAGTGTTGGACCTATAGTGTGTCAGGCTACAGAGAACCTACATAATAACAATGGTTCTGTTTTTCTAGCTTAGAGTAAAGCTTGTGACTCTACTATTCAAACTATCAACTATGATTTTTTTGCTGCTAATGGCCAACCCTTCACCACCTGGAAAGTGTATCACAGAGCTTTGCCTTTTATTACACACTGCATTCTGGACTCATCACTGTAAACTTTATGCTGTTCTCACAGGCCGGTCATTAACCATCAGAACAGGTTTATGCTTTTTTACAAGGCCATCTTGTATCTCCAGCCAGGAGTGGGTCCAACGCTCACTCATAAACATCGGCTCCTTTTCAAAGTTCCCCAAGATATGCTCAGAGTTTGGCAGATCAGATTTTTCCAGCTGCACCTCGTCATAAAAAAAACATCCAGAACTGGGCGGCAGTGGCTCAGTGGTAGAGCGGTCGTTCTTCAACCGGAAGGTATGCGGTTCGATTCCCACTCTCCCCACAGTTCATACTGTCGTTGTGTCCTTGGGCAAGACACTTAACCCATCTTGCCTCCAGTGGTGTTCCACACTGGTGAATGGAACCTTAATGTAAGTCGCTTTGGATAAAAGCGTCTGCTAAATGAATAAATGTAATGTAAATGTAACTGTCTACAACTGTAGCAGCTTTTCAAATCCCTATTGAATAACAGTCAAACTGAACTTTGTACTTTCTATTTCTAAACTGGATTTATTGGGGAGCCTTTTCTGGTTCTCAGATTTCAGGTTATGTTTTACACACGAAAAGACAATTTAACAGTTGCATCTCTGATACACTACAGCCATTCTCTAAGTGCAATAAATCCATGTGGAGGTTTTTTAATTTCTGTTCATTTAGGTCTGCAGCCGTGTTAAGGTCAAACACTAGTTCAGATGCTAACACTGCTCTGTGATGTTTCAGAAACGGTGAAAAACAAGTGATTTCTCTGGTCGAGTCAAATAACAGTCCGGCACTGCTGCCTAAATTGTTCCTTCTCTTTTACCACTAGACTTCTTTGAAGAGGCATTTAACTACCATATAGTTTAATTTGGTATCATTTATATGAGCCTGTATAAAGAGGTTAAAATGTTTGTTGAGGATTGCTACACCTGTTTTAATTATTGGAGGAAGCACTACATCTAATAAGTGATCCAAAAATACAGAAATGAGAAGGGTCTTTTCATCAAAAGCCTTTTACTGGAACCACAAAAAAACAATAATACCATTCCACCAGGTACACTGAATACAGTCGGTACAGTTAGGGTTCACTAAACATGCTCTATGAATACACGCAGACACACAATTCCTATCTCAGCTCTACATTAGGCACAACTGCACATGTCAGTTTATTTTCAGATCAAAATGCAATTCAAATAAACAGCATCACAAGCACATTATGCATATTTAGAGAAAACAGTACAAAAGAGGCTTAAAAAGCACATTTGAATTATCGAGACATATTCATAAACACTTCCTTAGGAGCATTCTCTCTATTTCAACCTCAGCACTTTCACAGAAGCTCAGAGCCTGCTTTGGACAGACCTGGAGGAGTGCTGCCACAGGAAAAAAATAACTGGCACACGCTTCACTGCAGAGTGACTATATTATTGAATTAAATATACAAAATGTCCAATAATTAAGTTAGGTTGTTTTTGGCAGGTGGTAAAACCAAAAGATAAATCTAATTCTTTCCAGGAGACACAAATGGACACGGATTAAACTGCGGCACATAGATAACCATACAACAAATCAGAAAAACACAGCAGGTCTCAAAGCCCGCCATTTCAGATAATCCGTTTTGATTTGTCATATTGGATTGATTGGTGGGAAACAGGTTTGACTGGTAGAGGTTTGAGCCACTTCAGTTTGCTCAGACAGTAAAGGGGTCTGGCTGGACAGGCCACATCAGGACAGAAACTTCAGCATCTGATCAAAGCATCTCTTACACTTTACTGTATATTAAAGTAAAGTGTAATTGTAATTTGTATATTTAATAGACAATTTCTTTTTGAGCTAAATTTGAACAGGTTTTAGTTGGATTTTAACAGATTTTTGTTGGATTTGAACGGGTTTTGTATAAAGCTGCTGCTGTTGGGGCCATAAACAGTATATTTTATCTCTGAATCTGACGGCCACATGAAATCTTACCTAGTGCCATAATTGTCCCCCGGGCCGGACTTTGGACATGTCTGGTTTAGAGTCTTGATGGACATGAAGTAGAGAAACTAGGCTCCGTGGGAAAAAGCAAAGCAAAAGTACAAAACTGTTTTAACTGAAAAAAAATTGTGCCTGTGAGTGCAAATATACAGTGCTCTGCAGAAATCTTGGCAACATTAAAAACATTGGTCAGAAATACAGTTATGTATGTACAACATGTTCCTTATCCTCTGTGCGTCAATGAGCAGCAAAGTGGACACATCAGCAGCACAGCATACCCCACATATCTGTCTACTATATATGGAAGGGCTTTTTAAAGGGACTAGAGTTTTTGTTTAAAAGTGGAATACCTCTCCAGCTTCATTCAGAAAAGGTCTCAGTACACAGTCAGGTCCATAAATATTGGGACATCGACACAATTATAATCTTTTTGGCTCTATACACCACCACAATAGATTTGAAATGAAACAAACAAGATGTGCTTTAACTGCAGACTTTTAGTTTTAATTTGAGGGTATTTACATCCAAATTAGGTGAACGGTGTAAGAATAACAACAGTTTGTATTTGTGCCTCCAACTTTTTAAGGGACCAAACGTAATAAAGGCACATATAAAAACTGTTGTAATTCCTACACTGTTCACCTGATTTAGGTCAAATTAAAGCTAAAAGTCTGCAGTTAAAGCAAATCTTGTTTGTTTCATTTCAAATCCATTGTGGTGGTGTTTAGAGCCAAAAAGATTAGAATTGTGTCGATGTCCCAATATTTATGGACCTGACTGTATATCCCATTTTCACTGGTCAGTATGGCACGTTTTGGAACAGCACATTGTTCTGTTTTCATTGTCACAAGGCTTAGAAAGGGTATAACTTGGGCAGGACAATATGGCAAACATTTATATCACAATTTTCTTATTGTAAGAACTTAATTTTTGTCATGATTTGTTTATTTTGTACTATTACCTAACACAGAACTGCTGTTTTACTGCCTCTAGTCAAATACATACTGCTGTATGTAATGTAATGCAAGTTACTGGCAATAAACTATAAATTAAATATCATGAATTATATCAGGCTATAGAATTTGAGTAAGTATTTGTGAATAAAAAATGTTCCTAAAAAATCAGATCCTAATCATACCATATATTTTTTTATAATACAGTGTCTTTTAGATTTGGCAGAAATTCACTTAAAAGATAAATTGAGCCAAATCCTGACTGTAAACATGTTTAACACTGGTTCTAAACCTTGTAGCCTATAGACCTGGTTTGGTCCTGGTTTAGACTGTGTCTCATACAGGGAGTAGTTAGGCTCAGTTTATTTTTCTTATAGACAGTCATGTAGCGATCACTTCAAAGGGTAAATACAAATGCACATTATGAGAACTATGTTATGAGTGAATAATCGCAGTGCTGTAATGCTCTCAGTAACACATTGTCATTTTATTTGTTAAGCTGTTTAAACTCTCCATGAACTAAATATGAAGGCAGTGTGAGGAGAAACTGAAGTCAGGTTGGCTCGTGTCTCAACTGTGACTCGCCAGAGCCCCTCCCACATTTCACTGTGAAATTCTGTGTCACTAAACAATAGTGACAGTGGGAGGAAAAACGCAAACTGCCGGTCATCTGTCTTTCAGCAAAGAACTGCTCCAATTTGAAATGCACTGTAGTACATTATAACAATCTTTCCAAATTGTCAGATCGTAACAAGGTATAATATCGCCCCCAAAATGAAAAAAAAAGTAGTGCAGCTCTCTAGAGTTTTCTGTTTGGAGTTTAAAAGCAGAGGAACAAGCAGAAACTGCACAGATTGCAGCAGGACACACCTTGTATCAATAAGATGAAACAAGATTCCACTGTTCACACCAGTGCTGCACTAGGGCTGGGCCATATAAACTGTATGTCTGTAGTTTGCTTTTAGGAAAGCTCTTTTTTTTTTATTATTAACATCTTAATAAAAAAATGTTACTCAATGCAATCAGTTCACATTTTTTTTTGTTTACTGGTGGTATTGATTTTGTGTAGGTGCCACCATAATACAAGACCACCTGCCTCTGACCAGTATTTAAGGTAATCTCAGAACTTGTGTGGCAGAGTTTCTGTGCGGATGCAAAGTGAAAACACAAGATGAATGTGCTCTGTATTAGGCCGTACAGTATTAACAAGTGAAAACACGGAGCACGTGGATAAAATCTGACTCCAAGACCTGCTCAAAGATGAATGCGTGGACATAAGGCAGAGGTTTGGGAGACTCCCTGGTGTTCATTCTCTTCCAATGCTGATGTGTGCTCGGCTACAACACATTTAATCGAGGAGTGGGAACAAAACATTGATGGGTTTTATGTGGCAACACTGGTACGTATGAGCATTTTTCTTTCTAAGAGCAATCAATCTGATAAATTCTGACCTCTATGGCTTGGATGGGCAGGGCTGGTGGGGCTGGTTACATTATTGGGGCTGGTGGAGGGTAAGGCGGGGCTGGACGAGGGGAACTCTTTAATGGTGACGGTGACGAGGTTGGTGGTCACATCTGTTACCACCACATCTTTGCAGCTCGGGGTTAACTGAGGGTGCCAGTCAGTGCCCCCCTTCTGTGGGCCCTCTCCAGCCGCCTGCTCTGACGGCCTGGAGCTCTGAGCTGTCGTGTCTTTCAGGGCACCCTCACTGGGACATAGTCCCGCTGAAGAGATTCCAGTCATGGCCTTGGATTCACTTCCTGCCAATTTTTCCTCAGACCCCCTGGAAGTAGAAGGAGCCTGGCACCTGGAGGAGGAGCGAGAGTCCCGAGCCCCTGTGCTGGAAAAGGGGCCTGGCTGAGGGTGAAAAGGACCCCCACACTGCAGCCCGAATGGCTTTCCATACATAGGAAACCCCAGCATTTTGAAAGGAGACTGAAAAGGCTTGTAAGGTGCCTCTCCTTTTTTGATGATGCGGTTGCGGGACGGGATGTTGTGACGTCCTGCTGGAACATTTCTGCTGCCTGACCCTGCACCCCCCCTTCCTGCCTTGTCGATAACCTTCAGGTTTACAATAATTCTTCCCCTCTTGACTTCACGGGGCTTGACTCTGCGGTTGAGGATTCGGACAGTCTCGGAGAACGGGGATACGTGTGGGCGTGACGGGAACCCTCCGGTGGTGGAGAAGGCGGGGGACATAGAGGGCAGGGGGCGCCGGGACATTCGGTGGCAGCGGTGGATGTCCTTCTTGAGCTTGTGAGTGGCTGCCAGGGAGTTGAGTTTGGGAGAGGGGGCTGCAATAAGTGAGGACAAGGTCGACGATGGAGCGGAAGAGCGTTGGGCGTTAGAGGCTCGCCTGCTAGGCTCGCTTTTCTGAGCACGGGCCTAAGACCAGGGACAAGAAAGGCTTGATTAACTGAAAAAACTGAGAATTCACTTGGAATAATTGTAGTATTTCTCACAGTATATAGTAGCCAACTTATTAGATGTCCTAAATGTAATTTATACACTTAATCCTGGAATGCCTCAATAACTTAACCTACACAAAACATTCCAACACAAAAGCACCATTATATGGTAATTCATAAACTCATTTTCTTAACAGCCTATATGGAATGCAAGTCAGGGTGGTGGTTGCAGAAAACACTGAATTGAATGAATAATTAATCAACTGTATAATACATGGGATTCAGCAGCAACTGTCTTGACTATGAAAAGAAAAGAAAATCTACCTTCAAAACCAAATTCTTGGGTTTTGGCCCTCGTTTTTTTGGTCCATTCATTTCTCTCTCTCGTTCCCTGTAAGAAACCACATTGGACAACAGATAATCAAGAGAAAGAAAGAATTTATGTAACAGAGTTTTGGAGTTCTGGTGCGGCACTGCCAGAGCATGTAAAGGGACAGGAGGTAGCGTCTACACTCTCTCTGTGCAGCAGGACTGGTTAGCCTAAAGGTCATTGTTACTATGGACTGTTTAAGGCTGGACTATTTGGACTGTTGTATTCAAGATAAAGAGCACCTTGCGTGGATTGTGGAAAAGTGGACAAGCGCTGAGTGAGGAGGGGAACATCTGCTGTGTGTGGCGTCAGTGTATTGTATATTGTAATGTACTAACTGTATAATGGGTAATGACAGACACAGTTGTGCTCATAGGTTTACATATCCTGGCAGAATTTTTGATTTTGTGTCAATTTTTGAATATGAATGATAACACAAAACCGTTTCTTTCACTTATAGTTAGTGTTTGGGTGAAGGCATTTATTGTCAAACAACTGTGTTTATTCTTTTTAAGTCATGACAACAAAAACTACCCAAATGACCCTGATCAAAAGTTTACAACAGTTTGGTGATTTTGGCCTGATAACATGCACACAAGTTGACACAAACAGGTTTGAATGGCTACTACAGATAACTATCCTCACCTGTGATCTGTTTGCTTGTAATCAGTGTGTGTATAAAAGGTCAGTGAGTTTCTGGGCTCCTGACAGACCCTTACATCTTTCATCCAATCCAGTGATGCACTGACATTTCTGTATTATGAGTCATGGGGAAAGAAAGATAATTAAAGCCGCAAGCGGCGATAAAGGCCCTCGCCTCCCTTGAGACCGCGGAGACACATGCACTCGGAGGATTGCATTTCGTGCCTTAAATCGTAAACTTCACGGTAATGTCAAATAACCGGGCCTGTGCTACTGCTGGGGCCTGCTACACCACCTTGTAATTTAGAGTTAAAGGTCTCCACAATCCCTGGTTTTCCTGGGAGCTGTCTGAACCTTTGAAAATAATAGATTATGCTTGGGCTAAGGCGAGAAAAACAAAGTACTGGCTGGAGATTTGAGATGACTCAGGAATCGCTGCTCCCCCCTGTTTAAAAAGGCAAAATGTAAATATTACTTGTCTAAAAGTACAAGGTAACAAGTTTCAAAGGATTCTGAGGAGTTTTCTAAGACTCTAGCCGTGGCTCTGGAGGGGCCTCCTCTAAAGGAAGGATCCTGGCAATTGGGAAATGGCATTTATTTCCCAAAGAAATGGCTGCCTCTTCAAAGACTCATTACGACCACAGCCAAAAATGTATCAAAAAACAAATTGATAACTTTTTTGGCACACGTGTCTAGATGATACTCGCTAAATTTGGAGCTGTTTAGATGAAAAGCCTTTAGACACAAGGGGTGCAATTTAGGTGGTCACGCATTCCACCCAACATAGTAGATTTCCTGTTGAGTTTACAGTATGGCTGTAATAAACTTTTCTGTTTGCCCTGAGATGTCCTATGGATGTACCAAGTTTCATTTTTCTACATTGGAATAAAGTTACTTTCACTTTCCATTGGCCCGATGTATTTTGACTTTTCTAGGGGTCGCCACTGAGTCATTTTTCATATTTTTTTTTTTGGGGCCTTAAAATACATTAATTTTTGCCGGGCTTGAAGTCTGGGACCAATAAAAATGACTTTTAGTTGCACGTTTACTGGGTCAAATTGAAAATCATTTTCAGAAAAATTATAATAAAAAAATATATACCAAATTATAATAAAAAAAATATAACTCGAGCAAAAACAACAAAAAACGCCTGTCTATTTTACACACATGTGTTTAGCTCATTTTGCCCAAGTTTGGTGCCTGTGGAATGAAGCAGCTATTTTCTGTTGTTTTTAAAAGAGAGGTTGTATTCTAAGTCGGTTCACATCTTCAATTCAAAGTGGCCGCCTTCCTGTGTGTGATAGGGTGTGGTCCCCATTGGCTTTTTTGTTCATAAGCCCATGCTGGATGTGTGTACCAAGTTTCATTTGCCTACGACAAACTAAAATTTTCACTTCCCATTGACTTTTTCCAAATATTTGGGGACGTTGCTATGGCAACACATTTATAGATAGGGGTGGTTGTCATTGGCTTTTATGCTCGTCATGACATAAGAGATGTGTGTACCAAATTTTATGTCTCTATGACAAACTAAATTCTTGGGTCCCATTATAAGTTTGTAGGGGGCGCTGGAGAGCCATTTCTAAAGATAACCCTTTTATTTACATATTTTTGTGTTCAGGTCATGAATGTGCACAAACGCCTTTTTGGGTCCAACTCGATCCGAGAAGCCGTTTGAGAGTTAAGAGACGCTTTATTTTCACAAAAATGGCCACCTCGTTACAGGCTTGCCACACCCATACCCGATAAGATATCAACAACAAAGTCACAACTTTGGTTGGCACATGTGTCTAGATGATACTCACCAAATTTGGGGCCATTTAGATTAAAACACAATGATTTGCATCTTTCTGCGCAAAGTGCGAATTTAGTGGCGCGCCACTCACCCCACATGGCGGACTTCCTGTTAAGTTTAGGGTGTGACTGTCATTGACTTTTCTGTTTGCCCTGAGGTGTCCTATGGATATACCAAGTTTCATTTTTCTACGTTGGAAAAAAGTTACTTTCACTTTCCATAGGCCCAATGTATTTTGACTTTTCTAGGGCCGCCACTGAGTCATTTTTCGTATTTTTTTTTTCGGGGACTTCAAATACATACATTTTTTGCCGGGCTTGAAGTCTGGGACCAATAAAAATGACTTTTAGTTGTTCGTTTACTGGGTTAAATTGAGGATCATTTTGCAGAAAAATTATAATAAAAAATATATACCGAATTATAATAAAAAAAAATATAACTCGAGGAAAAAAGTCTAGAAAAACACTTGTCTCTTTTACATACATGTGTTTAGCTCATTTTGCCCAAGTTTGGTGTCTGTGGAATGAAGCAGCTTTTCTCTGTGTACTTTTAAAAAAGAGGTGTATTTTAAGTCGGTTCACATTTTCAATTCAAAATGGCCGCCTTCCTGTGTGTGATAGGGTGTGGTCCCCATTGGCTTTTTGTTCATAAGCCCATGGTGGATGTGTGTACCAAGTTTTATTTGCCTACAACAAACTAAAAATTTCACTTCCCATTGACTTTTTTCACATTTTTTGGGACGTTGCTATGGCAACACATTTATAGATAGGGGCTGGTTGTCATTGGCTTTTATGCTCGTCATGACATAAGAGATGTGTGTACAAAATTTTATGTCTCTATGACAAACTAAATTCTTGGGTCCATTATAAGTTTGTAGGGGCGCTGGAGAGCCATTTCTAAAGATAACCCTTTTATTTACATATTTTTTTGTTCAGGTCATGAATGTGCACAAACGCCTTTTTGGGTCCAACTCGATCCGAGAAGGCGTTTGAGAGTTAAGAGACGTTTTATTTTCACAAAAATGGCCACCTCGTTACAGGCTTGCCACACCCATACCCGATAAGATATCAAAAACAAAGTCACAACTTTGGTTGGCACATGTGTCTAGATGATACTCACCAAATTTGGGGCCATTTAGATTAAAACACAATGATTTGCATCTTTCTGCGCAAAGTGCGATTTTAGTGGCCGCGCGTTTCACCCACATGGCGGACTTCCTGTTAAGTTTAGGGTGTGACTGTCATTGACTTTTCTGTTTGCCCTGAGGTGTCCTATGGATATACCAAGTTTCATTTTTCTACGTTGGAAAAAAGTTACTTTCACTTTCCATAGGCCCAATGTATTTTGATTTTGTAGGGGTCGCCACTGAGTCATTTTTCGTATTTTTTTTCCGGCGACTTCAAATACATACATTTTTCGCCGAGCTTGAAGTCTGGGACCAATAAAATGACTTTTCGTGCATGTTCACTGGGTCAAATTTAGGATCATTGGGTCGGAAGAAAAATAAAAAAAAAAAAAAAAAAATCCGAGCAAAAACAATATTCGTATTTTTTTTCCGGCGACTTCAAATACATACATTTTTCGCCGAGCTTGAAGTCTGGGACCAATAAAATGACTTTTCGTGCATGTTCACTGGGTCAAATTTAGGATCATTGGGTCGGAAGAAAAAAAAAAAAAAAAAAAAAAAAAAAATCCGAGCAAAAACAATAGGCCCCCCCGGTCATCACCGGCTCGGGCCTAATTATCAAAGGACTTGCAGGTAATTGAACTGTATAAAACAGGAAAGGGATCTTGAAAGATATCCAAGGAATTGAGCAACCCACCAAGCATTGTGCAAACTCTAAGTGGAAATTGAAAAGATCATGGAAGACCAACAAAAATTTCACATGCCAGGAAAATTGTTTGGGATGCAAAGAAAACGCCACAAATATCTTCAGGTGAAATACAGGACACTCTGAAAAAAAGAAAAAAAATGGGCTGCCTCATCCACAATTACCTCAAAAGACTTCAAGCTGTCATTGATGTTAAAGGTGGTAATACACAGTAATAAAAACTGTAAACTTTTGATCAGGGTCATTTCGGTAGTCTCTGTTGTCATTATGATTTAAAAAGAGTAAACATAGTTGTTTGACAATAAATGGCTAACCTAACCAACTATGACTGAAAGAAAAGTTTATAATTCTTATTCTTTAAAAATTAAAAATAAAAACCCACAAATTCTGCCAAGGTAGGTAAACCTATGTATTATGTGTGAGTACAACTATTTAATAAGCGTGATTTCACACCAGAACTGACAAAAATCCTGTTGCCAACTCTCATTCAAGTCGCTGACAGGGGGCAATAAAAGTTAATAAATACAATATTTTTTTAAACAAAACTTATGTTGACTGAAACCATTAAAAAATATTAAAACATAATCATACACACGTGGACAAAATTGTTGGTACCCTTCGGTCAATGAAAGAAAAACTCACAATGGTCACAGAAAAAACTTTATTCTGACAAAAGTAATAATAAATAAAAATTCTATGAATGTTAACCAATGAAAGTCAGACATTGCTTTTCAACCATGCTTCAACGGAATTATTTTAAAAAATAAACTCATGGAACAGGCCTGGACAAAATTGATGGTACCCCTAGAAAAAACTGTAAATAATGTGACCAAATGGACATGTTAATTCAAGGTGTGTGCACTAATTAGCATCACAGGTGTGTACAATCTTGTAATCAGTCAGTGGGCCTATTTATAGGGCTTCAGGTAGTCACTGTGTTGTCTGGTGACATGGTGTGTACCACACTCAACATGGACCAGAGGAAGAGAAGGTATAGGGCTTCAGGTAGTCACTGTGTTGTCTGGTGACATGGTGTGTACCACACTCAACATGGACCAGAGGAAGAGAAGGAAAGAGTTGTCGCAGGAGAATAGAAAGAAAATTATAGACAAGCACGATAAAGGTAAAGGCTATAAGACCATCTCCAAGCAGCTAGATGTTCCTGTGACTACAGTTGCACATATTATTCAGAAATTTAAGATCCATGGGACTGTAGCCAACCTCCCTGGACGTGGTCGCAGGAGGAAAATTGATGACAAATCAAAGAGACGGATAATCCAAATGGTAACAAAAGAGCCCAGAAAGACTTCTAAAGAGATCCAAAGTGAACTCCATGCTCAAGGAACATCAGTGTCAGATCGCACCATCCGTCGTTGTTTGAGCCAAAGTGGACTACATGGGAGACGACCAAGGAGGACACCATTGTTGAAAACAAATCATAAAAAAGCTAGACTGGAATATGCCAAACTACATGTTGACAAGCCACAAAGCTTCTGGGAGAATGTTCTATGGACAGATGAGACAAAAATGGCCAGTGTCAGACAGCTTGGTCTCAGTCGCAGGTTATGGGTCTTGCAACTGGACAATGACCCAAAACACAGCTAAAAACACCCAAGAATGGTTAAGAGGAAAACATTGGACTATTCTAAAGTGGCCTTCTATGAGCCCTGACCTCAATCCTATTGAGCATCTTTAGAAGGAGCTGAAACATGCCGTCTGGAAAAGGCACCCTTCAAACCGGAAACAACTGGAGCAGTTTGCTCATGAGGAGTGGGCCAAAATACCTGCTGAGAGGTGCAGAAGTCTCATTGACAGTTACAGGAATCGTCTGATTGCAGTGATAGCCTCAAAAGGTTGAGCAAACAAAATATTAAGTTAGGGGTACCAACAATTTTGTCCAGGCCTGTTCCATGAGTTTATTTTTTAAAATAATTCCGTTGAAGCATGGTTGAAAAGCAATGTCTGACTTTCATTGGTTAACATTCATAGAATTTTTATTTATTATTACTTTTGTCAGAATAGAGTTTTTTCTGTGACCATTGTGAGTTTTTCTTTCATTGACCGGAGGGTACCAACATTTTTGTCCACGTGTGTATATCAAGCCACTACAGTTTTTCCTGGATCTATTCCTCTCAGATGTCTATCAAATCCTGTTCTGGGATTGGCTGTCACTTCAGCAATGTTGCTGATTAATAGGAACTTAATGGTTGCTGCTTGTTTAAGTTGCTCACGTCCCTCCCTTGCGTGTCTCTTTTGGTGTGAGACTCATCCTAAAAGAGCTGCTGTGTCTGAGCACTGCATAATCGAATAAATAAAAACATGACATGGTTACTTCCATGACTTTTCATGACAATAAACTTACTTCTGCTCAAAGCCCTGGATGAGTCTGTCGTCCAGTATGTTCTCCTCCGGCTCCCAAGTGCTGTGCCTGAACAAAGACAAAAGAGCACAACAATGTGGCACTGGGCGAGGAGCTGTGTGGCATTTAAAGAGATGTGACACTTTTAGAGCTGATAAAAAATAATTTATCCTGGCAACTAGGGGTGGAATAGGTGTACAATTACATTGTTCATCGCGATGAAAACAGTAAAGATTATTGTGACAATTTTTTATCATTGGGATAATTGTTCATCGAGAAAATCGCCAGGTTTGTTTTTTCCTCACCACAATACCAATTGGACATATTTGTTAAACAAATAATAATCCTGTTCTCAAGATCATTCTTTAGCTGGCTCAACATTTACGGTTGTCGCGGCAGTCCTTAGTTTTCTCTACGTAGCTGAAGTCTGTCCAGAGCGGAATGTTTAGGCCCATGATTATGAAAAATATATCTAAATGCAGCATTGCGCTAACTGGCTCGTTTTTTTTGCTTTCTCTTTTTTGCTCTGTCTCCGTTAATGCATGACTGAAGAACTGTGTCCAGTAGAGAACAGGGCTGTACAGCGATAGTTTTAGGGCTGCACGATAACAAGAAAAATGATAATCACGATTATTTTGCACAAAATTTTAATCACGATTAATAATCACGATTATTCTATTAGTTAAGAACTTTTTTTTAACTTAAGTATTTTTATAACAGCAATATATAAAATAAAAACAAACATTATAAACAGAACATAAATACTGCAAGTCACTGTATTTGAAATTCTTGATATTGTACTTTATGGTGGCTTTTAAGGTGGTTGACGAGGTTTGTTGTGTTACCTTGCGACGTCTGTACGGAACAGGAGCACAGTTTGCATAGGACACGTACCTGATCAACATCACATTCACTGAACCCGAAATACTTCCAAACAATGGAGTATGACCCCTTTTTGGGAACTAACGAACGCACTTCTTCACCTTCATCTTGTTGCTCTGCCATTATGTTTGTTTCTGTTGGCTGAATGACTGTGAGAGCTTATCGCTTGACGCCAACTGTGCAAGCTATGAGAGCGCGAGCGCGCTTAAAAATCTAAACACCGTCACGTGAGACGTGACGCAGTTTATCATCCGTACACTCTCAACCCATAAAGAAAAAAGAATGATTTCTAACCCTACAATGTTTGTTTTGTGCTTGGTATTTACATATTGATATTGCGACGATTATGGTTAATTAATCGTGGGAGACAGATATCGTTATCACGATTAAATTACGATTAATCGTGCAGCCCTAGATAGTTTGTTAAATAAAAGTTAGCAAAGCAGCTTCATTTGCCTCGAGGCTGTGTTGATTCAGAAGCAGCTCTGTCTGACAGATACGCTGAACACGAGCGTCATTCAGCAGGGCCAGAACAAGAAATGTGGAGTCCAGCGGCAAAAACTATATTAGGGAGCCCTTTGGGGTGGGGTTCGAGGGGACCAAACCACAGGCTATATATTTTTTTTAATTTTCAGAACTAAAAATAAAAATTAAGCTTTCTCTGAAGGAATGAAACTGAAGCAGAACAGACGATTTCTAAAGTTCTTTTTTTAAGAATTGCCTAATGATTCAATAGGCTGGATTTACACTAGTTTTACATTTAAAGAAGACTTTAAAACAGATATCCTTTTTTTGATAAAAAAAAAAATTTTGAAAAAGTAGATCTGATAGGCCAAGTGCTTAAAAATGCTTAATTCATGTTATTTTCACATTCAACAAAGTGCATCAAAATGGTTGTTTAACCACAAAAAGAACTGTAAAGTGATTACAGTATGTTTTAGTGACATTTCCAAACTGTAAGCATAATTTCATAATTATTGATATATATCTATACATGATAATATAGTTAATCGCAATTATTATGTTAATCGCAATTATTATGGCCAGTATAATTGTGAGACAAATGTCGTCCCATGCATACTGGCAACCAAACTGACTTTATGTAAAGCACACTATGTAAACGCCACTGTGAGGGTAGCAACACAATTTGATTGTATCATTATTTATGTCCACTGTTGGTGGGGAGACTGCATCATCAACATTTGTGTTCAGAAATAACTAAGACGCACTTACTTCATTGCCCAGCCCTTCCATTTGACCAAGTATTCAATTCTACCCTGGTGGAAGAGCAGAAAAGGAAATTATAACATACTGAAAAAGTTTTATAAACACTATAGTTTCAATAATGGAGCAAAGTTGACATGGATGCGCTTCATTCGTTTATATGGAGTTAATCAGTGTTTGAATTCGATCTTTCTTTAGGTCAAGTATTACAGAAATGCCCTGTAGTTCTTGACAGTTTGTAAGTCTAAATTAAGTAATAAAGTTCTATGAGTGGGCTGTAAGGGGGAGTCAGCAACAACTTGAACAATATGGTTATAGCAAACTCCATGATCCTTTAAAAGCTGTGTATACTGTAATATCAAAAGGACAACCACTAAATTATGACACTGTACGTATTTCTTTTATGTAAATCTAAATTTTCCTAATCAAGATAAACCTAATGGACATGGATTATTCTAATCCCAGTGCCATTTTACATCTGCCATACTCGGATATTAAAGCTTTATTGGGTTGATGCTTATTTATTTAAACATTAACCGAGACTGAACAGAGACTTTGGACGACTGGTCTAGTTGTAGGCCTATTTAGAAAGAGTGGTACCAACTGATACTTTCAGTAAAGTAACTATACACAGAAGTTTCTCATCATTAGTACATGGTTGAAGGGTGATTGGCACCATAGAAGCAGATGGGTACGTGAACTGTAGTTCGTACAGCATTAGTAGGAGACAGCAGAGGGGCCTCTCTCCAAACCACTGCAGCAGCCCGTCTTTGTGCCTGTTTTGTTACCCTGTCCCTGTTGGTTAGCCTTTAGCTTGCTGTAGCTAGCCCACCAGGCCTCGGCCGAAGCCAATGATAGTGGGAGAGAGCCAGACGTGAGCTTAACGGCGGAGAAAATAATGACCGCGAATAGCATGTCCTGGTATAAAACTGCGGGACAAGGACAGCAATGGAGCTCACCTTACGGACGCGCCGTTTGAGAACGGCTTCCGCGGCGAAAATACGATCTCCCGCCGCCGAGAGCTCCATCTTTCATGACCACACTTCACCTATCCCTCTTTTCTCTGTGTCCAGGCGAGGTCTACGCTACAGTTCGAGGAGGACGGCCCCTGCTGAAGGTCGTAGAAAGCAGCAGGCAACAAGCATGTGAAACTACAGCTCTACCTCACGAAAAGCAGCGGCGCGCAGGACAAACCTATCTGCGGTCACGTGGTCAGGGTCAACCTCACTGGTCGCCGTGGCAACGCGGAAGACTTCTGAGGAAGATGGAAAATATGGTCTCCCATAATTCATCCAAGTCTTGTCTGCACAGCACAACTATATGTTGTTTGGCTTGTTCAAGGGCTACGAAAAAAGAGCTGCAGAAATGTCAGGTTACTCAAACGGGGCTTCAAAATTCAGAACAAATGCTAACCTAATCCTAATGCATCTACGGCTGTCATGAATAAAAGTCAGTGACAGTGGCATAGTCTGGTTCGTCTTTACAGAAAATCTGGACTTGTTCTCACAGCTACTACCAGTCTGCCCAGAATCAATGCACTTAGAAGAACATCAATATACAGAGCCATTGCACACTGGAATAAACTGCAACATTAACTCTGCTTTCACACAATGGGACTTTCAAAAGGAAACTGAAGCAGAATTATATTTAATCATTCCTGATAACGGGATTCTACAAAACAAAAAATTGTCAGTAGCTTAGACTGAAAAATGTAATAAACTGCCCCTGTAGCTCACCCATTTGGGCCCCATCCAAATTCTTGTCACGACCCATTTTGAAACCCATATGGGCAAACAGAGCCACCATGGAAACTGTGGACAGACCCACTTGGGACCCATGTTGTAGCCTAGATATTTGTTTATTTCCATTAGTCTACTGTGATAAACACTAATGGGGATAAACAAATATATATATGTAGTAGATAGGATGATTTGAAAAATAATTATAAACAAATATTACTAATCTTTGTCTGACAGCAGGCTCCAGCCCCCGCGAACCCTGAGTTGAATCTTTCTTTGTGTCCCGCCCCATGATCCCGCCCTCTAGCTGTCCTCGGCCTGTGATTGGACATGTCATGATTCCTATCAGGCTTGGTTGTAGCGGAAAGGTGTTTGATGCCATTGTCAAAAGTCAGCCGCTGAAGCTAACAGCAGGTAACAGCTCACACAATACACTACTGGCAATTAGCCTACCATTAACTACACTTTAAAACTAGCTAGATATGTAGCGTAGATTAGTAACGCTGCTTTTAAGGAGGAAACGTGGTTAAGGGTATCATGACAAATAGAAAAATAACAAGAAACTCGTGACCAACTTGTCCAGTAAACCGACTTTAATATTATTATAACGTCACTGCGTAATGCTAAATGTGACGTGTTTTTTGAGAATGTAACCTACTGCCTATATGTGATATTTTTAGTCGAGGATGCAGTTCCAAGGCTGGCTGTTAGATAAAGTCTCCTCTGTGTCCACCCTCTTCACCAACCCATACCGGGTCAGAGATGTGCCCCTGGCAGACTATAGTGGAGGAGGCAAGGTCCTGCTCAAACAGGACGGACGCATATTCCTTTACAGAAACAGCTCCAGTCAGTTGTGGGATTGTCTGCTCATGTGTACGGAGACTCCAGCAGTCACACTGAGGTCAGTGTGTAAACACCACTGTGTTGTCTAAACTGTGTAAAGTGGGGGGGATCAATTTGTCGTTGGTTTTGTAGTTTTCTTCCACATTGTAAAGATTTTGCAGCAGTTTCTCTATAGTTTTGAACAAAAGCACTGCAGTAGCAAGCACAGAAAAGTGAAACCAACTTTAAATTTCTATGGGCAAGGCAGTTTTATTTATATAGCACAATTCATTCAAGGATAATTAAAAGTGTTTTTAAAAAATAAAGTACTAATTTAAAGTACACAGACAAGATTTAAAATAAGAAACAAATAAAATACACAATACAAAATTTAAAGACTGAGTGCAGAAAAAAAAAACAGTTGCCAGTTTTTAATTTCCTCTTGAATACTGTTAAATTTGAGGCTTGTTTAATCTGGGAGACTGTTCCAGATTTTTGCTGCATGAAACTTAAACGCTGCTTCACCACAACTTTAGTTCTAACTCTGGGCTCAAGCAGAAGCCTGTCCCAGATGTTCTCAGAGTCTGAGAAGGTTCATAAGAAACTAGCATGTCAGAGATATATTCTGGTGCTAAACCATTAAGAGACTTGTAAACCAGCAGTGCTGTTATAAAGTCTATTCTCTGAGCAACAGGAAGCCAGTGCAGAGATATTAAAACTGGCGTGATGTGGTTGTACTTCCTGGTTTTGGTTAGAACCCGAGCAGCAGCTGAATATACTTGCAGCTGTCTTAACCCTCGTTTTGAGAGACCAGCGAGCAGGCCTAACCTTTAACAGTAACCTGTCTAACCTGCTGGTGATAAAAACATGGATAAATCTCTAAGTCTGGTTTAGACATTATCCCCTTGGAAATGTTTTTAAGGTGATAAAATGCTGATGATGTAATTGGCTTTTTTTGATATTTTACAACTTTTTTGTGGATAACTTTGGCTGTGTTAATACAAATGACAATGTTTTAGCTGGTGTGTATTTTGGGATAAATTTTCCAATTTCAAGATGATAAAAATCAAAAATAAATAAGTAAAATAAAAAAATTACATGTCGTCCTTGCATACACTGCCATAACTGGATAAATGTATATTTTTATAATTGTTTATTTTATAGATTCTAGTTTCTATAGTTTTCCACCAGATGGCACCTTTTCCCATATATGAAATGGGCCAATGATTCCATTGATAGGTGTACATATGATCATGCATGTAGAGCCAATTCAATACTCACTCATTCATTCATAAATGCATGAATGAAACATGAACACACTACACTATACACTACAATAAAAATTAAACATAATCAATCTTGATGCCACTTTTTGATGATCCCCAACAAAAAAAAAAAATCTAATTTGCATTTATTGAGTTAAAAATTACCATAGGTGAGAGTAGGAACATGGATTGACCAGTATATTGAGCAGCTCAGCTCTTTCTTCACCACAACAGACCGGTACATCGACTGCATCAGAAGCTGCACCAATCTGTCTGTCAATCTCCCATTCCATCTTTCCCTCGCACGTGAACAAGACCCCAAGGTACTTGAGCTCTCATCTCATCCCAGCCGCTTCACACTCGGCTGTAAACCGTCCTAGTTCAGCTGAAGGTCCTGGCTTGATGGAGCCAATAGGACAATGAGATCCTGTGGTCCCGAAACCAGACTCCCTCTGGCCCCTGGCTGCGCCTAGAAATCCTGTCCATAAAGATAATGAACAGGACCGGTGACAAAGGGCAGCCCTGCCGGAGTCCAACATGCACCGGGAACAGGCTGATGCATGTATGGGTTAGAAAAAATGTAATTTGAACCATTGATACTTCCGTAATGCACCTTTTTAATAACTCTTGATAAGAGCACGTTACTAAGTAAAGTGTCACATAACTGACATTGTCACAATCGGAGGGTGAATCTCACAGAATATAATAGTGTTTCTAGTCTGATGGAACATGAGAACACACTGTTTAACAGATAAATCTCATTTACTTTATGTTTTAAAGAACACTAAATATACATCTTAATATTGTATTTAATTATTTTACCTTTAATACAAACTTTGATAAATATAGATTTTAAATTGTTAAAGAAGTTTGTTTTTTCAATCTGATAACTGTCATTTTGAGTTGAGCTCTCTTAGCTAGGGTCAGAGGGAATGGCTTCAGTTCAACTGAAAATATTTGACATTATTACAACAGGAATGTGTTCTTTATCTCGGAATTGTCTTGTACTATATTGTTGGCCAAAGCAATGGCACAGTTTCACACTACATATTTGGGTTCTTATTGTGTTTTCAAAATTCATGTCACAGGTTGTACAGTAAATGAGCTTCACCTCTGGACCTAAAGGACATGTACTTTTGATGTAATTGGTTACTGCTAGCCTTTTTTTGACTGTAGGGTAGTACTAATGTTTAAGGCGCGTTATAAATAAAATGTATTATTATTATTACCATGGAGACCAGACCAGAGGTGTCCAACATAAGGTCCACGGACAAAATCCAGTCCATTGTGTGGTACTTCTGGCCCTCACATTAATTATTACTGTTAATAGATTCTTGAAATAATAGGTGAAAATGCATAAGAAGAATGCAAAACGGTTAAATAAATGAGAGTTGTTATGATAAAGTTCTACTGTTTTAGGGAGACACATGAGACCAGTGTTTATTAATGTGTTTGATCTGAAGAGGTATTGGGTCTCAGCTAAAGTTAATAAGAACTAATTATTCATATTATACACAAAATAATTAACTGATCTTAATCCATCTATCTAAAATGAAGTAAAAAGAAAAGATATTTAACCGTCATAATAATAAAAAAAATACATACAAAAAAAGCAAAGGTATTTATATATTTTTGTTTGAAAGTCTGGCCCCCACAGCACCAGCTTGTGAAGAAACAAGCTTGCAAACGATGAGAGTAAAAAATTATTTGAACATAAAAAAGGAGCTCATAGCACCGTGTGGAATTCTTCCCAACTTTTAGCCCTTTTTTACTTACAATAAATGTTTGGGTTAAAAAAATTTAGAATTGACAGGTGTAACATTTACATTTAGTCATTTAGCAGACACTTTCATTTAAAGCGACTTGCATTGAGCTTCCATTCACCAGTGTTACAGCTGGAACACCACTGGAGGCAAGGTGGGTTAAGTGTCTTGCCCAAGGACACAACGACTGTATAAACTGTGGGGAGAGAGGGAATCAAACTGCCTACCTTCCGGTTGAAGGACGACCGCTCTACCACTGAGCCACTGTGCCCCCAGAGACACGGGGGCGCAGTGGTAGTGCGGTCATTGGGCAAGACACTTAACCCACCTTGCCTCCAGTGGCTGTAACATTGGTGAGTGGAACCTTAATATAAGTCGCTTTGGATAAAAGCATCAGCTAAATGACTAAATGTAAATGTCTGTTCAGTTTGAGAAAATTATTTTGCATCCACACATCAATTTTATTGTATAATTACAATTCCATTTTTATATTAGCGATTCCAAAAGCTGACCATTTATTGTAATTGTACTGTTTTCACAGTTGTGTTATTGTGTATGTGACTCAGGCTCTTTCATGTGTCGTCTGAGACGGATGCCATGAACTGGTTTCCGCAGTATGCTCTCAAACTCAGACCATTCTATGAGACTCTTTTTCTGAAGTCTGAGAGCACACAACCAATAGTAGACTGCATCCGCAACCATCCAGACTGGAGTGCAGCACACATCGCCGTAGAGACAGGTCTGCGGGAGTGCCTCAAACACAACTACGTCCAGAGGTATGTCCTCATATGTGTACTCTGTAGCCATAGATTGTATACACTCAACAGCCACTTAATTAGGTACACCTGTCTAGTACCAGGTTAGCCCCATTTAATTCTTCATGGCATAGATATAACAAAGTGTTTGAAACATTCCTCAGAGATTTTACTCCATGTTGACATAATAGCATCGCAATTGTTTGCTCATTGTCTCCTCATCCATGATGCAACTCTCCTGTTCCACCACATCCCAAAGGTGCTCTATTGGATTGAGATCTGGTGACTGGAGGCTATTTAAATAAAGTGAACTCATTGTCATGTTCAAGAAACAAATCTTATTTGAGCTTTGTGACATAGTGCATTATCCTGCTGAAAGTAGCCATCTGAAGATGGGTACACTATAGTCATAAAGGGATGGACATGGTCAGCAACAATACTCAGGTAGGTTGTGGTGTTTAAACGATGTTCAATTGGTACTAAGGGGCCCAAAGTGTGCTAACAAAATAGCCCCCACACCATTACACCACCACCAGTCTGAACCATTGAGACAAGGCAGAATGGATCCATGCTTTTATGTTCTTTACGCCAAATTCTGACCCTACCATCGAATGTCGCAAGAAATTGAGACTCATCATACCATACAACATTTTTACAATCTTCTATTGTCCAATTTTGGAGAGACTGTGTGCGAATTGTAGCCTCTGCTTTTAGCTGACAGGAGCGACACTGGTTGTGGTCTTTAGCTGCTGTAACCCATCTGCTTCAGGGTTCAACACGTGCGTTCAGAGATGGTATTCTGCAAACGTTGGTTGTAACAAGTGGTTATTTGCATTACTGTTGCCTTTCTATAATCTCTAACCAGTCTGCCCGTTCTACTCCGACATCAACAAGGCATTTTTGTCCAAACAGCCGCTCACTGGATATTTTCTTTTTCGGACCATTCTCTGTAAACCCTAGAGATGGTTGTGCATGAAAGTCCCTGCCATGTGATTGGCTGATGGGGAGCTTTCAAGCTATTGAATGGTAATTGGGTATACCTAATAAAGTGGCGCACACACAAAAACAAACAAAACATTTGAGAAAGACGCTTGTTTTATGACTAATGGTGACACATCAGTCTAGGAGATAAAGCCTGATTATTAGAGAATATGATCAGAAAGTAGTTGTAAGGCTGATATCCACTCCCTGTGTGAATGTACTGGATGTTTGTGTCTCAGTCAGATCAATGCACGGGACGCCTCTGGGCAGACCCCTCTGCACCTGGCCTGTGAACGTGGAGACTCTGCGTGTGTACAAGAGCTGCTGGAGGCGAGCCAAGCTCGCACTGATATCAAAGACTTCAACGGTGAGACGCCAGCGCACTGTGCCGCCAAGCAGGAGTCTCCTGCTGTGATCCAGGTACGAGCCCACAGGAGTGGACCGGGGTGGGTAATTAGCCTGGCACAACCTGACGTGAGCTTGCTGTATATTCTATATACAGGAACTCAGTATGGCAAGGCTAGTGGGTAATGTGGGCCAAAGATTATCCTACTACTATCTATGTACATTTTTACCATCACTACTGACATTATCACAAAATACTGTTTTGTCATACTGTATTCCAACATGAGCATTTGCTCTCTACAAATTTATAGTGGCCACAGCAGCTGCACACATAATATGCTGCTCCTTGCACCTTTCTCTTGATCAGTCACTTTGTGTAACCTGTAAAATATTTTTTGTGTGTAGCATACAGCATATCATAAATAATACAAGTCTGCTATAGCTTATGTCCCTCTCCATTCACCACTCGTAGGTTTTGTGCTCTCACCTGTGTTTGGGGGTGAATGAGCTGAACAAAAGTGGGGAAGCACCTCTGCATGTGGCCTGCCGTTTAGGCCGAGCGGAGGCAGTTAAATGTCTGCTGGGCGGTGGGGCCAAGTGTGATGTGGCTGGTGGCACTGGTTACCCCATTCACACTGCCATGAAATACATCGAGAAAGGGTAAGCCATTCATAATTTTCTTTTTATTAGGGTTAATGATGCAGCGGCAAGAATGTATGCTTTTGAAAGTTCCCTATTTTCTTTGTTGACTTCATCTTCTGATGATATTACCACTGCGTACAGAGACAGACTGCATGCTCTGGCATGGTAAATCAATTTCCTACCAATTTTTTATTTACAATCTATGTTTCCTACAGAGAAACCACATTTGATTGAAAAAGTAGGCTACAAAACATTCTTACTAATATTTACAAAAGGAATACAGACATGAATAAAAACCTAAGACGCACTAATATGATAAAACTAGAATCTTTGCAAACTAGTAAAACTGAAAAGGGCAGAAAACGCAGGAGAAAGGGCTGGAAAACTGGCAGAAGGGTTGGAAAAAGGGTAGAATTTTATTCACATTTGCAGAAGAAATCAAAATTAGCAGAATAAATTAAAATAAGCAGACTTTAACTCAAATTTGCAGAGAAAAATAAAAGTTGTCTAGAAATCATTTAATGTCAAGAGTTGGATTTTAACTCGCAAACCTCTGACAATGGGCCAAACTCTGTATAAATTGAGCTCAACTCTGAACATGCATATAAACCATTAAGGCCAGACTTCAAAAGAAGACATCACAAAGCTGACTTAATGAGTCACACTTGAGCTTACCTAGATGGAAGCCTTCAAACAAATCCATCACATTTAAAAACTATTAACAGTAGAGAAGAAATTATGACACCATGAGCATCAGGAGATGCTGCTGAATGTGTGGATACAAGTCTTTATAAAATTGAGCATCAGAAGACGATCCAAAAACATGCAAGAATTCTGTGTTTTGAGAAGAACAGTTTTGATGTGTTTTTAACATGGAAGAGAAGGACAGAGACGGACTGTTGAGGCTCTAATTCAAATTTGATAAATCACAGAGCTTTGAAAGTTACATTTTCTGAGAGAGGACAAAAATATCTACATTTCTTATGTATAATTGTGTACATGAATTTCACTCATCTACAGAATTATACATGAAAAATATAGATATAGGGCAGAAAGGGAAGAAGGCAAACATTTTAGTGGCTGCATGAAGATATAGTTTGTTTGGACCTGGGACAAAGGGCTTCAATTTGCTACAGTCTCCATTAGAAATGGTAAATGGTAATGCATTTATATAGCGCATTTTTGCACCCTTTTCGGGCACCCAAAGCGCTTTACATCATGCTTCCACTCACACACATTCACACCTGGGGCAGACAGAGATGGGGGCTGCCATACAAACGGCGCTCAACCTTCTCCGACCACCACCAAACACACCTCTACAGTCACACACATTCATACACCAGTGCTACGGACACTGGAGGCAAGGTGGGTTAAGTGTCTTGCCCAAGGACACAACGACAGTATGAACTGTGGGGCGAGCGGGAATCGAACCTACTACCTTCCGGTTGAAGGACGGCCGCTCTACCACTGAGGTTCATGTCCACTGCCGAAATGACACTGGAATAAACAGTCCCTGCAGTCCCTCCAATTTTTATTTTTTATTTAACCTTTATTTAACCAGATAAAAAAAAAAAAAAAAACTCATTGAGATTAAAATCTCTTTTTCAAGAGTGACCTGGCCAAGACAACAGTATTTACGTACAATTTAAAAACAAACAAGACATCAACAAAACAAATGATATTTACAGTCAATGTGTACAAGTTTAAAAGCAGTTACATTTTCCAAGCTCATTAAGTTCACGCTTCTTTAGAATAGATTTAAATTCTCCCAAAGTCACAAGCTCAGATAGATTTAGGTCTTTTTGCAGTTCATTCCATGCACAGGGGGCAGTTACTGAAATGCTGTCTTACCCAACTTCGTTCTGACTCTGGGAACCACCATCAGTATGTTCTTTTGAGAACGCAGAGCAAACTTTTGTTGTTTTTTACGCATGTATGTGCAGAGGTAAGGGAGGAGCCCAAGAATACATAAATGAAAATCAGAAAATGAGACAACCTGCAAACATACAGGGACGGAAACTCAGCTGTAGCATACATTGTACAATGATGAACACGATTTCCACAAAAAACGTAAAGCACAATGATAAACAGTGTCCAGCTTTTTTAAAAGACGATCAGATGCATTCATAAAAAGGAGATCTCCGTAATCCAATAAAGGTAAAAAAGTTGCAGAAATTAAACGTTTCCTGGTATAAACAGAGAAACAGGATTTGTTTCTGAAAAGAAAACTGAGCTTTAGCTTCAGTTTACGTATAAGATGCTCAATATGTTTTTTTAAAGGACAGATCAATAACAAAGCCTAAATACTTATAAGAAGAGACCATTTGGATTTCTTTCCATCAGCTGTTTTTATTTTTCGGAACAGAGAGTAGTCTTTTTTTCTATTTGAGAAAACCATAACTTTAGATTTGTCTGCATTTAACACTAGCCTCAGCTGATCTAGATGAGACTGAACTGCATCAAATGCAGACTGTAAGAAATCAAAGGCTTGTTCAATTGAAGGAGAGGAACAATGGATAACTGTCATCAGCATAAAAGTGAAAAAAATCATTTGACACATTTTTACAAAGATCATTCACATACAGTGCCTTGCGAAAGTATTCGAACTTTGCGTCCTTTTGCCACATTTCAGGCTTCAAACATAAAGATATGAAACTGTATTTTTTTGTAAAGAATCAACAACAAGTAGGACACAATCATGAAGTGGAACGAAATTTATTGGATATTTCAAACTTTAAAAAAAAAAAAAAAAATCTAAAAAATTGGGCATGCAAAATTATTCAGCCCCCTTAACTTAATACTTCGCAGCAAAAAGTGGTGCTACAATTACAGCTGTAAGTCGCTTGGGGTATGTCTCTATCAGTTTTGCACATCGAGAGACTGAAATTTTTGCCCATTCCTCCTTGCTAAACAGCTCGAGCTCAGTGAGGTTGGATGGAGAGCATTTGTGAACAGCAGTTTTCAGTTCTTTCCACAGATTCTCGATTGGATTCAGGTCTGGACTTTGACTTGGCCATTCTAACACCTGGATATGTTTAAATATGTTATGTTATATGTTATGGAATAACCTTGTTAAAAAGTTAAAAGTTAAAGTTAAAAAGATATGTCAAAGGTTCAGTTATAAAATCTTTTGACATTTTAAGAAAAAAAGGATTGTCTGGACCTGCAGATTTGTCTGTTCTCAGTCACTGGTCTGAAAACAAACGAGCCAATTGAGGAAGGTAATGGAGGGGACGATAAATGCCCTTTTTGTTCAAATAAAGTTTTTGTAATTGGATGCAATGTCTCATATAGACAACCTGATGAAACAAAATTTTTGTTAAAACAATTTTGTATTTCAGATCTATCCGTGAGAATAAGTAAATTTTCCACAATGCATGTTGGGAGTTCATTGGTCTGTATGTTTCCATAAGATGATTTAATAACTTTCCAAAATTTTTTGTGTTCATTGAGATTACTTGTGGTTTTAGACAAGTAATATTCAGATTTACTCTTTTTAATAAGGGAAGAGCAGTGATTTCTAAGTTGTCTAAAACTCAGCCAGTCAACCTGAGACTTTGTTTTTCTGGCCTTAGCCCAAGCATCATCTCTTTCTTTCAAAGGTTCAGACAGCTCACAGGAAAACCAGGGATTGTTGCGACCTTTTACTCTAAATTTGCAAAACGGTGCATGTTTGTTAATAATTTCAGACAAAGCATCATAAAAATATTTCCAAGCTAGTTCCACATCATTAATAAGAAAAATCTTTTTCCAGTCATAGATCCACAAGTCATAATAAAAAGCTTCTGCACGAAAATGTTTAAAATCCTGTTTAAACACAATTTGAGGTCTCCTTTTAATAATTTTGTTTAACAGTTTAACAGTTTGTTTGTCTAACAGTGGTGATAACACAATGGTCACTTAAATCATTGGCAAATATTCCAACAGCAGTATATTTATGCGGGACATTCGTATAAATTAGATCAGGGATGGAGGATTTTATTGGCTGTTTAAGATTTGGCCGTGTTGGATTACTGATCAGCTGTGTGAGATTAAAAGAATCACAAATTTGTTAAAGTTTAACATTGCTAGCTGTTCAGTTAATAAGGACAAAGCATCATTTGTTGCTGAAGGAGGTCTGTAACAGCCTACAACTGTGATAGAATGGCCCTCATAAAGTTCTAATTTTAAAGCAAGACATTCAAAAAAATATTTTTTCCTTGCGTAAAGAGCGAAACCAGCGCCTTTTCTGGGACGGTTACAGCGAAAAACATTGTAACCTTGGATAGCAATGTCATTATCGGTGATTGATTTTGTCAGCCATGTTTCAGACAAAACCAGAATATCAGTGTTCAATCTGTCAGCCCAGATTTTTACCAAATCTAATTTAGGGTGAAGACTTCTGACATTTAGATGAGCAATTCCAAGGCCACACTTAGCTTTAAAATCATCAGGAGTACTCAAACTGACATTAAAAGCAGCAGTAAAATAACACACTTTTTCTTTACAGAATTGTGTACCGGCATAAAATTGATTTTCTTGTGCCTTGTCCAGATGGAGGACCTACTGTAAAAAGTCAGTAACCAGTTGTATGGTTCATACAAGACACAAGAGTGCACAGTCAAAATATTTTCTGTAACCAGTAAAAGCCAGTTTGCAGGACTCCTATTAAAACTCAACTCATTAAAAAAGGTGTGATCCCAGTTAGTGACTTTAGAAACAGAAAAAAAACATAAGGACAACTTTGACATCCATATTTGATTTTTTTTTTTCCTCACATGCAGGGCTGGACTGGGACAAAAAAAAGGCCCTAGCATTTTTGCTCAGACCGGCCCACCACAATCGGTCAGACACAACCAACTAGTACACCATCCTTGCGGTCCCTGTAGATATGCATATCTACTGTTCCATTCCAAAAACCCCTACAAAGCTGAGAACTAAGTGCCGTGGACCAGTGCAAGTGGACCAGTGTACTCACTCTCTCTTGACAGACTCCCTGGTGATCAAAGGTTCCTCCCTGTCTCTCTCCTCCACTGCTAACTCAACCTGGCTTGACTATACATAAGGACAGAGAGAGAGAGAGGATTACAATTATTTGGAAGAGTTATTAAAAGTAGGGATGCACCGAAATGAAATTCTTGGCCGAAGCCGAAGCCGAATAATAATGAAATGCTTGGCCGAAGGCCCAATACCGAACGCGGTGTTTCACATTTTTTCCATTTATTTTGCCAATTTTTTCACCATTACAATAATTAAATAGTAAAAATTAGCTTTTTACTATTTTGTGTTGCTTTTAAGATAAAAAAATCAAATAACAAAAATACAATTTCAAAATATTTATTTAACTAACAATGAGCAATACATTTGTTATGGTATTTATTAAACTTTGTTAATGTAAGATAATAAAAAAATATTTAGTTCATGTTAGTATGAGTGCATTCACAATTTTAACAAGTAGGCCTACCACTTTTGATACTTTTTATTTCAAAAATTACAAATGTGATACTTAATTTTAATACTGTATTAGTAAATGTTAACATTAAGATTAATAAATGCTTTTAATAAGGGGTTTTCATTGTTAGTTAATGTTAAAAATAGAAACTACTCAAAGTGTTACCATAATCCAAAATATAAATAAAATCTTAAATTAATTTCCCATACAAGTATCCTACCTGCGTGCATCTGCGCCAGGTCGGGAAAGCGGCCTTGATTGGTCCTCCAAAATTCGAGAGGGTTATTGCTCCTGGGGATGGGGACTTCTGAGAAA
Organism: Perccottus glenii; assembly: GCA_024416835.2. Lineage (NCBI taxonomy): Eukaryota > Metazoa > Chordata > Actinopteri > Gobiiformes > Odontobutidae > Perccottus > Perccottus glenii. Next base: position 4,925,571 of record CM044549.2, on the reverse strand, counting down.
TACCCATCTAACTGTTGAGCGGTCGAGCTTGTTCTCTGTCTTGCAAATGGGTTATTCTCTTGGAGGATCTCATCGAACATGTCAGACAGCGAGACTGTGCGCGGCTCATCTGTAGTTTACTCTCTGCGCTGTTTTCATCTCCTGCGCTTTCCCAAATCCAACTCGGCCTGGATTATTTCTCGTGTGCGCATCTTTTTCCCCAAATCCAAGTAATGATCTTTATATCGTGGATCAAGCACAGTCGCGATGCAGTACAGGGGTTCTGAGTCTGACTGACTAAATCGTGAGCTGACAGCTTCTAAGAGCGCACTTTTAGTTGTTTTCACTCCGTGGTCTGTTTCACTTGAAGTACGTTTTTGCAGATGCACCCCGTCTGGACAATTCAGCAGAACAATGTCTGCAATCGGCCGTTTTTGCCTCTTTTTCTGACATTTTAAAGTGCTTCCACACTGCTGACATGTTTGCTGCATAAAGCCCGCGCCTCTCACTCTATGCGGGTTATTTGATTGCGTCATTAAAAACGCCATTGTTCGGCAAAATTTATTCGGCCTTTTAACTTATTCCGAAAGTGCGAAACTAGCACAGACTAGTTGTGATGCAGCAGGCCCAAGCGGTAGCACAGGCTAGCGCTTGGGCCTGTGCTACCGGTAGCACAGGCTAGTTGTGATGCAGCAGGCCCAAGCGGTAGCACAGGCTAGTTGTGATGCAGCAGTCCCAAGTGGTAGCACAGGCTAGTTGTGACGCAGCAGGCCCAAGCGGTAGCACAGGCTAGTTGTGACGCAGCAGGCCCAAGCGGTAGCACAGGCTAGTTGTGACGCAGCAGGCCCAAGCGGTAGCACAGGCTAGTTGTGACGCAGCAGGCCCAAGCGGCAGCACAGGCTAGTTGTGACGCAGCAGGCCCAAGCGGCAGCACAGGCTAGTTGTGACGCAGCAGGCCCAAGCGGCAGCACAGGCTCGGCATGATCTGGCCGGCCCAAGCGGTAGCTCAGGCACGGTGCGATGCAGCAGGTCCAAGCAGCAGCAAAGGCTTGGTGTGGTGCGTCAGGCCCAAGCCAGTAGTACAGGGCCCAGCAAGAGAAAAAGCCCACAAAGAACAGGGTATGGAATCCACACTTATTAAGATTACAAAATGTATTTATCAGATTGTAACTGCTTCAATAAAATATAATCTAAAACCATTTTAGATAAGTTAAAAACAATACACAACAGACACAAGACATTGCCATCATGCTGCCATCTTGGAACAACAATCAGGGACAAGAGTCCTGGTCCTGGGCTGGTCTTCATGTGGTCCTGGTCTAAATGTTTTGGGACTAGTTTAGATCTGTTTGTGGTCTAGGTCTGGGTCTAGGTTCTGGCCTTGGTCTGGTTAAGTCCTGGTGTTAGTCTGGATGCAGTCTGGGTCTTGTCCATGTCTTGATCCTAGTCTGGTTGTGGTCCGGGTTTTGGTCCTGGTCTTAGTCTGGATGTGGTCTTGGTCAGGTCTAGTCCTGGTTCTGGTCTGGTCTTGTCCTGGTTCTGGTCTGGTCAGGTCTTGGTCTGGTCTTGTCCTGTTTCTGACAGTGGGACTAACTCTATTAATGGAGCTCAACACTGAACATGTTTATAAACATTAAGGCCACACTTCAAAGGATGATGTCATTAGGCTGATTACTAATGAGACACACCTGCTCAAAGGCAGCCACCTGAAGACAGTTTTCCTTGGAGCAATATCGTCAAGGACAATATCATCAAGGACAAAAATCTATTCACATTTACATTTACATTTATTCATTAAGCTGACGCTTTTATCCAAAGCGACTTACATTGTTATAATGTAATTACCAGTGTTACAGCCACTGGGTTAAGTGTCTTGCCCAAGGACATTATGAACTGTGGGGAGAGCGGGAATCGAACCGCCTACCTTCCGGTTGAAGGACAACCGCTCTACCCACTGAGCTACTGCCGCCCCATTCAAAAATTAAAAATATTCAAAAATATTCAAAGATTACAAACATTAGAGAAGATCTGTTCGCACCGTGAGTGGCAAGAGACTCTGCTGAACGTGTGGATATATGAATTATGTAGTTTTGATTAGCACAATGAGCGTCAGTGGATGTATGAAAACTTAAAAAATATATATTTTGAGCAAAACAGTTTAGACATCTTTTAAGATGGGAGTTAATAGGAGGGAATGAGTGACATTCCGGGACTGTTGATGCTCTAATTCAATTTTTTTTTTGAATTTTTCGATTTGAAAAAATTTTGAAAAAATTTTTCTAAAAGAGGACAAAAATCTCTGTTTTTTATTGTGTGTATGTACATAAGTGCAATTAGAGGGACTGAAAAAGGCTCTAAAAGGCAGAAAGAGATTTTGAAAAAAGAATCCAAGGTGTGCATGCGCGTGCGCCTTCAGTTGGTATTCTGCTAATTGGGCTTGTAAGAATGGGTGCGGGGCATTGAAGGCTTCCTGTAACTCCCAGTCGGGACCTCAGAAGTTAGTACCCTGGTCGCAAAGTATTTCTACAGGTTTCCCACAACGGGTGATAAACCTTAGTACCATCAGTAGACCAACGGGTGGGCGGTTCGATATCCGCTCAAAACATAACATCCCGCTCTCCTTCACATTCTGTCGTTGTGTCTTTGGACAAGTCACTTAACCTAAATTGCCTCCAGTGGTGTTCCAGTTGTAACACTGGTAAATAGCTAAATGTATGTAAAGCGCTTTGAGTGCCTACTACAACGTAGGTGGAAAAGCGCTATATTAAAAAAAAAAAGGAGTCTGTGCTAATGCTAGACAGCATCAATATGGATGGCACGAGTTGTCAAGCATTTAAAGAGCAGGCCCCACTATTTTTTTTTTTTTTTTTATTACGGCGACCAACCTTTTACCAGCATGGGACCAAAGCAGTCAGTCAGTGGAGAGAAAAAAAAAGGTATAACCTGAGGTGAGATAGAGGCAGGTCGGCCATCTTTGGGTTGACTGGTTGTGCTCTCTGGAGTATCCAAAACGTTTGCATCAGCGCCGCAGTCTGTCTGTTGCTGGATGCTTTAGCTTGCTGTCTGTCTACCTGATGAGTAACCTGGTGACGGTATGCTTTGGGTCAAGGACTAAAGGATACCTGACTTAAGCTTCTAGGTCATGGTAGCGTCTGAGTCTACCGCCGACTCTGATGAGCTGAAGTGACTCGTCAAGCTCTGGGGCCAGTGTAAAAATACGGCTTGAGGTAGATACTGGTTTTCCAGCTGATCCGCACTGGATTTCATCATGAAAACTAATGTCTGTTTTGGAGACCTTTGAACACAGAGTTCTGCTTCTTTAAAATGTTCTGCTGTGAGGCTTTCTCCAGAAGAACTGGCTGCCCAGTGAAGGCACCTTGCACAAGGCATCTTTCACAAGGTCACAAGGAAGCTGTCAAACTGTTGTGCATCAGGCACTGGGCTGGTAGTTGCAGATGTAGCAAGACATGTTGTGGCTTAACACTGCTCTTCAACAAAGTCTTCACATTGGGCTGCTGGGGGTTCTGACCATTAGTCTTGTGGGAGCATCAGAAAAGGCGGTCAACAAGACTATTGAGCCTGGTTGGTGAGGTGTTGCAGTTGTTTACCCCTAGTGAGTTCATCTGCGGGGTTGTCACTTGACATCACATAACTCCATGCCCCCATGTCCGTTAGCGAATGGTTTTTGGCAATCCGCATGCCAACGAATACCTTGAAGTCGCAGGAATCTGTCCACATTACGACTGCATATCGGTAGGGTGAGCTCTCTGGTCAACAGGCTGGCGAGTTGTGCTACAGTTAGTGTTTCAAATAATTCCAACCTTGGTATGGAAAGCTGACGTTTAGGAGCCACTCTGGAACGTTCAGTTAGGAAAGCGACTTCCACATGTCTGTCAGTGTCCTCTATCCCAACCTTTTATGCGCCACGGACCGGTTCAATGTCAGATAATATTTTCACAGGCCGGTCTTTAAGGTGTGGCGGATTAATACACAAAATAAAATAATACACACGTGGACAAAATTGTTGGTACCCTTCGGTCAATGAAAGAAAAACTCACAATGGTCACAGAAAAAACTTTATTCTGACAAAAGTAATAATAAATAAAAATTAAAGCCGCAAGCGGCGATAAAGGCCCTCGCCTCCCCTGAGACCGCGGGGACACATGCACTCGGAGGATTGCATTTCGTGCTTTAAAGCGTAAACTTCACGGTAATGTCAAATAACCGGGCCTGTGCTACTGCTTGGGCCTGCTACACCACCTTGTAACCTAACTTTAGAGTTAAAGGTCTCCACAATCTCTGGTTTTCCTGGAAGCTGTCTGAACCTTTGGAAAATGGCTGCCTCTTCACAGACTCATTACGACCACAGCCACAAATGTATCAAAAAACAAATTGTTAATTTTTTTTGGCACACGTGTCTAGATGATACTCACCAAATTTGGAGCTGTTTAGATGAAAAGCCTTTAGACACAAGGGGTGCGATTTAGGTGGTCACGCATTCCACCCAACATAGTAGATTTCCTGTTGAGTTTACGATATGGCTGTAATAAACTTTTCAGTTTGCCCTGAGGTGTCCTATGGATGTACCAAGTTTCATTTTTCTACGTTGGAAAAAAGTTACTTTCACTTTCCATAGGCCCAATGTATTTTGACTTTTGTAGGGGTCGCCACTGAGTCATTTTTCGTATTTTCTTTTCGGCGACTTCAAATACATAAAGTTTTCGCCGGGCTTAAAGGCTGGGACCAATAAAAATTACTTTTAGTTGCACGTTTACTGGGTCAAATTGAGGATCATTTTGCAGAAAAATTATAATAAAAAAATATATACCAAATTATAATTAAAAAAATATATAACTCGAGCAAAAAAGTCTAGAAAAACGCTTGTCTATTTTACATACATGTGTTTAGCTCATTTTGCCCAAGTTTGTGTTTGTGGAATGAAGCAGCTAATTTCTGTGTTCTATTAAAAAAGAGGTGTATTTTAAGTCGGTTCGCATTTTCAATTCAAAATGGCCGCATTCCCGTGTGTGATAGGGTGTGGTCCCCATTGGCTTTTTTGTTCATAAGCCCATGGTGGATGTGTGTACCAAGTTTCATTTGCCTACGACAAACTAAAATTTTCACATCCCATTGACTTTTTGACATATTTGGGACGCTATGCTGGCAACACATTTATAGATAGGGGTGGTTGTCATTGGCTTTTATGCTCGTCATGACATAAGAGATCAGTGTACCAAATTTCATGTCTCTATGACAAACTAAATTCTTGGGTCCCATTATATGTTTGTAGGGGGCGCTGGAGAGCCATTTCTAAAGATAACCCTTTTATTTACATATTTTTGTGTTCAGGTCATGAATGTGCACAAACGCCTTTTTGGGTCCAACTCGATCCGAGAAGCCGTTTGAGAGTTAAGAGGCGTTTTATTTTCACAAAAATGGCCACCTCGTTACAGGCTTGCCACACCCATACCCGATAAGATATCAACAACAAAGTCACAACTTTGGTTGGCACATGTGTCTAGATGATACTCACCAAATTTGGGGCCATTTAGATTAAAACACAATGATTTGCATCTTTCTGCGCAAAGTGCGAATTTAGTGGCGCGCCTTTCACCCCACATGGCGGACTTCCTGTTAAGTTTAGGGTGTGACTGTCATTGACTTTTCTGTTTGCCCTGAGGTGTCCTATGGATATACCAAGTTTCATTTTTCTACGTTGGAAAAAAGTTACTTTCACTTTCCATAGGCCCAATGTATTTTGACTTTTCTAGGGGCCGCCACTGAGTCATTTTTCGTATTTTTTTTTTCGGGGACTTCAAATACATAAATTTTTTGCCGGCTTGAAGTCTGGGACCAATAAAAATTACTTTTAGTTGTTCGTTTACTGGGTCAAATTGAGGATCATTTTGCAGAAAATTATAATAAAAAAATATATACCGAATTATAAAAAAAAAATATATAACTCAAGCAAAAAAGTCTAGAAAAACGCTTGTCTCTTTTACATACATATGTTTAGCTTATTTTGCCCAAGTTTGGTGTCTGTGGAATGAAGCAGCTATTGTCTGTGTACTTTTAAAAATGAGGTGTATTTTAAGTCGGTTCACATTTTCAATTCAAAATGGCCGCCTTTCTCGTGGGTGATAGGGTATGGACCCATTGGCTTTTTTTGTTCATAAGCCCATGCCGGATGTGTGTACCAAGTTTCATTTGCCTACGACAAACTAATATTTTCACTTCCCATTAACTTTTTCCACATATTTGTGACGTTGCTATGGCAACACATTTATAGATAGGGGGTGGTTGTCATTGGCTTTTATGCTCGTCATGACATAAGAGATGTGTGTACCAAATTTCATCTCTATGACAAACTAAATTCTTGGGTCCCATTATAAGTTTGTAGGGGCGCTGGAGAGCCATTTCTAAAGATAACCCTTTTATTTACATATTTTTGTGTTCAGGTCATGAATGTGCACAAAGCGCCTTTTTGGGTCCAACTCGATCCGAGAAGGCGTTTGAGAGATAAGACGTTTATTTTCACAAAAATGGCCACCTCGTTACAGGCTTGCCACACCCATACCCGATAAGATATCAACAACAAAGTCACAACTTTGGTTGGCACACGTGTCTAGATGATACTCACCAAATTTGGGGCCATTTAGATTAAAACACAATGATTTGCATCTTTCTGCATGAAGTGCGATTTTAGTGGCGCGTGTTTCACCCCACATGGCGGACCTCCTGTTGAGTTTAGGGTGTGGCTGTCATAGACTTTTCTGTTTGCCCTGAGGTGTCCTATGGATGTACCAAGTTTCATTTTTCTACGTTGGAAAAAAATTACTTTCACTTTCCATAGGCCCAATGTATTTTGACTTTTCTAGGGGTCGCCACTGAGTCATTTTTGTATTTTTTTCAGGGACTTCAAATACATAAATTTTTCGCTGGGCTTAAAATCTGGGACCAATAAAAATGACTTTTAGTTGTACGTTTCCTGGGTTAAATTGAGGATCATTTTGCAGAAAAAATATGATAAAAAAATATATACCGAATTATAATTAAAAAAAATATAACTCGAGCAAAAAAGTCTAGAAAAATGCTTGTCTCTTTTACATACATATGTTTAGCTCATTTTGCCCAAGTTTGGTGTCTGTGGAATGAAGCAGCTATTGTCTGTGTACTTTTAAAAAGAGGTGTATTTTAAATCGGTTCACATTTTCAATTCAAAATGGCCGCCTTCCGTGTGTGATAGGGTGTGGTCCCCATTGGCTTTTTGTTCATAAGCCCATGGTGGATGTGTGTACCAAGTTTCATTTGCCTACAACAAACTAAAAATTTCACTTCCTATTGACTTTTTCACATTTTGGGGCGTTGCCATGGCAACACCATTACAGATAGGGGGTGGTTGTCATTGGCTTTTATGCTCGTCATGACATAAGAGATGTGTGTACCAAATTTTATGTCTCTATGACAAACTAAATTCTTGGGTCCCATTATAAGTTTGTAGGGGCGCTGGAGAGCCATTTCTAAAGATAACCCTTTTATTTACATATCTTTGTGTTTAGGTCATGAATGTGCACAAACGCCTTTTTGGGTCCAACTCGATCCGAGAAGGCGTTTGAGAGTTAAGAGACGTTTTATTTTCACAAAAATGGCCACCTCGTTACAGGCTTGCCACACCCATACCCGATAAGATATCAACAACAAAGTTACAACTTTGGTTGGCACACGTGTCTAGATGATACTCACCAAATTTGGGGCCATTTAGATTAAAACACAATGATTTGCATCTTTCTGCGCAAAGTGCGATTTTAGTGGCAGCGTTTCACCCCACATGGCGGACTTCCTGTTAAGTTTAGGGTGTGACTGTCATTGACTTTTCTGTTTGCCCTGAGGTGTCCTATGGATATACCAAGTTTCATCTTTCTACGTTGGAAAAAAGTTACTTTCACTTTCCATAGGCCCAATGTATTTTGATTTTGTAGGGGTCCCCACTGAGTCATTTTTCGTATTTTTTTAGTGACTTCAAATACATAAATTTTTCGCCGAGCTTGAAGTCTGGGACCAATAAAAATGACTTTTTCGTGCATGTTCACTGGGTCAAATTTAGGATCATTGGGTCGGAAGAAAAAAAAAAAAAAAAAATCCGAGCAAAAACAATAGGCCCTCCCGGTCATCACCGGCTCGGGCCTAAAAAAATATATACCGAATTATAATAAATTAAAGCATAGCGGCGATAAAGGCCCTCGCCTCTCTTGAGACCGCGGGGACACATGCACTCGGAGGAGTGCATTTCGTGCTTTAAAGGGTAAACTTCACGGTAAAAGGATTCTGAGGAGTTTTCTAAGACTCTAGCCGTGGCTCTGGAGGGCCTCCTCTAAAGGAAGGATCCTGGCAATTGGGAAATGTCATTTATTTCCCAATAGTTGCCTCTTCACAGACTCATTACGACCACAGCAACAAATGTATCAAAAAACAAATTGATAACTTTTTTTGCGTGTCTAGATGATACTCACCAAATTTGGAGCTGTTTAGATGAAAAGCCTTTAGACAGAAGAGTGCGATTTAGGTGGTCACGCATTCCACCCAACATAGTAGATTTTCTGTTGAGTTTACGGTATGGCTGTAATAATTTTTCTGTTTGCCCTAGGTGTCCTATGGATGTACCAAGTTTTGTATTTCTACATTGGAAAAATTTACTTTCATTTCCATAGAACCAATGTATTTTGACTTTTCTAGGGGCCGCCACTGAGTCATTTTTCGTATTTTTTTCGGGACTTCAAATACATAAATTTTTGCCGGGCTTGAAGTCTGGGACCAATAAAATGACTTTTAGTTGTTCGTTTACTGGGTTAAATTGAGGATCATTTTGCAGAAAAATATAATAAAAAATATATACCGAATTATAATAAAAAATATAACTCGAGCAAAATAGTCTGGAAAAACACTTGTCTCTTTTACATACATGTGTTTAGCTCATTTTGCCCAAGTTTGGTGTCTGTGGAATGAAGCAGCTTTTTCTGTGTACTTTTAAAAGAGGTGTATTTTAAGTCGGTTCACATTTTCATTTCAAAATGGCCGCCTTCCTGTGTGTGATAGGTGTGGTCCCCATTGGCTTTTTTGTTCATAAGCCCATGGTGGATGTGTGTACCAAGTTTTATTTGCCTACAACAAACTAAAAATTTCACTTCCCATTGACTTTTTCACATTTTTGGGACGTTGCTATGGCAACACATTTATAGATAGGGGTGGTTGTCATTGGCTTTTATGCTCACATGACATAAGAGATGTGTGTACCAAATTTTATGTCTCTATAACAAACTAAATTCTTGGGTCCCATTATAAGTTTGTAGGGGGCGCTGGAGAGCCATTTCTAAAGATAACCCTTTTATTTACATATCTTTGTGTTCAGGTCATGAATGTGCACAAACGCCTTTTTGGGTCCAACTCGATCCGAGAAGGCGTTTGAGAGTTAAGAGACGTTTTATTTTCACAAAAATGGCCACCTAGTTACAGGCTTGCCACACCCATACCCGATAAGATATCAACAACAAAGTTACAACTTTGGTTGGCACACGTGTCTAGATGATACTCACCAAATTTGGGGCCATTTACATTAAATTACAATGATTTGCATCTTTCTGCGCAAGGGGTGCGATTTTAGTGGCCGCGCGTTTCACCCCACATGGCGGACTTCCTGTTGAGTTTAGGGTGTGGCTGTCATTGACTTTTCTGTTTGCCCTGAGGTGTCCTATGGATGTACCAAGTTTCATTTTTCTACGTTGGAAAAAAGTTACTTTCACTTTCCATAGGCCCAATGTATTTTGATTTTGTAGGGGTCGCCACTGAGGCATTTTTCGTATTTTTTTTTCGGCGACTTCAAAAACATAACATTTTCGCCGAGCTTTAGGTCTGGGACCAATAAAAATGACTTTTCGTGCATGTTCACTGGGTCAAATTTAGGATCATTTGGTCAGAAAAAAAAAAAAGATATAAACAAATTCATAATCGGGCCTAAAAAAATATAACTCGAGCAAAAACAACAAGAAAAACGCCTGTCTATTTTACACACGTGTTTAGCTCATTTTGCCCAAGTTTGGTGTCTGTGGAATGAAGCAGCTATTTTCTGTTGTTTTAAAAAGAGGTTGTATTCTAAGTCGGTTCACATCTTCAATTTAAAATGGCCGCCTTCCTGTGTGTGATAAGGTGTGGTCCCTTTGGCTTTTTTGTTCATAAGCCCATACTGGATGTGTGTACCAAGTTTCATTTGCCTACAACAAACTAAAAATTTTCACTTCCCATTGACTTTTTCCACATATTTGGGACGTTGCTATGGCAACACATTTATAGATAGGGGTGGTTGTCATTGGCTTTTATGCTCCTCATGACATAAGAGATGTGTGTACCAAATTTTATGTCTCTATGACAAACTAAATTCTTGGGTCCATTATAAGTTTGTAGGGGCGCTGGAGAGCCATTTCTAAAGATAACCCTTTTATTTACATATTTTTGTGTTCAGGTTATGACTGTGCACAAACGCCTTTTTGGGTCCGACTCGATCCGAGAAGGCGTTTGAGAGTTAAGAGACATTTTATTTTCACAAAAATGGCCACCTCGTTACAGGCTTGCCACACCCATACCCGATAAGCAGAGGTGGGGGACTCGAGTCACATGACTTGACTCGAGTCTGACTCGAGTCACAATTTTCAGGACTTGGGACTTGCTTGATTAAAGTATGAAAATGACTTGACTTGACTTTGACTTGAGAAAAAATTACTTGAGACTTGACTTGACTTGAAGTGGAAGACTCGACAATGACTTGAACTTATAATTAATAAAACAGCAATAAAATAAATTTTAAAATAATAATTATTGTGACGTCAGCACCACTAATCAGCATATGTGAATTTAACGCTACATAATTCAAACCGCGCCAAACATGGAAGACAGTAAAGTTAGTCGAGCTCCACAAATAGTCTCATTTGGCTATAAGGACTTTGAACTGGACCGTGCCAATAAAAAAAGATTTGCCAGATGCAAAACTTGCAACGCAAGAATATCCGACACGACAACCACGACGTCAAATTTTATTCGACATTTCAAGAACCACAAGGAAAGGTAAGAAAGTCATCTATTTATAGTCAGTTTCACTAAGATCTATAATTAATTTAATGAATTAATCTTATTATGTTTGTCATAATTTAGCCTTGGTTGCATATTATGTTTTTTTCTTATTAGAAATGTGACCATTATCATTAATACGTCTCGTAAATAGATGTGACTTATCCTGAATTTTAATGTTGCTAGGCATCTTAAAATGAGTGTCCCGCTCCATTTATTTCATGTAGGCTATATGTCTGTATTAAATGTGCGCATTGTGTTTGTGGACTGCGTGTGGAAACTAAAAGGCATTGCGCTTATACCATACTGCATGACAGGCTAACACGGAGGCGCCAATGTGATCACTTGCGCCTTTTTTTTTTTTTGGTCATACAGACAAGAATAATTACAGCGCAATTAAATATTAGGCAGTTTTTCAGTCACAATAATTAGTTTATACCTGGACAATTGTGATGGCCAGAACTGCCTTTTGTTTTGGGGAATGAACAAGGAGAAAATGCCTTCACTGTTCCAAATTGCAATGAGGGTATTGGCTGTGCCTGCTTCAAGTGCACCTGTCGAGCGTGTGTCCAGTCATGGGGGGATTATTATGCGGCGCCATCGTTCACAGCTTAGTGCCATTGTCTTGGCAAACCTTATTTTCTGTAAATGCAACACATTTTAGACTATTTCAATTAAACTGAATTAGACAGATTGGATTATACATCTTAGACTTTAAATGTTTTGTGTAAACAACACAATTTAATTTTATTTTCAGATATTAATGTAGCACAGCTATGCATATCACATAGAGCAAAATGTATAATGAATAAGATACATTATGTAAGTTCATCTTTTCTGTGCAAAAATAAATTTGTATGGAAAAAAATGTACCATTGTATTGTACATTTGTTATTTGTACATTTTTACCTCTTTTTATTTTAGTACTGTGACTTGACTTGAAACTTATCCGGACTCGACTTGACTTGCTTAGGGTGAACCCTTGACTTGACTTGACTTGCTTGATTTATCGGAACTGTGACTTGAGACTTGACTCGAGACTTGATGGTTAAGACTTGAGACTTGCTTGGACTTTACCATGTGTGACTTGTCCCCACCTCTGCCGATAAGATATCAAAAAAAAAGTCACAACTTTGGTTGGCACGTGTCTAGATGATACTCACCAAATTTGCGGCCATTTAGATTAAAACACAATGATTTGCATCTTTCTGCGCAAGGGGTGCGATTTTAGTGGCCGCGCCTTTCACCCCACATGGCGGACTTCCTGTTAAGTTTAGGGTGTGACTGTCAGTGACTTTTCTGTTTGCCCTGAGGTGTCCTATGGATGTACCAAGTTTCATTTTTCTACGTTGGAAAAAAGTTACTTTCACTTTCCATAGGCCCAATGTATTTTGATTTAGTAGGGGTCGCCACTGAGTCATTTTTCGTATTTTTTTTTCGGTGACTTCAAATACATAAATTTTTCGCCGGGCTTGAAGGCTGGGACCAATAAAAATGACTTTTCGTTCATGTTCACTGGGTCAAATTTAGGATCATAGGTGGAAAAGAAAAACAAAAAACAAAAACAATTAAAGCCGCAAGCGGCGATAAAGGCCCTCGCCTCCCTTGAGACCGCGGGGACACATATATTCGAAGGATTGCATGTCGTGCTTTAAAGCAAATTTGGAGCTGTTTAGATGAAAACCCTTTAGCACAAAGTGTACGATTTAGGTGGTCATGTATTCCACCCAACATAGTAGATTTTCTGTTGAGTTTACGGTATGGCTGTAATAAACTTTTCTGTTTGCCCTAAGGTGTCCTATGGATGTAACAAGTTTTGTATTTCTACATTGGAAAAATTTACTTTCATTTTCCATAGAACCAATGTATTTTGACTTTTCTAGGGTCGCCACTGAGTCATTTTTCATATTTTTTTGGGGACTTCAAATACATAAATTTTTGCGGGCTTGAAGTCTGGGACCAATAAAAATGACTTTTAGTTGCACGTTTACTGGGTCAAATTGAAAATAATTTTTCAGAAAAATTATAATAAAAAAAATATATACCAAATTATAATAAAAAAATATAACTCGAGCAAAACAACAAGAAAAACGCCTGTCTATTTTACACACGTGTTTAGCTCATTTTGCCCAAGTTTGGTGTCTGTGGAATGAAGCAGCTATTTTCTGTTGTTTTTTAAAAAAGAGGTGTATTCTAAGTCGGTTCACATCTTCAATTTAAAATGGCCGCCTTCCCGTGTGTGATAAGGTGTGGTCCCCTTTGGCTTTTTTGATCATAAGCCCATACTGGATGTGTGTACCAAGTTTCATTTGCCTCGACAAACTAAAATTTTCACTTCCCATTGACTTTTTCCACATATTTGGGACGTTGCTATGGCAACACATTTATAGATAGAGGGTGGTTGTCATTGGCTTTTATGCTCCTCATGACATAGGAGATGTGTGTACCAAATTATATGTCTCTATGACAAACTAAATTCTTGGGTCCCATTATAAGTTTGTAGGGGGCGCTGGAGAGCCATTTCTAAAGATAACCCTTTTATTTACATATTTTTGTGTTCAGGTCATGAATGTGCACAAACGCCTTTTGGTTCCAACTCGATCTGAGAAGGCGTTTGAGAGTTAAGAGACGTTTTATTTTCACAAAAATGGCCACCTCGTTACAGGCTTGCCACACCCATACCCGATAAGATATCATAAACAAAGTCACAACTTTGGTTGGCACATGTGTCTAGATGATACTCACCAAATTTGGGGCCATTTAGATTAAAACACAATGATTTGGATGTTTTTGCGCAAGGGGTGCGATTTTAGTGGCGCCTTTCACCCCACATGGCGGACTTCCTGTTGAGTTTAGAGTGTGGCTGTCATTGACTTTTCTGTTTGCCCTGAGGTGTCCTATGGATGTATCAAGTTTCATTTTTCTACATTGGAATAAAGTTACTTTCACTTTCCATAGGCTCGATGTATTTTGACTTTTCTAGGGTCGCCACTGAGTCATTTTTAGTATTTTTTTCGGGACTTCAAATACATAAATTTTTCGCTGGGCTTGAAATCTGGGACCAATAAAAATGACTTTTAGTTGTACGTTTACTGGGTTAAAATGAGGATCATTTTGCAGAAAAATATGATAAAAAATATATACGAATTATAATAAAAAAATATAACTCGAGCAAAAAGTCTAGAAAAACACTTGTCTATTTTACATACATGTGTTTAGCTCATTTTGCCCAAGTTTGGTGTCTGTGGAATGAAACAGCTATTGTCTGTGTACTTTTAAAAAGAGGTGTATTTTAAGTCGGTTCACATTTTCAATTCAAAATGGCCGCCTTCCCGTGTGTGATAGGGTGTGGTCCCCATTGGCTTTTTGTTCATAAGCCCATGGTGGATGTGTGTACCAAGTTTCATTTGCCTACAACAAACTAAAAATTTCACTTCCCATTGACTTTTTTCACATTTTTGGGACGTTGCTATGGCAACACATTTATAGATAGGGGGTGGTTGTCATTGGCTTTTATGCTCGTCATGACATAAGAGATGTGTGTACCAAATTTTATGTCTCTATGACAAACTAAATTCTTAGGTCCCATTATAGGTTTGTAGGGGCGCTGGAGAGCCATTTCTAAAGATAACCCTTTTATTTACATATTTTTGTGTTCAGGTCATGAATGTGCACAAACGCCTTTTTGGGTCCAACTCGATCCGAGAAGGTGTTTGAGAGTTAAGAGACATTTTATTTTCACAAAAATGGCCACCTCGTTACAGGCTTGCCACACCCATACCCGATAAGATATCATAAACAAAGTCACAACTTTGGTTGGCACATGTGTCTAGATGATACTCACCAAATTTGGGGCCATTTAGATTAAAACACAATGATTTGCATCTTTCTGCGCAAAGGGGTGCGATTTTAGTGGCCGCGTTTCACCCCACATGGCGGACTTCCTGTTGAGTTTAGGGTGTGACTGTCATTGACTTTTCTGTTTGCCCTGAGGTGTCCTATGGATGTACCAAGTTTCATTTTTCTACGTTGGAAAAAGTTACTTTCACTTTCCATAGGCCCAATGTATTTTGATTTTGTAGGGTCGCCACTGAGTCATTTCGTATTTTTTTCGCGACTTCAAAACATACCATTTTCGCCGAGCTTGAAGTCTGGGACCAATAAAAATGACTTTTCGTGCATGTTCACTGGGTCAAATTTAGGATCATTTGGTCACAATAAAAATAAAAAAAATCCGAGCAAAAACAATAGGCCCTCCCGGTCACCGGCTCGGGCCTAAATATATATGAATGTTGAAAGTCAGACATTGCTTTTCAACCATGCTTCAACGGAATTATTTTAAAAAATAAACTCATGGAACAGGCCTAGACAAAATTGTTGGTACCCCTAACTTAATATTTTGTTGCACAACCTTTTGAGGCTATCACTGCAATCAGACGATTCCTGTAACTGTCAATGAGACTTCTGCACCTCTCATCAGGTATTTTGGCCCACTCCTCATGAGCAAACTGCTCCAGTTGATGCCGGTTTGAAGGGTGTCTCTTCCAGACGGCATGTTTCAGCTCCTTCCAAAGATGCTCAATAGGATTGAGGTCAGGGCTCATAGAAGGCCACTTTAGAATAGTCCAATGTTTTCCTCTTAACCATTCTTGGGTGTTTTTAGCTGGGTGTTTTGGGTCATTGTCCTGTTGCAAGACCCATGACCTGCGACAGAGACCAAGCTGTCTGACACTGGCCAGCACATTTCTCTCTAGAATCCCTTGATAGTCTTCAGATTTCATTGTACCCTGCACAGATTCAAGACACCCTGTGCCAGATGCAGCAAAGCAGCCCCAGAACAGAGCCTCCTCCATGTTTGACAGTAGGGACAGTGTTCTTTTCTTGATATGCTTCATTTTTCTGTCTGTGAACATAGAGCTGATGTGCCTTGGCAAAAGTTCCATTTTTGTCTCATCTGTCCATAGGACATTCTCCCAGAAGCTTTGTGGCTTGTCAACATGTAGTTTGGCATATTCCAGTCTAGCTTTTTTATGATTTGTTCTCAACAATGGTGTCCTCCTTGGTCGTCTCCCATGTAGTCCACTTTGGCTCAAACAACGACGGATGGTGCGATCTGACACTGATGATCCTTGAGCATGGAGTTCACCTTGGATCTCTTTAGAAGTCTTTCTGGGCTCTTTTGTTACGGGGCGCGGCAGTAGCTCAGTGGGTAGAGCGGTCGTCTTTCAACCGGAAGGTAGGCGGTTCGATTCCCACTCTCCCCACAGTTCATACTGTCGTTGTGTCCTTGGGCAAGACACTTAAACCCACCTTGCCTCCAGTGACTGTAACACTGGTAATGTAATGTAAGTCGCTTTGGATAAAAGCGTCTGCTAAATGAATAAATGTAAATGTAAATGTTACCATTCGGATTATCCGTCTCTTTGATTTGTCATCAATTTTCCTCCTGCGGCCACGTCCAGGGAGGTTGGCTACAGTCCCATGGATTTTAAATTTCTGAATAATACTGGCAACAGGTGAACGAGACAAGAGTCAAGACTGACAGATGTAATAGAGGGAATCCGGTCATTTTTCAAAATAAAACATTGTTCAGACTCTGATAATAAATAAAACGGAAATAATGTAAGTTATTTATTCTTTCTCTGCGGCCTGGTACCAAAGGACCCAACCGGGGGTTGGGGACCCCTGCTCTATCCGTAGGTGTCCAACGCTGCAATATCCCTGCTGAGATTCACAGAAGATGTGCAACTCTCTTGGGGTTGTGAAGGGCTGGGCTTGCGTATCAACTGCGAAGGCAGACGTTGTCCAGTTGTTGCAGTTCAGCGTCCCAATTCTGCCATGCAGTGACTAAGTCACTTGTTAGTAGAGGGTTGTCCCACTCATGTTTCCTGTTCCACAGTTGCTGGACAAGCACTTTGGCCCTTGTGGTGAATGGCCAATACCCATTAGATGTTCCTAATAGTGGCAGGGCTACTCTCGATGTTTTTGGACTTGTAATGCAAAGTGACACAACCAGCGCAGACCTAAAAGTGCGTTCACACCCAACGCAATTTGTGCGAATGACACAGCACAAATGATTTGCGCGAATCACATTGCGTCCAACGCTGCTTTCGCGCAAGTTGAAATATCTGAAATTTGGTGAAAATTCGCAGCACGTTAACCAATCAGGAGCTTGCTCTAGTAGTGACGTGCTCCGAACAGAGGTGGACCATAGAGGCAAAAATCCAAAACAACAATGGAGGACGAAGTTATCGGGGCAGCCTGTGGTATACAATACTACTTCGTCATTTTACAGAGCCAGGAATCTTAAAAGTTCTTGCTCGAAGGAAATTGAGTGAGGGGGGGTCGGAAACTCTGGTAAGTTGCCAAAAACGCCTTTTTAATTCTTTAAAGTCGTATATACTGAGCTAATTTGCCGTACTTTACAACTAGTTTTCCACAGACGTGTTTGTGTTTATCCAGAGAAAGTGTGCAGAAAGATCCTGAAGAACATGCATTTAAAGGAGCAGAGAAAAGAGATGGAGAAGAGAAGTGGGTTAGCAGCACAAAAGTGGAAGTACTCTGCGGTTCCGTTTTTCCTCAACCCCTAGTCTTCCCACGAGAGACAAGCGAGACAGGAGTGTGGACAAGTGAAGCCACACATGGGGATATGTGTTGTTTGTGACTGGTGTAATGGTCAAATGTTAACTTTTATTAATAATATAATGTGTATATATATATATATATATATATTGTCATGACAGAGCTGACTTTTGATGCCAATGAGCCTGGGTCCCCCCTGCGAAAACCTGTTGCTGCTTAAGCTTCCCCTGCCCCATCCACATCTGCTATATTTCAGATACAAACAACCCTGATGGTTTGTTAATGAGTTGATAATGCCTTTTTCATGTGGAGGATGAGCTCTTCTCTTAAATTTGGTCCCTTCTCTGCAGAAGTTACTGTCTTGGACGAAACAATTTGTCAAATTTCAAATACATGCATAAATCTATGAAAGCAGCACAGTTCTGCTTAATTTGGAACCCAACACTCTCTGTTCTCCTCTCCTTCACTTTAGGATTATTTTATTCCTGCTCAGAAATAGTGCATTAAGTTTTGTGTATAGTTTCATAATTCCATTTTTTAAAATAAATGTTTTGTATAATGACCAAAGGTTTTGATACTGTGCACAAAATCATTATAAATTATATTTGTCAAACATTTCAATATTTCAGACATTTCATTAATTTATTTAGAATGAAATAGAAGAAAGTTTATAATGTTCAGTTTTTAAGACCAGATTACTTATGGTAAACATTTGTTCATTTTTATTATTATATTGCAAACACATCTACAAGTACAGTAAGAAAACAGTTATTTATGATTGGACCAGTGTTGTAGTATTTTTCGCACCATAAGACGCACCCGACCATAAGACGCACCTGGTTTTTAGAGGAGAAAAATAGGAAAAAAAATATTCTGAACCAAATAGTGTAATAAAATATTTAATAAAGTATAACAGAATAATATTTGAATTATATGACTGGAGTGAAGGGCATGCGCACTGCTGTGTACTGTAACACCGCCTACCAGAGTATGTGAGCGGAGCTGAGCGGGAAGAATTTGCGCTCCACGCTCAAAGTATTTCATAATTACTCCACTCAAGCTCCGCTCTGGGTGTACTGTTGTCCGCTCCTCGCTCCCTCCCCCACTCCGTCCTTTTACGTCTCGCTCCGTTTTCGCTCCAGGGTATTTTTTATTTATTTATTTATTTTTTTAATAACACCAGTGTCTGATCAGAAGATGCATGTAGTGTAAAACGAATACGCAGTACTTTATATAAATGTTTGTGAAAGTACTAATAAAACAATACAAATGCAAAATATGATTAGAAACATTTTGAGTCCCCCTCCGTCTCCTGACAGTGGTTTGGTCCTGGGACTCCTGGCTCGTGATTGGTAATTGAGCGATAGTGAGCGTTCGAGCGGGGGCCCTCTGCCACTCTGCCACTCTGCCACTCTGCCACTCTGCCACTCTGCCAGTATCTCGGTGGACTACTGAGAAGCCTGGACACGGGCGGGGAGGGATGGCTCTGCAACTCGGAGCGGCAGTCTTATGGTGCCTGCGTCTTAAGTGCCTGCGGACCATAAGACGCAGGCACTTTTCCTCCCACTATTTGGTGAAGAAAAACTGCGTCTTATGGTCCGAAAATTACGGTAATGAGAAACAAGCCATGAGTCAGAGATTCTTTTTGGAGGCTGGCTCCATTTATTAAAGAAATAATGATACAACACAAATACAACACAACAAATAAGAGATGCAACACAATGTTATAAATACAATTGTTAATACAATATAACAGTTTTATATGCATAAAACTATATTGACTGTACTGATAACTGTTCAGAAGACTGTAGTTGTCCACATATTAATTACTCATAATCACACCGAATATAGACTGGAGACAGATGGACAGACTTGAATAGGGCATCAGTAGTTGGTGTCCTGCGGGAAATCACAGGTCATCGAACTGGGGCCGGGTCAGTGGGAAGTACCGCTGAAAGCGGCCGTCATCCAGGCGCAGCTCCTGGAGAAGTTTGTTAAACTCACGGAGCTGGGTCTGCCTCTGAAGCATCCGATGGACCCTCGCACAGCGTTAAATGTTTTTCAGTCCTCCAAAAGTAAATAGAGCACTGCTACTTTCTTTCCGATGACGCGAATTCGCATCTGTTGTTAAGCGATTTTCACACGCGAATGAAGTGAGAAAACTCAAAATGTTCAAGCGTCCAGCTACGCATTTCTGGGCTTGACTTTGCCGCCAAATGGACGTGACGGGTCCTTGTAATGTCCAACCCAGCCTGGTCTTCACTGCAGTTGGCCCTCTGAATGTGAATAGATATGGCGGTGAAAGGAGGTTTGTAGGTCTTGCAGAATTTTCTTCCCACATGAGATTCACACTGTAGCTCTATGCGACCATCTTCCCCTAGCTGCTTCAACATGCCAATCAAAGCCTGGACTCTTAGTACAAACGTCCTGAAACCTGCTGTGTCACTGGAAAAAATATGGGGCTCATCCATAAGCTCTGATATTCTTTGTAGTGCCAGGTGGTGAGGCTGACCATATTGCTGGATAAGAGAGGCCAACTTACATTAAAGACCAGGACAAGAGCGCTGACATATTACAAATGTGTATATTACAGATATTTTCTAGAGTTACAAAGGGAAGTCAAAGGCATTATGTGGCAATTAGCTTCAAGCCATTGGTCATTATACTATGGAATTTAGCAAACCGTGTCTCTAATTCCACTAAAAATTTCAAAAGACAGGAAAAAGTTGTTTGAAACGTACAATTCGAGGAGCAAAATGGCAAATTTGGCATTCGTTTTGCTCCTTATTTCTTTGCGTAGTCTAAGTCTCGCCAACAAGTAAACAAGTGAACTTTGGCAATCTATTTCTCTCTTTCGGGGTCTCTTTTCGTCAGAAGTTTCTCAGCTACCGCTCGTTAGGGTCCGAGCACAAAAAGGGTGCGGGGGGTGGGCGAGTCGAGGACTCTTCCGCCTTGCCTGCCTCGCCTGCCTCGCACTTGTGCAAGAGCCCTATTGTAACTGCTATAATTACACTGTGTGCACAATTATTAGGCTAGTTGTATTTTGGGGATTCATTTTGGCATTGTACAACTACAGTGCTCAAAATGTTAACAAACCCTCAAACCTGAACATTTAAGTAGTAAAAGTGAAGTTTTGGCTTATTCTTAATGGAATATCTACATGTACGCCCTTATTAGTGTGCAGAATTATTATGCAACTAAATGAAAAACAAAGATTTCCCCATCTCACTGGTTTATTGAGAATAAACAAACTCAAAATTGAAAAAATATAAATAAAACTGACTAATAAAGTCACCCTTTTTTTTTTCAATAAGTCATAAGCCTTTCATTCACAAAGTCAGTCAGTTTCTTGTCAACTTTTTGTGCAGCTGCAATCACAACCTCTTAGACACTGTTCAGAGAGGTGTACCTTCACTGTAAATTTCCTGCTTACGAGGGGCCCAAAAGTTCTCAATAGGGTTTAAGTCAGGTGAAGAAGGGGGCCATGTCATTAGTTTTTCATCTTTAAGGCCTTTACTGGGCAGCCAAAAATCTGTCTTCAGATATTTCTTGGCCCATTCTTGACGTTTCAGCTTATGTGTCTTGTTCCGAGGTGGTCGGGTTTCAGCCTTTCTTACCGTGGCCGTGTCTCTGAGAACTGAACCTCTCGTACTTCTTGGCACTCCAGGTAGGTTGCAGTTGGGGAATATGGCAGCACTGGAGGATAATGGGTTCCTGGTAGCTTCACGTTTGATTCTTTGCAAATCTTTGGTGGTTAATTTGCGTCTTTTCTTCTCAACACGTTTTTGCGACCCTGTTGACCATTTGCTGCAAAACGTTTGATGGTTCTGTGATTACGCCCCAATATCTTAGATAGTTCAAGAGTGCTGCATCCCTGTGAAAGACTTTTTACAATTTTGGACCTTTTTGGCCAATTTTTCCTGAGGAGAAAAATCTGCCTAATACTTATGCACACCTAGATATAGGGTGTTGATCTCCTTAGGCCACACCCTCCTTCGTTACACAAATACACATCACCTGATATGCATTAAATCCAATAAGGATTCATGTTTATACAGCTTGGAGTTGGAAATTATGTATTAAATGATGATATGGTCAAAATAATCACTGCCTAATAATTGTGCACATAGTGTATTAGGGCCCAAGCCCAAAAAGGCAAGGGGGGCAAGTCTTTATTTTGGATTATTATTAGAACTAAGCCACTAACCCGTGGAAAGGGACTATTGTATACGTTAGGATTATTTTCATTTTTATTATTAATTTTTGTCTTGGTTGTGGTCCAGGGTTTTGGTTCTGCACTGGTCTTGTCCTTGTCTTGGTCTGGATGTGGTCTGGGTCGGGTCTTGGCTTTGGTCTGATCTAGTCCTAGGTCTGTTCTAGTATTTGTAGGTGACTTGAGAGAATTGGTTCAATTATACAGTCAGGTCCATAAATATTGGAACATTGACACAATTCTAATCTTTTTGGCTCTATACACCACCATAATGGATTTAAAATGAAATGAACAAGATGTGCTTTAACTGCAGACTTTTAGCTTTAATTTGAGGGTATTTACATCTAAATCAAGTGAATGGTGTAGGAATTACAACAATTTTGTATGTGTGCATCCCACTTTTTAAGGGCTCAAAAGTAATGGGACAATTGGCTGCTCAGCTGTTCCATGGCCAGGTGTGTGTTATACCCTCCTTATCCCATTTACAAGGAGCAGATAAAAGGTTCAGAGTTCATTTCAAGTATGCTATTTGCATTTGGAAATTGTTGCTGTCCACTTTCAATATAAGATCCAAAGAGCTATCAGTATCAGTGAAGCAAGCCATCATTAGGCTGAAAAAACAAAACAAATCCATCGGAGAGATAGCAAAAACTATAGGTGTGGCCAAATCAACTGTTTGGAACATCCTTAAAAAGAAAGAACGTACCGGTGAGCTCAGAAACACCAAAAGACCTGTACGACAACGGAAAACAACTGTGATGGATGACCGAAGAATTCTTTCCCAGGTGAAGAAAACACACTTCACAACAGTTGGTCAGATCAAGAACACTCTCCAGGAGGTAGGTGCATGTGTGTCAAAGCCAACAATCAAGGAAAGACTTTACCAAAGTGAATACAGAGGCTTCACCACAAGATGTAAGCCATTGGTGAGCCTCAAAAATAGGAAGGCCAGACTAGAGTTTGCCAAACATCTAAAAAAGCCTTTACAGTTCTGGAACAGCATCCTATAGACCAATGAGACCATGATCAACTTGAGAAGAGTATGGAGAAGAAAATGAACTGCTCATGATCCAAAGCATACCATCTCATCAGTGAAACATGTGGTGGTAGTGTCATGGCGTGTGCATCTATGGCTGCCAATGGAACTGGTTCTCTTGTATTTATTGATGCTGTGACTGCTGGCAAAAGCAGCAGGATGAATTCTGAAGTGTTTTGGGCAATATTATCTGCTCATATTCAGCCAAATGCTTTAGAATTGGACGGCGCTTCATAGTGCAGATAGACAATGTCCCGAAGCATACTGCGAAAGCAACTAAAGAGTTTTTTTAAGGGAAAGAAGTGGAATATTATGCAATGGCCAAGTCAATCACCTGACCTGCATCCGATTGAGCATGCATTTCACTTGCTGAAGACAAGACTGAAGGGAAAATGCCCCAAGAACAAGCACTAACTGAAGACAGTTGCAGTAGAGGCCTGGCAAAGCATCACCAGGGATGAAACCCAGCATCTAGTGATGTCTATGCGTTCCAGATTTATGATTGTTAATACAGGGTACCCGCGGGGTCTTAAAAGCATTGAAAAAGTCTTAAATTTGATAATCTAAAATTAAGGCCTGAATAGCCTTGAATTTGGTATACAAAGTCTTGGATTTTGTTACAAAGATCTTATTTTTATTTTTTAACTTTTCCTAGGATTAAGTTTATTATGTAACAAAATGAACTGTTACTAGTGTAGGCTAATTTAAAATTTTTGCAGCGTAATTTTGAGTGCACCTCGCGCTCCACGTCAGGGCCGCGGGAAGTAATTTTGAAATGGGGGTGCTGTGAATTTTTTTTTTTTTTTTTCCGACAAAAAACACACAGACATCAGTTCTCAGATATGCGCAATGCGCTATTAATCTGAAGCAGAATCAGAAATAATAGTTTAATAATCGAAAGAAAACTAAATAATTACTTCCATTACAATTTCAGATAGCCTATACATACATGCAACTTATTTAGATACTACAAATAATATTACAACAAAATATAATATTAATCAAACTTCACAATAACGCTAAAACAATGCAATCGATTTGGTCAGCTGGCTTGAGTCACTGCACGTTTATGTCACACGCAACTCTATTAACTCCAGAATCTTTTTACGCACACCACAAGGAAATAATCTCTGACTATTTAAGCAATTTGTTTATTGAACAGTTCTCCACATCCATTACGCAAAGAACACACGAACAAAATAATACTCCATCTCCATCCCCACCACCTTACAAAAATACTATAGTGTACTACTTACAATTGCTTGGCTAGTCAAAGCTGATCCCACACTTGTTGCCAAAAAAATAAATGTTACAAGCGCGGCAGCACCATGCTCTTACCTGAGCTACATGCAGACGGGGTGCCCTGGTTACAGGTGTCCAAATGTCGAGGTGCGCTCTGGGGTCGTGGAGATAAAGTCTCTCATGAGGGGACGAATGTCCAGGGAGTTCAGAATGTCTGTGTTGGTATGCATCAGTGAAAGGTGTGCGAGTCTTTTCTGGGTCATGGTGCTGCGTACCCATGTCTTCAAAAAACGCAAGCCGGAGAAAGTGCGTTCTGCCACGGAGATGGGTAGGCACCATAGATAGTATATATAATGGATGATATCCGCCCATTGGTCCCCTATTTCCCGAAATAACCTCAAAGTCCGGGCGAAAAAATGGCGGTTACATCCGGACATTTTAGACTCCTTCGTCAGAGGATGTTACTAAAATGGGCAAAGGGAGTGTTGCCTCGTAAGCCCGTGCGTGGGTAATTACGCCCACTCCGCTGTAGCCGAGGCTAAGGCAATTGCTAACTTGTTGCTAACCTGTTGCTAACACCAGGCTAACGCAAGTGTAGCTTCCCACCCGAGATTTATGACCACACTATGTATCTCTCTATAATATGTTATATAGTTAACAAGGCTTTCGAATAATGCTTGTGGTATGTAGCTATAATTTAGCATGCTAATCTAACTTTTCTATTGTATTGTTTAAAATATGGAAAAGGTCACTGTTCAAATTGCTCACTCCCAAGAGCCCACTGCCCAGACAAGTGCAGTTACACATTACTTTGGATACTATATTTTACTTAGTTATAGCCACGTTATACATCACTCTTGTAGTTTTCACGATGGACCTGCCCTCTGCTTCTGCACCTGGAAACATCTGTTAAAACATCTGCAGCAGTTTTTGTAGTTTTTGATTTTATACCACTAGATGGTAGATTAAATTATAAGCAAGGCATGCCCATACTTAAAGCAGAAAAAGTTTAAAACTGTAAAACATGATACAATACATTTTATTGAAAATAAAAAGTGCAAATGAATTGTAAACAGTTTTTTTAATGCTCAAGTGTGTAAAAGGTATCACATATTTGTGATGCAGTTCCAAAAGGTTTGAGAAGCAACAAACGAAGCCTTGTCCCATCAGGTTGTAAGGGTGAAGGTGGACGTGGCGAGGATGTGATGAGGAGTTTTAAATTACTGCTGCAGGACGGGACCCTGTGCAAAGTCAGACAAAAAAATAAATCACAAAACAAATTCAAGTTGGCCTGTCTTGGTTGAAAGCCCAATCACCACAACCAGGTGCAGTGTGCCTTGAGTGGGAACATAAAAGATGGGACAACAACTGTTAAATAAAATGCACATCCAGAAACAGGACATAAGGATTAAAATAATAGCACAAGACAATACAGAACATGTAAAAATACAATGAACTAGGGTGAGAGGAACATAACAGAGGAAATTATTCTGCCAACTCTTAAAAACAAATCCTGTTATCAGACATATTCCACCGATGATGTAAACTATTGCACACAGACTCTCTGAAATGTACTTACACCCCGTTCATGCAGGCTCTAAGACATATAGAAAATGGTCTAATCAAGTTCAATTCATTTCCCATTTAAGGTTTGCATGGCCACAAATGTACATGACATACATAATATTTACACTTTGACACTCAACACTGTCATTTGACACATTATTAACATTCTCAACCTCTCAACCAACTTACCTGCCGTGACTGTCTAGGCTTTGGATGTTTGTCTTTTGAAAAAAAGAAATTGGTGGGCACGCTGTGCTTGTCGAGCAAGTCAAGTCCTTCCCTGTTAAAAGAGACATAAAGAAAAGACATTATAGGGCATTGTAGCTACTTTATTTAATGTATTTCTTGTAGAATCACAGTTGTACATATTTTTTATTTAGAGCATTCCTGTATCAACGAGTTGTGTCCATGGCCAACTTGACACCACAAAAGTAATAGTAATCTATGGCGCGCCCTCGCAGGAAGCAGTCTGTATCAGTACTTTCCCACTATGTCCACTGGTTCTAACTGGTTTCAACAGGTGAGTGAGTAGGTGTCTAATCTAGGTGCAATGTAGCAAAGTGAGCAAATAACAAGTGTAAAAGTGCATCTCAATAGAAAAATACTAACAAATTGATAGAATAAATAGATTAGAAAAACAGCTTTCAGTCAGTCTGAAGTTTCTTTTCGAGCTTCCAAATAATGGAATATTATTCCAACTACCATCAGAAAAATTAATTTAACTGGATTATTTCACTCTCTTTCAAAAATGTGGCTTTTCAGATCAGACTTGTCAGTATTAAACCCCTCTATGCCCTGATGTTTTAACAACTTCTGTTTCTCTTTGCTTAATAAGATGTCTGTAGTGTACTATGTTTTCTATTTGTCCTTTTACATTTTGAATTATTTTTGTATTTTATTTGTCTCCTAATGGCCTGCATGTAATTAATGATGTTTCTGATAAAGCTGCTGCTTGTGACTCACAGCAGTTCTGCAGTTCTACAATAACCCATGTGGACTAATGTTATTATACAGTTGTACTGTTGGTCAGTATGTACTGTCCTTGTAAGAAAGATAACACAAAGCTTTGGGTACCCTCAAATCAGTGCAGAAGCAATCCATCTCAAAGTGTTGACTGCACAACCGACTGGAAGAGGTAGGAGTCCAGTTCTGTCTCCTCATCTTCAACACCCACTGGTCCAGTCTGTCTGGATTAAACAAACATACAAAAACACAATAGGTGTTAGTATGACCTTAAAAAGGTTACCAAACTTGTACTGTACATATAGTGTTACAATAACAACTGCAGGTTAGGGTAGATAACAACAGGGCTTCACATAAACAAAATATCATGGTCATAAGCTTATAATAATTTCTCTTAGACTAAGTGACTAAAAAAAGATTATGTTTTAACATAAGCTATGTACATATGTTTACATTACCAATTTTTTAAGCCCAGATTTATACATATTAAAAAGTAGTTTATACCTTAGATGTATTGAATGTAAATGAAAAGTGTTAACAGCACTAGGTAGTTACCAAGTTGCGCTCAATCATTTGCACGTTATATGTCAAAGCCATAACATACTTAATTCGATCACTTAGAAACATATTACAGCTATCATGAATAAATCTATTGTTTTGATGTTAAACTATGTTTAATAGCCATGTACGCAATGCAAATAGTGTTTGGATTTGAGCAAGAAATGACATGATATATTGTATATCTGGATCTATTTTTTAAAGCAAAGCCAGTAAAAATAAATTTGAACAGTATTATGATTAACATCTAATTCTAAATTACCGTACTCGATGTACGGTAACTTAGAATTTATGTGGGTTTTGAGCTGTGTTAGATGGGGAAAAGTTGGTAGCTAGGCTAAGTAGCTGAGTAATGCTATATATTTACCCGCTAAAGAGCTCTTAAAACCATCCATAAAACCAAAAAAATTGTATTACTCACCGAAAAAACTAAAGACCACACTTCTTGGAGAGTCTGTTAGTACAGCCAACAGCAAGGCAAGCCATTTCAACAACGTTCTTCTCAAATACTCAGAGAACAGCCGAGGGTCAGGAACAGAAGCCTAGCTCCGGGCAGCTCCGTGATAGCTAACTAGCCACTTGTTAGCCAGCTAGCCACACGACGTCAAGTGTGGCTCGGTGATTGACACATGCCCACCGACGTAGCCACACCCAAATTTATTCACAAAACTACACTTTTCAGATAGCATAAACGGACGTAATAATCAAAAATTCACCCCCCCCAGAGTTGTCACATAGTAAAAACTTAGCTCTAGAGACAGGAGCCATCTTTTGTACCAGGCTGTAAACATGATTTTTACACCTGTAAAGTCGTCATTGGGTTTCTCCTTATATTTCCGCTTTTGGAGCCTGCCCTCTGGTGGACGGCTGTATATCGCTGGATTTCGCGGTAAATCTCCGTATGGCGGCGCCCTTACGCAACGACCATTTGAGAGGTACCATGGGAGAGGCTTGGTAGGCACAGACATAACTCGATCAGATTTTCTATCTCTGAAAACATGGCTCTTGTTTGTGGCTGGAGCTTTATCAAACATGATGCTACATATTGGACTGTGACACACATAAACCCTCTGTCTTTTGTGACATCGGCAAGCTGCTTGGCGATGCTTGGCCCAAGCATTTTGAGCTGGAGTTCAAGGCGGTGACCTGCCTGCCTGACGTTGACAACGTAACTTCCGAACCTGTGTTGATTAGGCCTCAAAATATGAAATTAAAATCCAAAAGAATACGTAATAGCCTACGTGTGTCAAAATCATTTTATAAAATATTCATAAGGAATTTATAAATTGTGCAAAATATTTTAATAGGCCTACATTTTTTTTAACCTCCCTCTCGTCACTAGGGGGTGCTGCAGCACCCCCAGCACCCCCACTTCCCGCGGCCATGCTCCACGTCATAGCAGTAAGCGTGAAAGCTCGCGCACCCTTTACTATGGTTACTAGGCAAGTGAGGTAAATTACAGAACAAGATAGTAGCTAGCCTAGTTTGTCGGCTAAAATGGGAAAGTGTCGGTTTAATTATTATTGGCCCGTTCTGTGCACCGCAGATCTCTTCGTTTACTGAAACAGCTCTGACTATCAATGATGAAGACATTTCTACAATAGAAATGCCACCACAGCCAAGGAACATTCTATCGTACTGTGGCTCGACACCAACTCTGCGGGCAGATTAATTGGCGTTTTTTTGAGATGCTGCAGCAGGAGCATGCAGAGCATTTTGGGGGTGCTCAGCTGGCAGTGGTGGGGAGTTGTGGCCTGCATTCTCTCCATAATGCTGTCAAATGTGGATTCACCGACTCGCATAAGCTACAAGCAGAAGTTGACAGAACTTGAGAGCCTGGGCGAAAAAATTGCAACCAAGGCAGCAGAGCTGCGACGGCTGTAGTGTTCAACACCAAGTTCAAATCTATTTGTTTATTACAAATCAAATGTGTTACGCTGTTGCGTATGTACTAAATATAACTGATAATTTAAATAAAATGTTTTATTTATTCAAGTAGCCTACTTGTACATAATTATTTTCTAGGGTTCAAAATGTATACAGATTTGACATTTTCCCCTCATACTTCTATCAGAATGGGTACGAAGTTGGCATTGAATTTCATTTAAAATGGTAATAAAAAGGTCTTAAAAAGCCTTGAATTTCATTTGGAGGATCCTGGGGGTACCCTGTAATATGTCCCATTACTTTAGGTCCCTTTTAAAAAGTGGGAGGCACATATACAAACTGTTGTAATTCCTACACCGTTTACCTTGGATGTAAATACCCTCAAATTAAAGCTAAAAGTCTGCAGATTAAAGAGCACCTCTTGTTCGTTTTATTTCAAATCCATTGTGGGGGACCAAAAAGATTAGAAATGTGTCGAGGTCCCAATATTTATGGACCTGACTGTAGGTATTAGTTTGGAGGCAGTGGAGCAGCCTGACAGTTGAATTTTTCTTGTGTTAATAAAGCTGAATTTAATTAAAATGACAAAAAAATAATTTGAAGCCTCATGTTCTCAAGGAGCACCTGTCATTTACACTTTTTGAGAGTCATGAAAGTCTTCTAGTGCTCTTATGTCAGGATGAATTAAAGACTATAGACTGTATATAGACTTTGTGTTTTATATTTGTTAGGTGTGTGGTGGAGATTCTCAAAGCAGATGGTGGTCAGCTGCAGGCAGAAGATCCTGTGTATGGAGGAACACCACTCCACTGGGCCAAAACTGCTGAGGTAAAAACTCCTGGGCATCTCTGTTAAGTAAAGCAGTGGTTCTCTTTTTTTGTCTTGTGTACCCCCGGGGCTATTATGTCATACCATGAGTTCCCTTCATAAGATGATTCTTCAAAAAGTGTTTATGGGCCACATACACTAATCAGACATAATGTCTGTTTGGATACTATAAAACAGAAATGAATAGTAACATAACTGACTGCCATAAAACTGTCAATTCAAAGGTGAAGTCTGAACCAGCTAATTTGAAGAGACTAAAGACATTGAAAATAAGGTAGTTATTGTAGTTATTGCTACTGACTGAAACTACTGACCTGGAAGAGTATTTTTATTCTAGGACAGTCACTACATGACACAGGCCAGGGCTGTTCAACTTCAGTGGAATTATTGAACAGAGAATGATTGTCCCTCCCTCTTGCGACCCAGGGCTGGTGCCAAGGTTAAACTGTGCTTCCATCTCAGTTCAAGAAGCCTGCCAATGTATATGTTATGGATATCTATGTTTTTAGGTGGTGCCTAAATTCAAGTGTATGGCAATATTGTGCTGTCGTGGCAGTTTTTTTCCTACTATTGTGGAATTACAAAACAAAATTTAGTTTTCGTTAACGTTTAGTACCTCCTAATTAGCAATCATTTGCAGAAAAAGAATAATAATTTAAAGCCGCAAGCGCCAATAAAGGCCCTCGCCTCCCTTGAGACCGCGGGGACACATTTTCCAAATGTGCATTTTCCAAATACATTAATTTTTCGGCAGGTTTTAATTTTGTGGCCAATAAATTTGACTCTTCAGTGCACATTTACTGGGTCAAATTGAGGATCATTTTGCAGAAAAATTATAATTAAAAAAATATATATAACTCGAGCAAAAACGACAAGAAAAAGCGCTGTCTATTGCACACACGTGTTTAGCAAATTTTGCAAGTTTTGTGTCTGTGGAATGAAGCAGCTATTTTGTGTTGTTTTTTAAAAGAGAGGTGTATTCTAAGGCGATTCACATCTTCATTTCAAAAATGGCCGCCTTCCCGTGTGTGATGGGGTGTGGTTTTTTGTTCATAAGCCCATGCTGGATGTGTGTACCAAGTTTCATTTGCCTACGACAAACTAAAATTTTCACTTACCATTGACTTTTTCCACATATTTGGGACGTTGCTATGGCAACACATTTATAGATAAGGGTGGTTGTCATTGGCTTTTATGTTCGTCATGACATAAGAGATGTGTGTACCAAATTTCATGTCTCTATGACAAACTAAATTCTTGGGTCCCATTTTAAGTTTGTTGGGGGCGCTGGAGAGCCATTTCTAAAGATAACCCTTTTATTAGGCCCGAGCCGGTGATGACCGGGAGGGCCTATTGTTTTTGCTCGGATTTTTTTTTTTTTTTTTTTTTCTTCAGGCCCGAGCCGGTGATGACCGGGAGGGCCTATTGTTTTGCTCGGATTTTTTTTTTTTTTTCTTCCGACCCAATGATCCTAAATTTGACCCAGTGAACATGCACGAAAAGTCATTTTATTGGTCCCAGACTTCAAGCTCGGCGAAAAATTTATGTATTTGAAGTCGCGAAAAAAATACGAAAAATGACTCAGTGGCGACCCTACAAAATCAAAATACATTGGGCCTATGGAAAGTGAAAGTAACTTTTTCCAACGTAGAAAAATGAAACTTGGTATATCCATAGGACACCTCAGGGCAAACAGAAAAGTCAATGACAGTCACACCCTAAACTTAACAGGAAGTCCGCCATGTGGGGTGAAGCGCGGCCACTAAAATCGCACTTTGCGCAGAAAGATGCAAATCATTGTGTTTTAATCTAAATGGCCCCAAATTTGGTGTGTATCATCTAGACACGTGTGCCAACCAAAGTTGTGACTTTGTTTTGATATCTTATCGGGTATGGGTGTGGCAAGCCTGTAACGAGGTGGCCATTTTTGTGAAAATAAAGCGTCTCTTAACTCTCAAGCGCCTTCTCGGATCGAGTTGGACCCAAAAAGGCGTTTGTGCACATTCATGACCTGAACAAAAAATATGTAAATAAAAGGGTTATCTTTAGAAATGGCTCTCCAGCGCCCCTACAAACTTATAATGGACCCAAGAATTTAGTTTGTCATAGAGACATAAAATTTTGTACACACATCTCTTATGTCATGACGAGCATAAAAGCCAATGACAACCACCCCTATCTATAAATGTGTTGCCATAGCAACGTCCCAAAAATGTGAAAAAGTCAATGGGAAGTGAAATTTTTAGTTTGTTGTAGGCAAATAAAACTTGGTACACACATCCACCATGGGCTTATGAACAAAAGCCAATGGGGACCACACCCTATCACACACAGGAAGGCGGCCATTTTGAATTGAAAATGTGAACCGACTTAAAATACACCTCTTTTTAAAAGTACACAGAAAAAGCTGCTTCATTCCACAGACACCAGACTTGGGCAAAATGAGCTAAACACATGTATGTAAAAGAGACAAGTGTTTTTCTAGACTTTTTTACTCGAGTTATATTTTTTTATTATAATTCAGTATATATTTTTATTATAATTTTTCTGCAAAATGATCCTCAATTTAACCCAGTAAACGAACAACTAAAAGTCATTTTTATTGGTCCCAGACTTCAAGCCCGGCAAAAAATGTATGTATTTGAAGTCCCCGAAAAAAAAAATACGAAAAATGACTCAGTGGCGGCCCCTAGAAAAGTCAAAATACATTGGGCCTATGGAAAGTGAAAGTAACTTTTTTCCAACGTAGAAAAATGAAACTTGGTACATCCATAGGACACCTCAGGGCGAACAGAAAAATGTATTACAGCCATATCGTAAACTCAACAGGAAATCTACTATGTTGGGTGTATGCGTGACCACCTAAATTGCACCCCTTGTGTCTAAAGGCTTTTCATCTAAACAGCTCCAAATTTGGTGAGTATCATCTAGACACGTGTGCAAAAAAAAGTTATCAATTTGTTTTTTGATAGATTTGTGGCTGTGGTCGTAATGAGTCTGTGAAGAGGCAACTATTGGGAAATAAATGCCATTTCCCAATTGCCAGGATCCTTCTCAACAGAAAATGTTGGGTGGAATACATGACCACCTAAATCGTACACTTTGTGCTAAAGGGTTTTCATCTAAACAGCTCCAAATTTGCTTTAAAGCACGACATGCAATCCTCCGAATATATGTGTCCCCGCGGTCTCAAGGGAGGCGAGGGCCTTTATCGCCGCTTGCGGCTTTAATTTACATATCTTTGTGTTCAGGTCATGAATGTGCACAAACGCCTTTTTGGGTCCAACTCGACCTGAGAAGGCTTTGAGAGTTAAGAGACATTTTATTTTTACAAAAATGGCCACCTCGTTACAGGCTTGCCACACCCATCCCCGATAAGATATCATAAACAAAGTCAGAACTTTGGTTGGCACACGTGTCTAGATGATACTCACCAAATTTGGGGCCATTTAAAACACAATGATTTGCATTTTTGTGCGCAAGGGGTGCAATTTTAGTGGCCGGCGTTTCATCCCACATGGTGGACTTCCTGTTGAGTTTAGGGTGTGGCTCTCATAGACTTTTCTGTTTGCCCTGAGGTGTCCTATGGATGTACCAAGTTCTGTATTTCTACAGAACTTTACTTTCACTTTCCATAGGCCCAATGTATTTTGACTTTCCTAGGGGTCGCCACTGAGTCATTTTTCGTATTTTTTTTTCGGGGACTACAAATGCATACATTTTTCACCGGGCTTGAAGTCTGGGACCAATAAAAATGACTTTTTGTGCACATCTACAGGGTCAAATTGAGGATCATTTTGCAGAAAAAAAAAAAAAAAAAACTTGAGCAAAAACAATAGGCCCTCCCGGTCATCACCGGCTCAGGCCTAATAATTACTCAAGCAGATTGGTTTTAAAGCCGCACACGGCAATAATCGTCCCTCACCGTTGCTACCCAGTGCGGGTGCCGGGGTTAAACTATGTTGCTATCAAACGGGGTTCTTTAAGAAGGCCGCCAATGTTCATGGATATCCATGTATTTAGGTGGTGCCTATATTCAAATGTATTATCATTTTATGGTCAATGGTCTTTTTTGTTAAGAGTGACATAAAGAATATGTATGCCAAATTCTCAACAAACTGAATTTTCAGATTTTGTAATGGGATGTCATTTTTATTTTGGTCATCACCATTGCAACAACGTTGAAATTTGGGTCCATAAGGATTTTTTGATCAGTGTGACCAATCAGACATATGTGCCAAATTTCATCCGTTTCCCGAAAAACTAAATTTTTCTGCCTTCTATAGTGATTTTTGCTTCACTCTATAACGCTCTTGCACCACCTTTTTTTTCCACTTTAAATTGTTTATGCCCGACTAATACATAGTTCATAATACTTAACTAAAGTGTTGGGGTGGAAGACCTTGGCTTTGATATACTTAACCGACTGTGGACCAGCAAGATTTTTTACTTTAAGTCTAAACCCTTATCCCTTCATGCACATTGTATGAATAGTGTACTAAATGTAGGCGTTGACACCTCCTCCTACCTGCATCAGTTATACGTTTTTTAGGGATCGACTATATATTAGAGACTGGTAGATCTGGTTATTTCCTTTTTCTCTTTTGTGTTTTAGATGTGTCGTCTGCTGCTGGAGAATGGTAGTGCCGTGAATTACCTCAGTAAAACAGGAGAGAGCCCTCTCCACATTCTGACCAAGAGAGGACGCTTTGAGGCATCAATGGTGCTGCTCACTCACGGAGCAAATCCCAACCTGAAAGGACAGAATGGAGATACAGCCCTACATTTAGCAATGAAGGTATGACTAAAAAGCCTAAGTAAAAGCATCTGGTTTCTCAGTTTTCAAGGTGAAGACGTTTTGTCTCTAATTCCAAGAGACTTTATCAAGATTTTTCTGAGATCAACTGGTAGGAGAGCTGAGCTTGTATCTCTAGAGGGAGGAGTTTCCCCTGAAACCAAACCTGATGGATCAGGCTGTTCTGGTCTCATAGTGAGAGAGAGAGTCGTTGGTGACCATTCAGGTGCCATGTGGTTAGTGCCACTGCTCCATTCAGGTGCCGTTTGTTGTTCTAGGGTGCAACTCTTTTGTTTTTACAAGAAAGCCATAGACAAACGCCTGGCTTTCTTAGACTGTGCAGGGGTTATTTGTGAGGAAAGGACACTCCAATTAAAGTTTATAGGAAGCCAACACACACGGATCAATATTTGCTGTTTGATTCCCACCACCCTCTGCAGGCACAAGCTGGGAGTCATCAGGACTGTTCAGCAGAGAGCACAAGAGGTGCCCACAACCAAAGAAGGTAAACGAAAAGAAAAAACACATCCGTAAAGTCCTGAGAGACACTGGATACCCCAGATGGACTTTCAACAAAACAAAGTGGACGCAGAAACCAAACAGACAAGAACCAGAGACAAGAGGGAAGGGTGTAGTTATTCTTTGTGTCTGGTTTATCTCAAAAACCTAAAAGGATTTTCTACACACACAACATTCCTGTCCACTTTAAACCAGGGAACACGCTGCATCAAAAACTGGTCCATCCTAAAGACAAGATCCCCTCGCACAAACAGAGTAATGTACACACGTGGACAAAAATGTTGGTACCCTTCGATCAATGAAAGAAAAACTCACAATGACAAACTGACAAAAGTAATAATAAATAAAAAATCTATGAATGTTAACCAATGAAAGTCAGACATTGCTTTTCAACCAAGCTTCAACGGAATTATTTAATAAAATAAACTCATGGAACAGGCCTGGACAAAATTGTTGGTACCCCTAACTTAATATTTTGTTGCACAACCTTTTGAGGCTATCACTGCAATCAGACGATTCCTGTAACTGTCAATGAGACTTCTGCACCTCTCAGCGGGTATTTTGGCCCACTCCTCATGAGCAAACGGCTCCAGTTGTTTCCGGTTTGAAGGGTGTCTTTTCCAGACGGCATGTTTCAGCTCCTTCCAAAGATGCTCAATAGGATTGAGGTCAGGGCTCATAGAAGGCCACTTTAGAATAGTCCAATGTTTTACTCCTAACCATTCTTGGGTGTTTTTAGCTGTGTTTTGGGTCATTGTCCTGTTGCAAGACCCATGACCTGCGACTGAGACCAAGCTGTCTGACACTGGCCAGCACATCACAGTGCACAGCACAATCCCTTGATAGTCTTCAGATTTCATTGTAACCTACACAGATTCAAGACACCCTGTGCCAGATGCAGCAAAGCAGCCCCAGAACATAACAGAGCCTCCTCCATGTTTGACAGTAGGGACACTGTTCTTTTCTTGATATGCTTCATTTTTCCGTCTGTGAACATAGAGCTGATGTGCCTTGGCAAAAAGTTCCATTTTTGTCTCATCTGTCCATAGGACATTCTCCCAGAAGCTTTGTGGCTTGTCAACATGTAGTTTGGCATATTCCAGTCTAGCTTTTTTATGATTTGTTTTCAAAAATGGTGTCCTCCTGTAGTTCACTTTGGCTCAAACAACGACGGATGGTGCGATCTGACACTGATGTTCCTTGAGCATGGAGTTCACTTTGGATCTCTTTAGAAGTCTTTCTGGGCTCTTTTGTTACCATTCGGATTATCCGTCTCTTTGATTTGTCATCAATTTTCCTCCTGCGGCCACGTCCAGGGAGGTTGGCTACAGTCCCATGGATCTTAAATTTATGAATAATATGTGCAACTGTAGTCACAGGAACATCTAGCTGCTTGGAGATGGTCTTATAGCCTTTACCTTTATCATGCTTGTCTATAATTTTCTTTCTATTCTCCTGCGACAACTCTTTCCTTCGCTTCCTCTGGTCTATGTTGAGTGTGGTACACACCATGTCACCAGACAACACAGTGACTACCTGAAGCCCTATAAATGGCCCACTGACTGATTACAAGATTGTACACACCTGTGATGCTAATTAGTGCACACACCTTGAATTAACATGTCCATTTGGTCACATTATTTACAGTCTTTTCTAGGGGTACCATCAATTTTGTCCAGGCCTGTTCCATGAGTTTATTTTTTAAATAACTCTGTTGAAGCATGGTTGAAAAGCAATGTCTGACTTTCATTAGTTAACATTCATAGAATTTTTATTTATTGTTACTTTTGTCTGAATAAAGTTTTTTCTGTGACCATTGTGAGTTTTTGTTTCATTGACCGAAGGGTACCAACAATTTTGTCCACGTGTGTAGTTTATGCAGTTCAGTGAAGAGTGCAGTGACAGTTAAACAGTGAAACAAAACAACAGCTTCACAAGAGGATGTATCAGCACAGAAGAGCCAATCCAGCAGGACCTGAGTCTGCAGTCCACCTCCACCTCAAAGAGAAAGGGCATTCCTTTGAGGACAGCAATGTCTGCATTTTGGCCAGAGAGGCCAGATGGTTTGAGAGAGGGGTGAAGGAAGCCATTTTTGTGAAAATGGAAAAGCCCTCAGATTTATGTTGCCTAGTATTTATAACATTGTTTTAAAACCTAAAACAAAAGAGTTGCACCCTAGAACAACAAACACAGCAACTGAATAGAGCAGTATCACTAACGACTCTGCACCTGAGTGGAGCAGTGGCACTAATGACTCTCCTGAGCCTTAACAACTCTCGCATCAGGAGTCACTTCCCTTTCATAGCCAACGACTATGAGACCAGAACAGCCTGATCTATCAGGTTTGGTTTCAGGGGAAACTCCTCCCACTAGAGATATACAGTGGCATGAAAAAGTATCTGAAGCCTTTGGAATTTATCACATTTCTTCATAAAATCACCAACAAATGTGATCTGATCTTTGTCAAAATGACAAAAATAAAAATGAAAAAAACAGTGTCTGCTTTAACATAACATGCAAACGACGACAGAAGGGGATAGGATATAGGATAATGAATAAGTAACTGAACCTTCTGCCTAAGAAGAGCAATTAATACCAATTTTTACCAAACAATTTAAGTCAGGGGTGTGTCCAATCACTGAGGAGTGGCTTAAAGCTGCCCTGCTCACTATAAAACACACACCTGGTAAGAATTGTGTCTTGATGAGAAGCATTGTCTGATGTGCACCATGGCTCGCTCAAAAGAGCTCTCTGAAGACCTGCCATCAAGAATCTCTAAAAGTCTGAATGTTTATCAAGCCACAGTTTAACAAATTGTCTGAAAATGAAGAGAGTTTGGCACCATTTCTTCTCTCCCAAGGAGTGGCCGCCCACCAAAAACAACAACAAGAGTTCAGCACAGAATACTCGGAGAGGTAAAAAAAGAACCCTGGAGTGTCTGCCAAAGACTTACAATAATCACTTGCACAGTCCAAAGTCTCTGTGCATACATTGACTATATGTAAAACACTGGCCAAGAATGGTGTTCATGGTAGGACTCCACGGAGGAAGCCACTGCTGTCTAAAAATAATATTGCTGCACATTTAATGTTCGCAAAAAGGCACCTGGACAGTCCACAGAACAAATATTTTGTGGTCTGATGAAACAAATGTTGAACTGGAAGGAACACACAACATCATGTGTGGAGGAAAATTGGAACAGCTCACCAACATCAACACCTCATTCCCACCGTGAAGCATGGTGGAGGGAGCGTCATGGTTTGGGGCTGTTTTGTTGCCTCAGGGCCTGGACAGCTTGCAATCATTAATGGAAAAATTAATTCAAAAGTTTTGCAGAAAAAGCCGAGGCCGTCTGTCAGACAGTTGAAGCTAAAAAGAGGATGGATGCTGCAAGAGGACAATGACCCAAAACACAGAAGTAAATCAACTTCAGAATGGTTTCAGAAGAACAAAATACATGTTCTGGAGTGGCCAAGTCAAAGTCCTGACTTGAACCTTATTGAGATGCTGTGGCATGACCTCAAGACAGCGATTCATGGCAGACATCCCAGGAATCTGACTGAACTGCAGCAGTTTTGTAAAGAGGAATGTTCCTAGATTGATCCTGATCGATGTGCCAGGCTGATCTGCGACTACAGGAAATGTCTGGTTGAAGTTATTGCTGCCAAAGGGGGGGCAACCAGATATTAAATGTGATGGTTCAGTTACTTATTCCTCCCCCTTCTGTCATTGTTTGCATGTTATCCTCATTAAAAATATAAAAACCTATAAATGTTTGGGTGGTTTTAATTAAAACAGACACTGTTTTTTCACTTGTCATTTTGACAAAGATCAGATCACGTTTGATGGTGATTTTATGCAGAAATGTGAGAAATTCCAAAGGCTTTAGATACTTTTTCATGCCACTGTAAGCTCAGCTCTCCTACCAGTTGATCTCAGAATTGATAAAGTCTCTTGGAATTAGAGACGAAACGTCTTTACCTTGAAAACTGAGTCCAGGAGAAATAAACTACTTCAACCACTCAGTCAGTTTGAACTATACATAATAGTTCTTCTTCCTTACTTTGACTTGACACACATGTTTTGTATCTTTTCATCTGTGTGACTCCTAGATGGACCGCATTGAGTTGATCAAGGCTCTGATTGTATTTGGGGCTGATGTAGAGATCCACAATGACCTGGGAGAGACCCCAGGACTCATCGCTGCACGCACCAGCAAAGGTATCTATACATTCAAGAGGAAATGTATGCACATGTTCAGGTGTTTGATAACTTTGAAAAATTTTATTGTTCACATTTCACTGACGGTGTCCTTTTTTGTAGGTATTATTTGAACACAAGTATAACTGACGGTGCATGATAAGTGCTAACAGTCTGCTCTTGTCTTGCTCCTTGTTTGTTTGCACGTGCATGTGTGTGACAGGCTCCAACAGAAGGATTCTGTTGGACATGCTGTGTAGTGTAGGTGTCCAGCGCTGCCTCCCCCCGTCACCTGCCAGCCGTCCCTCCACCTCCAACAAGAGGCCTCCGGGCTTAGGTACCACTTGGCTTTTGGTTCTTTCACCCAAATTATACTGTCAGTGCCTCCTACAGAACTTTATGAACTCACTCAGGATTTTATGGAACATAAGGATCATGACAAACAGAAAACATTTATAAAATTATTCACATTGTTATATTTTACAAGCATTTCTGCATATGTGTTGTCTAATGCACTTTTTTTTTTTTGTGTTGACACTTGTTTTCCAGACGCTATAACAAATGCCGTACAACAGAAGTGTCTTACGGCGTGTTTTCACGTGTTAATATTTTTATTGAACATTATTATTGTTTTATATGTTGGTTAGAGATGGATGATAATTTTCCATGTTTATTCCAGCTTATGAGTTTGTTTAGATGGTTCTGAGACAGTTCCAACAGTGGCTTGGCTTTTTCTGCTTGTTTTAAGATTGTTTTGAGATAAAGCCATGCTGTATTATTTGCCTGTCCTGAGTTTTTTCCTTTGCATGTTTATGAAGAGTGCTTGTTACCATCAAAAGCATTATTGTGGTTCTGAGCTCTGCTGTGATTGGTTTCCAGGGTTTGAGGAGATAATGTATGTGGGGGCCGCAATCGGGGCAATAACCCATAACGTTTGTGAAGTGGACACAGCCAAACTGGGTAAAAATAAGTAAGTATGTGTTACTGGTTGAGTCGAGGTGTGTGATAATGTAAGCTCCTGAGACGTTGGAATTGTACGCTACTGGACTGGAATGCTGTTTTTTCTTAGCCACTTTTTTAAGTATTGTCTTTGTCATACTTTCCAGCTTCACAAACGGATAATTAAATCACTGTTTAAGCTCACACTGCAAAAAAATGGATCAAGTTTATTCAAGATTTCTTCCATCTTCAATAAATATAATTATACCTGATGTGTAGGTTTGATTAGGAACAAATGCTTTATTGTGTACACATACTGTTACCGGATATTTGTTATATATACCTGTTGCTATACATACTCATTAATGCTTTAATCCTGTTTAGAATAACGTGTAGTTCATTTGTTTTTTCTATTGTTGAAATATGGTTACATAAACAATATTTACAATCGACAAAACAAAGCAGTGAAATAATACCTGTAATTGATTGTTGTTGTTCTGTTTGTGATTTGCTGTTGTCCCGTCTCTAGGCAGGAGCGGCTGCTGTGTCTGGACGGCGGAGGGATCAAAGGCCTGGTGTTGATCCAGTTGCTGATAGCTCTGGAAAAAGAGACGGGACGTTCCACCAGAGAGCTGTTTGACTGGGTGGCTGGCACCAGCACTGGGGGCATCCTGGCCCTTGCTATTGTACATGGTAAAGGTATTAACCTGGTAGAGCGACATGTTCTGTCAGCTGTATGTGAAAGATAATGAATTTGTTGGGACTGGCTCAACTGTAATTCAGATGGTCGTGTGTGTGTGTGTGCGTGCTCACCCACCTTGTCTGTTTGTGTCTACAGGTAAGTCACTGAGTTACCTGCGCTGTCTGTACTTCAGAATGAAGGAGCAGGTCTTTAAGGGGTCACGGCCTTATGAGTCAGCACCACTGGAAGATTTTCTAAAGAAAGAGTTTGGAGAAAATACCAAAATGACAGATGTCCAGTACCCCAGGTAAATAAGCCCCCTCACTACATACTCGCACACAAGGAAAGAAAACATGTGCTACAACTCATCATCCTTCTACAAAACAGGTCTATTCAGGTCAGCTGTTTTACTTCCTAAACAAGAGAGGAAAAGCACAACACATAATTAAAAAGGTGAACAAACAAATAGAGCTTAGCACAGTTCAAGGGACCAAAAGTAACAAAGGGACCATTTTTAATGGGTATAATAATCTAGGAAGCACATTCATCTTAACCATAGACACTCCGCTAGGGGTGTGACGATGTACGATCTTATCGCATTGAAAATGGTAAGGATTTTTTATCATTGGGATAATTGTTCATCGAGATAATTGCGAGATAATTGTTTTTTTCTCACCATAATGCCATTTGGACATATTTGTTAAACAAATAACAATCCTGTAGCAGTACGCTGAACATGAGTGTCATTCAGCAGTGTCATTCAATTGATGCGAAAACTATGACCACAGGGTACTATGAGTCCCGCCGGCAAATATGATTAAACAAGTGTTATTATCCCTGTGTTGCTCATTATGTTGGACACCTGACATACTTGCATACATATAATGATCCACTACAAAGAATTAGGTGTCTATAACACTTTTCAATATCTGAACCAGCCGATCTTACATGTGCTGTGCTTACAACAGTGCCAACAACTACTGAACACACACAGAAATCAATAAACGACTAAACAAGCTATCTACTGTAAAATATGAACACAAAGATTCATATTCTGCCCCACTGGGCAGACCGAAGACATGTGCGACATAAATAATTTTCCTCTCCAGAGAACAAATGAATAATGTCTCCACCTCCCACCCTGAAAAGTACTACACTCACCCACATTGGAGCCACAGTTAAGAAAATAAAAGGGACTCAAAGCGGTTTACAGTGTCCATTATTCAT
Organism: Perccottus glenii; assembly: GCA_024416835.2. Classification (NCBI taxonomy): domain Eukaryota; kingdom Metazoa; phylum Chordata; class Actinopteri; order Gobiiformes; family Odontobutidae; genus Perccottus; species Perccottus glenii. The sequence goes on along the minus strand of CM044549.2, from coordinate 4,883,240 downwards.
TGACTCCACTGTCACACACTGGCCAACCACCACCAAACACACTCGCACACATTTGTACACCAGTATCACAGCTGGAACGCCACTGGAGACCGCTCTACCACCTGAGCCACTGTGCCCATCCAAATTATCAGTACTGTAAATGGGCAGGAATGCAGGTCAAATATGGGGTAGGAACGAGAGCTTAGTGAGAGACGTTCTTTAGCCAACCATCGTCACGTCATCCCCTCAGTTCAGTTTGTTGTGGCACAGTTTAAAACAAGTGAAGCCGTTCTGTTAAGATTGTGAACAATGGGGAATGTATTACCAATTCATGTTTACTGTTGATGTCTGTAGAATATCGTACACAAAAGGTGTGTGTGTTTGTGTTTTTCTGTAGGTGCTAAAACAGAACTGTGAAATTCAGTGTGGATATTCTCTTTGTTCTCTTCTGACCATAGGGTGATGGTCACGAGTGTTCTGGCAGACAGACATCCAGGAGAGCTGCACATCTTTAGAAACTACGATGCTCCGTCTGTCAGCAGAGAGCCCCCCTTTGCAACTAATGCAACATTTAAGACCCTTACCGTTCCACAAGGTAAACACTATTCCTCCTCATCTCTGCAGCTGTCAGTTGGTACTGAGCATCCTTCTTTACATCCTCCATCATTGTTTTCTAATGTTGAACCATTAATAAAATATTATTATTTTTGGCACAGCCACAACCCTTTTGCTTTTTGAAAACTCGGAGAAATGTTAGAATGAAAAAAATCAGCTAACAAGAACTGTACTGTATATGAACCTAACAGTTTGCAACATCAGATTTGAGAAAAGCAGGCTTTACATTCAGTCATAGACTGTGAATTGGCCCACTGCAGGTTTCTTTGGGGAATAGAACTTTAGAATAAGATTAATTTGTTTAACTCTATTAGTTTGTACTATTTGAATCTTATACTGCTATTGCTATGAAGCGGATTATGACCGTATAGCCATGTTCTTATTCTAGGATGGGAGGATGAGGATGTGTTGACAATAGGATATACAGAGGAGCCACCCAGAAAGCATAGGAAGGTGACAGATGAAGGTGTGTGAGTGTAAGTAACACAGTCTTTGTTTAAGAGTGTACATTCTCTTTTGTTCACTCCAGAACAACTTGTGTGGCGAGCTGCTCGATCCAGTGGGGCCGCTCCCACATACTTCCGTCCGATGGGGCGCTTTCTGGATGGAGGCTTGCTGGCCAATAACCCCACACTGGATGCAATGGCAGAAGTTCATCAGTTCAACAAAGCCTTAAAAGCAGAAGTAACCAAATCATTTCTCATGTTCCTTAAAGTCACATTTATACTGTTTTTACATGTCTGCTTTATGATTAAGGGCCAGGGCGACCAGGTTAAAAAGTTGGGGATAGTGGTCTCCCTTGGTACAGGTAAGCCTTCTGCAGATCAGAGCACTCTTACATTTGTAACCTTTTGACTGCTCTGTTCATTAAAAAAAAAACTGCCAGTTTTAGAAAGCACAGGCAGGAAAGCAGTATACAGGTGCTGGTCATATAATTAAAATATCATTAAAAAGTTGATTCATTTGACCAATTCCATTCAAAAAGTGAAACTTGTATATTATATTTATTCATTACACTCGCTGATATATTTCAAATGTTTATTTCTTTTAATTTTGATGATTATAACTGACAACAAAGGAAATCCCAAATTCAGTATCTCAGAAAAGGAGAATACAAAGAATTACTTTAGACCAATACAAAGAAAGGATTTTTAGAAATCTTGGCCAACTGAAAAGTATAAACATGAAAAGTATGAGCATGTACTGTACTCAATACTGCCTGAATTACTGCAGCAGCGTGGCCTAGAGTCAATCAGTCTGGCACTACTCACAGACGTATGCAAGACATGGGTTTCAGCTGTCGCTTTCCTTGTGTCAAGCCACTCTTGAAACAGACAGAGTCAGAAGTGTCTCGCCTGGGCTAAAGACAAAAAGGACTGGACTGCCGCTGAGTGGTCCAAAGTTATGTTCTTTGATGAAAGTAAATTTTGCATTTCATTTTGGAAGTCTGGAGAAAGATGGGAGAGACACGCGTTGATTGAGGTTCAGTGTAAAGTTTCCACAGTCAGTGATGGTTTGGGGCCATGTCATCTGCTGGTGTTGGTCCACTGTGTTTTCTGAGGTCCAAGGTCAACGCAGCCGTATACCAGGAAGTTTTAGAGCACTTTATTCTTCCTGCTGCTGACCAACTTTATGAAGATGCAGATTTCATTTTCCAACAGGACTTGGCACCTGCACACATTGCCAAAGCAACCAGTTTAAGGCCCATGGTATCCCTGTTCTTAATTAGCCAGCAAACTCACCTGACCATAACCCCATAGAAATCTATGGGGTATTGTGAAGAGGAGGATGTGATATGCCAGACCCAACAATGCAGAAGAAGTGAAGGCCACTATCGGAGCAATCTGGGCTCCCATAACACCTGAGCAGTGCCACAGACTGATCGACTCCATTGCTGCAGTAATTCAGGCAAAAGGAGTCCTAACTTAAGTATTGAGTGCTTTACATGTTCGTACTTTTCATGTTCATACTTTTCAGTTGGCCAAGATTTCTAAAAATCCTTTCATGTACTGGTCTGAATTGGTCTGAGAGACTGAATTTGGGATTTTCCTTAGTTGTCAGTTATAATCATCAAAATTAAAAGAAATAAACATTTGAAATATATCAGTCTGTGTGCAATGAAGGAATGAATTTAATATACAAGTTTCACTTTTTGAATGGAATGAGTGAAATAAATCAACTTTTTGATGATTTTCTAATTAAATGACCAGCACTGAATATGTATATCTTTGGATTTTGATTATCAATTGACTTTGTGTGACAGGAAAGCCTCCCCAGGTGAAGGTAAGTTCTGTGGATGTGTTTCGACCTTCCAACCCTCTGGAACTGGCCAAGAGCTTTGTAGGAGCCAAGGAACTGGGCAGGATGCTTGTGGACTGTGTGAGTACACCACTTCAGAGTTTTGACTTTCTATTGTAATGTGATCAGAACTAAGCCTCTTTCTTTTGGCCTGAACAGTGCACCAATTCTGACGGCTGTGCTGTGGATAGGGCCAGAGCCTGGTGTGAGATGATCGACACAGTCTACCACAGGTCGGTTAAAGCACATGACTGGGCATAGGACAATATTAGAATTTTGTGTCACGATTATCCTGGCCACACTAATTGCGATTAACAATATTATCACAATAATTATGAAAATAATGCCTACAGTTTGTAAATGTACTAAAACATACTGGAATCACTTTACAGTCATTTTTGTGGTTAACAATCATTTTTAATGCACTTTGTTGAACGTAAAAAATACATGAATTAAGCATGTTTAAGCACTTGGCCACAAGGCAAAAATGTTGATTTTTAAAAGATTTTAATTATAAAAAAAACTATTAAAAATAAATAGTGTAAAATCAGCCTATTAAATCATTTAGGCAATTCTTTAATAAAGAACTTAAGCAATAGTCTGTTCTACTTAAGCCTTATTCATTCAGCAAAATCTTAATTTAATTTTTAGCCCCACATTCCTTGTTCTGGCCCTGCTGCAGACACTTATGTTAAGCGCATCTGTCAGTCAGCGCTGCTTCTGAATCAACACAGCTTTGAGGCAAATAAAGCTGCTATGCTAACTTTTATTCAACAAACTATTATCTACAGTCAGCCTTTCATTTCAGCGCATACCAGCAAAGCCTTTCTCTTCAGTTGCTCATTAACAGAGCGGGCAGCGGAGTAAAAAAAGAGAAAGCAAAAAACAGCAGCTTTGGCTACAGTAGGCACCTTTTTATAATTGGGACATTTAGATTAGAGATGCTCCGATCAGCATTTTTGGGGCCGATCACCGATTACCGATCACTAAAATCATGATCTGCCGATTGCCGATCACTGCCGATCACAGAATGGCAGGGGAATGGGAATCTTTTATCTATAAACATGCAGAGTTTGCACCATTTGTAGAAATGAAACTAACTCTAAATTAACTGTATTAACTGTATATGACATTCACCACAGAACATGACTTAACTTGTATACCGAAATACAGCTGAATATATAAAGCTGAATATATTAACAGAACATATTAACAGAACAGTTATTTCCTAAATAACTTTCCTGTGTGCATACACACATGGAATGGCAGGTTATGTTCCACAATAAAAGATGTGAAATACATCTCAGCTCTATCTGAATGGAAGAACTGAGATATATTGGAGGAGCCTTCTCTGCTCTTAGCCTCCCTAACATGTTGTGGTCCCTAAAAGATTTAAAAGCATAAAATATTATTTCTATAAGCTATAGGCCTATGCAATTATTCGTTAATTATGATTAAATATGTAGATTACTTTTACTATTTATATAAGCTGCTTATACTATTTATGTAAACTGCTTTTATTGATTTTCTATTGCAACTTTAAACAGGTCTAAGCAGTTTGGTGTTTTCATGTAGCCTTGGCAACTAGCCTGAATAATATGCACATGAAATGAAACTTATCAACTCACCTCAACATGCCTTTTGCAATCGTTTAGATAGACATAACTGATTAATTTAGTTTGGGAGAAGAGATAAAAGCCAGCCTACACTGACAATTGATTGGTTGATTTGCAGAAACAGGCAAATCAGGATGCTCTCTGTCTTACAAGTGCTGTGCACACAAAAAGTTGCATGATTTACGTCACGCGATCGGCTTTTTTGATCGGCGCTTTTGGGGTTCGCCGATCAAGCTATTTTTAGTCAATATCGGCCGATCATGATCGGTGGCCGATCAATCGGAGCATCACTAATTTAGATTAAACTAAGGACTGCCCCGAGCAAGCGGACAACTATTGAGCCAGCTGATGAATGATCCTAAAAACAGGATTATTATTCGTTTAACAAATATGTCCTAATGGCATTGTTGTGATAATCGTAAATCTGTCGATTATCTCAATGAACAATTATCCCGATGATAAAAAATTGCTATGATCAATTAATCTTTAATGTTTTCATCGTGATGAGCAATGTAATTAAACATCGTCCCACCCCTACACATGACACTGCTGCTACGCTTTTAGGTTTAGAGGTTTAGCTTATGCACAAGTCTGACTTTACATTTTTCTAAAAGTGGAGCCAATAAACAAAGTGGACCACTCTGGACAATGACAATAAGTAGGAGGAAAACTGATGATACAAGGACAGATTAAAGTGCTCTAAAAGATCACAATGTAAATTTATCACTGAACAACTTCTACTCATTACTAGAACCCGATTATTTACATAATCATTTTTTGATGAACAGTATGGTACTTTCCAGGCCTTTCTTTGAGAAACTTAACACAAACAAGTTTTATTTAACACAATTAAGTCACCTTTTTTTAATTAATTGATTTATTATTTACTCGGTTTACTTTAGTAAGTTAGATCCTTATTGTTTGTATAAATGTCCTCAGCTGCAGTGTCATAGAGTATTTCTTCTTCTTACATTTGAAATAAAACAAACAAGATTAAAAAGTGAAACTTTGATTTATGATTGTTAATCTGTCCCATTACTTTTGGTCCCTTAAAAAGTTGAAGGCACATATACAAACTGATTTGGATGTAAATACTCTCAAATTAAAGCTAAAAGTCTGCAGTTAAATCAAATCTTGTTTGTTTTATTTCAAATCTATTGTGGTGTATAGAGCCAAAAGGAATAGAATTGTGTCGATGTCCCAATATGTATGGACCTGACTGTGGAACCTGTTTGAATTATTGTTTTTATTTATTATTTTCTCTTAGATTGAGTCCACAGTTATCTCAAGAGGTAATGCTGGACGAGGTGAGTGATGGAGTCTTGGTGGACATGCTGTGGGAAACCCAAATGTACCTGTATGAGAAGAGGGATGTCCTGCAGTCTCTAGCCAAGGATCTGCTGGAGCAATAAAGGAGGGACATATTGCCGGCGTTTGCACTGAACAACCGGGGGTGTGCTGTGTGGGCAGAGACGCAGAGTTGAAGGAAATGGTAGAACTGTAAATTTACCAAACCATAAGTGTATGTACTGTATATGCTGTGTATAAAGACGGACAGTGAAAGGGCCTCTATAGAGAGCAAAGCAAAACTTTTAAATACAAATTAGGTTTCCCAGAACTGCAGAAAAGCAAAAAATGATGTGATGTCAGACTAACACATACAGTTTATTAGAGTAAATTATTTGACTAAATCCCTTTACGTACAGTCTGTACTTGGTTGTGTGATATAATTCTGTAAACACATTTTTATATTTTCCATAACTATGAATTTCTTACTTTCACTTCTTAGCTTGGCTTCATTCTTGATATTGACTTTTACTGACCTTATGCTAATAAGTATGTAGCAAACTTACTATACACAACCTCCTGCTACGGGTAACAAGTGTATTTAAAAACAAACAATAAATGATTATTTCTGTAATTTCCTGCTCCAGGATTTTTGATTTAAGACTAGTGTCATACAAGTTTTGGAAGAACTAAAGCAGTGAAGAACATGATTTTACATAATGTGGTTTCTGTTTTATGCACAAATTTTACATGTGCCACTCCTTAAATACTCCTCAGTGATTGGACACACACCTGACTTAAATTGTTTGTTAAATATTGGTATTAATTGCTCTCAGTCTCCTTAGACAGAAGGTTCAGTTACTTATTCGTCCCCCTTCTGTCATTGTTTGCATGTTATCCTCATTAAAAATATGAAAACTTATAAATGTTTGGGTGGTTTTAGTTAAAGCAGACACTGTTTTTTCATTTGTGTCATTTTGACAAAGATCAGATCACATTTGATGGTGATTTTATGCAGAAATGTGAGAAATTCCAAAGGCTTAAGATACTTTTTCATGCCACTGTATGACCACCACAAACTTTAACCACAGTAGATTTTGAGGACTTTACTATCAAAATCCTGTAAGAAAACCATGATGTCCTGTTGGAAGTGTCTTTTCCTGTAGGATTTCATAGACATTGTAGACTATTAAACTGGAGTTCAGATTTTTAGACTTCTATAAGATGTGGCCGGTGCATAGTGGATCGGGCAGCAGTCGAAGGCATTCCCCCAACGACCCAATCTCTAGACATGGAAACTGGCTTTAGGGATGTGGGACGTCATCTTGCTGGCGGAGAAGGAGCCTGACTTTGCGCAGGATGTTGAGAGGTACTAGAGATAGTTGGGCTCACCTCCACACACAGCTTGGGCTCTGGAATTACACTCCTAGAGGGAGGCTGGGCTCTTGTCGCCTCTGATACTGGCTAGAAACCCTGACCAGAATGGTCTATTATTATTGATATAAGTCAGGATTGACTGAGCAGGAGTGCCATAAAATCAATAATTTCTGTAAGGGTTTTCTAAAGTATAAGAAAGGAATTTCTCTACAATCTGAAAAAGAAATACGAGTATTCAATAAATCTGAAATATGGGATCCAATACAAGTAAAGACAGTCTTGCAAAGGACTTTTGTGAAAACAATGTGATGTATATGATTGAAACCTGGCAAGGGAGTTGTGATAAAGTTGATGAATGGAAGTTAAATGCTTTAAATGGACGAATGAGTGAAAGTAGTTGCTAGTACTCATTTACGTAATAGAATACAATGAATAAATGAAAAATTGAGTAAAACCTAAGCAAATAAAATAGATTAACAGACATAAATGTTTAGAGATGTGGGAAAAAGCAGCTGAAGCTAAGAAAGAAAAAAAATGGAAAGAAATTTAAAACGCACCTAAATACAGTGAAGGGGCCATTTCAAAGCAACTGATAACATAACTAATGCAATGTCCTCGTGTTTCTGAGTCTGACCCAGGCTGTTGGTCCGGTACTCATTAACAAAGACGACAATCGGACCTACCTCACCGCTCTAGCTGCTGCACTTCTCCACAGCGAGGAAAGAGGAGGGCTCAGACACATGCAACGTCTGCAACAGCTGCTCAACTATATCCGGATCTGACCACCCAAGCTGAAACAAACGCCCTGATGAACATTGGACTGTCAAGTCCTGTCACCAAACCTCCTCCATATGACTCTGCCACCAGTCCTAAGAACTCGAACAACCCCTTCATAGCTGAACTTTTATTGGACAAATCTTTCTCCTTTCTGTCCCCGTCTCATATGAGAAGCAAGACACCCTATGGGGCTGTGTTTCAGGCTCCTATGATTGAATTTCCAAATCCTGCTCCACCACCACCAGCCCCAGACAATGAAACTGAAGTGCAATGCCAAAGACCAAAGCCGCACATCCACCATCTGTGCTCATGTACCGCTCACCAGACTCCTCAAGATGGACTCAATTAATCAAAGACAATATACCTCCTAGGTAACAGAGGAGGCGCAACAGTTTGCAAAAAATTCAACAAAGCGCTGACACTACTCATGACAACGCCACCAACTGGGATATGAGATGTCATAGTAATTGTACATTAGATATTATGCTCTTACTCCTGCTCCAGTTCATATGCTTATCCACATACAAGTATGACTTAATGTCTTTAGCTGTATCTCATATTGGCGTCATGCTAATCCAAACAAGACAAAGACATCACTTTGCACTAGGGTGAAGTAAACATTAGAAATGCTTTGCCACAAGCTGAAACTGTAAGAACTACACTATGGTGATGCAGAACATCTTCCGAGATGGTATTCCTTGGAGCATCCACATTGTTGGGACCCTTCCGCATCGTCAGCAGGGATCTCAGGGTCTCAGGTGTTTCGCCCCTTAACCTGAACACCTCGCCTGAGTGGGGCAGCGAAAACTGATTAGCCTTCACCTGCAGAAGGGTTCCAACTGTGGGCTCTCTTCAGCCACAGCCATCTTGAACTGGACTCGGCTGCTGCAGCTATGTCCCTGGTGGCTTTAATCAGCTGTTTAGGCACCAGGCCCACCCTCTGGAGGAAGTAGCGCACTGATTTTGCTGGGAACCCGCGGCAGCCGACTTCAATGGGATAGCTGGTTGCGTACTAACCTTTTAGACTACATCTAATCATTGTTCAGGGAAAGTCTGTCCTGTACACTTAGAGGCATATACATGTAAACTTATTCACATCTATGACTGACACGTCAGCTCATTACATGTCCATCCACGACCCTGGAGCTGAGAGGCGCGCATAATGTACACCTATAAAAGCTTCATGTGTTGTCAACATGTTAAGCAAATCCTCATGTGCCATTGTTGCATGTTGTCTGATTTGTTTCATTCTTGCAAGACTTAAACCGGTCTTCCATTCCTAAATTTAGAAATATACGGTCTCTGTTGTTTCATTTGTGATCCGAACCTAATAATTATTTTAACAAATATAACGCACGAAAAGGACACACCTGTCACTGACGATGCACACAACACCGCACTGCTCACTTAGTTGCCACTAACCCACTGCTTGCCTTAGTGACAGAAACAATTAAGAAACTTGAAATGACCAAAGAAGCTGAAATGTTTAAAGTACCTACCCAAAGTACCTATGCTAAGTTAACAAAATCTGTGAAAAAAGACCATATTCAAACTGAATTAAATGGCAAAACAACTCACTCCATTAGTGCTGTCCACTACACACAGCTTTCTGTTGTCTGAGATGTGCCCAGTGATTCTAATAGGTTGTGACCTAATGTGCGCACTAGGAATTGCCTTGTCTGCAGACGAAAATGGTATCAAAATCAAACAAACCAAATCTGAATATTGCCTAATGAAATGTGAAGTGATCACTCCGTTGTACGTTTATCAGTGGAAATTGGACCATCTGCTGACTCCAAATTTGTTACATAAAGCTAAACAATACATGAGCTCATCCTCTGAATTCATGAAGGCAAATGCACTACATGTTACAAACATGTCTCCATGGGTCCAGATGAACAGTATGAAGAAAGCTGGTACCGACAAACTACTGACCAACTCATTCTGAATGGACTGTACTATAACCAAGTGTGGCGCGACCGAACTGAGCAGATATATTTTAGATGTTTAAGAGTCTGTATAAAAATAATAATGGCCAACTACGCCACCCTGGGAATTTCACTCAGAGAATATTATGGAAACAAGGACACACAGGTTCACTCACTGATTAAGGAGACAAGATTTCAGTTTTTACAAAACAAAGATTTATTTATGTTGAGTGGCAGAAAGAATAAAACCTTTATGAAGTAAATAGGCTGTTAGTTTTATTACAATAATAAAGTACCAATTCTAAAAAAGGATCAAAATAATCTTTAAAAGAGCTACATAAATTCAAAGGGGCTGAGGCTTACCAGTGACGGGAAGTGTGAAGAAGAGGGAGGCTACATCCAGTGAGAATAAGGGCACCCAGAACACACACACACAAAAAGGGGAAAACCAAAGAAAAATACACGACTGGAGCACCACCACCAGGGGTCACCACTACCACCACATGGGACCTCAGCAACTGAAACAAAAATGATAAAATCATTAACAGAGATGGTAAAATCATGTCACAGTACTTTTACAACAAACAGCTCACACCACAATCAATAAAATTCATAGGCACTCCCCTCGTACAGGGCAGGGGGTTCAGTCCAAATTACTCATAAAACAGTCCACTGGTGATGCCAAAGAACAAATAAACCGCAGCAGACAGAAACAGAAAAAACAAAACAGCAGCTGAGACTAAAAGGCAGGTAAACAGAAACAAAGACAAAACGGCAACGAACAGAAGCCGGTACACAAAACAGCAACGAACAGAAGCCGGTACACAAAACAGCAACGAGTCCACAAAAAGGGGAAAGCAGTTGGCTAGCAAACTAGCCAGAGCTGCAACGGAGTGTAGAGTCGTTTCGCGAGCAATGGAGTACATAACTATGCGCTGGTCATTTAGCCTGTAACCCGGCGCTGTATCCGCCCAGAAGAACGCAGGCAGCGGTGGCCTAAACAGCTACAAAATAAAGACAGAATCAGGGTCGGCTTACAATATGGTGTCCAGGGTGAAACACAATAACGTACTTACATGCCCAGTTTGACCAGAACACTCCCAGCGGCGCAATCTGAACAATGGAAACACAAGAGGCCTACGTGGCTGTAAGGGAGTCATACTGGAGTTAAAGCCACCAAAATGGACACCGAAATAAAAGTAGCCGTGGCCGGCTCCTACCCGTTTACCTGACACCGGAAGCGTAGCAACGGGGAGTGGCATGACAGAAGCAGAGAGCGCACTACTGGTAAGGAAGCGCTTTTATCGGGGACCTGGCTAAGTGCCTCTTTAGTGACCTTTTAAAAAAAATAAAATAAAATAAAAAAAAAACAGGACAGACACTGCATTAGATTGGGGATCAGCTGAACTCGCAGACCCACGTGCTGCACCCAAGGCTGGTCGTGGGAGATGGTAGGCGTTGAGTGCTGACCGGCAGTAGCATGTGTAGTCCTCCGCACAGGTAATTTGTGGCTTTGGCTTGACGAAGGAACAGAAGGAGGACTAGATGATGCAGCAGGTGGAGGTTGAGTGCCAATAGTTGTAGTCCGAGCCTGGGGAAGAACATTAAAAAGTGGCACAGGCTGGGCGTCCAGCCTCCGGAATAGGTCATCGGAATAAGAAGCCTCATCGTGTGAAAACGAATAGGAAGACGATGAATCATTAGCTGGAATGGCAACAGGGAGTCCACCATTAGCCACTGGCTATCAAAGTCAAAGTCAAAGTCAAATTTATTTATATAGCACATTTACAGATGGCTGAGCCACACCAAAGTGCTTCACAATAAAATGCTAAGTGCAATAAACAAAGGAAGACACAGAAGAAATAATATTCATAATATATAAACAGATTAAAATAAAATGAAGAAGGGCAACAATACAAATAACTACAGGAGTTAAAATAATGTAGGCCTTTTTCTAGCCTTTGACACTAATCAAAGGCTAGAGAAAAGAGGTGAGTCTTCAAGAGAGACTTAAAAATGTTTAGAGACTGGGCTGCACGGATGTGGGGAGGCAGTTCCAGAGTCTGGGGCAGCTACTGCAAAGGCTCTGTCCCCCTTGGTTTTAGCCTGGACCTGGGCACTTCCAACAGCAGTAGGTCAGCTGACCGTAGTGCTCTGGAGGATGTGGTGGTGGAGAAGCTCAGACAGGTATGTGGGGGCCACACCATGGAGGGATTTAAAGACTATAAGTAGCAGTTTAAAATCAACGCGGTAGCGGATGGGAAGCCAGTGTAGTGATGCGAGGACCGGGGTGATATGTTCTCGCTTTTTTGTGCAAGTGAGGAGTCGAGCGGCTGAGTTCTGGACCAACTGCAGGCGGCGAAGCTGGGAAAGGTTAATGCCAGTGTATAGAGCGTTGCAGTAGTCCAGTTGAGAGGAGATGAAAGCATGGATAACTCTCTCTAGATCACTCTGGGGCAGGTAGGCTTTGGCCTTAGCTATATTTCTCAAATGAAAAAAGCTTTTCCTGACTACTGCACTGACCTGCTGCTCAAACTTGAAGGCACTATCAAAAATCACCCCCAGATTTCTGACGGAGGGCCTGACGTTAGAGGCGAGAGGGCCCAGGATGGAAAAGGCCGGGGAAGTTTTGCCAAAAATAATTATTTCAGTCTTATCTGGATTGAGGTTGAGGAAGTTTGAACCCATCCATGTCTTTATGTCAGACAGACAGTCAAGCAAAGAATGGATTGCAGCCTGTCCATCAGCCTTTAGGGGGAGATACAGCTGGACATCATCAGCATAGCAGTGGAAGGAGATGTTGTGTAACCAGGATTTCCCTAGGGTAAAATATACAATAAAAATAGGATAGGGCCTAGTATAGAGCCTTGAGGGACCCCACAGGTGAGGGGGGGCAACGGATGATGTGAATTCTCCCAACTGGACACAGAAGCTCCTGTCGGCCAGGTAGGACTGAAAAAACTTCAGGGCAGTGCCTTTGATGCCTACGCGATGCTCAAGCCGTGACAGCAGAATCCTGTGGTCCACCGTGTCAAAGGCTGCTGTGAGATCTAGAAGCACAAGGATCACCGGGCTGCCCGTGTCAGCGGCTAGGAGCAGGTCGTTGAGCACTCTCAGGAGAGCAGTCTCAGTGCTGTGGGCTGTTCTAAAACCGGACTGGAATTTCTCGTAGATGTTGTTATGAGATAAAAAGGAGTGGAGCATGCTTGAAGGCATCCGGGACGCACCCAAAAGAGAGAATGGCATTAATCAGCAGTAGAAGAGCAGGAGCAACCGTATCAAGAACTATGGCATCCTTGAGTAGACGGGATGGCAGACAATCGGAAGGGCAGTTTGAGTGCTGCAGATGTCTGACTGCATCAGAAAGGGAGGATAGGGTAATGGCTCAAACTGCAATAGGACAGCTGGCTGAGGGAGGGGTGGGGGAGTGGGAAGTGGGGGGGTGGAGGTATGGGAAGGCCTGAGTGCTGCAATTTTCTCAATGAAGAATTTTTGAAAACTTTCACAGAGGGCTGGTGAGGGCAAAACAGGGGATCCGTTTTTGGGATTTATGAGAGAATTTAATGTATTGAAGAGAACCTGAGGTTTGTGACTGTTTCTGGAGATCATGGTGGAAATGTACTGTGATTTGGCGGTTTTTACAGCTCGGTGGTAATCCGCCAAGCAACTTCGGAGGATTTGGAGGGACACGTGGAGGCGGTCCTTCTGCCACCTGCACTCCGCCCGCCTGCAGGCACGTCTGAGGTCACATGTAGCATCGTTGAGCCATGGTGTAGTATGAGCTTTTTTGCGTTTGGCCTTGAAAGGAGCAACAGAGTCCAAAATGCCAGTGCAAGCTGATGAGAACATGGAAAGCAGCTCATCAGCAGAGTACTCAGAGCTATAGCTCAGTGACAGCCTACACAAAGGGGAGACATTAAAGGCGGCTGAAATTTGCTCAGGAGTCGAGGAGTTAAGCGTACGCGAGAACCGCTTGGAGACACAAGGGGCACCACCTGAGAATGGAACTGACATTGTGAACAGAATTAGGAGTGATCAGAGAAAGGCGTATACGGATTTCATTCACAGAGATAGAAACACCATAGGATAACACGAGGTCTAGTGTGTGACCCTTTTCGTTGGGCCAGAGACAGATTGCTTGAGATTGAATGAGTCAAGGAGGTTCAGAAAGTCCCGGGTCAGATACTGTGACTCACAACAAACATGAACATTAAAATCACCACATATTAAAATGTGATCATATTTAACCATAAGCCCAGACAAAACATCAGCAAAATCATGGATAAAGTCTCTGTTGAATTTAGGTGGACGATACACCACTGCACACAAAACGGGCTAGACTGAATAATTTCAAACAGTTGCAGCTCAAAGCTTGCCAAACCAGCGTGTGGAATCTGTCGACAGTGACTTGTAAACAGAGGCGACGCCCCCCCCTCTCCCAGTCACTCGGGGGGAATTAAAAAAGTTACAGTCTGGTGGAAGGAGTTCAGAGAAAGGCGTGTTATCGCCGCTGGAGACCCAGGTCCCGCACAGAAACATAAAGTCTAGCTCCCGCGAGATAAAGTCGTTGAGCATGAAAGTTTTGTTTGCCAGAGACCGCACATTTAACAGGGCCAGCTGGAGGGTTAGCTCGTCGCCACCCAATGGTCCAATGCGCTTCAACTGGCGTAGGCTAGAGTGGCCAACGCCTCGGCTGAACCTGTGCACGGAGAGCCGTCGCGTGGGGACCCGAGGCGGCAGCGGTCTAGCCAGCGCCGTCGAGACCGCTTTAGGGGCTGGAAACAACGATAGACGAGGTAGATCAGCAGCGCCACGGACAAGAAAGGCCCGACAGGAGAAACCAATGAGACAGGGACGGAGCCACCGCACCGGACGCGGCGGCCGCTCGACATGAGGACAGTTGGATCCTGAATTTCACCAGCAGACCTCCCCTCCTTCCTCGTCTCCTGGAGCGCCTCCCGCGAAGAGGGGCCACGGGCGTGCGGCGCAGGTAAGCTGGGATACCTGTCAGCACAGGAGGGGGAGGTTTTCTCCAATCTACTGGTTCAGGACTAGCTGCCTGAGCCTCACGGAGATATAGGTCGCGGATGTTAAGCAAGGCTTGTCGATCGTAGTACAGTAGAGCTGACACATCCAGGTGGATGCATAAAATCAGGGCTATAATAAACATCAAACAGAGTGCCCGTGAAAGACGAGTCGCCGAACAGGCTGGCGCCATCTTGGAAATATTAGGACTTGTAGAAAAGGCTATAACAAAGAACGGTGGACTGTCTTGACTCAAGTCCAGTTGTCCACTGGGGCTCTTAGGACTTTGTACACTGTAGAGCACCACCGGTCCTGAATTTGCTACGACCTCGCACATTAGTTTCTCGAAGTAGGACATGTTGGCCTTCACACAGGGAAGGGTCCCGGACATGTTGGTCATTATTCCTCTTCCTCCGGTCATCAGCAATCTTCAGCTGCTCCCTGGCCTCGTTAAAGGCAAACTCTAAACGAGTTCTACTACTTGAGTTCTACTTCCTTTCTATCGATTCCTGTCTTCAAAAAAAAAAAAAAAAAATTCTCTTATCCTTATCCTTTGTATACTGTGCTTGGTTTAAACTGACTAGTTTTTTTGTGCACTTATGCTTTTTGTACCTTATGTTGTTAAAATTGCTTCCATTGTTTTCCTCACTTGTAAGTCGCTTTGGATAAAAGCGTCTGCTAAATGACTAAATGTAAACGGGTCTGGTGCTGAACAATCCACTCATGGACCCCCCCTTTCTGGGGTTCTGCTACACGAACAAGCAGAAAGTCCATTGGGAGCCTGGGTTGTTGGCTGAACATAAGAAAAAACTGAGATTCTCCCATGAACTGATGTGGGGTGGTGTTTTAACAGAATACAACATGGGGCAAATAGGCAGTCCAAGCTCTCTTATGAGTACTAGGGAGAGTACGCAGCAGGTTGTGGAGTGTTCTGTTGAATCTTTCACACTGCCCATTTCCAGCGGGATGATAGGGGGTGGTCCTTGACTTTTCAATCCCATAGAGGCGACAAAGGTGCTGGATTAGAGAACTCTCAAAATTCCGCCCCTTATCGGAGTGAATCCGTGCCGGTACACCAAACTTTAAGAACCACTCCGTCACCAGGACTTGAGCCACAGTAGAGGCGCGTTGGTCTTTGTGGGAATGGCAAGTGTGTATTTGCTGAAAATGTCTGTAAGGACAAGCACATTTTCTTTACCATCTTGAGATGGCTCAAGCACAGTGAAATCCATGGCTAGAAACTCATTGGGCCGCGAAGCTAGCAGATGTCCCATGTAGGTGCGAACAGTGGGATGAGTATCTTTTGCTTTTACAATTGGGTCGCCACGCTGAAGTGCACGCATGTCCGAGGTGGTGCGCTCAGGCAGAACTGTGATGGCGGCTTGAGTTGCCTCACTCCGCAAAACCATTTGCTGCAAGGACTCCGGCAGACTACTCCCAGGGGCAAGCGCTGCAGCTTCCTATGCAGTGGGCAGATGCTGACGTGACAAGGCATCAAGGCACAAGAGCGATACCTTATTTCAAAGTCAAAAGAAGCAAGTTGGACAGCCCAGCAATGTTCTGTGGCACCCAGCTTGGCAGTGGTCAGGTAACTGAGAGGGTTGTTGTCGGTGTAGACCAGGCATTTGTGTCCCAGCAGATATTCTCGGAATTTTTCCGTCATGGCCCATTTCAGGGCCAAGAATTCCAGTTTCATGGAGCTGTAGTTATCCATGCACCACTCCATCCTGCTTCTGGGATAGAACTGCTCCCAGGCCACCATGACTTATGTCTGTCTCCAAGATGAAAGGTATCGAGAAGTCGGCATAGGCAAGCACTGGTGACGTGACCAGCCTGGTCTTCAGCTCCTCAAAGCTTCTCTGGCACTCCTCCATCCAGCCACTATTGATGTCCTGCTTTGGCCTGTTCTTCGGTTTGGTACCTCCCATTTGTCCCACGAGCCGATGGAGAGGAGCCGCCAGCTTAGCAAAACCCTCCACAAACCACCGGTAGTAGCTGGCAAGAAAAGACCTAAGCTCGGTGATGGGTTTTGGGGCGCTGCCAGTTGACCACTGCCTCGGTCTTCGTCGGGTCCGTAGCCACACCCTGGCTGGAGATCACATGGCCCAGATATTTGACCTGCTGAAAGAAGGAGCACTTAGAGAGCTTGGCCTTCAGACCCTGTTGTTGTTGGCGGCCAAGGACCACCCCCAGGCACTGCAGATGCTGCTCAACTGAAGAAGAAAACACAACAATGTCATTGAGATATAATAATAATGACTGATTTTGTTGTTCACCAAAAATGCATTGCATCAGCCTCTGAAAGGTACTGGGAGCATTGCAGAGTCCAAAGGGCATCCTAATAATAATAATAATAATTAAAGCCGCAAGCGGCGATAAAGGCCCTCGCCTCCCTTGAGACCGCGGGGACACATATATTCGAAGGATTGCATGTCGTGCTTAAAAGCAAATTTGGAGCTGTTTAGATGAAAACCCTTTAGCACAAAGTGTACGATTTAGGTGGTCATGTATTCCACCCAACATAGTAGATTTTCTGTTGAGTTTACGGTATGGCTGTAATAAACTTTTCTGTTTGCCCTAAGGTGTCCTATGGATGTACCAAGTTTTGTATTTCTACATTGGAAAAATGTACTTTCATTTTCCATAGAACCAATGTATTTTGACTTTTCTAGGGGTCGCCACTGAGTCATTTTTCATATTTTTTTTTGGGGGACTTAAAATACATACATTTTTGCTGGGCTTGAAGTTTGGGACCAATAAAAATGACTTTTAGTTGCACGTTTACTGGGTCAAATTGAAAATCATTTTCAGAAAAATTATAATAAAAACAATATATACCAAATTATAATAAAAAAAATATAACTCGAGCAAAAACAACAAGAAAAACTTCTGTCTATTTTACACACGTGTTTAGCTCATTTTGCCCAAAATTGGTGTCTGTGGAATGGAGCAGCTATTTTCTGTTGTTTTTTAAAAAAGAGGTGTATTTTAAGTCGGTTTACATTTTCAATTCAAAATGGCCGCCTTCCGTGTGTGATAAGGTGTGGTCCCCTTTGGCTTTTTGTTCATAAGCCCATACTGGATGTGTGTACCAAGTTTCATTTGCCTACGACAAACTAAAATTTTCACTTCCCATTGACTTTTTCCACATATTTGGGACGTTGCTATGGCAACACATTTATAGATATGGGGTGGTTGTCATTGGCTTTTATGCTCCTCATGACATAGGAGATGTGTGTACCAAATTTCATGTCTCTATGACAAACTAAATTCTTGGGTCCCATTATAAGTTTGTAGGGGCGCTGGAGAGCCATTTCTAAAGATAACCCTTTTATTTACATATTTTTGTGTTCAGGTCATGAATGTGCACAAGCGCTTTTTGGGTCCGACTCGATCCGAGAAGGCGTTTGAGAGTTAAGAGACGTTTTATTTTCACAAAAATGGCCACCTAGTTACAGGCTTGCCACACCCATACCCGATAAGATATCAACAACAAAGTTACAACTTTGGTTGGCACACGTGTCTAGATGATACTCACCAAATTTGGGGCCATTTAGATTAAAACACAATGATTTGCATCTTTCTGCGCAAGGGGTGCGATTTTAGTGGCCGTGCGTTTCACCCCACATGGCGGACTTCCTGTTGAGTTTAGGGTGTGTCCTATGGATGTACCAAGTTTCATTTTTCTACGTTGGAAAAAAGTTACTTTCACTTTCCATAGGCCCAATGTATTTTGATTTTGTAGGGGAATCGCCACTGAGTCATTTTTCGTAATTTTTTTCGGCGACTTCAAATACATAAATTTTTCGCCGAGCTTGAAGTCTGGGACCAATAAAATTGACTTTTCGTGCATGTTCACTGGGTCAAATTTAGGATCATAGGTCGACAAGAAAGATAAAGAAAAAAAAAAAAAAAAAAATCCGAGCAAAAACAATAGGCCCTCCCGGTCATCACCGGCTCGGGCCTAATGATGGATTGGATTTATATTGCGCTTTTCTCCCGAGGGACCAAGGGACTCAAAGCGCTTACAGTCCGTCCATTATTCATTCATACACAGTCACACTGGTGATGGTAAGCTACAACTGTAGCCACAGATCCTATTCCACTCAAAGAGGCAGAATGGTGTGCAGAAGGCTGTTTTAAGGTGGTCCTCCTCTGCAACAGATAGTTGATTGTACCCACTGGCCAGATCTAGCGTTCAAAACCAGCGAGCCCCAGTGAGGGCATCAAGCGACTCTTCTATGCAAGGAAGAGGAAAGGAGTCCTTCCGTGTCTTAGTGTTCAATTGCCTGTAAACGACACACATGCAGAGGCTACCATCCTTCTTTCTTACCAGCACAATAGGGGACGCATAGGGGCTGCTGCTCTCTCTGATCACCTGAGAACTGAGAAGCTGGTTGATGTGTTCTTTGACGGCCTTGTAGTCTGATGGGGGAACCCGCCTGTATCGCTGTTTGACAGGGACATCGTCAACAAAAGGTATGTTATGACTGATGAGGTTTGTACATCCTAGGTCACCTTCATGAGCAGCAAAAACAGAGGTGTATTCTTTAAGCAAAGACCTAACCCTGCCCTGGTCAGTGCTCGGCAGCTGGGACAATTTTGGTTCTGCACAGTTGGGGGCCACCGCTTGAGAATCTACAGTTGCCGTGTGAATAGGTTCCTCGGTCACACCTGAAGGCAGACTGACGACATTTACAAAATGGAGAGTACCCACGACAGTACGTTGCTACAGCAGCACGTCGGTGGAGCCTACGTTAACAATTGGTATGTAGGCTGTGCCATGCACCACACGGACAAGAGCAGAGGAGGCAATCAAACCAGTGGGCAGGCCTGCCTCCAGGGGCTCGAACAGAACAGTGTGAGAAAACTGTGCAGAACACGTAGCAG
Source organism: Perccottus glenii (assembly GCA_024416835.2). Lineage (NCBI taxonomy): Eukaryota > Metazoa > Chordata > Actinopteri > Gobiiformes > Odontobutidae > Perccottus > Perccottus glenii. Next base: position 4,863,448 of record CM044549.2, on the reverse strand, counting down.
CAACCACCTTCATAACCCCACCAGGAATACGCCAAGCTGCACGACCACGCACCTTCACTTTCTCGGAGGACTCAGCGGGGCCATTCCCTTTAGTCCGGTGACACTTCTGCAATGCCTGAAAAACTTCAGAGGGAGCCATCCTTTAATTCAAACAGTGTTGCACCCTACACACGTGGACAAAAATGTTGGTACCCTTCAGTCAATGAAAGAAAAACTCCCAATAGTCACAGAAAAAACTTTATTCTGACAAAAGTAATAATAAATTAAAGCCGCAAGCGGCGATAAAGGCCCTCGCCTCCCTTGAGACCGCGGGGACACATGCACTCGGAGGAGTGCATTTCGTGCTTTAAAGCGTAAACTTCACGGTAAAAGGATTCTGAGGAGTTTTCTAAGACTCTAGCCGTGGCTCTGTAGGGGCCTCCTCTAAAGGAAGGATCCTGGCAATTGGGAAATGGCATTTATTTCCCAAAAGGTTGCCTCTTCACAGACTCATTACGACCACAGCCACAAATGTATCAAAAACAAAATTGATAACTTTTTTGGCACACGTGTCTAGATGATACTCACCAAATTTGGAGCTGTTTAGATGAAAAGCCTTTAGACACAAGGGTGCAATTTAGGTGGTCAAGCATTCCACCCAACATAGTAGATTTCCTGTTGAGTTTACGGTATGGCTGTAATAAACTGTACCAAGTTTTGTATTTCTACATTGGAAAAATTTACTTTCATTTTCCATAGGCCCAATGTATTTTGACTTTTCTAGGGTCGCCACTGAGTCATTTTTAAGTAAATTTTTTGGGGACTTCAAATACATACATTTTTGTTTGTTTATTTGAACATGTAAATAAAATAAAATAAAAAAATACAAATAAAAAAAATCTTTCCATAATATTGTACATAATTCAAATTAGAAATTCTCATGTTTAAAAGGAGTAGGAAGAAGTTCATAACAAACTTTTCAAGTCCTACCCCATTTCTCTATTTTTATCCTTAAATTAAATACAAACAATTTGATGCTTCACTTATATATACATCTTTATATACATCCTATATCTACCTACCTTCTGTTCACATAAACCTATTCATAGATACAGATGCATGCAAACACTCCCATTTTTTTCTTCTTTCTTTTCCATTTATCTTATACTATACTTACAGCTATGAGCAAGGTGTGCGTTAAAGGCGAACACACAACAATCCGAGGGATACGGACGTGCTCGCTGCCAAGAGAGATGTCTACGGGTTTGTGCGATTAAAGAACACCCGTCTACATGAGCAAGCCAAGACGGGAACTGGCGCAGCATGTGGACTACGCCACGTAGAGAGAATGCGGCTTTGTGCGGTTACAGAACATCTCAAAGCAAAGGTTCTTTTAAGAGCCACTGGCGAATAAAGGAGCTGAGTTTGTTGGAGTTAAAACATGTTTCTTTTGTCCTTATCTTAATCCTGGGAGACATGCCATTTTCTATTGTAACACCCGGGCTTAGAATATTGCCTAAGCAAATATTAGTGTTTATAAACTATAGTCTTAATAAATGTATGTAGGTATCAAAGGCGTAATTTTAAACGGGTGCTCCTCCAGCCCCGGCTGTTTTTAATAGTCACCATAATTCATTGGGAAGAGTTAGTGCATGAAATAATTTGATTGAAATCAGAAAAGAAGAAAGCACAAATATGAACCATTTCAGATTTACTTTTGCATATGGAGCTTTGCAAGACTTGGGTCAGTGTAACTATCACTATGTAAATTCTAATCTAAATTCACTACATGCAAACAATACATGTCTGATTGACCTATTAAGCTGTCTACTTATCATACTAAAAGGAACATATGCATCCCCCAGAGCACACAGAGGTTCACATTCAAGACCATTTACACCTGTACCTGAACAATGTAACAAGCATCCCGCCCTAATGATACAAACTGTGATTTGAATAACTGTCATTTAGAAGAAGAAACATACCAAAAACTTTAAAGCTACAGAGACTTTGTGATACGGCTATAGATGATGGAGTTTCAAATGCCACATACACTTTATTCCTGTGTTTAATAATTGTCTGAGCTAAAGTAAGTACAAATGTATCAGAAAAGCACATTTAGAACTTTGTTACAATGAATCATCTAGGCTAACAGTTTTAATTTCTCCTAAAACTATTTCAATGTGAGAAGTGCAGTGTCCTTATGTAATATATAAGGTGCACAGGGCATCACTTAGGGCCAACTTTGTGGAATTTCAACATAGACATGACATGCTCTAAATGAAATGATTGTGATTAAAGTGATATATATCTTCACTTGATTTGAAACGGATGAAACACATTTTGTTCAGGAAGAGAATCAGCAGTATTACTGAGAGATTATAAACCCCAAAGTGAACTTAAGATATGTTTTATAGACTGTTTTGATTGTGCATTATTTTAAAACAGGAAACACAAGAAAGGTCCATATGTGCTCTTCAGATCATGAAATGAGCCCAGGGCAACAGAACCTCGTCGTGTGTAATTAGTAAGGTAGCAGTAATCTATCGATGTAATTATAATGTCTTACATCCACAGCTTTAACTGGTTTGAACAAGTATTTAGTATATCTAATAGATTTGGCTCTAAAAATCTTATGTAGATGCACAGAACAGGGAAGTGGAGATGTTGACCACAAATTCAGTCCCGAAAAGAGTGGTTTGGAACAATAGGCCTAGCCTACGGCAGTATTCAAATTTAGCTGTGCCAGACCTAGTGTGTGATTGGTCCGTGCATAAAAAAGGGGTGTGGCTATATCTGATCATACAGGTTAAATCATTCACTTGTGCTATGGAGCATGTCTTTTAATGCTGTGATCAGTTTTAAAGGACTCCCCTCAGATTGAACTACGAGAATTTCTCAAAGTTTGGTCTTTATTATTTTTGCCCTCTCAGAAGTAGGCTATCCAACACTGTGCGGTCTTTTTCTACGTTGCATCTTTTCAACCAAAGGTAAGTTTGTCTGTATATGATGGCTAATGTCTGTGGTCTAGTATTTAGTTGGATTTTACCAACTGGATACATAGGTCTACAATAATGTCAGCAGAGTCCAAGGTCCACATGTGAGTGTACTATTGTGGGCCAGTTTGGTCCGTGGTTGGGTTTAGAAACACAAGCCATTACGCCTAAATTAGTTTTACGCTTGTAGGACTTTGCTTCTATTTCCATCGGTATACTACAGCAGTGTCTCTGGTGAAGTCGACGGTATCCTAACAAAGTATTTTAGTGATTCAAAGCATGTCTTAAATTGTGCAGGTTACAGCTGTTTGTCTGCTATATTAATAGTAACATGTCGAGTTCACTCCAGTCTGATTGTTGTATTTATCCCGTTGAACTGTGCAAAAAACCTGTGCAAAAGACACATTTACAAAAGTAAAAGGCGGCTCCTGGATACAGTGTGAATTTGGGTTGTTATTCGCAGTTTCAAGTGTAAATGAGAAGCAGACTTTAGTGTTGATGGCAGCACAACATAATCTTTTATATTTCTAATTATTAGATGACCTCTTTCGTGAAATCTGTGGCTCCTAAGACCAGAGTGGCCAAGCGTTCCTCTCAAGGTACTCTCCATGTATCATGGTTAATATTTATTATGCATTTTGGTGTACAGAATGTCTGTGTTAGTATGGATAAGAGAGGTCTCATGTAGTTTGTTTGTAATGTGCAGACATCCATGGCACTGGATCTCGTCATACCATACACCCATGGAAGATGTCTCCTCACACTAAGAAGAAGCACAAAGTTCTGATTCCATGCGAGTCAACCAATAAAAAGGTGTGTTAGTGATGCATATTTTCCTGTTATGTAGTGTTTACAGTTTATAGTCAGTTAATATTAACAACATGCTTTTGCCCTTTTGTTTCAGTGTGTTTTGGTGTTGGGTGACTCACATCTCAGAGCTGTTGTGGATGGATATGTTCCATTGTCATTGCCTTCCATTTCCTTTGGTTTCTGTGCAATCTCTGGAGGAACAGCATATCACCTGGAGATGGAGGCCAGACATTTGATTGTGAATCAACCAGTGGCAAAGTGTGTGGTCATTGCTCCTGGCAATAACCTCAACTACAACAATGTGACACGGTCTGGAGAACAGTTTGCAAAGCTTCTGTCTACCCTCCTCAGTCGATGGAAGAAGGTATGTTCCATACTTTATCAATCAGAATTGGAATATATGTGAAGTGAGGCAGGTTTGTGAAGAAAATGCCTGTTTGTGTGTAAAGTCTAACTGTACATTTTTTATTTACAGGTGTCTGTGGTAGACTTTCCTCCCAGGCTTGGGGTGAATCAAGCACATCAGGACCAGCTGCGGCAGATCTACCAGGAGGTGGCAAAAGGAAAAGGTATGCATTATTATTGGTAATAATCAGCTGTCAGTGTCTGGGCATAAATTCAAAGATCTAAAATATGGTATTTTTGTAGGTGTGGAGTACATCTCTTGTGTTGACCTGTTTCCTGTGGAGAATAAGAGGCTGTGGATTTACGATGGTGTAAGTAGAGCACTTGTGTCTATGCTATAAATACATGTTATTTTAAACTTGCAATTCAAGTAATGAGAGAATGTATGTTAAAGTGGCATTTCCTATAATGCAGGTACATCTCAGTGACAACGAGGGCATGAGCATCTTAGCTGAGGTGCTCTTGAGGGCTGCTGCAGATCCCACTGACCAAAGCAAACCTCCTGCTCCTCACCCTCTAGATCAGAGCCATCCTCCTCTCCTGCCACCAGTGCCCCTCCACTGCACGTACCACCAGGCAGAGTGCTGCAACTTGTCCAAACCCTGTGCTTCTGCGAAGTTTCCTGTGGTAGTTCTCAGGCGTATTTCATTGAAGGCTCTTCAGTCAACTTATTGTGCATCTGACCCGTTTAAATGGAATGTTGTTGAACGCGAAAGGAAAGGTAAGAAAGTACTCCCTGTATGTTAAGTGCTTTTTGTTACTAGTTCACATTTCATTGTTAATGACATTTATCTTGTCTATTAGGCCATCCAAGCAGAAGATGTCAGGGTTGCGCTTGGGACTCAAAGCGCAAGTTTGATGTTGAGCAGGTTTGTTAACTCTTACAGTGAAAGTAGATTTGACATTTCTAACAGTATTAATCAGTTGTTGTTCAATTTTGAAGGTGCAGTCTGTGTTTTCCATCCGCTTTCCCTGGTCAGTTTCATGTTTTGGCCACAACTGACACAGAAGAATTGTCAAATCCTGTTTTGTGCGGCATACCGGCAATTTGTCCAGCTGGAAAGAAGGTACAGTTATTGTTGGTGGTGACATCTTCTAGTTATTATCGTCAAATATAATAATATGTTGAAATTCATAATGTTGTTTTTTGCACTACAGGTTTCAGATTCTGGATGCCGAAAAGTGGTTGCGACACGGAGAAGCCATTCAAAACAGGTATTGAAAATTAAGATAGTATGATAAGTGAGTAACACAATAAAAAAAAAATAATAATAATAATAATAATAATAAATACATTGTTTCTCCTTAGTTGATACAAACAGCAGGTTTTGTTTGGTGTTCTAAGAAATGTACCAGAGATGACTTATTACTACATCTTGCTTTATATAGATGAAGGCCGATGCTTTGGAGGTGACATTGGGAGGCTCACAAACCAATGATGTGGATTTGGACAGAGTGGGAAATGATGAGGTTGGTCATAAAGTTATTTTTATATATGAAAAAGTGACATATGTCATGAAAAAAAATGCAAGTACATATGGGGTTAAAATCAGGGTATTTTGAAGTGATAGCCAAACTTATTGTCTTTTTGTGCATATAGGTGCCCAAGAAGCGTCTTCGCTCTGAAAGCATCCCGCCCGTTGACAGAACTGAGCATGTCTTGGATGAAGACAACAAAGCTAAGTTCCCATGCCCTAAAAACATTAGTGGCTCATTCCATCAGGGACATGGTTTGTTTAAATATCCAGGATTACAATGTATGGCCATGGCCATGTCAGCGATCATTAGACATTCTCAGCTGTGTAGTGTGTTTTCATGGACACAGGAAGATTTAAACACGGTACTATTAGAAGGTGATGCCTTATACAGCAAAAAAAGACCTAGTATCAGAGACGGAGAGAAGTTGTTGGGATCTTGGGATTTCAAGCCTGAGGAGGATTTGTATGGTCAAACATTTAGTTTTAACATTGACAGTGTTATGGGTCGTCTCTATACAGTAAGCCGAGTTGAAAAGCGAAACCTTTGTTATGTTACTTTGATGAGTGCACTTGAGGATAATCTAGACGGAGACGGCATGTGTCTATTCACTATGTTTAAAAGACATGTGCCATTATTTCTGAAAGAGGTTTGTTAGCTATTGTGGATTCTCATGCACGCAGTGCTTCAGGAATGTTAGGCGCTAATGGAACAAGTGTTGTGCTCTACTTTAATAGCCTTGGTGAGGTTTACAGGCACCTTCACAAGTTGGCAGCAGGGTTTGGTCCCTCAAATGAGACATTTGAACTAAACAGAGTGTCAGTGAGTGTAAAATGCGCATCGTCTGCTGTGCCAGTGCAGATACAACTGAAGGTTGATGATAGACCATGTGACAATGACTGTATTGTTGTAGAGGAAAGTCCTGTCTACCAAGACATGTCTTTAACTGAGAGTGACATTGAGTGTGCATCGGCACGGTCATGTGAAAATGACTGTGTGATTGTAGAGGAAAGTCCTGCACGGAGTGATGGTGACAATCCATGTGTGTTGTTGGAGGCACAGGAATCTGTACAGAAGCGAAGTGGTCAGAAACGTGCCAGAGCCGTTGGTGTATTAAACACAGATTGTATAATTGCCAAGGGTAACCACAAAGTACAACGAGTCAAACTATATGATTCTTCCGAATTTACAATTGTTAGTGAGGAAAGACGGCCATATCAGTTTATTCCTCTGAATGACAATGTTTGCAAAGCTATATGTACGCAGGTTAATGTGGCTTTTGAAAGATACAATGTTCCAGAATCAGTAGACACTGGTGATGCAGGAGTGCCATGCCACAATGAAAGCATTGTCGGTGATGGCAACTGTTTCTTCCGTGCCATTTCTCAAGCTGTGAGTGGCACACAAAAACATCATAGAAAAATAAGATTAGGTGTTGTTAAAGAGTTGGAAAAAAATTCTATAAAATATAAAAGCTACTTACGAGTTGAAGACCAAAACCTAACCGTTGCAGAGTATATCAACAAGTACAAAATGAGATATGTAAACACATGGGCCACAGAAATGGAAATCCACGCTGCTGCAGATTATTTAGGAGTAGATATATATACATTTCATCTAAATAGGTGGCTTAAATATAAATGCACAAAGACACCTTTGTGTAATCAAGGAATTTACATCGAAAATCGTTTTGGAACCCATTATGAGAATGTCCTTTGTGTTAAAAAAGTCCAAGAAAACGAGTGTTATGGCTATTGCCAAATGACTGAAGCACAAGCATACAAAACCAGGGCCAAGGTTATTCAGATTCCTATATTCCAACGATCTAAAACAAGTGCACAAAAAGAACCTCAAGAAAAAAGCACTGTTCAATCCAAATACATTCAGTGTAAAAGATCAAAGCAAAAAAAAGAAAAATACCAAAAAGAGCCACAAACAACCAAAGATAAATTCAATGCGAAATACAGAGAGCAGCCGTTATTTAGACAGAAATGTAAAATTATGGGTATTAAAAAATATAAGGAGGAAATGCTATTTAGACAAAAACAAAGGGAAATCTGTAGGAGTAAATATAGGAATGACTTATTGTACAGACAAAGACTTAAAGCCTCAAATAAAGATAAATACAGAACAAACATGGCGCATAGGGAAAAACTAAAAAATTGTGAGAAAAATAAATACAAGACAAATCTGGACTATAAAGAGAAACGTAATGCCTTTCAGAAAAATAAATACAAGACAAATCTGGACTATAAAGAGAAACTAAATGCCTTTGAGAAAAATAAATACAAGACAGACAGTAAATATAGGGCTACTGTTCTAGCAAAAAACAAAATGAAGAGGCAAGTATTACAAAAACAGGCAGAGCAGTTTTCTTTTATTATGGAGCGCTTCCTAAATACAATAAAAGAGGGTCCAGAATTTATTTGTTCAGTGTGTAATCGCTTGCTGTTTAAAAAACAAGTTTTAGCTTGTATAAAAGACAAATATAAAATCCCACCACAAACGGCATTAGCAGCTGAAAAATGCATTTCTGAAAAATACCTTCATATTTGTAACGCACAATGTAGTATGCCGTGTCTGTTAAAAGCAGCAAGAGGTCAGCTATGGATTTGTTTTACCTGCCATTATAAAATTAAACGAGGCCAGGTCCCATCTGAATGGACAGGTAATGACTTGGAATTGGATCCAATTCCAAATGTCTTGGCTCGTTTGAATAGCTTAGAACAGCACCTGATTGCTCGTAATATTCCTTTCATGAAGATGTTGGCGTTGCCTAGAGGTGGGCAGAATGGTGTTCATGGGCCTGTAACATGCGTCCCTGCTAATGTTGTTCAGACAACTAATTTGCTGCCTCATTCTAACATGGATGGTTCACTAGTACGTATTAAACTAAAGCGTAAACTCACTTATAAAGGGCACTATGAATACCAGTTTGTAGACACAAAGCACATACGAGAAGCACTTGCATATTTAAAGGAAAATAATCCATATTACAAAGACATTGACTTTAATGAAGAATGGATAAATGAGTTTTCTAAGGAGCAGGAGGCAGTTAGAGGAAGATAATGCTAAAAAGGGCGAAGTGTCTGAAGAGGTTGAAGAAGACCTTTTGCATGATCAGCAGCAGCACTGCATTTTCAAGACACATGTTTGATGCCTGTAGATATTGGGCAAGAAACATTAGATCAGTATTTTGAAGACATATTGAATTTAGCCCCGCGAAGGAAATAATCCAGTAAAGATGCTGTCTGAGAAAGACAATGAAGCAAAGTCTTTCCCAGTTCTGTTTCGAAAGGATGCAATACTTTCCATACGCTTAGGAAGCAGCGCTTGACATTGTCTCGTTATTTTAATAACAGAATCTTAAATGCTGATGGTAGGTTTGCTAATAATATTGAGTTCATTTTTTTTGCTCAATACATGTCAGAAGTGGAGCAGGTTGTTTCCAAAGTTTCAATAGCTTTACGTAAAGGACAAACAGGTGGTACACTACAAAAAATGTAGGTGATAATGTTGAAACCTTGAAGGACATGGTGCATGTGGATGACGGATATCGATTTTTGCAGCCAATTAGAGGAACCCCAGCATTTTGGCAAGCAGCACAAAAAGATTTGATGGCTTGTTTAAGAGTTAATGGTAAAGCAGACTGGTTTCAAAGTTATAGTAGCGCAGATTTAAGATGGTCCAATCTTTTAGGTACAATTTTGAAACAGGCAGGCAGGACAGAAACTGCTGAGAGTTTGGATTATGCACACAGATGTGACTTGCTGCGTAATAATCCCGTGGCTGCAGCTCGCATGTTTGATTTCCGCTGGCATGTATTTTTAAGGGAAGTTCTGATGTCTCCATTACAACCAATTGGCAAGATTACAGACTATTTCTATCGTGTAGAATTTCAACAGCGTGGGTCCCCCCATATTCACTGTTTGTTTTGGATTGAAGATGCTCCTACAATAGATAAAAGCCCAGATGAAGATGTAGTTATGTTTATTGACAAATACATTACATGTGAATTACCCACAAATGATAAGGAGTTACTGGATATTGTTAGTTCTGTACAACAACATTCAAAGCGTCATTCGAAAACATGCAAAAAAAAACAAACAGTTTGTCGTTTCAATTTTCCTCGCCCTGTGTCTGTTCGAACATTTATTAAGAAAGTCCAGCCAAAACCAAAATGCCCCAAATGCCATGTTGACAACAAAGGCTTGAATGCAAATGACGTCCAAATAAGCCTTGAATGTGAAGTGCATATGTTTACAGGATCAACAAAACTACATGACACCAGAGTGTGCTACTGCCATTATGACAGACATAAAAAAAGCACTTATAGATGAGAACAATCCCCATGACAGTGTCCACAGTTTGTTTGCAAGTGTTGGCATTAATCAAGAAACTTATGAAAAGGCATACAAACAGCTAGGAGGAAGGACAGAAATTGTTTTAAAAAGGGACATTAATGCAGTTTGGATCAATCCATACAACAAATTCTTGTTAAAGTGTTGGAATGCAAATATGGACATTCAGTTTATTGTGGACATGTATCAGTGCATAGTATACATCTGCAAATACATAAACAAGCAAGAGCGGGAGGTGGGCTTACTGCTGAATAATGCTCACAAAGAGGCAACAAAACATGGAAATGTACATGCTAAGGAAGCTATGAAAAAACTAGGCCAAGTGTACCTACATAACCGTGACGTCTCAGCACAAGAAGCTGTATATAGATTAACAAATATGCACCTGAAAGAATGCTCTAGAAAAGTTGTATTCATTCCCACAGGTGACAATATTTTCAAACTAAGTAAACCTATTAGTGAAGTCACAAAAACAGCAACCACTGATGACATTTGGATGACAAGTATAGTTGATAGGTACAAAAACAGACCAAACCAGAGCATATTTAATGACATGTGTATAGCCACATTTGGTTCAGAATATCGCATTTTAAGTAAAAACGAAAAAAGCAAAAACGCAATAAAACTCCAAAACTCATTAGGCTTCATCACAAAAAGAACAAGAACCAAACCAGCTGTGGTGCGATATGCAAACTTTTGAAACAAAAAATCCAGAGTTGCATTATAAAAGCTTACTTCAGTTGTTTTTACCATATCGCTTGGATGATGACCTTAAACCTGCTGGCATTCGGTCATTTCAACAGTTTTATGAAAAGGGCAAGGTGAAGTTTTCTGATGGAACTCTTCATTCCGTTATGTCAATTGTCAATTCTAACCGATCAAAATTTGACAAAGAAAAAGCTAACTTGGAAGAGATTATGGCCAACAATAACTGTCATGACATTCTGGAGAGTGCTTTTGCCTTATTATGTCCAGCTCAAGAACTTGAGCGTTTAGAATGCAAGGAAGAACAGAAAAACAGACTCCAGGACGAGGAAGAGGACTTACCTAATATTCCAGATTTAGCAATTACAGACAGAGATATTTGTCATTTGGAAAATCAACAGAACATAATGTGTCGCAGGGATGGTCTTGATTTAATTAGATCTTTGAAGCGAATTACAGATGTCTATCTTTTACAAAATCGTCAATGGTGTTTAGATAAAGTCAATTGGTAAAAAGCCAGATCCATTACACGTTTTTATCACTGGTGGGGCAGGTACTGGAAAGAGTCACCTAATTAGAGCAATACAGTATGAAGCAAATAGATTGTTAGCTCAATGCGTCGCCATCCAGATAATATTAGTGTCTTATTAACAGCACCCACAGGTATGGCAGCATATAATGTACAAGCATCCACAATTCATAGTGCATTTAGCATAGGAATCAATGTGTCCTTACCCTATACCCCACTGGGTGAGGAAAAACTGAATACAGTGCGTATTAAATTCTCGACCTCCAAATAATTATAATAGATGAAATTTCTATGGTTTCACACAAGTTATTAGCATACATTCATGGTAGACTCCGGCAAATAAAACAAACTGGTGATTTCGCCCCATTTGGAAATGTTAGCATTATTGCTGTTGGTGACTTTTTTCAGTTACCTCCTGTTAAAGGTAAAGCACTGTACTTAGAAGAAGTTGGAGTTAACTTGTGGGGCAACTTATTCAAAATTGCCGAGTTAAAAACAGTTGTCAGACAAAAAGATGACCGTTTTGCCCAATTACTGAATCGGTTAAGGATACGATCCGCGGGGACACCTATGCTTCAAAGTGATATAAACCTGTTAAAAAAATGTGACACTGGTGAAAGCTCATCACAGATACACATTTTCCCAACAAATTCACAGGTCTTTCAGCACAACTTTTCTCAACTCAAAGCCACGTGCCCGACTATACAGAGATTAATGCAGAAGATTATGAGTACAATAAGAAAACTGGTCAATTAGAAGAAAAGTTTGGTCATCATAACAAAGCAAACCTCACATCTTTGCCTGAACAGTTGTTGTTAGGTGTTAATGCTAGAGTCATGCTTTGCAAAAACATAGACGTAGCAGATGGTCTTGTCAATGGGGTATGTGGCACTGTTACACATATTAAAGAATCTACGTATGGTCTTCCTGTAGCTGTGTATGTACGATTTGATGACAATAACGTTGGCGCACAGAGACGGAAGAAATGTCCACCTCCTTCACCAAATTTAAGTCATTCAACTCCAATACATCCAGAAGAGGAAAGGGCTAGTAGTAAAGGTGGAAAACGCCGTCAATTTCCCCTCTCACTAGCATGGGCCTGTACAGTTCACAAAGTTCAGGGGTTAACTGTGGATAAAGCTGTGGTGTCCCTAAAGAAAGTGTTTTCAGCTGGCCAAGCCTATGTGGCCTTGAGTCGTGTAAGAAGTTTGGAAGGACTAATTATTCAAGACTTTTCCCAAAAGGCCATATACTGTAATGACAGTGTCTTAAATGCAATGCAAGCCATGCCTCCCTTCCTGCTTCAAAATGAGCCACAAATCAGGAAACCTACAGAGGTTTTGTCAATCTTTTAATGAATGTTCAGGGATTACCAAGACATGTGTTAGATTTAGCTTCACATACGCAGCATTTACTTCCTGACTGCATAGCAGTTACAGAGACATGGTTAACTGTGGATTCAGCAATTCATTCAGTGAAAATTAAAGGATATACGTTTCACAGTAGCCCTCGTAGCCTTTCATATATACAGAGCAAACATCCAGCTCTGATTACACTGCAAAGCCAACAACATGGAGGAGTTGGCATTTACTGTAAAGATAATACCACCTATCACATCTCTGTGCCTGATTTCCCGTTGGAATGTTTAGTTTACAATTCACTTGTACATAAGATCATTTTAGCCGTAATTTATCGTCCACCCTCATATCCCATGTCTTTGTTCAAAGAGAATTTACAGAACCTAATAGACTGGCTACATTTACAAAATGAAACCATCATTGTTATGGGAGATTTTAATGATGACATCCTTAAATCTTCTAAGGTGTGCACATTGATGACCCACAATGGCTTCATGCAGTATGTCACATCTCCCACAACAGAAAAAGGAACAATAATTGATCATTTGTATGTCAAAACTACACAACTAGAAATAGAAACAGTAGCAGTACCAACATATTTCAGCGACCATGAAGGGATTGCATGTTCTTTTCAACTGAAAACACTAGAAAACTAATATTATTTAAACAATGTATAATAATAATTTAAAAATATATTGTGTTAAATAATATTGGCTTGACACTAGGCACACAAACTGTTTGTCTTTTTTCTCTTTTTCCCCAGATGACTGCCCACAGATTTATTGAACCAACGGCATTTTGTGACATCATCACAAGTGACAAGTGGTGACATTGTGTATAAATTTTTTCATATACTCAGTATATAATGTACTGTACTGTACAGTTCATTAATCTTTTTGATATACACATTTGATATAGAGATAGGTAGGTTTTGATGTATATTTATATTACACAGTTTTATGGTCACCTTGTGTTTTGTGTTGATGTATTGATTTTGACTGTTTGAAGTTTTCAAAAGCAAACTCAAAACATACTTATTTCACCAAACGTATGGAGACTGATTGATCATAGGTATACGTTTACACTGGTTGTAGCTGTAGGTGCGTTTACACTGGTTGTAGCTGTAGGTACACACTAAATCCGCTCATATTATCACATCTACCTATTACAGTTTGTTTTTTTTCTCTTTTCTCCCTCCTCCTAGGGTGGACGCAAACCTCTTACCTGCTGGGTGATGTTTGCACCCCCGCGCCTGTGTTCCAGTGTGAGGGCCCCCACCCATCTGTCATCTACCTTGATGTTGGCTGCGGCCCATCCACTGTGCACACTCAGAGTGGACACTGGACACTGCCAATATAAATGTTTTTATTTGTGAAAATGTTTGTGTATTTCTATGTATTTTTCAACTGTCCTGGACACATTCCTGCACGGCCTGTCCGTCCTGGGAGTGGATCCCTCCTTCTGTGGTTCTCCTGAGGTTTCTCTTTTTCCCGGCTGGGTTTTTGGAGTTTTCCTTACCTGATGGAGGTCTAAGGACAGGGGATGTTGTCTAGTGCAGTCTGTTAAGCCCTTTGAGGCGACTGTTGTTGTGATATTGGGCTATACAAAAATAAATGTCTTGTCTTGTCTTGACTGTCAAGCTTTTCAAAAACTTTTGATTATAGCTAATAAGCGTTTCACCGCACATGGCGGACTTCCTGTTGAGTTTAGGGTGTGGCTGTCATAGACTTTTCTGTTTGCCCTGAGGTGTCCTATGGATGTACCAAGTTTCATTTTTCTACGTTGGAAAAAAGTTACTTTCACTTTCCATAGGCCCAATGTATTTTGATTTTGTAGTCGCCACTGAGTCATTTTTTGTATTTTTTTTTTCGGCGACTTCAAATACATAAATTTTTCGCCGGGCTTGAAGTCTGGGACCAATACAAATGACTTTTAGTTGCACGTTTACTGGGTCAAATTGAGGATCATTTTACAGAAAAATTATACTAATAAAAAATATACCAAATTATAATAAAAAAAAATATAACTCGAGCAAAAACGTCAAGAAAAACACCTGTCTATTTTACATACATGTGTTTATCTCATTTTGCCCAAGTTTGGTGTCTGTGGAATGAAGCAGCTATTGTCTGTGTACTTTTAAAAAAGAGGTGTATTTTAAGTCGGTTCACATTTTCAATTCAAAATGGCCGCCTTCCCGTGTGTGATAGGATGTGGTCCCCATTGGCTTTTTTGTTCATAAGCCCATGGTGGATGTGTGTCCAAAGTTTCATTTGCCTACGACAAACTAAAATTTTCACTTCCCATTGACTTTTTCCACATATTTGTGACGTTGCTATGGCAACACATTTATAGATAGGGGGTGGTTGTCATTGGCTTTTATGCTCATCATGACATAAGAGATGTGTGTACCAAATTTTATGTCTCTATGACAAACTAAATTCTTGGGTCCCATTATAAGTTTGTAGGGAGCGCTGGAGAGCCATTTCTAAAGATAACCCTTTTATTTACATATCTTTGTGTTCAGGTCATGAATGTGCACAAACGCCTTTTTGGGTACAACTCGATCCGAGAAGGCGTTTGAGAGTTAAGAGATGTTTTATTTTCATAAAAATGGCCACCTCGTTACAGGCTTGCCACACCCATACCCGATAAGATATCAACAACAAAGTCACAACTTTGGTTGGCACACGTGTCTAGATGATACTCACCAAATTTGGGGCCATTTAGATTAAAACACAATGATTTGCATCTTTTGCGCAAGAGTGCGATTTTAGTGGCAGCGTTTCACGCACATGGCGGACTTCCTGTTGAGTTTAGGGTGTGGCTGTCATAGACTTTTCTGTTTGCCCTGAGGTGTCCTATGGATGTACCAAGTTTCATTTTCTACGTTGGAAAAAGTTACTTTCACTTTCCATAGGCCCAATGTATTTTACTTTTGTAGGTCGCCACTGAGTCATTTTTCGTAATTTTTTCGGGACTTCAAATACATAAATTTTTCGCCGAGCTTGAAGGCTGGGACCAATAAAAATGACTTTTCATTCATGTTCACTGGGTCAAATTTAGGATCATAGGTGGAGAAGAATAAAAATAAGAAAAATTAAAATAGCGGCGATAAAGGCAAACCTCGCCTCTTGAGACCAGCAGACACATATATTCGGAGGATTGCATGTGTGCTCATTTTGCAAATTTGGAGCTGTTTAGATGAAAACCCTGTTACACAAAGTGTGTATTTTAGGTGGTCATGTATTCCACCCAACATTTTCTGTTGAGAAGGATCCTGGCAATTGGGAAATGGCATTTATTTCCCAATAGTTGCCTCTTCACAGACTCATTACACCACAGCCACAAATCTATCAAAAAACAAATTGATAACTTTTTTTGCACACGTGTCTAGATGATACTCACCAAATTTGGAGCTGTTTAGATGAAAAGCCTTTAGACACAAGGGTGCAATTTAGGTGGTCACGCATACACCCAACATAGTAGATTTCCTGTTGAGTTTACGATATGGCTGTAATAAATTTTTCTGTGTCCTATGGATGTACCAAGTTTCATTTTTCTACGTTGGAAAAAGTTACTTTCGCCCAATGTATTTTGACTTTTGTAGGGATCGCCACTGAGTCATTTTTCATATTTTTTTAGTGACTTCAAATACATAAATTTTTCGAGCTTGAAGTCTGGGACCAATAAAAATGACTTTTAGTTGTTGGTTTACTGGGTCAAATTGAGGATCATTTTGCAGAAAAATTATAATAAAAAAATATACCAAATTATAATAAAAAAAATATAACTCGAGCAAAAAGTCTAGAAAAACACTTGTCTCTTTTACATACATGTGTTTAGCTCATTTTGCCCAAGTTTGGTGTCTGTGGAATGAAGCAGCTATTTTCTGAGTTCTTTTAAAAAGAGGTGTATTTTAAGTCGGTTCACATTTTCAATTCAAAATGGCCGCCTTCCCGTGTGTGATAGGGTGTGGTCCCCATTGGCTTTTGTTCATAAGCCCATGCTGGATGTGTGTACCAAGTTTCATTTGCCTACGACAAACTAAAATTTTCACTTCCCATTGACTTTTTCCAAATATTTGGGACGTTGCTATGGCAACACATTTATAGATAGGGGTGGTTGTCATTGGCTTTTATGCTCGTCATGACATAAGAGATGTGTGTACCAAATTTTATGTCTCTATGACAAACTAAATTCTTGGGTCCCATTATAAGTTTGTAGGGGCGCTGGAGAGCCATTTCTAAAGATAACCCTTTTATTTACATATTTTTGTGTTCAGGTCATGAATGTGCACAAACGCCTTTTGGGTCCAACTCGATCCGAGAAGCCGTTTGAGAGTTAAGAGGCGTTTATTTTCACAAAAATGGCCACCTCGTTACAGGCTTGCCACACCCATACCCGATAAGATATCAACAACAAAGTCACAACTTTGGTTGGCACATGTGTCTAGATGATACTCACCAAATTTGGGGCCATTTAGATTAAAACACAATGATTTGCATCTTTCTGCGCAAAGTGCGAATTTAGTGGCCGCCTTTCATCCCACATGGCGGACTTCCTGTTAAGTTTAGGTGTGACTGTCATTGACTTTTCTGTTTGCCCTGAGGTGTCCTATGGATATACCAAGTTTCATTTTCTACGTTGGAAAAAGTTACTTTCACTTTCCATAGGCCCAATGTATTTTGATTTTGTAGGGTCGCCACTGAGTCATTTTTCGTATTTTTTTCGACTTCAAATACATAAATTTTTCGCCGAGCTTGAAGTCTGGGACCAATATAATGACTTTTCGTGCATGTTCACTGGGTCAAATTTAGGATCATATGGGAGAAGAAAGAGAAAAAAAAAAAAAATCCGAGCAAAACAATAGGCCCTCCCGGCCATCACCGCTCGGGCCTAATTAAAGCCGCAAGCGGCGATAAAGGCCCTCGCCTCCCTTGAGACCAGCGGGACACATATATTCGGAGGATTGCATGTCGTGCTTTAAAGCAAATTTGGAGCTGTTTAGATGAAAACCCTTTAGCACAAAGATTTAGGTGGTCATGTATTCCACCCAACATTTTCTGTTGAGAAGGATCCTGGCAATTGGGAAATGGCATTTATTTCCCAATAGTTGCCTCTTCACAGACTCATTACGACCACAGCCACAAATGTATCAAAAACAAATTGATAACTTTTTTTGCACACTAGATGATACTCACCAAATTTGGAGCTGTTTAGATGAAAAGCCTTTAGACAGAAGGGGTGCGATTTAGGTGGTCACGCATTCCACCCAACATAGATTTTCTGTTGAGTTTACGGTATGGCTGTAATAAACTTTTCTGTTTGCCCTAAGGTGTCCTATGGATGTACCAAGTTTTGTATTTCTACATTGGAAAAATTTACTTTCATTTTCCATAAAACCAATGTATTTTGACTTTTCTAGGGTCGCCACTGAGTCATTTTTCATATTTTTTTGGGGACTTCAAATACATCAATTTTTGGGGCTTGAAGTCTGGGACCAATAAAAATGACTTTTAGTTGCGTTCACTGGGTCAAATTTAGGATCATTTTGCAGAAAAATATGATAAAAAAAAAAAAAAAAATATGCTTTTATGCTCCTCATGACATAGGAGATGTGTGTACCAAATTCCATGTCTCTATGACAAACTAAATTCTTGGGTCCCATTATAAGTTTGTAGGGGCGCTGGAGAGCCATTTCTTAAGATAACCCTTTTATTTACATATCTTTGTGTTCAGGTCATGAATGTGCACAAGCGCCTTTTTGGGTCGACTTGATCCGAGAAGGCTGAGGATAAGACATTTTATTTTCCCAAAATGGCCACCTCGTTACAGGCTTGACACCCATACCCGATAAGATATCAACAACAAAGTCACAAATTTGGTTGGCACACGTGTCTAGATGATACTCACCAAATTTGGGGCCATTTAGATTAAAACACAATGATTTGCATCTTCTTGCGCAACATAGTGCGATTTTAGTGAACATCGTTTCACCCCACATGGCGGACTTCCTGTTAAGTTTAGGGTGTGGCTGTCATAGACTTTTCTGTTTGCCCTGAGGTGTCCTATTGATGTACTAAGTTTCATTTTTCTACGTTGGAAAAAAGTTACTTTCACTTTCCATAGGCCCAATGTATTTTGACTTTTCTAGGGGTCGCCACTGAGTCATTTTTCATTTTTTTTCGGGGACTTCAAATACATATATTTTTGCCGGGCTTGAAGTCTGGGACCAATAAAAATGACTTTTAGTTGTTGGTTTACTGGGTCAAATTGAGAATCATTTTGCAGAAAAATTATAATAAAAAATATATACCGAATTATAATAAAAAAAAATATAACTCGAGCAAAAAAGTCTAGAAAAACACTTGTCTCATTTACATACATGTGTTTAGCTCATTTTGCCCAAGTTTGGTGTCTGTGGAATGAAGCAGCTTTTTTCTGTGTACTTTTAAAAAGAGGTGTATTTTAAGTCGGACCAAATTTTCAATTCAAAATGGCCGCCTTCCCGTGTGTGATAGGGTGTGGTCCCCATTGGCTTTTTGTTCATAAGCCCATGATGGATATGTGTACCAAGTTTCATTTGCCTACAACAAACTAAAAATTTCACTTCCCATTGACTTTTTCACATTTTTGGGACATTGCTATGGCAACACATTTATAGATAGGGGTGGTTGTCATTGGCTTTTATGCTCGTCATGACATAAGAGATGTGTGTACCAAATTTTATGTCTCTATGACAAACTAAATTCTTGGGTCCATTATAAGTTTGTAGGGGCGCTGGAGAGCCATTTCTAAAGATAACCCTTTTATTTACATATTTTGTGTTCAGGTCATGAATGTGCACAAACGCCTTTTTGGGTCCAACTCGATCCGAGAAGGCGTTTGAGAGATAGAGCGTTTTATTTTCACAAAAATGGCCACCTCGTTACAGGCTTGCCACACCCATACCCGATAAGATATCAACAACAAAGTCACAACTTTAGTTGGCACACGTGTCTAGATGATACTCACCAAATTTGGGGCCATTTAGTTAAAAACACAATGATTTGCATCTTTCTGCGCAAGTGCGATTTTAGTGGCGCGTTTCACCCCACATGGCGGACTTCCTGTTAAGTTTAGGGTGTGACTGTCATTGACTTTTCTGTTTGCCCTGAGGTGTCCTATGGATATACCAAGTTTCATTTTCTACGTTGGAAAAAGTTACTTTCACTTTCCATAGGCCCAATGTATTTTGACTTTTGTAGGGGTCGCCACTGAGTCATTTTCGTATTTTTTTTGACTTCAAATACATAAATTTTTGCCAGGCTTGAAGTCTGGGACCAATAAAAATGACTTTTAGTTGTTCGTTTACTGGGTTAAATTGAGGATCATTTTACAGAAAAATTATAATAAAAAATATATACCGAATTATAATAAAAAAATATAACTCGAGCAAAAAGTCTAGAAAAACACTTGTCTCATTTACATACATGTGTTTAGCTCATTTGCCCAAGTTTGGTGTCTGTGGAATGAAGCAGCTTTTTCTGTGTACTTTTAAAAAGAGGTGTATTTTAAGTCGGTTCACATTTTCAATTCAAAATGGCCGCCTTCCTGTGTGTGATAGGTGTGGTCCCCATTGGCTTTTTGTTCATAAGCCCATGGTGGATGTGTGTACCAAGTTTTATTTGCCTACAACAAACTAAAATTTCACTTCCCATTGACTTTTTCACATTTTTGGGACGTTGCTATGGCAACACATTTATAGATAGGGGGTGGTTGTCATTGGCTTTTATGCTCGTCATGACATAAGAGATGTGTGTACAAAATTTTATGTCTCTATGACAAACTAAATTCTTGGGTCCATTATAAGTTTGTAGGGGGCGCTGGAGAGCCATTTCTAAAGATAACCCTTTTATTTACATATTTTTGTGTTCAGGTCATGAATGTGCACAAACGCCTTTTTGGGTCCAACTCGATCCGAGAAGGCGTTTGAGAGTTAAGAGACGTTTTATTTTCACAAAAATGGCCACCTCGTTACAGGCTTGCCACACCCATACCCGATAAGATATCAACAACAAAGTCACAACTTTGGTTGGCACACGTGTCTAGATGATACTCACCAAATTTGGGGCCATTTAGATTAAAACACAATGATTTGCATCTTTCTGCGCAAGTGCGATTTTAGTGGCAGCGCGTTTCACCCACATGGCGGACTTCCTGTTAAGTTTAGGGTGTGACTGTCATTGACTTTTCTGTTTGCCCTGAGGTGTCCTATGGATATACCAAGTTTCATTTTTCTACGTTGGAAAAAGTTACTTTCACTTTCCATAGGCCCAATGTATTTTGATTTTGTAGGGAATTCGCCACTGAGTCATTTTCGTATTTTTTTGCGTCTTCAAATACATACCATTTTTGCCGAGCTTGAAGTCTGGGACCAATAATGACTTTTGTGCATGTTCACTGGGTCAAATTTAGGATCATTTGGTCACAATAAAAATAAAAAAAAAAAAAAAAAAAAAAAAAAAAAAATCCGAGCAAAAACAATAGGCCCTCCCGGCCATCACCGGCTCGGGCCTAATTAAAGCATAGCGGCGATAAAGGCCCTCGCCTCCCTTGAGACCGCGGGACACATGCACTCGGAGGATTCTGAGGAGTTTTCTAAGACTCTAGCCGTGGCTCTGGGGGGCCTCCTCTAAAGGAAGGATCCTGGCAATTGGGAAATGGCATTTATTTCCCAAAGGTTGCCTCTTCACAGACTCATTACGACCACAGCCACAAATGTATCAAAAAACAAATTGATAACTTTTTTTTGGCACACGTGTCTAGATGATACTCACCAAATTTAGAGCTGTTTAGATGAAAAGCCTTTAGACACAAGGGGTGCGGTTTAGGTGGTCACGCATTCCACCCAACATAGTAGATTTTCTGTTGAGTTTACGGTATGGCTGTAATAAACTTTTCTGTTTGCCCTGAGGTGTCCTATGGATGTACCAAGTTTTGTATTTCTACATTGGAAAAATTTACTTTCACTTTCCATAGGAACCAATGTATTTTGACTTTTCTAGGGGTCGCCACTGAGTCATTTTCGTATTTTTTTAGGGGACTTCAAATACATAAATTTTTCGGGCTTGAAGTCTGGGACCAATAAAAATGACTTTTAGTTGTTCGTTTACTGGGTCAAATTGAGGATCATTTTGCAGAAAAATTATAATAAAAAAATATATGCATTATAATAAAAAAAATATAACTCGAGCAAAAAGTCTAGAAAAACACTTGTCTATTTTACATACATGTGTTTAGCTCATTTGCCCAAGTTTGGTGTCTGTGGAATGAAGCAGCTATTTTCTGTGTACTTTTAAAAAAGTGTATTTTAAGTCGGTTCACATTTTCAATTCAAAATGGCCGCCTTCCGTGTGTGATAGGGTGTGGTCCCCATTGGCTTTTTGTTCATAAGCCCATGGTGGATGTGTGTACCAAGTTTCATTTGCCTACAACAAACTAAAATTTCACTTCCCATTGACTTTTTCACATTATTTGGGGCGTTGCTATGGCAACACATTTATAGATAGGGGTGGTTGTCATTGGCTTTTATGCTCGTCATGACATAAGAGATGTGTGTACCAAATTTTATGTCTCTATGACAAACTAAATTCTTGGGTCCCATTATAAGTTTGTAGGGGCGCTGGAGAGCCATTTCTAAAGATAACCCTTTTATTTACATATTTTGTGTTCAGGTCATGAATGTGCACAAAGCGCCTTTTTAGGTCCAACTCGATCCGAGAAGCGTTTGAGAGTTAAGAAGGCGTTTTATTTTCACAAAAATGGCCACCTCGTTACAGGCTTGCCACACCCATACCCGATAAGATATCAACAACAAAGTCACAACTTTGGTTGCTTTTACGTGTCTAGATGATACTCACCAAATTTGGGGCCATTTAGATTAAAACACAATGATTTGCATCTTTCTGCGCAAAGTGCGATTTTAGTGGCGCGCGTTTCACCCACATGGCGGACTTCCTGTTAAGTTTAGGGTGTGACTGTCATTGACTTTTCTGTTTGCCCTGAGGTGTCCTATGGATATACCAAGTTTCATTTTTCTACGTTGGAAAAAGTTACTTTCACTTTCCATAGGCCCAATGTATTTTGATTTTGTAGGGGTCGCCACTGAGTCATTTTCGTATTTTTTTCGGCGACTTCAAATACATACCATTTTGCCGAGCTTGAAGTCTGGGACCAATATAATGACTTTTTGTGCATGTTCACTGGGTCAAATTTAGGATCATTACACAGATAAAAAAAAAAAAAAAAAAAAAAATCCGAGCAAAAACAATAGGCCCTCCCGGCCATCACCGGCTCGGGCCTAATTAAAGCCGCATAGCGGCGATAAAGGCCCTCGCTCTCTTGAGACCGGACACATGCACTCGGAGGAGTGCATTTCGTGCTTTAAAGCAAATTTGGAGCTGTTTAGATGAAAACCCTTTAGCACAAAGTGTACGATTTAGGTGGTCATGTATTCCACCCAACATAGTAGATTTTCTGTTGATTTTACTGTATGGCTGTAATAAACTTTTCTGTTTGCCCTGAGGTGTCCTATGGATGTACGAAGTTTTGTATTTCTACATTGGAAAAATTTACTTTCATTTTCCATAGAACCAATGTATTTTGACATTTCTAGGGAATTCGCCACTGAGTCATTTTTCGTATTTTTTTTCGGGGACTTCAAATACATAAATTTTTCGCTGGGCTTGAAGTCTGGGACCAATAAAAATGACTTTTAGTTGTTCGTTTACTGGGTCAAATTTAGGATAATTTTGCAAAAAAAATGTAATAAAAAATATATACCAAATTATAATTAAAAAAAATATAACTCGAGCAAAAAAGTCTAGAAAAACACTTGTCTCATTTACATACATGTGTTTAGCTCATTTTGCCCAAGTTTGGTGTCTGTGGAATGAAGCAGCTATTTTTTGTTGTTTTTTAAAAAAGAGGTGTATTCTAAGTCGGACCAAATTTTCAATTCAAAATGGCCTCCTTCCCGTGTGTGATAGGGTGTGGTCCTTATTGGCTTTTTTGTTCATAAGCCCATGGTGGATGTGTGTACCAAGTTTCATTTGCCTACAACAAACTAAAAATTTCACTTCCCATTGACTTTTTTCACATTTTTGGGACGTTGCTATGGCAACACATTTATAGATAGGGGGTGGTTGTCATTGGCTTTTATGCTCGTCATGACATAAGAGATGTGTGTACCAAATTTCATGTCTCTATGACAAACTAAATTCTTGGGTCCCATTATAAGTTTGTAGGGGCGCTGGAGAGCCATTTCTAAAGATAACCCTTTTATTTACATATCTTTGTGTTCAGGTCATGAATGTGCACAAACGCCTTTTTGGGTCCAACTCGATCCAAGAAGGCGTTTGAGAGTTAAGAGACGTTTTATTTTCACAAAAATGGCCACCTCGTTACAGGCTTGCCACACCCATACCGATAAGATATCAACAACAAAGTCACAACTTTGGTTGGCACATGTGTCTAGATGATACTCACCAAATTTGGGGCCATTTAGATTAAAACACAATGATTTGCATCTTTCTGCGCAAGTGCGATTTTAGTGGCATGCGTTTCACCCCACATGGCGGACTTCCTGTTAAGTTTAGGGTGTGGCTGTCATTGACTTTTCTGTTTGCCCTGAGGTGTCCTATGGATATACCAAGTTTCATTTTTCTGTGTTGAAAAAAACTTACTTTCACTTTCCATAGGCCCAATGTATTTTGATTTTGTAGGGGTCGCCACTGAGTCATTTTTCGTTTTTTTTGGGGACTTCAAATACATACCATTTTTGCCGAGCTTGAAGTCTGGGACCAATAAAAATGACTTTTGTGCATGTTCACTGGGTCAAATTTAGGATCATTTGGTCACAATAAAGATAAAAAAAAAAAAAAATCCGAGCAAAACAATAGGCCCTCCCGGCCATCACCGGCTCGGGCCTAATTAAAGCCGCAGCGGCGATAAAGGCCCTCGCCTCTTGAGACCGCTGGGACACATGCAGTCGGAGGAGTGCATTTCGTGCTTTAAAGCGTAAACTTCACGGTAAAAGGATTCTGAGGAGTTTTCTAAGACTCTAGCCGTGGCTCTGGAGGGGCCTCCTCTAAAGGAAGGATCCTGGCAATTGGGAAATGGCATTTATTTCCCAAAGGTATCAAAACAAATTGATAACTTTTTTGGCACACGTGTTAGATGATACTCACCAAATTTGGGGCCATTTAGATTAAAACACAATGATTTGCATCTTTTTGCGCAAGGTGTGCGATTTTAGTGGCCATGCGTTTCACCCCACATGGCGGACTTCCTGTTGAGTTTAGGGTGTGGCTGTCATTGACTTTTCTGTTTGCCCTGAGGTGTTCTATAGATGTACCAAGTTTCATTTTCTACATTGGAATAAAGTTACTTTCACTTTCCATAGGCCCGATGTATTTTGACTTTTCTAGGGGTCGCCACTGAGTCATTTTTCGTATTTTTTTTTCGGGGACTTCAAATACATACATTTTTTGCCGGACTTGAAGTCTGGGACCAATAAAAATGACTTTTAATTGTTCGTTTACTGGGTTAAATTGAGGATCATTTTGCAGAAAAATTATAATAAAAAAATATATACGAATTATAATAAAAAAATATAACTCGAGCAAAAAAGTCTAGAAAAACGCTTGTCTCTTTTACATACATGTGTTTAGCTCATTTTGCCCAAGTTTGGTGTCTGTGGAATGAAGCAGCTTTTTCTGTGTACTTTTAAAAAAGTGTATTTTAAGTCGGTTCACATTTTCAATTCAAAATGGCCGCCTTCCTGTGTGTGATAGGGTGTGGTCCCCATTGTCTTTTTGTTCATAAGCCCATGGTGGATGTGTGTACCAAGTTTTATTTGCCTACAACAAATTAAAAATTTCACTTCCCATTGACTTTTTCACATTTTTGGGACGTTGCTATGGCAACACATTTATAGATAGGGGTGGTTGTCATTGGCTTTTATGCTCGTCATGACATAAGAGATGTGTGTACAAAATTTTATGTCTCTATGACAAACTAAATTCTTGGGTCCATTATAAGTTTGTAGGGGCGCTGGAGAGCCATTTCTAAAGATAACCCTTTTATTTACATATTTTTTGTTCAGGTCATGAATGTGCACAAACGCCTTTTTGGGTCCAACTCGATCCGAGAAGGCGTTTGAGAGTTAAGAGACGTTTTATTTTCACAAAAATGGCCACCTCGTTACAGGCTTGCCACACCCATACCCGATAAGATATCAACAACAAAGTCACAACTTTGGTTGGCACACGTGTCTAGATGATACTCACCAAATTTGGGGCCATTTAGATTAAAACACAATGATTTGCATCTTTCTGCGCAGAAGTGCGATTTTAGTGGCCGCGCTTCACCCCACATGGCGGACTTCCTGTTAAGTTTAGGGTGTGACTGTCATTGACTTTTCTGTTTGCCCTGAGGTGTCCTATGGATATACCAAGTTTCATTTTTCTACGTTGGAAAAAAGTTACTTTCACTTTCCATAGGCCCAATGTATTTTGATTTTGTAGGGGTCGCCACTGAGTCATTTTTCGTATTTTTTTTTCGGCGACTTCAAATACATAAATTTTTCGCCGAGCTTGAAGTCTGGGACCAATAAAATGACTTTTCGTGCATGTTCATTGGGTCAAATTTAGGATCATTGGGTCGGAAGAAAAAAAAAAAAAAAAAAAAATCCGAGCAAAAACAATAGGCCCTCCCGGTCATCACCGGCTCGGGCCTAATAATCCGAGCAAAAACAATAGGCCCTCCCGGTCATCACCGGCTCGGGCCTAATTAAAGCCGCAAGCGGCGATAAAGGCCCTCGCCTCTCTTGAGACCGCGGGGACACATGCACTCGGAGGATTGCATTTCGTGCTTTAAAGCGTAAACTTCACGGTAAAAGGATTCTGAGGAGTTTTCTAAGACTCTAGCCGTGGCTCTGGAGGGGCCTCCTCTAAAGGAAGGATCCTGGCAATTGGGAAATGGCATTTATTTCCCAATAGTTGCCTCTTCACAGACTCATTACGACCACAGCCACAAATGTATCAAAAAACAAATTGATAACTTTTTTTTGCACACGTGTCTAGATGATACTCACCAAATTTGGAGCTGTTTAGATGAAAAGCCTTTAGACAGAAGGGGTGCGATTTAGGTGGTCACGCATTTCACCCAACATAGTAGATTTTCTGTTGAGTTTACGGTATGGCTGTAATAAACTTTTCTGTTTGCCCTGAGGTGTCCTATGGATGTACCAAGTTTTGTATTTCTACATTGGAAAAATTTACTTTCATTTTCCATAGAACCAATGTATTTTGACTTTTCTAGGGGTCGCCACTGAGTCATTTTTCGTATTTTTTTTCGGGGACTTCAAATACATAAATTTTTCGCTGGGCTTGAAGTCTGGGAGCAATAAAAATGACTTTTAGTTGCACGTTTACTGGGTCAAATTTAAGATAATTTTGCAAAAAAATTTGTATAAAAAATATATACCAAATTATAATAAAAAAAATATAACTCGAGCAAAAAAGTCTAGAAAAACGCTTGTCTATTTTACATACATGTGTTTAGCTCATTTTGCCCAAGTTTGGTGTCTGTGGAATGAAGCAGCTATTGTCTGTGTACTTTTAAAAAGAGGTGTATTTTAAGTCGGTTCACATTTTCAATTCAAAATGGCCGCCTTCCGTGTGTGATAGGGTGTGGTCCCCATTGGCTTTTTGTTCATAAGCCCATGGTGGATGTGTGTACCAAGTTTCATTTGCCTACAACAAACTAAAAATTTCACTTCCCATTGACTTTTTCCACATTTTTTGGGACGTTGCTATGGCAACACATTTATAGATAGGGGGTGGTTGTCATTGACTTTTCTGTTTGCCCTGAGATGTCCTATGGATGTACCAAGTTTCATTTTTCTACGTTGGAAAAAAGATTACTTTCACTTTCCATAGGCCCAATGTATTTTGATTTTGTAGGGTCGCCACTGAGTCATTTTTCGTATTTTTCTTTTGCGACTTCAAATACATAAATTTTTCGCGGGCTTGAAGGCTGGGACCAATAAAAATGACTTTTCGTTCATGTTCACTGGGTCAAATTTAGAATCTTAGGTCGACAATAAAAAAAAAAAAAAAAAAATAATAATAATCCGAGCAAAACAATAGGCCCTCCCGGTCATCACCGGCTCGGGCCTAATAAAAATTCTATGAATGTTAACCAATGAAAGTCAGACATTGCTTTTAACCATGCTTCAACAGAATTATTTAAACAAATAAACTCATGGAACAGGCCTGGACAAAATTGATGGTACCCCTAACTTAATATTTTGTTGCACAACCTTTGAGGCTATCACTGCAATCAGACGATTCCTGTAACTGTCAATGAAACTTCTGCACCTCTCAGCAGGTATTTTGGCCCACTCCTCATGAGCAAACTGCTCCAGTTGTTTCCGGTTTGAAGGGTGTCTTTTCCAGACGGCATGTTTCAGCTCCTTCCAAAGATGCTCAATAGGATTGAGGTCAGGGCTCATAGAAGGCCACTTTAGAATAGTCCAATGTTTTCCTCTTAACCATTCTTGGGTGTTTTTAGCTGTGTGTTTTGGGTCATTGTCCTGTTGCAAGACCCATGACCTGCGACTGAGACCAAGCTGTCTGACACTGGCCAGCACATTTCTCTCTAGAATCCCTTGATAGTCTTCAGATTTCATTGTACCCTGCACAAATTCAAGACACCCTGTGCCAGATGCAGCAAAGCAGCCCCAGAACATAACAGAGCCTCCTCCATGTTTGACAGTAGGGACAGTGTTCTTTTCTTGATATGCTTCATTTTTCCGTCTGTGAACATAGAGCTGATGTGCCTTGGCAAAAAGTTCCATTTTTGTCTCATCTGTCCATAGGACATTCTCCCAGAAGCTTTGTGGCTTGTCAACATGTAGTTTGGCATATTCCAGTCTAGCTTTTTTATGATTTGTTTTCAACAATGGTGTCCTCCTTGGTCATCTCCCATGTAGTCCACTTTGGCTGAAACAACGACGGATGGTGCGATCTGACACTGATGTTCCTTGAGCATGGAGTTCACCTTGGATCTCTTTAGAAGTCTTTCTGGGCTCTTTTGTTACCATTCGGATTATCCGTCTCTTTGATTTGTCAACAATTTTCCTCCTGCGGCCACGTCCAGGGAGGTTGGCTACAGTCCCATGGATCTTAAATTTATGAATAATATGTGCAACTGTAGTCACAGGAACATCTAGCTGCTTGGAGATGGTCTTATAGCCTTTACCTTTATCATGCTTGTCTATAATTTTCTTTCTGTTCTCCTGCGACAACTCTTTCCTTCGCTTCCTCTGGTACACACCATGTCACCAGACAACACAGTGACTACCTGAAGCCCTATAAATAGGCCCACTGACTGATTACAAGATTGTACACACCTGTGATGCTAATTAGTGCACACACCTTGAATTAACATGTCCATTTGGTCACATTATTTACAGTCTTTTCTAGGGGTACCATCAATTTTGTCCAGGCCTGTTCCATGAGTTTATTTTTTTAAATAATTCTTTGTGTTCAGGTCATGAATGTGCACAAACGCCTTTTTGGGTCCAACTCGATCCGAGAAGGCGTTTGAGAGTTAAGAGACGTTTTATTTTCACAAAAATGGCCACCTCGTTACAGGCTTGCCACACCCATACCCGATAAGATATCAAAAACAAAGTGACAACTCTGGTTGGCACACGTGTCTAGATGATACTCACCAAATTTGGGGCCATTTAGATTAAAACACAATGATTTGCATCTTTTTGCGCAAGGTGTGCGATTTTGGTGGTCGTGCGTTTCACCCCACATGGCGGACTTCCTGTTGAGTTTAGGGTGTGGCTGTCATTGACTTTCCTGTTTGCCCTGAGGTGTCCTATGGATGTACCAAGTTTGCATGTTCACTGCATGTTCACTGGGTCAAATTTAGGATCATTTTGCAGAAAAAAAAATAAATAAATAAATAAATAATAATCCGAGCAAAAACAATAGGCCCTCCCGGTCATCAACGGCTCGGGCCTAAATAAAATTAAAGCCGCAAGCGGCGATAAAGGTCCTGGCCTCCCTTGAGACCGCGGAGACACATGTACTCGGAGGATTGCATTTCGTGCTTTCAAGCGTAAACTTCATGGTAATGTCAAATAACCGGGCCTGTGTTACTGCTGGGGCCTGCTACACCACCTTGTAATTTAGAGTTAAAGGTCTCCACAATCCCTGGTTTTCCTGGGAGCTGTCTGAACCTTTGAAAATAATAGATTATGCTTGGGCTAAGGCGAGAAAAACAAAGTACTGGCCGGAGATTTGAGATGACTCAGGAATCGCTGCACCCCCCTGTTTAAAAAGGCAAATGTAAATATAACTTGTCTAAAAGTACAAGTTTACAAGTTCCAAAGGATTCTGAGGAGTTTTCTAAGACTCTAGCCTTGGCTCTGGAGGGGCCTCCTCTAAAGGAAGGATCCTGGCAATTGGGAAATGGCATTTATTTCCCAAAGAAATGGCTGCCTCTTCACAGACTCATTACGACCACAGCCACAAATGTATCAAAAAACAAATTGATAACTTTTTTGGCACACGTGTCTAGATGATACTCACCAAATTTGGAGCTGTTTAGATGAAAAGCCTTTTGAAACAAGTGCAATTTAGGTGGTCACGCATTTCACCCTGTTGAGTTCACGGTATGGCTGTAATAAACCAATAAAAATGACTTTTAGTTGCACGTTTACTGGGTCAAATTGAGGATCATTTTGCAGAAGAAAAAAAAAAAATCACCGGCTCGGGCCTAATATTAATCCGAGCA
Source organism: Perccottus glenii (assembly GCA_024416835.2). NCBI lineage: Eukaryota > Metazoa > Chordata > Actinopteri > Gobiiformes > Odontobutidae > Perccottus > Perccottus glenii. The sequence goes on along the minus strand of CM044549.2, from coordinate 4,832,970 downwards.
AAATAGTAGGCCCTCCCGGTCATCACCGGCTCGGGCCTAATTAACCCATTGAAGCAGAATTAATGTTATTAGTAGATGTATTATGCATTGGAGACATGTAGGATATGACAATGCAAAACTGAAAACAGATAATATTTTAACAGCACAGTCTTAAAAACTAATATAGCATTGTTTGATGTAAGTGTCAAGCATCAACTGAGGAGTGAGAAATGTTAAAGGTTTAAAAATGAACATCTCACAAAATGGTCTGGAGTATGTTAGGCTTCAGGTTTAATGAGAGAAGATGACAAGACATAAATCAATGTTGACAAGTTAAGCCTTGTTTAATTTGAATAAACACAGAGAGGTCATAAAAGTCAACTATGGAAAAGTCTGAGATAAGATTTGAAGATTCTCAAGAGAGACCATAAAACAGATTTATGGATCAAATAATGTTTGAGACAACATCTAACAGAAATACAAAAGTTAAATTCCAATAGATTAAAAAGGTGCTGAGGAGAATTCTACAGAAACAACACCTTCCGGCAGCAGATCAAGAGAATGGAGTCTTCAACAAAAGTGTTCAAACATCAGGTTCACAGGAGAACACTGAAGGTCTCATGAGAAGGTCTGGTGTCATCTTTAACACTGTCAACCTGTACACATCAAATCAGGTAAAAGATTAATTATTAAAATTTTAAAGGAAGCAAATACGATACCAAGTAATTAAGGGGTGTTAGAAACGAGTAGTTGCTCTTAGGAAAAATGAGTTAGAACTGTGAGAGGAACAGGGGTCCAGCTGAGACAGAATGTATAACAGATTAATAATATATCAATGATTCTTAAGAAAAAGAATCAAAGAGCGGATGTATGTGAAGTTCTTAAAAGTTAAGAAACAAAATAATTAGTGAAGATTAAAAATAGAAGAATAGAAAGGAAAGAGAGGTTATTTTAATACTTTAGGGAAGAAAATGAAAAAAGATTTGGTCCATATGATAATTTATTTTATTAGTGAAGGAGATTTTAGTTAGACGAGTCACACGTGAGGATTGTATTAAGGATTAAAAGGATTTTATGATTAAGTTGATATGGAGACATTATTTGGTAATGGCAAGGTTTATAGTAATGGTTCTTTTGTTTGTTGATGTTTATTAAAAGAATAGTTGTGTGACAAAGTTGTTGGATAGTTTAACAAGGAACTGAGAAGATTTTAGAATAAATTACATTATTTTAGTCAGACATAAATTTGATTAAATTAGTAGTAAAACATATGTTAGATATAAGTAGTTTCAGTGCAAACTAGAGGTTATACTTTGCTGCGCTTCAATAGAGCTCAGTTTAAGAGTTAGTAGAACATAAAAGAGGTGAGAATATGTTTAAACATTATTAAGAGGGTTATTCATTGAACATTTTCTTAATGAACAGATATGATGGGGTTAAATCTGCTGCAGGGATTTGTATTCTTTGTTCACCAGAACCAAAAGGCAAATAGTGACAGTAACTAGGAATTGACATGTTATTATTAAATATAACACTGAGGAAAGTATAGTTAACTTTAAATTAACTTCTTACTTCTCTAACTTAGAGAAGTAATAAGAGGACATTTAAGGGAAATTTATAAAAGTTTAGCCTGCATTAAATTGTTTTGATATGATCTGCGTAATCTGTGGCTTTTTCTCAGTTAACATGAAGAACATCTTGAGAAACTGATCTGAGAGGGGACTAGCGACCTTCGTCATCATAGGGTTTTCCAGCAAAGCTTTAAGAAATCAGAGGCTTACCTGAGCTGTTCTGGAGAGAATGGAGAGCACATGCATCGCTCACATCATGGAGTTGGAAGAAGGATGACGCGCTCGGTGGTCTGGACGGCCATTTGCAGAGGAGAGGCCAACATGATGAGAAAACAGAACGGTGTTGGATGTGACCTGCAGGACGACGACCTGAACAGCGAAGACTGAGCAGTTTCCAGGTCAGCGGCAGAGCGGACGAAGGAGAGGAAGTGACGTGCAGCTGATAGTCAAGGAAGTTCAAAGAGCCAAGGGTGCAAGAAGAAGAGCCCAAAGAAAAGGTCATAGCGTCATCTCTTGGACTGTTTCCATGGCGACAGGAGGAGTTCCTGTTTGTGAGCAGTTCATGTGATTTGGAAATGTAGTAGATTTAGAAAATGTTGTTTAGTTTTGACATAAGAGAGGACTTGGATGAATAACGGAGTGACTCTCAGTTCTACTGTACAAGGACTGAGAGGAAATGCATTTTTTATTACAATTTTGTACTCATAAGTATTAAATTTTAGTATGAGTAATTGTATATTCTTATTGCATGCTGTAACAGTGTTAAGTGAAGGTACGACAAGTTAACCATATGTTGTTATGGAAGGAAGAAGGAAGACCTACTGGGAATTGTTTAAGCTAAATAAGTATAATTTGGATCCGTGTGATGATTGTAATGCACATGTATTATGAACCAGTTGTAATGTTTAGCAAAGAGAAGACCTAGAGGTCTCGAAGAGGATATGTGGTGTAATATTTTATATGTTATGTGTTTTAAACTATGTAGACCCAGTTAGTTATTCATTTAAACATGTTAATATAAAAGAGAAAAACTTAATGTCAGACACACACACAGAAAGGACTAGATAAAGACGCAGGTGTCTGTTATCAGAGGAGACAGAGCCTGAGGGAGAACCCTCAAGGCCTCACAGAATGACATCAGGGAGTTAATGAGGAGATCTACCAGGCCTTACAGGATGATATCAGAAAGTTAATAATGAACTTCAAGGCTTTACAAAGAGTTATTACTGTACTGTCATATCAGAACTGTATAAAAGCTTATGTCTACTGTTCAAACATCAGTAGTGCTGGGGAATGCTACTCGGGTCATTTATTGTGTTGGTTGTGAAACAATAAAGACTAATGGCATTGGATCTGGTGTTGCGTTCATGACTTATTCCATACAATAGTGCCAAAGACTGAGGGATCAGTTTTGATCCAAAATTTAACTCATTCGAAGTGTTACTCATCAAACATATTCCTTCTCAAATTAATGGAAGGAAGCCATTTTATTTAGCTGTAGTCTATCGCCCTCCGGGTCCCTACTCTTCTTTCTTGGATGAGTTTGGAGTTTTCCTCTCGGACTTAATAACCCACGCTGATAACACCCTTCTAGTTGGTGACTTTAATATTTATCTAAATAAGGAGTGTGATCCTCTGGCCAGAGCATTTCAATCACTGCTTACAACCCTGTCTTTCAACCAGTTCGTTCATGAGCCAACACACATTAGTGGAAACTATCTGGATCTTGTTTTGGCTCGAGGAATAGATGTTTCCCATCTCTTCGTCTCCTCTCTTTCATCTGCTGTTTCAGATCACTCACTGGTGGAATTTGAGATAAGTTATAAACTCCCCTCAAATTCCGACAATTGCGTAGTGTCTACACGGAATTTTAGCGCGGCTGCAATGGAAATGTTTGCCACACGGCTGACAGATGTTCTTCCTAATTTAACTCCACCTGGAAACTCAATAGAAGCCTACACAAAGGAGGTCCATGCAACTCTCTCAGCCATCACTGACTCAGTGGCACCCCTCAGGACAAAGCCCAGACCAACCAGACGACCTACACCATGGTATAACGAGGAAACCCGGGCTTTAAAACAGGCCTGCAGGAGTTTTGAACGCATATGGCGCAAGTCAAAAACTAATCTAAATTATCAAAAGTGGTGTTTGTGTGTAAACACCTATAAGCACACCCTCAGCACTGCAAAGACGGCTTATTTCTCATCACTAATCAGAGAAAACCGGCAAAACCCAAGGTTTCTATTTGGGACAGTTGCTAAACTAATCCAACCGAGAACAACTGAAGACTCCTCTCCCTTTAGTGCACAAGACATTTTAGATTTCTTTAATCTTAAAATTGAAGATATCAGGGATAATATTTTGGTTTTGTCTTCCTCAGCTCCGGGTCCCATTCACTTGACTGACCTCTCGTCTCTCAGTCTTAGATCCTGTATCCCTCGATGAGCTGACAAAGGTGGTTTCTTCATGTAAAGCAACTACGTGCCTTCTGGATATCCTGCTAGCAAAAAAGCTTAAAGAACTGTTGCCCTATGTAGGGCAAAATATGTTAAACATTATAAACTTGTCCCTGTCTACTGGCATCGTTCCTTCCCTCTTCAAGCAGGCTGTGGTCAAACCCCTACTCAAAAAACCTACTCTGACAAGAACAGCCTGACAGTGGACGGTCAGGAGGTGTCCTTTTACCAAGATTTCTCGGCTGAAGTGATCAAGAAGAGGCAAGAGTCGGCAAGTGCCCGGCGGAGATTACGGGAAGCGGGCATCCGATATGCTTTTGTATACCCGGCAGTAATACGGATCTATCAGCATGATGGGACTATGAAAACACTCTCCAACATGAAAGATGTCAACAATTACATTGAAGGCCTGACTGAGAGATTAGACACAGGTAAATAAATTAAACTGTGTTTCAGTAATAGCAACGTTTGACTATTACTAAGCTCAGACGACAAAGGACAGAACTTAAATAGCGCTTAGACGAATGCTTTGACAAATATAATACTGGGCTTCACTATCCGTTAAGTCATGTTATGGGTTAGCTGCTCTAATTTTAATTAGTTTTATCACAAGGCTTGATTGACCAATGACCCAGTTGGGAAGGTTTTTTGCTTTCTTTTTCTTTGTATTTATAATCCTTATTCGGACTCGCTGAGACCCCAGTTGGATACTCCTTGATAAGAGTATGACGAAGTTTGTTTTTGGTTTTGGTAACTTCCATCTGTTAATAGGTTTGTTGTGGATACTTAGATCACTGTTCGTTACTCCAAGCTGTGTGTTTTGTTTTTGCTTGGAATTTTTGTTTTCTTTATCAGCACAGGTAGAGTTAAATGTTGGGATTGGACTAAACATAACTATATCTATCTTTTTGAATACAGCATTAAGTACATAAAGTAGATTATATTTAGTAATGAGTATTAGAATTTGTACTTGGAATGTTAAGGGATCCAATAACCCAGTGAAAAGGAAAGCTATATTAAACTGTTTAAAAAAGGACAAAATCCAAATAGCTTTTTACAGGAAACACACCTCAGCGACAATGAACATAATAAATATCTCAGGGAGTGGGTTGGTCAGGTTTATTACTCATCTTATTCAACAAGTAAGTTGATACATAAAAATTTGCCGTTAGTTGTTACAGACACATATAAGGATACGGAGGGGAGAATCATCTTAGCTAAAGGAACGCTTTATGGGGAAATTATTTTGCTGGTTAGCATCTATAGTCCTAACGTAAACGATGATGATTTCTCTGCCTTACTTTTTGACCGGCTTGTTGAAATGGATTCCTCAAACATTTTGATAGGAGGCGATTTTAATTGCTCTCTTTGTCCTTTTTTAGACAGGAGCCCAGCTCAGAACACTCAGTCTAAAAGCGCAAGATCGCTTAATAACAAATTAGAGGAAATCGGCCTGCTAGATATTTGGAGGCATTTGAATCCTTCAACACAAAGTTTTACATTTCACTCCTTACCTCATTCATCAATGTCCCGCATTGATTATATATTTATCTCAAGGCATCTGGCCCATCTAGTGGAGAAGTCAGATATAGGAGTTATTGCCATTTCTGATCATGCTCCTGTTAGTTTAGAGATGCAACCGCCCAGACCACTAAAACAAACTATTTATTGGAAGTTAAACAGGCTATTACTTTTTGATGACAGTTTCATTAAACTATTAGAAGAACAGACAGATTTGTATCTAAATATCAATGATAAAGAGGACGCTGACCCTAGAATTGTATGGGATGCTTATAAAGCCTACCTGAGAGGAGTTATAATCTCATATACAAGCCGTAAAAAGAAGGAACGATTAATACTACAAAACGACCTTGAAATAAAAATTAAAAGACTGGAAGAAGAATATTATGCATCAAAATCAGACGAAGTCCTTAAGAAATTAAAGACATCCAGGGACAGGTTAAGTGACTTAATAACAAGGAAAGCTGAGAAGGATATGTTATTTGCACAACAAAAACTATTTGAATTTGGCAATAAACCAAACAAATTCTTGGCGAGGCTGGCAAACAATGCCCCCCCTAAATTCTTTATCTCGGCAGTTAAGGATGATAATGGTCAGCGACATATGGATAATAAATACATTAATGAGTGTTTTAGACAATTTTATGAGGAACTGTATAGTTCTGAGTCTGACTGCGATAAACTAAAGGATTGTTACTTTCTAAATAGCTTGAATATACCACGACTAACTGAAGACCAGGCTAACTTACTGGAGGGTCCCATTACATTGTTAGAAATTGATACAGCCATTTCATCACTCCAATCGGACAAAAGCCCTGGAGCTGACGGATATCCCGTTGAGTTTTTTAAGGTTTTGAAAGGCAAGATTAATAAGCTATTACAGAGAGTATTTAATGCATCCTTTGAATACTCAAGTCTTCCGGGGACAATGTATATTGCAAATATTACAGTAATACCAAAAACAGATAAGGACCCAGAACTACCTTCTTCCTATCGGCCAATAAGCTTGCTAGGAGTAGACATGAAAATATTGTCAAAGGTGTTGGCCAACAGATTAGAGCGTTGTACCAGACATAGTAGGCACAGACCAGACTGGATTTATTAAGGGTCGTTTATCCTCAAATAATACAAGACTCTTGATTAATATTATCAATCATCTTAATCACCATCAAATACCAGGCGCCATTGTTTCAATGGATGCCGAAAAAGCCTTTGATCGTGTTGAATTGGAGTACATGTTCAAGTGCTAAGAAGATTTGGTTTTAAATCCACTTTTATAGACTGGGTGAAGATCCTGTACAAGATGCCTGTAGCCTCTGTCTTTACAAACGGTCTTTTATCTGCACCATTTAAAATTACACGTGGTACTGCTCAGGGCAGTCCTTTATCACCTTTGCTGTTTTCACTGGCTATAGAGCCGCTTGCGATAGCCATCAAACAGAATATAAATATAGGAGGAACTTTAATAGGAACAAAACAGCACAAAATTTTATTATATGCCGATGATATTCTTTTAACTTTGACAGTATTTTGAAGAAATTATTTGTGAAGTCTAAGACTCTTAATTTTCTTGCAATTTTGGTAGATATACCAGAATTAACAGCAGGGGGTGCTGGACTCAATCTCAAGTCATGGCAAGAAACTGGTATCAAGAGAATGTATGATCTGTGGGACAAAGGTAAATTTAAGACATTTGAAGATATAAGATCTCAATATAATATACCTGCCAAAGACTTCTATAAATATCTTCAGATCAGGCATTACGTAAAATCAAAGGTTGGATCCCTCAAGCTACCGAAGAACTGTTACCTGCTTGAAAAACTCTACTAGAATGCCGTAGCGTGGGCGTTTTGTATCTAGATTCTATTCTGAGATACAGACTATAACGGAAGACAAACTGAAACATTTACAAACAACTTGGAATATGCTGCTTAAAATGTCAATCGACTCTGAGTCGTGGGAGGAAATAGTAAGACTGCCTTCTAGAATATCAATCTGTAATAGATACAAAGAAATGCAGTTCAATATTCTACATAATGTTTACATATCACCTTATACATACAGTAAGTATACTCCAGGTGTTTCTCCGAATTGTGCTAAATGTAATTCAGCTAAGGGCACTAGATATCACTGTCTTTGGGAGTGCAAGAACATTGAGGTATTCTGGCAGGCAGTATGCAATGAAATCAGTTTGGTGATAGGACAGACAGCTCCACTCATCCGCTCATGTGCCTACTGGGGCTTATACCTGATCCTCTGAGAGCTCACAAGAGACTGTTCAGTTTCTACTAATGTTGGCTCGAAAGGCTATAATGGTCAAATGGGTTGGTAATGATGCCCCTTCTACTCAGATGTGGAAAGCTATGATATCCGGTTGTAACTCTGGAAAGATTGAGGTATTGTCTCAATGGTAAATCGCACCTGTTTAAATGGGAGAATATCTTAAAATGTCTAAAGATTAAACGGTCATAAACAGAAACTGGATAAAATTTAGGTACAATCATATGACGAAATGCTGTATGTAAATGATCCACATGTTCATACATATGTTAATTATTTCCTGTGCTGTGTTTTTGTTTTAATGTGTTTTTGTTTGTAATAATTAAAATGTTTAATAAAAAGGAAAAAAAAAAAAAAAACCTACTCTGGATCCTGGATGCTTAAATAATTTCCATCCTGTCTTCAATTTACCTTTTCTATCTAAAGTCCTCAAAAAAGTTGTGTTAAAACAACTTACTCTATATCTATCGGAAAATGACCTCCTCGAGCCGTTTCAGTCAGCATTTAGAGCCTCTTTTTCCACTGAAACAGCTTTAGTTAAAGTGACTAACGATCTCCTCCTTCAGATTGACGAGGACTCATCGGCTCTACTGTTATTGCTAGATCTCAGCGCTGCATTTGATACAATTGATCATGCAGTGCTAATCAACAGACTAAAAGATGTTTTTGGCATCTCTAGCTCAGCTCTTGCTTGGTTAGAATCCTATCTGTGCGGTAGGTCTCATTTTGTCTCTTTTAATAAATCCTTCTCCTCCACGGCACCAGTGAAATTCGGTGTGCCACAAGGGTCTGTGCTTGGTCCCATACTTTTTTCACTATATGTTACACCATTATGACAAATCATCAGAAGTTATGGAGTAAACTTCCACTGTTATGCCGATGATACACAGCTGTATCTACCAATAAAAGGGAATAATACTACTGACATCAAGCGTCTAGAGGCCTGCCTCGTTTCAATTAAAACATGGATGTTTCAAAACTTCCTCCATTTGAAATCGGATAAAACAGAGCTCTTGTTAATTGCAGTGTCCTGCCAGTCATCGGCACAATTCAACAATCTTACTGTCTCGATCAATAACTGTGTGTTGGAGCACGGCAACACTGTGAGGAACCTTGGTGTCATTTTTGACCCCACACTATCACTGCAACAGCACATTAGTGAGGTCACTAAACTTTTTCACTTGAGGAATATCTCAAAAATTCGCTCCTGCCTCTCTTTAGCTGATGCTGAAATTCTCATTCATGCATTTGTCACATCCAGGCTGGACTACTGCAATGCGTTATTCTCTGGACTGCCGAGGAAAAGTACTCACAGACTACAAATGGTCCAAAATACAGCCGCCAGACTTTTAACAAAGACCAGGAAGTTTGATCACATTACTCCGGTCCTGGCTTCATTGCATTGGCATCCTATTCATGTTAGAGCTGATTTCAAAGTTCTCTTGTTAACATATAAAATCCTTTGTGGACGCGCGCCCTCTTACTTATCTGACCTCATCACCCAGTATACAGTGGGGATCGAAAGTTTGGGCACCCCAGGTAAAAATATTTATTAATATGCATAAAGTGGTTAGCACGCCTGCCTCACAAGAAGGTCCTGGGTTCGATTCCCATCCAGGGCAGGGCCTTTCTGTGTGGAGTTTGCATGTTCTCCCTGTGTCTGCGTAGGTTTCCTCCGGGTACTCCGGTTTCCCCTACCACCAAAAAACATGTACAACAGTCCCCCCCAAACACACATGGGGCTAGGACTCCCCAGGAGATTTGTAATCTCAGTGGGACTATCCTGGTTAAATAAAGGTTAAATAAAAAATAAAAAATAAATAAAGGCGCCAAGAAAAGATGGAAAAATATCCCAAAATCTCCAAAAGGCATCAAATGACAGATGACATCCTTATAATAAGTCAAAAAAGTTTTTATTGCCATCATTTACACTTTCAAAATAACAGAAAACAAAAAAATGGTGTCTACAAAAGTTTGGGCACCCTGCAGAGTTAATACCTTGTACTGCCCCCTTTGGCAAGTATCACAGCTTGTAAACGCATTTTGTAACTAGCCAAGAGTCTTTCAATTCTTGTTTGAGGTATCTTTGTTCCTTACAAAAGTCTTCCAGTTCTTTGAGATTTCTGGGCTGTCTGTCACGCACTGCTCTTTTAAGGTCTATCCATAGATTTTTAATTATGTTGAGGTCAGGAGATTGTAAAGGCCATGGCAAAACCTTTAGTTTATGCCTCTTGATGTAATCCACCGTGGATTTTGAGGTGTGTTTAGGATCATTATCCATTTGTAGAAGCAATCCTCTCTTTAACTTCAGCTTTTTCACAGATGGCATCAAGTTAGCATCCAAAATTAGCTGAATCCATTTTTCCTTCTACTCGTGAAATGTTCCCTGTGCCACTGGCTGCAATACAACCCCAAAACATGATCGATCCACCCCCATGCTTAACAGTTGGACAGAGGTTCTTTTCATTAAATTCTGTGCCTTTTCTTCTCCAAACATACCTTTGCTCATTCCGGCCAAAAAGTTCTTTTAACCTCATCGGTCCACAGAACTTGTTTCCAAAATGCATCAGGCTTGTCTATATGTTCATTTGCAAACTTCAAACGCTGATTTTTGTGTTGAGGACGTAGAAGAGGTTTTCTTCTGATGACTCTTCCATGAAGTCCATATTTGTACAAGTATCTCTTTATAGTGGAATAGTGTACCACGACTCCAGTGTCTGCAGATCTTTCTGGAGGGATCGTGCAGTCAAACGTGGGTTTTGACTTACTTTTCTCACAATCCTGCGAGCCGTTCTGTCTGATATTTTTCTTGGTCATCCAGATCTTGCTTTAACTTTCACTGTTCCTGATGACTGCCATTTCTTAATTACATTCCGAACAGAGCATCTGAAAACGCTTTGCTATCTTTTTATAGCCTTCTCCTGCTTTGTGAGCGTCAACTATTTTCAGTTTCAGTTTTCTAGACAACTGCTTAGAAGAACCCATGGTGCTGATTGTTGGGGCAAGGTCAGATGAGTCCGGGCATTTAAAACCTTTGAGATTGACATCACCTGGTCTATCCAGACGATGATTGAGAACAATCCATGACACTGTCAGGTCCTAGCTTGCCAAAGGGGGCAGTACAAGGTATTAACTTTGCAGGGTGCCCAAACTTTCGCAGACACCATTTTTGTTTTCTGTTTTTTGAAAAAGTAATTGATGGAAATAAAATCTAACTTTTTTTGACTTATTATAAGGATGTCTTTCCATCTTTTCTTGGCACCTTTATGCACACTAATAAAAAAATTTACCTGGGGTGCCCAAACTTTCGATCTCCACTGTACTCCAGCTCGTACCCTTCGCTCTCAGGACGCTGGCCTCCTTCAACTTCCTCGAGTAAAGAAGAAGTCTGCTGGCTACAGAACCTTTTCTTATAGAGCCCCATTTTTATGGAACGGGCTCCCGGTGGAAGTGCGGCGAGCTGACTCTGTTAAGGTTTTCAAAAGCAAACTCAAAACATACTTATTTCACCAAACGTATGGAGACATACATGATCATAGGTATAGGTTAACACTGGTTATAGGTGTAGATTAGGGGTGTGCTCAAAATATCGATTCTTAGATACATACCGATATAGTAAAAAAAGATACAGTATCGATATTCTAGTCCTTAGTATCGATACTCATCCCAGCCATTAGGGGGCGCAGCGGCGCCCGCGAGTTTCAAAACACTCAGTGAAAATGTCGAAGATTTTAGAAGCGCCGTTGTCCATAAAGGCAGATGTTTGGACACATTTCGGTTTTAAAGCAAAGGAAGAAAACCAAGGGATCGATAAAACAAATGCAATCTGCAAGCATTGCCAGGCTTCTATACGCTACACCGGTAAGACAACTAACCTGCGCGCCCACCTGCAAAGACACCATGCAGACAAGCTAGCTTCACCGCAGCCCAAAAAAAACACCGGGACCCCACGCAAACTACTTTGGACAACACAACATCCAAGCTTCCATCTTCCTGATTATGAACGAGAGGAAATATACTTAAGAATCACTGCAGCAGCTCGAAGAATTCAAGAACTATTTCAGGCAAGCCCTTTCACTGTGTCATTAACATTAGCATTACATGGGGTTAAAAAACATAAAAAAACAAACAAACGCACACAAATATATATATATATATATATATATATACCAAGTGTAATAAAACAAAATATTCAGTTCATAATTTCAAACTCATAATAGTATGTTAAAGCTTAAAAAACTAAATGGTTTCAAACATATACCTCATGTACCCTTCTTCATGTTCATGTTCAGACTGTACCCTTGGAAAGTTAAATGTTGACTTGTGGTAATTTCCAGATTAATACAATTTGTGTACAATTCATCAGAGCACTTAAAGTTGCAAATATTTATGCAAAATGCACTTTGTTATAATGTACTTTTGTCTTCAATAAATTGAAGAAAAATGCAGAGTTCTGTTTGTTGAGTAAATGTGTTCAGCATAATTGGCTCTGGCCCATGAATCGATCGAATCGTGTCACATTGTATCAAATCGTATCGAGACAGCTCTGTATCGAGGTACGTATTGAATCGTGACCTGTGTATCGAGGTATGTATCGTATCGCCAGGTTCTACAAGGTATACAGCCCTAGTGTAGATACACATTAAACTGCACATATTATTATCACATCTGCCTACAGTTTTTATTTTTTTTATTTTCTCCCTCCTCCTAGGGTGGATGCAAACCTCTGACCTGCTGGGTGATGTGTACACCCCCACCCCCGCCTGTGCTCCAGTGTAAGGGGCCCCACTCCATCTGTCATCTACCTTGATGTTGGCTGCGGCCCCATCCACTATTGCACACTCAGAGTGGACACTGGACACTGCCAATATAAATGTTTTTATTTGTGAATATGTTTGTGTATTTCTATGTATTTTTCAACTGTCCTGGACACATTCCTGCACGGCCTGTCCGTCCTGGGAGTGGATAAGGGGCAGAGGGATCAGTGGGGTGCAGAGTAGCTCAGTGGGTAGAGCGGTCGCCCTTCAACCGGAAGGTAGTAGGTTCGATTCCCGCTCTCCCCACAGTTCATACTGTCGTTGTGTCCTTGGGCAAGACACTTAACCCACCTTGCCTCCAGTGGCTGTAACACTGGTAATTACATTAGAACAATGTAAGTCGCTTTGGATAAAAGCGTCAGCTAAATGAATAAATGTAAATGTAAATGTTTAAGAAAGAGACAGCTCTGGGGGAAAAAATGTTCTTCAGTCTGCTGGTCCTGGTCTTGAGGTCCTCTCAGTACTTGCAGTCTTGGTTTAAAACAATGTTATTCCTGAATATGGGGTGCACGTGGCAGAGGGTTTACTACTCCTGCCTCACAGCAAGAAAGTTGTGAGTTCAAAATCTGGCCGACTCAAAACATTCTCAGCCGACTCCGGTCTTTCTGTGAGGAGTCTGCATGTCCTCCATGTGTTACTGTGGCTCTCTCCGGGTACTCCGGCTTCCTCCCACCGTCCAAACACATGCATGTACAGGTTAATTGGCTAATCTAAAGTGTCCCTAGTGAATGAATGTGAGAGTGAATGGTTGTATGTCACTGTCTGTCTCTAAATGTTAGCCCTGCGACTAACTGGCCACTGTCCAGGGTGTACCCCGCCTCAGGCCCAAAGCTGCTGGGATAGGTGCCAGTCACCCGTGAACCCTAACAGGACAAAGCGGTAGAAAATGAATGAATGAATATTGCTGAATAAATCCTTCTTAAACACTATTTGAATTGCCACAATTCACATTATCTTGTTTTCAATATTTTCCTTCAGAATTTTACAGTATATCCCTTGATATGAACTTGACCTTCTAGTGGTAAGTCATTCAACTGCAGACCTTAAGAATATCTTTGCCATCCCTATACAGGGAAACCTTTGTCAATTTCCACAAAGTTACATTAAGATTAGATTTTTTAATTTGTACTGTCAAGCACTAATTCATTATAGTTTTTAATAAATAACTTACCACTATTAACATTACAATATAATTGTTTAATGTGTGTTAAAAACAAAACCAAAAAGGCTGGATATTTAATGGATTCAGTCATAACCTTTTCTTGTTATAGACACCATTTTGAGGACTTTTTACCAAAAGATAGAACGGCAATGTTTTGAATTGTTAATTGCTATGGCAATGGTCTAAGTTTGACCTCACTTATGACCCATGAATAGTAACAGGTTCAGGCTTTCAAAACTTACCAAATACTCCTTAATGATGGCTTTAGGATCTTCATTTAGGTAGACTGTAAGTGCTTTGATTTTGCCATCTCACTTGACTTCAACTCTGGAATTCTGCATAAAGAAAAAAAGGCACAAAAATATTGCTTTCCAATATATTTTTTTTGGTTTCCTTCATAGCAGTCACCCTTTTACGTAAATGTTAAAATATTCATTACAAACAGAAAGATAATGTGTTATGTGTAGTTTAAATCTGACCTTTGACATTAAACATACCACACACACACACACACACACACACACACACACACACACACACACACACACACACACACACACACACACACACACACACACACACACACACACACACACACACACACACAAATATCAAATAATCACGCATTGTTGAAATGTCTTCTTAAAGCCACCATTCGTAGGGGTCAAACTTGGTAGTCACACACAAAAGGATACTGGTCAACAAGCTTGCTCAACTGAACCACAGCTACCAGTAGTGTAGGCAAACTAGTGCATATTAAGTTTGAATTCCTGTCATACTACATATTCCCAAATAACTTACCTCCTCAAAGCCTCTACTTCCCGGTTCATCTTCTGTTAAAACCCACCCACAGAGGAAAAGCAGGTTTGAAAGATTTGTCTTTGTTCAAACTAATATGTAAATGTTTTTTACCGTGACATGTTCTGGCTGCTGAACTGCAAGCATTCCTCATAAGTGTCACCTGTTACTGGTGATGTGTCTTTTATCAGCGTATGTTTTTCCAAGGAGTGGTCAGTCTGATAGACCCCTCAGGCCAACCACGCCTCAGATGAACATCAGCTAATAAAAGACATCACCAGTAACATGTGACACTTATGAGGAATGCTTGCAGTTCAGCAGCCAGAACATGGCAAAGTAAAAACTTATATATTTGTCTGAACAAAAATAAATCTTTTAATATGGTGTTTTCAATAGGCCTTTCCTCTGTGGGCGGCTAACAGTAAAGGAATCGAGGAGTTGAGGCTTTGAGGAGGTACTTTGAGAGATGAGATCCAACCATCATCACTGTACTCTGTACTCCATCAACACTGTACTCTGTTATGTACAATCTTTTTAAGCGAATATCCAGACGGTGCCCAAAAGAGAAGTCTGTCTGCAGAAACGAGGCTCGGTACTGGCATGAATTAGTGGTTTCTCCAGGACCGACACCTGTCTCACTTAGGGCCTCAAAGGGCTCAGTGACAAACACATAATTGTAAAGGCCTAACCCTCCAGAGCCCTATAAAAATATGCAACAAAAATAATTCCATATCAACCTCATCTTCTTTAAAGCAAACCTCTTTATAACTCTTATTCTTGCCAACTTACCTTTAGGCTGCTGCTGCAGTCAGCTATTGTGTTGTTCCATTTTCCCCAGTTTTCATCAAGTTCATGTCTCATTAATAAAAATGAGCTGGTTTTACTTTGGACAGACGAGTTGCAGTCAGCACCATTGTTTGGTCCACAGTTTTCAGTCTAAAATGTGATCTGCAGCTTTTGCAGCTCAAGTCTCTGTGTTTAAAGAGATTGGTGTGGGCTTTGTAAGCATGGATGGCGCAAGACTGAGTGTGTTTGTTCCAGATGTAAAGAACATTTTGAAACGGACAAGGGACAAACCCAGATGAGTCAGCACTGCATGTTCGCTCTGCTTTCCTGAAATCCAACACCATCTTCTTTGTGTGGGTCTGAGCTGAACATTTGTTTCCCATTTTCCTCAATCCGAGTGCACTCTGGTTCATATACACCCCCGGCCTCCGCCCCCTTCACATCACTGTTCTGTGTCTGCAGGCCTCAGCTGCTGTTAAGGATCTGACCTTCATTTGGATATTATAACACAAACATTTCCATGGGCTGTTTGAACCGGGACATAAACATGGTCCATATATATATATATATTGTAAAATATATCAACCATGCTACAATTTAGTAGGAACTAGAGAACGCTCTAGAATGAATGTTGCAACATTGTTACTAGTATTGGGCATTGAGGACTGGCTCCTACTTGCAATTGTTATAAAAATTCAGATTCTTTTCTTCCATCAATCCATACATCTTCTACCGCTCATCCGGGGCCGGGTCGCGGGGCAGCAGTCTAAGCAGAGACGCCCAGACCTCCCTGCTCCCCAGACACTTCCTCCAGCTCTTCCGGGGGGATACCGAGACGTTCCCAGGCCAGCCGAGAGACATAGTCTCTCCAGCGTGTCCAAGGTCTTCCCCGAAATCTCTAACCCAAAAAACGCATTGTTCCTCCTGAACTCGAGGTTCAACTATCGGCGCATTCTCCTCTCCAGTACCCTGGCATAGACTTTCCGAGGAGGCTGATGAGTGTGATCCCTCTGTAGTTGGAACACACCCTCCGGTCCCCCTTCTTGAAAAGAGGGACCACCACCCCGGTCTGCCAGTCCAGAGGTACTGTCTCTGACCGCCACACGATGTTGTAGAGGCGTGTCAACCAAGACAGCCCTACAACATCCAGAGACTTGAGGTACTCATCCATCCCCAGCGCCTTGCCACTGAGGATCTTCCCAACTACCTCAGTGACTTCGGCCCGGGTGATGGACGAGTCCA
Organism: Perccottus glenii; assembly: GCA_024416835.2. Lineage (NCBI taxonomy): Eukaryota > Metazoa > Chordata > Actinopteri > Gobiiformes > Odontobutidae > Perccottus > Perccottus glenii. The sequence continues at coordinate 4,816,358 of CM044549.2, read as the reverse complement.
CCTCCGAGCCCTCGGCCCCTGCTTCCTCAGCAGAAGACGTGTCGGTGGGGTTGAGGAGATCCTCGAAGTATTCCTTCCACTGTCCAACAATATCCCCAGTTGAAGTCAGCAGGTTCCCACCTCCACTGTAAACAGTGTTGGCAGGGCACTGCTTCCCCCTCCTGAGGCGCCGGAGGGTTTGCCAGAATTTCTTCGAGGCCGACCGATAGTCTTTCTCCATGGCCTCAACGAACTCCTCCCAGACCCGAGTTTTAGCCTCCACAACCACCCGGCTGCAGTTCGCTTGGCCTGCCGGTACCTATCAGCTGCCTCAGGAGTCCCACGGGCCAACCAGGCTCGGTAGGTCTCCTTCTTCAGCTTGACAGCATCCCTTACTTCCGGTGTCCACCACCGGGTTCGGGTTGCCGCCACGACAGGCACCGAGACTTTACGGCCACAGCTTCGAGTGGCCGCATCGACAATGGAGGTGGAGAACATGGTCCACTCGACTCAATGTCTCCAACCTCCTCGGGATCTGGTCGCAGCTCTGCCGGAGGTGGGAGTTAAAGGTCTTTCTGACAGGGGCTCTGCCAAATGTTCCCAACAGACCCTCACTGTACGCTTGGGCCTCCGAGTCTGTCCATCTTTCTCCCCGCCATCGGATCCAACTCACCACCAGGTGGTGATCAGTTGACAGCTCCGCTCCTCTCTTCACCCGAGTGTCCAAGACATACGGCCGGAGGTCAGATGAAACAACTACAAAGTCGATCATCGATCTCTGACCTAGGGTGTCCTGGTGCCACTTGCACTGCTGGACACCCTTATGCTTGAACATGGTGTTCGATGGACAAACTGTTGCTAGCACAGAAGTCCAATAACAGAACACCACTGGTTCAGATCCGGGGCCGTTCCTCCCAATCACGCCTCCAGGTGTTACTGTCGCTGCCCACGTGAGCGTTGAAGTCCCCAGTAGAACGACGGAGTCCCGGTCGGAGCACTTTCCAGCACCCCTCCCAGAGACTCCAAGAAGGCCGGGTACTCTGCACTGCCATTTGCCCCATTCTGCCATCCCCGACCCGAAGGCGCAGGGAAGCGACCCTCTCATTCACCGGGGTGAACTCCAACACATGGCGGCTAAGCTGGGGGGCTATGAGCAAGCCCACACCAGCCCGCCGCCTCTCACCGCAGGCAACTCCAGAGTAGTGGAGAGTCCAGCCTCTCTCAAGGATTTGGGTTCCAGAGCCCAAGCTGTGCGTGGAGGTGAGCCCGACTATCTCTAATCGGTATCTCTCAACCAAGCCTCTCCCATGGAACCTCTAAAATGGTCCTCGTGTAAGGGCGCCGCCATACAGTGATTTTACAGCGAAATACAACGATATACCTCCGTACACCAGAGGGCAGGCTCCAAAAGCGGAAATATAAGGAGAAACCCAATGGCGACTTTACAAGAGTAAAACTCATGTTTACAGCCTGGTACAAAAGATGGCTCCGGTCTCTGGAGCTAAGTTTTTACTACATGACAACTCTGGGGGGGTGAATTTTTGATTAATATGTTTGTTTATGCTATCTAAAAACTATTGTTTTACTATGGAAAAAGCCCGGATGTAACGGCCATTTTATTGCCCATTCGTAATGACAATATTGGTGAATAGGGGACCAATGGGCGGATATCATCCATATTTATACAATCTATGCTCTCAACCTCCCGCACAAGCTCAGGCTCCTTCCCCGCCAGCAAGGTGATATTCCATGTCCCATGTCCGTGTCCGGGGATTGGGTCGTCGAGGCCTCCGCCTTCGACTGCCACCCAATCCACTTTGCACCGGCCCCTTACGGTTCCTCCCGCAGGTGGTGGGCCCACGGGAGGTCCGCCCCACGTCGCTCCTTCGGGCTGAGCCCAGCCGGAATCTTGGAATCTGATCATAACGTTAATGCTTGTCAATTTGTAACTGTTTTATTGCTAACATAATTACAGCCCATACATATTTATTTCTGACTCACTTATTTATTTTTTGGGGGAAGGGGGTCATAATTGTTGCTGCCTACCCCTCTTGCACTGGGTAGTTGCACCCCTGGGTACACCTTGCCAGGACAGTGGCCAGTTTGTTGCAGAGCTGACAAGGCCCAATATCATTTTTACCCTTAGCCTTACTCCCGTTTTGTGCGTTCATGTACAGCGAAAGGATATCCGAAAGGATTATCTAATTCTATTTTTTACAACAAGGGAAAGTTTTTTTTTTTTTTTTTTCCATGAAGGTGCTACATTTACACCTTCAACATAAACTGCATCCCACTACTGTTTTTTGAGATGTTCGTTTAGTGCTTTCAGGGCCTTTATGGACCTGTTTCTGCCTATCTTTACAGCAGTATTGTGCTTTATCTGGTGATTGAATTCTAAATACAGCAAATATAGGTAAATGGTTGATAATATCCATCATTAAAATTCCAATTTCAAATTCCTCATTTACAGTCAAGTCCGAAATTATTCATACCCCAGGCAAATTTTGAGTTAAAGCTACTTTTATTCAACCAGCAAGTTTTTTCTTGATTGGAAATGACAAGTATCTTCCAGAAGATAAGACATTGTACAAGAGGCATCGTTGTGGAAATAAATATTTCTCAACTTTTATTTACATTTGAACTAAAAGTGGCATGTCCAAAATTATTCACACTTTTTCCAAACTGTCACAGTTCTATACCATTCCAAATAGTCCAAGCTGTTTTAAAGCATCCTACTTACCCTGTTTCATTGGGAAGAGCTGCTTTAATCAACTCAACAGGTGAAAAACAGCAGCTCGAAGACAGTCATGGCTAAAACAAAGCTCAGTGAAGACCTGCGGCTTAGCAGTCGGGCAGCAGCGTTTTGCACAAGCTGCAAACGGTGAAGCATGGTTGGCTTTCTCCAGGTCAGTGCGACTTAAAAAGGGTTTAACCTTTGAAAGGAGGCAAAACTAAAAGAAGCTTGCCCTATCCACCGAATCTATTTGTTTGTCAAAACCCCAGATTTTTGACAACATGTTTAAGAAGGGGGGGCCAAAGCAAAAGGACCAGGAGCTGAGACACTGGGCAGGTGGATGTGCCGAACACAATACATTCAGTTTTATCCTCATTCAATCAGAGTAAATTCTGGGACAGCCACAATTTGATGTCCTCTAAGCATCAGAACAAGCAGGGACAACCGGTAGGTAAACTTGCAGGTCATCTGCGTACAGATGAAAAGACATTTTGTGCTTTGAAATAACTGCACCTAACGGCAACATATACAAGGAAAATAAAACAGGGCCCAAAATGGAATCTTGTGGCACACCAGAGGTCAAGGGGGAGGAGGAGAGGTCACCAATCCTAACAGAAAAGCTCCTCTCTGTTAAATACGACCTAAACCACTGCAGCACAGGTCCAACCTGTTGTTCCAGATGTGTCAAAAGGACTGAGTGGTCCACGGTGTCAAATGCTGCAGTAAGATCCAGCATTATGAGCAGCACTGGCTTTTTCTCATCAAGGGACAAGAGAATGTGGTTTTGTACTTTGAGAAGAGCGGACTTAGTGCTGTGTCGTGTCCTAAAGCCAGACTTTTCAAAGATCTGATTGTTCTCCAGAAAAGACTGTAACTGTAAGAAAACTATCTTTTCCAAAACCTTTTAGCTGAGGCCTGACCACAGCTTGAATACAGTTGGTACAGAACCTGAACTCAGGCAGCTGTTTATAAATGAGAGGAGGCATGGGCCTACTGTGTTAAAAACCTGTTTAAGCATTTTAGATGGGATAATGTCCAGAGGATAGTTGGTCAGTCTCAGCCCCTGGACCACATCAGAGAGGAGAGAGAATGATACTGGCTCAAACACATTAAACACAGAGAGGACAGGAGAAGAGCACAAGTCAAAACTGTTAGACATGTTCTTAATGCTCTGTTTAACAGAGGCTACTTTATCAACAAAATACCGTATTTTTCGGACCATAAGACGCACTTTTTCTTCACCAAATAGTGGGAGGAAAAGTGCCTGCGTCTTATGCCCTCCAGGCACTTTTCCACTTTTTTACCATAAGACGAGTTGCAGAGCGGCAGCGGTGAGGAGGACCGCTGCTGCTCTGCAACTCGTCTTATGGTCCGAGTTGCAGAGCGGCAGCGGGTCCCCCGGGACCTTCCGTGTCCCTGGAAACTGCATCATCCCTCCCCCACCCCGTGTCCAGGCTTCTCAGTAGTCCACTGAGATACTGGCAGTGTGGCAGCGCCCCCGTGTCGCCCCTGCCTTACCGTAGTGGCAGAGCGGCAGCGGGTCCTCCCTCACCTTCCTTACAAAAGCCGATGTGTGCAGGAAGGCGCGATGCTGCTGTACTGTGTCACTGCCGTATGCTATTGGAGGATAGCATGTAGTACGCGGTGTTACAGTACACAGCAGTGCACATGCCCTTCACTCCAGTCATATAATTAAAATATTATTCTGTTATACTTTATTAAATATTTTATTACACTATTTGATTCAGAATATTTTTTCCTATTTTTCTCCTCTAAAACCAGGTGCGCTCTTATGGTCGGGTGCGTCTTATGGTGCGAAAAATACGGTAGATGAATTTATTACAGACTGAATTGTGTTGAATAGCGCTCTAGGACGATTAGAGCTGGTGGAAATAACATTAGACAGATACTGACATTTAGCTGCTTTGCCTGCATTTTGAAACTCAGTAAGATTGTCTCTCAATATACCCAGAAACATGTAACTTGTCCTTTTTCCACTTGCGCTCTGCCTGCCTGCACCTCCGTCTAAGGGCACGGGTGGTGTCATTAAGCCAAGGCTCTATATATATATATACATATCTGTGTATATCTGTCGTATATCTGTATATCTGCGTGTGAATATATATATATATATATATATATATATATACATATTAGTCCTGGGCAACGATTAAATATTTTAATCGCGATTAATCGCATACTTTTCTGCGATTAATCGCGATTAAAATATATATATTTCAGTGATGCAGGTTGAGTGGACAAAATTAACTGCATTTATCCATTCTTCCAACTTTACATTTACTTACTCATCTGGACCTAGCCAGTTGCTAAGGCACACAAGGTTATTCACATTTTCAGATGATAAAGAAACTCTCTTCTTCTGTACAATATGACCAGCAAGAGAAAACAACCTTTCACAGGGTACGGATGTTGCAGGTGTGGCCAAGTACTTCTGTGCAATTGAGGACAGCCTGCTGTGTGAGCCGGCATGTTTGGACCACCACTGTAATGGTTCAGGCCTCTGTACTGATGGTGGGCTCTGCTCTGTATCTACGCACAGCGTTCTCAATTGAGTCGTCCTCGTGTTCAGAATCAGACTCTGATGAAGCAGCCAATAGGGCAAACTTTCTCTTTGATGGCTTTGATGTTGTTGCTTCCACAGGTTCCTCTGCAACAACCCTCTGTTCCTTGAGTAAGTTAGTGACTGAGGCCCACACCTCACCTCTCTCAGCTCTGGGTATACACTTCAGGTCCCTGAATCTCGGGTCCAATGCGGTTGCAATCTTCAGATATGCAATGTTGGCATTTTTCTTGCGTGCCTCCAGGTCTGTTCTAAATGTAGACTTGAATTTGACCACATAGGCAGTATGGAGCTAAAAGAGTCTCAAAAAAGATAAATGCACACACATGATTCACAAATGCACACACATGATTCACAAATGCGGACAAAATTCACAAATGCACACACAAAATTTAAAAAGCACAGAAGATTCACAAATGCACACAAATTTCAGAAATGCACACAAAATTCATAAATACACACACAATTCAGAAATGCAAACAACATTTACAAATGCACTCAAGATTCAGAAATTCACAGGACAAGATTCAGAAATGTATTTCTGATGCACACACAAATATATTCGTGATTTACAAACTGCTTGCGGTCTGTGAACTTGACTGCATTTGTGTGTGAATTTTGAGACTCCTCTGACTCCGCTCGACACACAAATGCATTTTTTTAAACAGGGAATGATCAGCAACCAATCATATATCTCCCTTGTTTTAGCCAATCACAAGAACGCACCCCACGCGGGGGGGCTGTTTACTTCTAAGCCAATCACACGAACGCGTTCACACAGCGCGATATGCCTGTGTAGCGCGAAATGCCTGTGTAGCGCGAACGCGGGCTAGCGCTCTGGAGTTGTTCTGTCTGTCTGGAGCGCGAGCTAGTGCGGTGGATATCTGTCTCTCGGTTGGTTGAGAACTCACCATGACTTCTGGAAACGACAGGGGAGCGGTAAGTACAACTTAAAGTGTTTAGCCAGTTATCTCCTTGTTATGAGATGTTGTTTAATTGTTAATATCAACCGGTTTAATTGTGCAACTATCAACATAAGCCAGCGAGCTAGGCTAGCGCGTCTGCATGCTAATAGGGTCAGGCTAGTATCTTTCCATAAAGTTGAAATTCTTGTGAATTAACTGACTGTTTGACAGGGTCTGTCGCCCCAAGCCGAGGTAGCAGCTCAGGCTTTTGTGCAGTTGTTGGCCCGGGAGCTGCAGTTTAATTTTTCAATTGCAAATTAGTGTAATCTATCCGTGCTGACATTTCCACATAGAACAAAAGTACATTTGAACTAATATTCTATTTGATTAATCTGTTTACCTTCTTACTGATAACAGTGGAATATAGTTCCTCCATATATGTCAAACCTATATGGGAAAAATCTAAATTACAAAATTCAAGTGGTTTATCCATTTGTATTTAAAAAAAAAAAAGGAGCAGAAATATTTCACCTGCAGATGTTCCTCCAGTTTCCAAGTTGATGGTAAAACAAGTACTTTAAGTGATAACTTCTCTACACTGACATGTAAAGTGAGGTATAGTGATACACCAAGACTTGATATTAACAAAAAGTCAGTTCTTGTCAGGACACTATACTTAACTGACTTAAAGCAACTAGCACAAAGTAAGTCGCTTTGGATAAAAGCGTCTGCTAAATGAATAAATGTAAATGTAAGACAATAATTTCAGTTTAAATTTGGTTTTTTTAGAACCTCATTGCAGGTTATTTGTTTAGATTTTAAAAATGAGGCGATTTCAATAGATGGCAAACTTGATCACATCTCCTCAGAAACAATGGAAAGTTTAGAAGAAAAGTGGCTGCAGGACAAAAAGAGGCTAGCCAATTTTTATTTTAGAATTAGAAAAAAGGGGGGTGGGCGTTGATAAATGATTCAACAGACTACTAAATATTTTCCTTTTCAACATTGCTGTGAGACATAAAATGATTATTTTAACAGCAAGGATGAATTTAGTGGGGAAAGTCACCACCAGGACCAACAATGTAAATGAGTACATTTATTGACCATTACACAAAATAGCCTACGCTATTCTGACTAAATATGAAGCAGTTGTGTACTGCAGTACTTTATTTCACAGGTTTTGGACAACAAAGATCATTCTCTAAGACCAAGGCACAGAGTCTGTTAACCAGGTTTATAGTTTATTGAATAAATGGTAAAAAGATCCCTATAAATTAAAATTTTTATGTGTGCATTGAGTTCTGATTTATACACAACATTTATGGTTCATTGTATACTTATTCTAATGTATGCTTTGTACACACCACACACACACAAGATTTTTTTTAAGCTTTCAGTGCATACATAAATACAACAACAGCAAAGCATAAAAAAAAGGAAACAAATGAGCATAAATAATAAGTATACAACAGTATAAAACAGAATAAACAAAGCCTCAAGCATGATATTAAAATATTTAAATTGAAGAAAAAAAGTAAATACATTTCCAGTTGAAAAACCTCTAGTCTTAAAACTTTTTTCAAGTTTAGGATTTAGGATGGTATTTTGTACTATTTGACTTGCTGTACATCCAGTCGTGCTTCTTGCGCACGCTAGTTCTGATAATGCGTATAGTAACTCGGCAACTACGCAAGAATTGTAGTATGTTTGCATAAAGGGAAACAGACATTCCGAGGGGAACAGAATCGACTGCTACACCGTAGGGCTGGACGATATGGCCAAATTTTATATCACGATATATTTCTTAATTTCGGTCGATACGATATAATTTCGATATCAATATGAACAATATAAAAGCCTCATAAAAACTGCCAATAACGCCCACAACAGATGTCTGTACCGACAATCTTCTGAGGTTAATTCATTTTAAATGAATTATAAAATTATAAATAAATAAATAATAAATTAAAAATAATTTGCCAAGTCTATGAAACCTCCTCCTATAAAACCACATAAAATTTTAGAAATAAAAACAGGGTCAGGGCGCCATTTTGTAGCTAAAATTTGCCGCGTTGGAGGTCAGCCTACTACTGCTGTGCTGAGCACTGGTTTCGTGACTCTGTGTACGTCATCACAAAAGTAGCCAATGGTGTTCTGCTCTTTCTGACGGCTGCGCGCTAACGCCAGTCAGTGACAAATGCTGTTATATTATTATTATAATATATATTATTATATTGAAATATTGAAAATGTGTTTAATAATCATATCACCTTTATTGAAAAAAAAAATATTGCGATATATATTGATATTGAATTATTGTCCAGCCCTACTACACCGGCATAAGATGAAGTTGATGTTGGCCTCCCAATTCACAGCTTCTGATTTTGCATTTAAGGGGAAAGTTCAGAAAAAGTTTACAGACGGCAAGTGAATAAAATTAAATGTCTATTTCTCTCTATCCCTTAGGAATCACTGAAGCGTGAAATCCTTCAGAGATTGCATGACCGACTGCTACACATCTTGGAGAGGCAGCCTCTTGACATGGAAGGGTTACATTTTGTTTGCCATCAGAATTTAGTTTTATTAAGTGCTCTAGATGACGCAGTGAATGTAGGAGAAGAATTACTGTCTGCACTTACAAATTTGAGTACTGTTATCCAACAGGAGATTGAGAATGAGCAGACATTTATAACACTGGATTTGCAGAAAGGCTTTCGTGGGCGTCCACGATTGACGACGTCAGTAGAGACCCTCACGCATCTTCTAGAACTTGGACTGCCATCAAAATGCCTCGCTAGACTCCTCGGTGTGTCAAGAGCTACGCTTTTTAGGCGAATGGCTGAAAATAATCTATATATATATCTGCCTCATACAGTGGCACCAGTGATGATGAATTGGACTCATTGATCAGAGGAATTAAAAGCACAATGCCAGATGCTGAATGCAGAGTAGTCAAAGGTGCTTTACTTGCACAGGGACACAGAGTGCAATGGGACAGAGTGTATGCATCCATGCATCGCGTGGACAGTGTAGATGTGCTTTCCAGGATGACTCGTCTGAGATGTGTGGCGAGGAGGATGTACACGGTTCCTTACCCAAAGTACATGGTGCACATTGACACCAATCACAAGCTCATCAGGTATGTCTGCACACTATCTATCTGTGTAGTTCATTTTTGTTTCTAGTTGTGTATCTGGCATTGTGTATATTGTATCACATCAACCAGAGTAATAGATCACAGTGAAGTGAACTTCATTGAATTAGAGTGCCACAAACTGATTTTATTCTGCTTACATTCCCAGAGATATTGTATTGTAAGACATAGGCTGTTGGAGATGTTATGTAGTGTGTTTTGGACTTACTACTTGTCTGATTTATTTTAACCTAGGTACAACTTTGTTATCTTTGGGGGAATAGATGGCTATTCAAGAAAGGTAAGAATTTTACCTGTTAAGGACAAAGAACGGCAAAATGTTACTGATAGACCCCATTTTAAACATGGAAGATGTTTTCTTCTCATACGTTTCAGTTTATTTTCTGTACAAACAGATGGTGTTCCTTAGAAACAAATATATTTGAGACCGTTCGGATAATTTGCAACATGAATTATGTATGTATTTTTGAAATGTGAAAACAAGTGGAGAAACTAAACTTTGAAAATGTAAAGATTGTTTGTTTTAGGGCTGTAAAAAAAAAAACGCGGACCGCAGACTTGGCAACAGTGGTTGGACTTTACTACACAGAGCCGTAATTCACTGACAATCTACACAAAATCGATTTAAAAATAGCAGGAGTCTGCAGTTGTTTTTCTTGTCCGCGGGTTGAAGCGACCCCAATCCCAATAACGTGATATTTAGCCCCTAAAATGCAAATTTAATCAAGGCAACCCTGCCAAGTAACATGCATTTTAACCCCGGGACGCAATTTGAAATTTTTAGATTGAATGATTTAATAGTTCTTACTGTTCCACCTGTCATTTAGACATTGTTTTTACCCCTTCAGAACTTTGTCAGCTGACTTATTTTACAGGGGAAAATAAATTATTGACCGTATTGATGTATTATTAGGCCCGAGCCGGTGATGGCCGGGAGGGCCTATTGTTTTTGCTCGGATTTTTTTTTTTTTTTTTATCTTTCTTGTCGACCTATGATCCTAAATTTGACCCAGTGAACATGCACGAAAAGTCATTTTATTGGTCCCAGACTTCAAGCTCGGCGAAAAATTTATGTATTTGAAGTCGCCAAAAAAAATACAAAAATGACTCAGTGGCGACCCTACAAAATCAAAATACATTGGGCCTATGGAAAGTGAAAGTAACTTTTTCCAACGTAGAAAAATGAAACTTGGTATATCCATAGGACACCTCAGGGCAAACAGAAAAGTCAATGACAGTCACACCCTAAACTTAACAGGAAGTCCGCCATGTGGGGTGAAACGCTGCCACTAAAATCGCACTTTTGCGCAGAAAGATGCAAATCATTGTGTTTTAATCTAAATGGCCCCAAATTTGGTGAGTATCATCTAGACACGTGTGCCAACCAAAGTTGTGACTTTGTTGTTGATATCTTATCGGGTATGGGTGTGGCAAGCCTGTAACGAGGTGGCCATTTTTGTGAAAATAAAACGTCTCTTAACTCTCAAACGCCTTCTCGGATCGAGTTGGACCCAAAAAGGCGTTTGTGCACATTCATGACCTGAACAAAAAATATGTAAATAAAAGGGTTATCTTTAGAAATGGCTCTCCAGCGCCCCCTACAAACTTATAATGGACCCAAGAATTTAGTTTGTCATAGAGACATAAAATTTTGTACACACATCTCTTATGTCATGACGAGCATAAAAGCCAATGACAACCACCCCTATCTATAAATGTGTTGCCATAGCAACGCCCCAAAAATGTGAAAAAGTCAATGGGAAGTGAAATTTTTAGTTTGTTGTAGGCAAATAAAACTTGGTACACACATCCACCATGGGCTTATGAACAAAAAGCCAATGGGGACCACACCCTATCACACACAGGAAGGCGGCCATTTTGAATTGAAAATGTGAACCGACTTAAAATACACCTCTTTTTAAAAGTACACAGAAAAAGCTGCTTCATTCCACAGACACCAAACTTGGGCAAAATGAGCTAAACACATGTATGTAAAAGAGACAAGTGTTTTTCTAGACTTTTTGCTCGAGTTATATTTTTTTATTATAATTCGTATATATTTTTTAATTATAATTTTTCTGCAAAATGATCCTCAATTTAACCCAGTAAACGAACAACTAAAAGTCATTTTTATTGGTCCCAGACTTCAAGCCCGGCAAAAATGTATGTATTTGAAGTCCCCGAAAAAAATACGAAAAATGACTCAGTGGCGGCCCCTAGAAAAGTCAAAATACATTGGGCCTATGGAAAGTGAAAGTAACTTTTTCCAACGTAGAAAAATGAAACTTGGTATATCCATAGGACACCTCAGGGCAAACAGAAAAGTCAATGACAGTCACACCCTAAACTTAACAGGAAGTCCGCCATGTGGGGTGAAAGGCGCGGCCACTAAGTTCGCACCCCTTGCGCAGAAAGATGCAAATCATTGTGTTTTAATCTAAATGGCCCCAAATTTGGTGAGTATCATCTAGACACATGTGCCAACCAAAGTTGTGACTTTGTTGTTGATATCTTATCGGGTATGGGTGTGGCAAGCCTGTAACGAGGTGGCCATTTTTGTGAAAATAAAACGTCTCTTAACTCTCAAACGGCTTCTCGGATCGAGTTGGACCCTAAATGGCGTTTGTGCATATTCATGACCTGAACACAAAAATATGTAAATAAAAGGGTTATCTTTAGAAATGGCTCTCCAGCGCCCCCTACAAACTTATAATGGGACCCAAGAATTTAGTTTGTCATAGAGACATGAAATTTGGTACACACATCTCTTATGTCATGACGATCATAAAAGCCAATGACAACCACCCCCTATCTATAAATGTGTTGCCATAGCAACGTCCCAAATATGTGGAAAAAGTCAATGGGAAGTGAAAATTTTAGTTTGTCGTAGGCAAATGAAACTTGGTACACACATCCAGCATTGGGCTTATGAACAAAAAGCCAATGGGGACCACACCCTATCACACACGGGAAGGCGGCCATTTTGAATTGAAAATGTGAACCGACTTAAAATACACCTCTTTTTAAAAGAACTCAGAAAATAGCTGCTTCATTCCACAGACACCAAACTTGGGCAAAATGAGCTAAACACATGTATGTAAAAGAGACAAGTGTTTTTCTAGACTTTTTGCTCGAGTTATATTTTATTTTATTATAATTTGGTATATTTTTTTATTATAATTTTTCTGCAAAATGATCCTCAATTTGACCCAGTAAACGTGCATCTAAAAGTCATTTTTATTGGTCCCAGACTTCAAGCTCGGCGAAAAATTTATGTATTTGAAGTCGAAAAAAATATGAAAAATGACTCAGTGGCGAATACAAAAGTCAAAATACATTGGGCCTATGGAAAGTGAAAGTAACTTTTTCCAACGTAGAAAAATGAAACTTGGTACATCCATAGGACACCTCAGGGCGAACAGAAAATGTATTACAGCCATATCGTAAACTCAACAGGAAATCTACTATGTTGGGTGTATGCGTGACCACCTAAATTGCACCCTTGTGTCTAAAGGCTTTTCATCTAAACAGCTCCAAATTTGGTGAGTATCATCTAGACACATGTGCCAAAAAAAATTATCAATTTGTTTTTTGATAGATTTGTGGCTGTGGTCGTAATGAGTCTGTGAAGAGGCAGCCATTTCTTTGGGAAATAAATGCCATTTCCCAATTGCCAGGATCCTTCCTTTAGAGGAGGCCCTCCAGAGCCAAGGCTAGAGTCTTAGAAAACTCCTCAGAATCATTTGGAACTTGTAACCTTGTACTTTTAGACAAGTTATATTTACATTTTGTCTTTTTAAACAGGGGGGTGCAGCGATTCCTGAGTCATCTCAAATCTCCAGCCAGTACTTTGTTTTTCTCGCCTTAGCCCAAGCATAATCTATTATTTCCAAAGGTTCAGACAGCTCCCAGGAAAACCAGAGATTGTGGAGACCTTTAACTCTAAAGTTAGGTTACAAGGTGGTGTAGCAGGCCCAAGCAGTAGCACAGGCCCGGTTATTTGACATTACCGTGAAGTTTACGCTTTAAAGCACGAAATGAAATCCTCCGAGTGCATGTGTCCCCGCGGTCTCAAGGGAGGCGAGGGCCTTTATCGCCGCTTGCGGCTTTAATTCTATTTGTTCCTGTATGTGTAGATGATGTACCTTAAGGTAGCAGACAACAACCGATCTGATACCCACCTGGCATTCTTCAATGAAGCTGTGAATGAGCATGGGTTTCCTCTGAGGTATTGATGTTATTTAATTAGGGCTCAAGCCTGGAGGGCGAGAGCCCTATTGTTTTCCTTAGGATTATTTGTTATTAGGCCCGAGCCGGTGTAACCTCACACATACTTAGTTATATACACAAACATACTTGGAGTTCCAGCTGATCAGAATTTATTCAGTCAACTCTTGAGTTTCACATATTATGCTCAGTTTTTTTAAGCCTGCTTTCTGAAATGGGGCCCAGTATTCTTGTTTGTTTACCGGTTTAGGAAAGAAAAACAATTGAAGTGACTTGTATTTCTCATTATACGTTGTGAGTACCTACAGATCAATTGTACTACATACAGTACACAGACCTGTCAGAACATATTTTATTACAATATAATGCAGAAATGCAGGGAAATGCAAAAGATTCACGTATTATTTGTTGGCACTTCTGCATAATTGTGTCCTTGATGAGATCTAAAATTCATGTTTTATTTTCAGAGTGAGAGGAGATCACGGAGGAGAAAATGTGGGGATAGCGGAATTAATGTTCTCAGTTCGTGGAACTGACATTAACAGCTTCATTGCGGGGAAAAGCGTACACAATCAGCGGTGAGTTAAACTTAATTTTGGAAGCCTAAAGGTAGTATGTATTAAGATGCCTACCATAAGCAATTGTAAGAACAGACAATATCCTCACAAAAAAATCATAAAAAACACAAACATAAAAAATAAAAAATCTTAGAATTTAATTTATAGAATTAATTCCCATGTCATTTGATTTCTATTAAAATGTATACAATAATCAATTTCAAACATGGCCATTTATTCAATGGCTGGGGAAAAGTTAAGCTTTTCAAAGGACCACAAAAGTACGGAAGCTTATTGCATTCACTTGAATAAAAATAGTTTCTGTTTTCACAAGAAAAGTTTCTGTTTTCACGAGAAAAGTTTCTGTTTTCATAAATTAAAATTATTCCTGTTTCTGTTTTTACGAGAAGAGTTTCTGTTTTCAGGGGTAAAAATAAATCCTGTTTTTACGACTAAAATAAATCCTGTTTTAACAAGTAAAATAAATCCTGTTTTTACGAGAAAAGTTTCTGTATTCATGGGAAAAATTAATTCCCGAGGCAAGCCACGCGATACAGGACGAAAGGCGCGTTTTTGCAAGATGCATGGTGTAGCAGCAGCAGGTTACGTGGGTTGCACTTGCAGCGCCAAAGAGCATGTTCCAGAAGAGCGGGGGTAAAGTTCAGTCGGTGTACAAAGTCAGACAACATAGGTAAGCCAGTTTTCATTGTTTGGTTGAAGTGATGTAAGTTATTTGGCTACTGTTTGCTTATTTACTCTGGACTCCAAGCCCGAAACTGTCGCGTGCTACTCATTTTAGCTCGTCAACGCCCCTCTGTGACCCACTGTTCCATCATGTCCAGATTATTGTACAGTACTGCACATATATTTAGCATTTCTAACATTCAGTCAGTCACAAGAATGAAACTCATATGATCCATGGGTTACAGACATAAGGATTCGTTCCTGGTTTGAAGGATTTTACATGACAACAAATGACCGTAGCACACTTTAAATCAAAATATGATATCACCTGAATGGGGAAAGCATAGACATTCATATGTATATGTCTATGGGGGAAAGGTCCTCACAAAATCTTCAAATCAGGAAGAAATTATTTGCCTGAAATCCATGGCTAGCCAACCATATTTTTTTTATGCTACACACAACCTACAGACCTTTTAATATAGGCCCGTATAATACGAAATGCAGCCAAAAAAACGTGAAAACCTATTTATAAGATTGTAATATTATAGGCCTTTTTGAAAGTCACAATTTAAGGCATTTATTTAATCTTTGAAGAATATGGATTTTTGTACTCCCTACTAATGTGTTTTATTATTATAGTTTGGCTTTTTTTTAATTAATCACAATTTTTTTATGTTTTTGCAGATAGTCGCCATGGCTAGTACTTCAAACAAATCACAAGACTGTGGTCTTTGGGAATTTCTAAAGAGCCGAGGTATTCCTGAAGAGGGTATACAAAAAATGCAGCGGGAGCGGGTAAATATTTAAATTTAGCAGTCTCAGTAGTTTTATGCGTTACAAAAGCATTTGTTCATTAGCTTTTATATACACACGAGTTGTTTAATGAAAGAGCATTGTGTTACCCCTCCTGCAATACTACTTTTGCACATAATGTTCGACAACTGTCATTCCTAAAAGGGTTTAAAATTGTTTGTCTCCATTACAGATTGACTGCTCAGTTGTTGGAGAGGTGGATGATGCAACTCTGGCTAGTTACATCCCAGCATATGGTGATCGGATTGCTGTACGGCGCTTCTGTATGGAAAAACAACAAAAGGGACAAAAAGGATGTAGTGACACTAGAAAAATGTCTTTGTTTGATAAACTTAAAAGAAAAATGGAAACAAAAACCAACACAGATCTGGAATCTGATGAGCATTCTCTGCGGCCAGCACACATGCATCTAAGACAAAATAAAAGGGCTTTGAAGACTTCAAGGAAAATAGAGATTGGTTGGTTACATGACAATAAAATGGTAAGGAAACGAAATGGTGGAGGAACGAGAATAATTGACATTTCCAAGAGTGCCAATGCAAATGATATTTTGTCACAAGCCAAGACATTATTTTTCCCCAACCATGAATCAGTAACACCACAAGTAACACAACAACCAGATTCTCATGAAGACAATTGTACCACATTTTTGACACCTTTAATTTCAACTGCTATTGATGTTGTTGACCTTACATCTATTTGCAATGATTCAGAGGTCATTATTGGTGCAATGCAAAGTGCAGGAATTGTAGGAGTTCTTGATGATACTATTCCATTTGAGCCCCTTTTGATCACAGAAAATCCTGACAATCCACCTGCTAACACTAATGCAAACACGTCAACTCCCATTAGGTCTGTAACAGAGCCTGCTCACCTATCCATTCCTCCAGTGGAATTGTTGTATGTGACAGTCAAACTTCACAGAGTAAATCTGTTAGACGAGCTGATTACTCAGTTTAAGGATGAAATGATGTTGATTTACTCAGTTAAATATAGCTTTATTGATGAAAAA
Organism: Perccottus glenii; assembly: GCA_024416835.2. NCBI lineage: Eukaryota > Metazoa > Chordata > Actinopteri > Gobiiformes > Odontobutidae > Perccottus > Perccottus glenii. The sequence continues at coordinate 4,799,709 of CM044549.2, read as the reverse complement.
GGTACAGATGTTGATGGTGTGTCCAGGGATGTATATGCTGCATTCTGGACGGAATTTTTAGACTGTGCTGCAGAAGGAGCAGATGTTCGGGTGCCCTCCTTGTCCCCAAAATGGCAGGAAGAAGAATGGAGGGCTGTTGGAAGAATAATGGTCAAGGGATTTAAGGACCATGGATATTTCCCCACTCGGCTTGCTCAAGCATTCACAGCAGCAATTATATTTGGTGAACATTGTGTGTCCTCTGATCTTTTGCTTGACTCCCTGATGTTGTACTTGAGTCAGTCTGAGCGTGACCTCTTGGCCACTGCCTTGAAGGAGACACTGGTTGGTGATGATCTAGATGAGCTCCTTGATATCATGGACCGCATGGGAGTACGAACAGTACCAACACCAGAAAATCTGAAGCCTATACTCCTCCAAGTCGCACACAAGCAAATTATTCAGCAACCCAAATATGCACTGGATAACATTGCTACAGCAGCAGGACCACGTCTCAGGAGGTGTTCCCAAGTATGCAGGAACTGCAGAAAATGTATGATGACTTGAAACCAACAACACGAAAGGTGTTGAAGCTACTCACTTCCTCTCCATCTACTTCAGCTGAAAACCAAAGTTTGAGATATTTACATCAGTACTTAAGGGGATTGGATGACATGGGTCTTAGAAAAATGTTAAGGTTTTTAACTGGGTCGGATGTCATCTGTGTTAAAGAAGTAGAGGTGATATTCACAACTTTGGACGGGTTTGGAAGGCGACCTATTGCCCATACCTGTGGCCCAACTTTGGAGTTGCCATCAACCTACAACAGCTATCCTGAGTTGCGTGCAGAAATAGAAGCAGTGTTGTCCTCCAACTACTATTCAATGGACATTGCTTAGGTTTTATGCTCATTCAAACTGATACCTTTTTTTTTTTTTCATTAATTTATGTATTTGTTTTGGTTTTAGCCCCACAAGCATGTGGTGATTTTGTAAAAGCTATGTTTTTGTAGTTTTTATTAACAAAATTTCAAGCATTGGCTTGATTGTTACACAGTTCAGACAGAAAGATGTACTTTTTCAATTCAGTTGAAAATCATTAGTTATCTTGTGGATATGTAATAAGTAATGGTTTCCCAAAGCTATAGTTCATGCAGTTAATTCATTGTAATTCAGGGAAGTAACTTAAGTAAAAGCATCTGGACTCAGTTTTCAAGGTGAAGACGTTTCGTCTCTAATTCCAAGAGACTTTATCAATTCAGAGATCAACTGTAAGAGCTGAGCTTTATCTCCAGAGGGAGGAGTTTTCCCCTTAATTGAGGCAAGATAAAAGAGCTTGTGGCTATCTTGCCACTTTCCAGTGGCTTCCTGTGACTTTGACCAAAAACTTAACAGAAACTACTTCAGAACATTTCAATTTATATTTTGATTGTGTCTTATGCTAGGAGCCAAGGATCCTCTATACTAATTGACACTACAAATTACAGTAAATTAGTATGAATTTTATAAATAAGAAGTTTGTGTCTGGGCATTTTGAAAAAAATTTAAAAAAATCCACTCCTAGTTTCCTCTCTTCAATGACCATTGGATGTTTTGGAAGAGCAAGCCTCATCATTAGCTAGGATGACTGAAAGCTAAGTCACATTTGGTGCTGCATCCTGGGAACGAACATGGTCCATAAAGACTATGGTCCATGGAGGACATTGCAAAGGATTTCCAGAACTTAACAGTTGCAGCTCAGTCAGCAGAATATTCCATAGGAAAGGCCTTTTAAGACAAATGATTATTGGAATTTGTTTAATAGATACCTTTCAGCAACATCATCAAAACCAACCTTCCGTATATTATTTTGGTCCCCCTTGTGCTGCCAAAACAGCCCTGACACAATTGGGGCATGGAATTGGAATTATTGTCACCAGGTCCTTTGGGTCTTGTTTATTGCTGGGTTAATAATTTGTAAATAAGACATTTTAATAAAGAATTTATTGCTTTAAAGAATTTTTGTATATTTTAAACCTTGTCCCTGTAACCGTGGTGAAAACATTTTTGGAATTGGTCCATTATTGAGTGAGGCCATTTCAAATAAACCAGGGCAATTGTGCTACATAAAAAAGACCATGAAAATGCTTGTTTAACACCTTTAATGTTATTCAAGGGAACACAAAATTATATAAAAAAAAAAGCAAACAGACAATCACCAAACCAACTAAAGTATTTGACAGGTGAATGTGGTGTCTGACAATCAAGTAGAATAATCAAACTTAATAACGTTATATGATGCATAAATTTGCAGGAATTACTCTTAAGTGATTCAATTTCAAAAGTGCAAGAAGTTGGTGACATTTGCACCTACACAAGTCCAAAGCCAGAACTTACAGAACTGAGGGCCATCATCAAGTCCTGGTGAAAAATCTTATAGGTCTGGTAGTGGCTGGGGAGTTTCAACTGGAAGAAGCAGGTGTGAGCCACTGGATAAGTTGAGGTCACAACTTCAACATTGAGTTTTCTTGGTGGCAGTTCCCACCCCACCCAAAACTTCATCAGGTCACGCAGCACATCTGGTGACGCTATGGAAGAGAAAATTGTACTTGTGACTCCTCAAAACTTTATATTGGAGTAGAGCTTTCAAAAAAAATATGAAGTAACGATTCTCATCTTTTCAACAAATCCAGTTATGGCACTCTTAGATACTCAAGTAAAGATAACACATAAGAAATGCTTGCTGTTTAGACAGGCTTTAAAACAGATGACAAACAATGTGCTTAACTTCAAAATATCACAGTGCTGAACTTAAACAGTACAAACTTTACAAAAGTAAAATCCCTGTAGTCTCTTTTCCTCTCCTAGTTTAGAATGTCAAAAGGATTACATTAAATGCTGCTTTAAATACTGTGGAATGTAATGTGTATGAAGTTTAATTTAGCAATTGTATGTGCATTTTTGTCCAATTATTGTCTTACATTTACATTTATTAATTTAGCAGACGCTTTTATCCAAAGCGACTTACTTTGTGCTAGTTGCTTTAAGTCAGTTAAGTATAGTGTCCTGACAAGAACTGACTTTTTGTTAATATCAAGTCTTGGTGTATCACTATACCTCACTTTACATGTCAGTGTAGAGAAGTTATCACTTAAAGTACTTGTTTTACCATCAACTTGGAAACTGGAGGAACATCTGCAGGTGAAATATTTCTGCTCCTTTTTTTTTTTAAATACAAATGGATAAACCACTTGAATTTTGTAATTTAGATTTTTCCCATATAGGTTTGACATATATGGAGGAACTATATTCCACTGTTATCAGTAAGAAGGTAAACAGATTAATCAAAGAATATTAGTTCAAATGTACTTTTGTTCTATGTGGAAATGTCAGCACGGATAGATTACACTAATTTGCAATTGAAAAATTAAACTGCAGCTCCCGGGCCAACAACTGCACAAAAGCCTGAGCTGCTACTGCTTGGCGACAGACCCTGTCAAACAGTCAGTTAATTCACAAGAATTTCAACTTTATGGAAAGATACTAGCCTGACCCTATTAGCATGCAGACGCAGCGCTAGCCTAAGCTGGCTTATGTTGATAGTTGCACAATTAAACCGGTTGATATTAACAATTAAACAACATCTCATAACAAGGAGATAACTTTAAGTTGTACTTACCGCTCCCTGTCGCAGAAGTCATGGTGAGTTCTCAACCAACCGAGAGACAGATATCCACCGCACTAGCTCGCAGACCCAGACAGACTCTCCTACAGGCATATCGCGCTGTGTGAGCAGGTCGTGTGATTGGCTTAGAAGTAAACAACCCTTCGCGGTGCGTTCTTGTGATTGGCTAAAACAAGGAGATATATGATTGGTTGCTGATCATTCCCTGTTTAAAAAAATGCATTTGTGTGTCGAGCGAGTCAGAGGAGTCTCAAAATTCACACACAAATGCAGTCAAGTTCACAGACCGCAAGCAGTTTGTAAATCACGATATATTTGTGTGTGCATCAGAAATACATTTCTGAATCTTGTCCTGTGAATTTCTGAATCTTGAGTGCATTTGTAAATGTTGTTTGCATTTCTGAATTGTGTGTGTATTTATGAATTTTGTGTGCATTTCTGAAATTTGTGTGCATTTGTGAATCTTCTGTGCTTTTTAAATTTTGTGTGTGCATTTGTGAATTTTGTGCGCATTTGTGTATCCTGTGTCTGTATTTGTGAATCATGTGTGTGCATTTGTGAATCATGTGTGTGCATTTGTGAATCATGTGTGTGCATTTGTGAATCATGTGTGTGCATTTATCTTTTTTGAGACTCTTTTAGCTCCATAAGGCAGGGTCATCATCTGAGCTCTCCATCACCCGAGAGAGATGGCAAAAAGCAGGCAGAACCACAGAGCATGAAACATATTTTTCTTCACCCAGAAGTTCAGTCACATACCTGCAAAAAATTAAACCCATTTCACTCAAATGTTTTGCATTCACCTATACACACAAAAAATTTCCTCATATTCATGCTTACACACACATACAGAAACATTAATTCTCTCTCACATGCACTCAGACAAGACAGTGAGAAATACATGATGTAAAATGTACCTGCAGGGCTCCAGTAGCATTTCCAACCTCTGCAGTTTGTCCATTTCAGCTGTTGTTGGCATTGCAATCTTCGTGTTGTGTGTGGTGAGGACATCCCTCAGTGGCTGTTCGTTGCTGCGGACACTTTTTATCATGTCCAGTGTCGAATTCCATCTGGTTGGAATGTCTTGTGTAAGCGACTCCTTCTTTTGTCCAAGTTCAATTTGTTTTAGTTCTAATTCTGCAGCACTTGCTGGACTGTGCTTAAAATGGCCCACAACTTTTCTGCATCTGGCCAGGACGTTGTCAAACGCACTGTTGTGCAGAGATACTGTGACAGAACGCTGGAGACTGTGCGCGACGCAGGGGACGTGTTCAAAAGGCAGATGTCTCGCAGCAGCGATCATATTTCTTGCACTATCTGTGCTAAGAGTGCTGACTTTATTTGAAATGTCCCACTGCTGTGCAACATGAATAAAATGTTCAGCGCACGTTTCAGCAAAATGTCTCTCTTGAGTCTTCATTACAGTCAGAGCATGTGAATGCAGTTCCCATTGTTCATCAATGTAATGCACTGTAACTCCGAGGTAATTATGGTTACCCAGCGATGTCCAGTAGTCTCCGGTAAGGGCAACAGTTGGTGCGTTGTAACGCCGTCGCTTTTATAGTCCTCTCCTTTTCATACAATTCATGTATTTTTCTTGCGATGGTGCGTCTTGGCGGAGGCTCATACGTGCAGTCATTTGTTGCGATCCTAATAACATTCTTCAGACCGACATCTTCCACAATACTAATCGGCCTGCAGTTTGTAGCTACCCACTTCGCAATGGCATCTGTTAGCTTGTCTTTCTTTTGTTTATCTATAGTTCTCCCACATGCTGCATCCAATGTAGTCTGCCGAAGCCTTCCTCCACTGTTTGTTTGGGCGGGTGATTTGCTCGCATCAACTGTGTGCATTGCATTTAAGTGATACTTCAGACTCGAAGTGCTCCGATGATAAGAAAATTCGGCTTTGCAGTGGTTACAAATAGCTTTAGTTCTATCAACTCCACCGTGTGGAAGAGGTTTAAAATAAAAATGTCCATTTAAGATTTCGGTACCTTTTTCCATTTTTCTGTCCGCTGATATTTTCTGTTTCGCGCTGTAGCTCTCTTAGGCACACAACAATTGCTTTCATTGGTTGAGACGCGTGATGACGCTCATCCCCAAGCAGCCGCAGTAGCGATAAACACGCGTTAACTTGCCCAGCCCTAATATATATATATATATATATATATATATATATGCAACCTTTTTCCACATTTCAGGCTTCAAACATAAAGATATGAAACTGTAATTTTTTGTGAAGAATCAACAAGTGGGACACAATCTTGAAGTGGAACAAATTTATTGGAAATTTCAAACTTTTTTAACAAATAAAAACTGAAAAATTGGGCATGCAAAATTATTCAGCCCCTTAACTTAATACTTTGTAGCGCCACCTTTGCTGCGATTACAGCTGTAAGTCACTTGGGGTATGTCTCTATCAGTTTTGCAAAAGAGCTCGAGCTCAGTGAGGTTGGATGGAGAGCATTTGTGAACAGCAGATTCTTCCACAGATCTTTTTCCACAGATTCTCGATTGGATTCAGGTCTGGACTTTGACTTGGTCATTCTAAAACCTGGATATGTTTATTTGTGAACCATTTCATTGTAGATTTTGCTTTATGTTTTGGATCATTGTCTTGTTGGAAGACAAATCGTCCCAGTCTCAGGTCTTTTGCAGACTCCATCAGGTTTTCTTCCAGAATGATCCTGTATTTGGCTCCATCCATCTTCCCAGCAATTTTAACCATCTTCCCTGTCCCTGCTGGAGAAAGGCAGGCCCAAACCATGATGCTGCCACCACCATGTTTGACAGTGGGGATGGTGTGTTCAGGGTGATGAGCTGTGTTGCTTTTACGCCAAACATAAAGTTTTGCATTGTTGCCAAAAAGTTCGATTTTGGTTTTATCTGACCAGAGCACCTTCTTCCACATGTTTGGTGTGTCTCCCAGGTGGCTTGTGGCAAACTTTAAACAACACTTTTATGGATATCTTTAAGAAATGGCTTTCTTCTTGCCACTCTTCCATAAAGGCCAGATTTGTGCAGGTATACAACTGATTGTTGTCCTATGGACAGAGTCTCCCACCTCAGCTGTAGATCTCTGCAGTTCATCCAGAGTGATCATGGGCCTCTTGGCTGCATCTCTGATCAGTCTTCTCCTTGTATGAGCTGAAGGTTTAGAGGGACGGCCAGGTCTTGGTAGATTTGCAGTGGTCTGATACTCCTTCCATTTCAATATTATTGCTTGCACAGTGCTCCTTGGGATGTTTAAAGCTTGGGAAATCTTTTATCCAAATCCAGCTTTTAACCTCTCCACAACAGTATCTCGAACCTGCCTGGTGTGTCCTTGTTCTTCATGATGCTCTCTGCGCTTTAAATGGACCTCTGAGACTATCACAGTGCAGGTGCATTTATACGGTGACTTGATTACACACAGGTGGATTCCATTTATCATCATTAGTCATCATTCAGAGATCCTCACTGAACTTCTGGAGAGAGTTTGCTGCACTGAAAGTAAAGGGGCTGAATAATTCTGCACGCCCGATTTTTCATTTTTATTTGTTAAAAAGTTTGAAATATCCAATAAATTTCGTTCCACATCATGATGTGTCCCACTTGTTGTTGATTCTTCACAAAAATTACAGTTTCATATCTTTATGTTTGAAGCTTGAAATGTGGCAAAAGGTCGCAAAGTTCAAAGGGGCTGAATACTTTCGCAAGGCACTGTATACACACGTGGACAAAATTGTTGGTACCCTTCGGTCAATGAAAGAAAAACAAAACTAATAATAACCATGCTTCAACGGAATTATTTTAAAAAATAAACTCATGGAACAGGCCTTACACAAAATTGTTGATACCCTAACTTAATATTTTGTTGCACAACCTTTAAGGCTATCACTGCAATCAGGCGATTCCTGTAACTGTCAATGAGACTTCTGCACCTCTCAGCAGGTATTTTGGCCCACTCCTCATGAACAAACTGCTCCAGTTGTTTCCGGTTTAAAGGGTGTCTTTTCCAGGCATGTTTCAGTTCCTTCCAAAGATGCTCAATAGTATTGAGGTCAGGGCTCATAGAAGGCCACTGTAGAATAGTCCAATGTTTTCCTCTTAACCATTCTTGGGTGTTTTTAGCTGTGTGTTTTGGGTCATTGTCCTGTTGCAAGACCCATGACCTGCGACTGAGACCAAGCTGTCTGACACTGGCCAGCACATTTCTCTCTAGAATCTATTGATAGTCTTCAGATTTCATTGTACCCTGCACAGATTCAAGACACCCTGTGCCAGATGCAGCAAAGCAGCCCCAGAACATAACAGAGCTTCCTCCATGTTTGACAGTAGGGACAGTGTTCTTTTCTTGATATGCTTCATTTGTCCATATGTGAACATAGAGCTGATGTGCCTTGGCAAAAAGTTCCATTTTTGTCTCATCTGTCCATAGTACATTCTCCCAGAAGCTTTGTGGCTTGTCAACATGTAGTTTGGCATATTCCAGTCTAGCTTTTTTATGATTTGTTTTTAACAATGGTGTCCTCCTTGGTCGTCTCCCATGTAGTCCACAGTGTTGTGCCTGAACGCGTTCATTGAACGATAGTTCATGAACTCGTTCATATTTTAGGTGAACGTGAACTGAACGTGCTGTATTACTGCCTGATGAACGTTACTGTGAACTCGTTCATTTTGGTGTCTGTGAACGGCACGCTCTCTCAGGTTAACTTCGTTCAACAGGGTGCCAGATTTCTATAGAGCCTTCCAGGCGAAAACCCGGCTAAAACACACCGCAAACGGGTCTTAATATGTAGCGGAAAAACACCAAACCTGGCAACACCAGCCACCTGTGTCGCACCGCCGTCCGCCGCATGCGTGACGCGTCATCAAAAAAAAAATAATAATAATAATAAAGCATGGAGGCGACAGCAGCATGTAGTAAGGCGTATGATCATTTAAATTAATTCATGTAACTTGTTTGTTGAACCTGCCTGGTCTATTTTTCCAGGATTACAATATTCTGTTTTAGCATGTGGACAATGGAAAATTATTAAAATTTAAAAACGTTTGCACCTTACTGATTACTGTCCTGTTTTTCTTTGAATAATTCTTCATTAAAAAGACCATTCAAGCAGCACGTTTTTCCTCATGTTTTTGAGAATGTACTGTGGGGTTGAAAGCTGCAGCTGCTACTAGTGTGGAGTGAAAGGACAGCAACAAAGCATTAAAGCAACAATGGGGAAATGCTGTCCTCAATGCTAATGTAAACCCTGGTTGGATAAGGATTAAAAATTGGATATGAAAATTAAATCTGACGATAGCTTCATTGTTAAAACTGATAAAACAATTGCTGCCTGTGATTCTACTGTATATGGGCTGTGGCAATAATTTTGAAAAATAATAGCTTGCAGCAACATATGGAAAAAGAACTATGAACTAGTTCATTTTGGAACTGTGAACTTAGTTCAAAATTTTGAAGTTTGAACTATGAACTGAACTAGTTCATTTTAAAATTTGTGAACTGAACTTTGAACTAGTTCTTGTAGAAAGTGAACTTTCCCAACACTGGTAGTCCACTTTGGCTCAAACAACGACAGATGGTGCGATCTGACACTGATGTTCCTTGAGCATGGAGTTCACCTTGGATCTCTTTAGAAGTCTTTCTGGGCTCTTTTGTTACCATTCGGATTATCCGTCTCTTTGATATGTCATCAATTTTCCTCCTGCGGCCACGTCCAGGGAGGTTGGCTACAGTCCCATGGATCTTAAATTTCTGAATAATATGTGCAACTGTAGTCACAGGAACATCTAGCTGCTTGGAGATGGTCTTATACCCTCTACCTTTATCATGCTTGTCTATATTTAGGCCCGAGCCGGTGATGACCGGGAGGGCCTATTGTTTTTGCTCAGATTTTTTTTTTTTTATTGTGACCAAATGATCCTAAATTTGACCCAGTGAACATGCACAAAGTCATTTTATTGGTCCCAGACTTCAAGCTTTTGAAGTCGCCGAAAAAAAAATACGAAAAATGACTCAGTGGCGACCCCTACAAAATCAAAATACATTGGGCCTATGGAAAGTGAAAGTAAGTTTTTCCAACGTAGAAAAATGAAACTTGGTATATCCATAGGACACCTCAGCAAACAGAAAAGTCAATGACAGTCACACCTAAACTTAACAGGAAGTCCGCCATGTGGGGTGAAACACGCGGCCAATAAAATCGCACCCCTTGCGCAGAAAGATGCAAATCATTGTGTTTTAATCTAAATGGCCCCAAATTTGGTGAGTATCATCTAGACACGTGTGCAAACCAAAGTTGTAACTTTGTTGTTGATATCTTATCGGGTATGGGTGTGGCAAGCCTGTAACGAGGTGGCCATTTTTGTGAAAATAAAACGTCTCTTAACTCTCAAACGCCTTCTCGGATCGAGTTGGACCCAAAAAGGCGTTTGTGCACATTCATGACCTGAACACAAAAATATGTAAATAAAAGGGTTATCTTTAGAAATGGCTCTCTAGCGCCCCCTACAAACATATAATGGGACCCAAGAATTTAGTTTGTCATAGAGACATAAAATTTGGTACACACATCTCTTATGTCATGACGAGCATAAAAGCCAATGACAACCACCCCCTATCTATAAATGTGTTGCCATAGCAACGTCCCAAATATTTGGAAAAGTCAATGGGAAGTGAAAATTTTAGTTTGTCGTAGGCAAATGAAACTTGGTACACACATCCAGCATGGGCTTATGAACAAAAAAGCCAATGATGACCACACCCTATCACACACGGGAAGGCGGCCATTTTGAATTGAAAATTTGGTCCGACTTAGAATACACCTCTTTTTTAAAAAACAACAAAAAATAGCTGCTTTATTCCACAGACACCAAACTTGGGCAAAATGAGCTAAACACATGTATGTAAAATAGACAAGTGTTTTTCTAGACGTTTTTGCTCGAGTTATATTTTTTTTATTATAATTCGTATATATTTTTATCATATTTTTCTGCAAAATGATCCTCAATTTAACCCAGTAAACGTACAACTAAAAGTCATTTTTATTGGTCCCAGATTTCAAGCCCAGCGAAAAATTTATGTATTTGAAGTCCCCGAAAAAAAAATACGAAAAATGACTCAGTGGCGACCCCTAGAAAAGTCAAAATACTTCGGGCCTATGGAAAGTGAAAGTAACTTTATTCCAATGTAGAAAAATAAAACTTGGTACATCCATAGGACACCTCAGGGCAAACAGAAAAGTCAATGACAGCCACACTCTAACCTCAACAGGAAGTCCGCCATGTGGGGTGAAACGCATGGCCACTAAAATCGCACCCCTTGCGCAAAAAGATGCAAATCGTTGTGTTTTAATCTAAATGGACCCAAATTTGGTGAGTATCATCTAGACACGTGTGCAAACCAAAGTTGTAACTTTGTTTATGATATCTTATCGGGTATGGGTGTGGCAAGCCTGTAACGAGGTGGCCATTTTTATGAAAATAAAACGTCTCTTAACTCTCAAACGCCTTCTCGGATCGAGTTGGACCCAAAAGGCGTTTGTGCACATTCATGACCTGAACACAAAGATATGTAAATAAAAGGGTTATCTTTAGAAATGGCTCTCCAGCGCCCCCTACAAACTTATAATGGGACCCAAGAATTTAGTTTGTCATAGAGAAATAAAATTTGGTACACACATCTCTTATGTCATGACGAGCATAAAAGCCAATGACAACCACCCCTATCTATAAATGTGTTGCCATAGCAACGTCCCAAAAATGTGGAAAAGTCAATGGGAAGTGAAAATTTTAGTTTGTTGTAGGCAAATGAAACTTGGTACACACATCCAGCATGGGCTTATGAACAAAAAAGCCAAAAGGGACCACACCCTATCACACACGGGAAGGCGGCCATTTTGAATTGAAAATGTGAACCGATTTAAAATACACCTCTTTTTAAAAGAACACAGAAAATAGCTGCTTCATTCCACAGACACCAAACTTGGGCAAAATGCTAAACACACTTTGTTTTCTTGCCTTAGCCCAAGCATAATCTATTATTTTCAAAGGTTCAGACAGCTCCCAGGAAAACCAGGGATTGTGGAGACCTTTAACTCTAAATTACAAGGTGGTGTAGCAGGCCCCAGCAGTAGCACAGGCCCGGTTATTTGACATTACCGTGAAGTTTACGCTTTAAAGGAAATGCACTCCTCCAGTGCATGTGTGTCTCAACGAGGGCCTTTATGTTTTGCTCGGATTTTTTTTTTTTTTTTTTTTTTTATCTTTCTTGTCGACCTATGATCCTAAATTTGACCCAGTGAACATGCACGAAAAGTCATTATATTGGTCCCAGACTTCAAGCTCAGCGAAAAATTTATGTATTTGAAGTCGCGAAAAAAATACGAAAAATGACTCAGTGGCGACCCCTACAAAATCAAAATACATTGGGCCTATGGAAAGTGAAAGTAACTTTTTTCCAACGTAGAAAAATGAAACTTGGTACATCCATAGGACACCTCAGGGCAAACAGAAAAGTCAATGACAGTCACACCCTAAACTTAACAGGAAGTCCGCCATGTGGGGTGAAACGCGGCCACTAAAATCGCACCCCTTGCGCAGAAAGATGCAAATCATTGTGTTTTAATGTAAATGGCCCCAAATTTGGTGAGTATCAGCTAGACACGTGTGCCAACCAAAGTTGTGACTTTGTTGTTGATATCTTATCGGGTATGGGTGTGGCAAGCCTGTAACGAGGTGGCCATTTTTGTGAAAATAAAACGTCTCTTAACTCTCAAACGCCTTCTCGGATCGAGTTGGACCCAAAAGCCGTTTGTGCACATTCATGACCTGAACACAAAGATATGTAAATAAAGGGTTATCTTTAGAAATGGCTCTCCAGCGCCCCTACAAACTTATAATGGACCCAAGAATTTAGTTTGTCATAGAGACATAAAATTTTGTACACACATCTCTTATGTCATGACGAGCATAAAAGCCAATAACAACCACCCCCTATCTATAAATGTGTTGCCATAGCAACGTCCCAAAAATGTGAAAAAGTCAATGGGAAGTGAAATTTTTAGTTTGTTGTAGGCAAATAAAACTTGGTACACACATCCACCATGGGCTTATGAACAAAAAGCCAATGGGGACCACACCTATCACACACAGGAAGGCGGCCATTTTGAATTGAAAATGTGAAACGACTTAAAATACACCTCTTTTAAAAGTACACAGAAAAAGCTGCTTCATTCCACAGACACCAAACTTGGGCAAAATGAGCTAAACACATGTATGTAAATGAGACAAGTGTTTTTCTAGACTTTTTGCTCGAGTTATATTTTTTTATTATAATTTGGTAGATATTTTTTATTATAATTTTTCTGCAAAATGATCCTCAATTTAACCCAGTAAACGAACAACTAAAAGTCATTTTTATTGGTCCCAGACTTCAAGCCCGGCAAAAATGTATGTATTTGAAGTCCCCGGAAAAAAATACGAAAAATGACTCAGTGGCGGCCCCTAGAAAAGTCAAAATACATTGGGCCTATGGAAAGTGAAAGTAACTTTTTCCAACGTAGAAAAATGAAACTTGGTATATCCATAGGACACCTCAGGGCAAACAGAAAAGTCAATGACAGTCACACCTAAACTTAACAGGAAGTCCGCCATGTGGGGTGAAACGCGCCACTAAAATCGCAACCCTTGCGCAGAAAGATGCAAATCATTGTGTTTTAATCTAAATGGCCCCAAATTTGGTGAGTATCATCTAGACACGTGTGCCAACCAAAGTTGTGACTTTGTTGTTGATATCTTATCGGGTATGGGTGTGGCAAGCCTGTAACGAGGTGGCCATTTTTGTGAAAATAAAGCGTCTCTTAACTCTCAAAGCGCCTTCTCGGATCGAGTTGGACCCAAAAGGCGTTTGTGCACATTCATGACCTGAACAAAAAATATGTAAATAAAAGGGTTATCTTTAGAAATGGCTCTCCAGCGCCCCTACAAACTTATAATGGACCCAAGAATTTAGTTTGTCATAGAGACATAAAATTTTGTACACATCTCTTATGTCATGGAGCATAAAAGCCAATGACAACCACCCCTATCTATAAATGTGTTGCCATAGCAACGTCCCAAAAAATGTGAAAAAAGTCAATGGGAAGTGAAATTTTTAGTTTGTTGTAGGCAAATAAAACTTGGTACACACATCCACCATGGGCTTATGAACAAAAAAGCCAATGGAGACCACACCCTATCACACACAGGAAGGCGGTTATTTTGAATTGAAAATGTGAACCGACTTAAAATACACCTCTTTTTAAAAGTACACAGAAAAAGCTGCTTCATTCCACAGACACCAAACTTGGGCAAAATGAGCTAAACACATGTATGTAAATGAGACAAGTGTTTTTCTAGACTTTTTTGCTCGAGTTATATTTTTTTTTATTATAATTTGGTAGATATTTTTTTATTATAATTTTTCTGCAAAATGATCCTCAATTTAACCCAGTAAACGAACAACTAAAAGTCATTTTTATTGGTCCCAGACTTCAAGCCCGGCAAAAAATGTATGTATTTGAAGTCCCCGAAAAAAAAAATACGAAAAATGACTCAGTGGCGGCCCCTAGAAAAGTCAAAATACATTGGGCCTATGGAAAGTGAAAGTAACTTTTTCCAACGTAGAAAAATGAAACTTGGTATATCCATAGGACACCTCAGGGCAAACAGAAAAGTCAATGACAGTCACACCCTAAACTCAACAGGAAGTCCGCCATGTGGGGTGAAAGCGCGGCCACTAAATTCGCACCTTGCGCAGAAAGATGCAAATCATTGTGTTTTAATCTAAATGGCCCCAAATTTGGTGAGTATCATCTAGACACATGTGCCAACCAAAGTTGTGACTTTGTTGTTGATATCTTATCGGGTATGGGTGTGGCAAGCCTGTAACGAGGTGGCCATTTTGTGAAAATAAAACGTCTCTTAACTCTCAAGCGGCTTCTCGGATCGAGTTGGACCCAAAAGGCGTTTGTGCACATTCATGACCTGAACACAAAAATATGTAAATAAAAGGGTTATCTTTAGAAATGGCTCTCCAGCGCCCCTACAAACTTATAATGGGACCCAAGAATTTAGTTTGTCATAGAGACATGAAATTTGGTACACACATCTCTTATGTCATGACGAGCATAAAAGCCAATGACAACCACCCCTATCTATAAATGTGTTGCCATAGCAACGTCCCAAATATTTGGAAAAAGTCAATGGGAAGTGAAAATTTTAGTTTGTCGTAGGCAAATGAAACTTAGTACACACATCCAGCATGGGCTTATGAACAAAAAAGCCAATGGGGACCACACCCTATCACACAGGAAGGCGGCCATTTTGAATTGAAAATGTGAACCGACTTAAAATACACCTCTTTTAAAAGAACTCAGAAAATAGCTGCTTCATTCCACAGACACCAAACTTGGGCAAAATGAGCTAAACACATGTATGTAAATGAGACAAGTGTTTTCTAGACTTTTTGCTCGAGTTATATTTTTTTATTATAATTCGGTATATATTTTTTTATTATAATTTTTCTGCAAAATGATTCTCAATTTGACCCAGTAAACCAACAACTAAAAGTCATTTTATTGGTCCCAGACTTCAAGCCAGCGAAAAATATATGTATTTGAAGTCCCGAAAAAAAAATTTAAAATGACTCAGTGGCGACCCTACAAAAGTCAAAATACATTGGGCCTATGGAAAATGAAAGTAAATGTTTCCAATGTAGAAATACAAAACTTGGTACATCCATAGGACACCTCAGGGCAAACAGAAAAGTTTATAACAGCCATACCGTAAACTCAACAGGAAATCTACTATGTTGGGTGGAATGCGTGACCACCTAAATTGCACCCCTTGTGTCTAAAGGCTTTTCATCTAAACAGCTCCAAATTTGGTGAGTATCATCTAGACACGTGTGCCAAAAAAGTTATCAATTTGTTTCTTGATACATTTGTGGCTGTGGTCATAATGAGTCTGTGAAGAGGCAGCCATTTCTTTGGGAAATAAATGCCATTTCCCAATTGCCAGGATCCTTCCTTTAGAGGAGGCCCCTCCAGAGCCAAGCCTAGAGTCTTAGAAAACTCGTCAGAATCCTTTGGAACTTGTAACCTTGTACTTTTAGACAGGTTATATTTACATTTTGCCTTTTTAAACAGGGGGTGCAGCGATTCCTGAGTCATCTCAAATCTCCAGCCAGTACTTTGTTTTTCTCGCCTTAGCCCAAGCATAATATATTATTTTCAAAGGTTCAGACAGCTCCCAGGAAAACCAGGGATTGTGGAGACCTTTAACTCTAAATTACAAGGTGGTGTAGCAGGCCCCAGCAGTAGCACAGGCCCGGTTAATTGACATTACCGTGAAGTTTACGCTTTAAAGCACGAAATGCACTCCTCCGAGTGCATGTGTCCCCGCGGTCTCAAGGGAGGCGAGGGCCTTTATCGCCGCTTGCGGCTTTAATTTATTATTACTTTTGTCAGAATAAAGTTTTTTCTGTGACCATTGTGAGTTTTTCTTTCATTGACCGAAGGGTGCCAACAATTTTGTCCACGTGTGTATATACACTGTGTGTATATGTAACCCTCTGCAGATAGCTCTCTATATAAC
The DNA here is from genome assembly GCA_024416835.2 of Perccottus glenii. Classification (NCBI taxonomy): domain Eukaryota; kingdom Metazoa; phylum Chordata; class Actinopteri; order Gobiiformes; family Odontobutidae; genus Perccottus; species Perccottus glenii. Next base: position 4,783,444 of record CM044549.2, on the reverse strand, counting down.
AGCACTAAGGCCTAATGGTTAGGGTTATCTAAATCTAGATTCAATGAGGAGGTTGATTGCATACGGATCAAACAGTTGGATAACTGATAAATTCCACCCCAAAGAAGCATAGGACCAAAGGTGTAAGCTTAAGTGTGAGTTATTATTTGCTACACAATAGTGACTTTTTTCACACATTCAAGCATTTACGATAACAATGTTAACAGATTAACCAAGGATATCAAAGAGATCTCAAGAAAACAAAAAACAAAGATACAGTCCAAAATAAACCTCGATTACCTGAGTGCACTCAACCCCGAAATTGTCCTACCGCCCCTTAATACTCCATGTAGTCCATGTGAATGGCATCCAATGGAACCATCGCAGCGCAGTTAGATGAGGAGGTTGTCCAGGCCAGGCACCAGGGCAAAAAAAGGAGGAATCCAGCATTAATGGAGCCAGGAATTAGATACAGAAGAATCCTCTATAAAAAACCAGTCTACAAGAAGTGCATACAATTAACTATAGATCAGTCTTTGTGTCTTTTTAACCACCTTTCAACTTAATGCAACCTTGTAGACTCCGATGATCAAAAACAAAATGCCATAGTAAAATCTTAACTCAAATTGACATTTATGTTACAAAATAAAATATTTCCTTTAAAAGAATAAATCCTTTGGATAATTGGCCTCAAGTACATAGTATAATATGGTAACCAACATAAATTAATGATATAATGTATTATAACAACACTGAAATATTATTCTGGAAGATTCAATACTTGCAATGACTGTCAATGGCATTTTTTTTTTATTGAACATGACTTTTACAAAAGAACTCAAAATTACTTTACTAGTAATTAACACAATGATAACATAAAACATTATCCCGACTGGTTTTTATCAACAGTAAGATCCACAAATAGTTCTATAGACTTTCAGTCTCCTTTCTAAGTTGTAAGTTAATACACAAAAAAATGGTGGTTTTGACTCACCAAGACAACCACATTTTTTTCTTTAAAACGTTTGCTTCTAAGTTCCAACGGAGTTCAATATTCACAGCACGTCTTTCCTGCTTGTGCTCCAAAAAAACAAAACACTGAAGAATACACTGGTTTATGCACTGCCATCTAATGGCGGAACTAAGAATTGCACTTAAAATTGTTTTAACCAGTGCTTACATTAGATTACATGTTATAGTTTTATTGGGGCAAAATTAACAGGGTTACACCTCCCCTCTAACCCGCATGAGTCTCTGCATGCACACTAAACTCTACCGGGTATCTGATGTTCAGGAATAATTTCCAGGAGCTTCCCAAAAAACTGACTAAGGGCCAGGATTAGAGGTTTCCCTAGCTCTTCATATGCAAACCTGGATGGGGGATGTCTTCCTCTTTGTGAACGCCTGAGCTCACTTCCTTCATCCCCAGCATTAGCCTCTGAGGTTTCGTGAGGGTTTTCAGGGCATACACTCTGAGCATCTGCATCTTGAACTGGTGTGGGGTCTGTCATCACTGAATTTTGCATTATGTCACTCTCTGGGATGTCTATGATGACATGGTCATGGCAGAGGAGATTGGTTCCCGGTTCTCATAGTGTCATGTGACTCAAGGGGCATGACTGAGTTATCAGTACTGGTTTTTAAATCTGGTGATTCGAACTCAGGAGCCATGGGGTTCAGAGAAGAGCGAGGGCCACTGGTGGGAGAATTTACAAACTCTTGCACATAAGGTCCCCATGTCATGAACTGCAAGGGCTCATTCACATAGTACCCATCATGCTCTTCCTCTTCTCCACTTGCAACATCACATCCTATGTCCTGATCCTCAACTTGTCAGCTTCTCAAATGCGTTTTGTGTCGTCTCTTTTGGCGTGATTCCGGCTCAGGAGTAGTCTCAACTGGTAAAAATCCACACGGTAGGAGTAGGTCCCTGTGAAGCGTGCGCTGAGGGCCCTTTCCTGTCTCAGGCTTAACTACGTACTTTGGACCACCATCAACTTGTGTTTCCCTCTGACGTTGACATTTCTTACTAAGACACGATCGCCTTCTGCCAACTCGGCTGCTTTCACTTTGGCATCAAATCTAAGTTTGTTTCTTTCACCAGACTTCCTGGAGTTCTCTGCCGCCAGCTTTTCTTGAGTCGCTGGCGCAAGCTCTGAACATAGTCTGAATGTGTGGTATGGGTCTCGGTTGGAGGTTTCAGGTCCAGAATAAGATCAACTGGGAGGGTTGGCTGTCTGCCAAACATCAGCTCATATGGTGAATATCCTGTTGAGTCATTCCTTGTGCAGTTGTACGCGTGTACAACAGGCTTCACAAAATCTCGCCAGTGGTGTTTGTCCTTTTCCTCAAGGGTTCCAAGCATACTAATTAGGGTCCTGTTAAAGCGTTACACAGGATTTCCCTGGGGATGGTACGGGGTGGTGCGCACCTTCTTAGCACCTATGAGTGAACAAAGTTCCTTGATTGTGTGCGATTCAAAGTCGCGTCCCTTATCACTATGAAGACGACTAGGAAACCCATAGTACACTAGGAAGTTTTCCCAGAGAGCCTTAGCAACAGTTCTGGCCTGCAAATCGGGTGAAATGATCGGTGATGACCAATATGTTCCTGGTATCACGGTTGTTGGGCTCTAAGGATAAGTAGTCCATGCAAATGAGCTCCAGAGGGTAAATTGTCTTAATACTCACCATTGTTGCTGCCCTCTGCAGCTGGGGTTTTCTTCGGAAACAGCGTTCACATGTGTGACATTTCTTTTCAACTGACTCTTTCATTTTCAAATAATGTCTGGCACGAACAAGATGGAACACGCGCTCTGGCCCAAGGTGTCCAACATCATCATAAAAACCTTTGAGGACTCTTTCTCTGTATTTTGCAGGTAAGATCAACTGATAATTTTCATTGCGTCGGTCCAAAGTTTTTCTGTAAAGGACACCATTGATAAGCTCGAGCCTATCCCACTCTCGAAGGAGCAACTTGACTTCAGATAGCTCGGCTGTTACAGCTTTGAAGTTTTGTCCTTTTTCAACCAGACCAATCAAACTTCTTTGATGGATGGATCTTTTCTTTGTTCCTCGTGCCACCCCTCTCTCGTCATTCCAGGCAAGGAGGTTTGTCCATCGGATGGAATCTCCCCCTCTAGAACACGTTTTGTCATTGCCCTTATACGTTCCTTTTCCTCCAGGTAGTCCTGATCCTCCTGAGGAGCTGCCTGAGGTCTTCGACAACCCATCTGCGTCACCATTGGCATGTCCAGGCCGATACTTGATGTTAAATCTGAAGGTCGAGAGGGCCGCTAACCAGCGGTGTCCAGCTGCATCAAGCTTGGCAGATGAAAGGACATACGTAAGCGGGTTGTTATCAGTTAGGACAGTAAAGTCTGCACCGTAGAGGTAGTCATAAAACTTTTCACAAACCGCCCACTTTAATGCTAGAAACTCTAGCTTGTGAGTTGGGTAGTTCTTTTCACTCTTGGATAAGCCTCTGCTGGCGTAGGCTTCAACTCTTAACCTCCCGCCCTGCTCCTGATAAAGAGCTGCCCCCAATCCCTCACAGCAAGCGTCGGTATGCAGCACCTATGGGAATTTAGGATTTGCGAAAGCTAAAACAGGAGCGGACGTTAACCTTTCAATAAGTGTTTTAAAGAAGACTCACACTCGGGTGTCCATTCTGAGCCAAAAGGTATTCTGGGGCTTGTACCAGGGTTGGGCCTGGGGCTTTGTAAACTTTACCCCTCTTCTTAGGTGGGTAGTATCCAGCGGTAAGAGTGTTGAGAGGCCTAGCAATCTTTGAATAGCCCTCAACAAATCTTCTGTAATACCCGCGAATCCGAGGAACCGTTTCAACTCTTCCCTGTTGGCAGGGCAGTGCCAATCCTTCAGGGCGGACACTTTATCTGGGTCTGTGTGGACTCCTTGACCGTCAATAACATGGCCAAGGTACTTCACGGAGGTTTTGAAAAACTGACACTTCTCCGGAGATAACTTAAGGCCATAACTTTTCATGTGATTTAGCACCTTCATGAGCGTGGTCTCATGCTCTTCGAGTGTCTGGGAAAAGACAATGATATTGTCCAAGAAAACCAGAACCTCACTCAGGTGGAGGTCACCAACGCACTTTTCCATAAGGCGTTGGAAGGTACTAGGTGCGTTGGTGACACCTTGCGGCATACGAGATTAAAATCATACGTGTCCTAAAGGACACGTGAATGCGGTTTTGGCCCTATCTTCCTCCGCCATTTCGACCTGGTAGTAACCAGATTTTAGGTCCATCACCGAGAACCACCTTGCTCCACTGAGGGCTGAAAACGTCTCCTCGATGTTAGGAAGAGCGTATGCATCTTTAATAGTGCAGCTGTTAAGCTTCCTATAATCGATGCACAGCCTGATCTTTCTGTTCTTATTTTTTACAACAACCACTGGGGAAGCGAAGGGGCTCTCAGATTCTCTTATTATGCCCGCATCCAGCAGTTCTCTTAGATGTTGTCTAACTGCTTCTAGATCACTGGGGTGTATTGGTTTAGATCTTTCTTTGAAGGGCGTGTCGTCCTGCAGACGCATGTGATGTTTCACTGCGGTAGTATTGCCAAACGACAGCTCATCTAATGCAAACACCTCTGGGATGGAGTTCAGTTTTTTTTCTGATACGTTTCTTCCACTCCTCAGGCATAGGGGAGTCTTCCAGATTGAATGAATGACTGCCATTGCATGTTTGTAAGTCAGCTTGCGTAGTGGAGGTCAGGGGCATTATTCTCTGAACTGCAGACACTTCACCAATGACACACTTTGGGGGCAGAGTGACAGTGTGATCTGAAGTGTTACTCAGGACTACAGAGATCTTGTTTGAGGCTCTTGTATTGATGTTAACTAGCGCACACTGTAGGAACAGCCCACCCGGCAAGGAAGAAGACTCAGAAGGTTCAATGACAAAATTGGTACTAGGACTGGCTTTTCCCACTCTGACATCTCCAAAGACACAGATTTTATGTCTAACCGGAATTGCAATGGGCTTGTCTCCATGCAACTTTACAGGGCAAGCTTTTGTTCCGGTGCCAAGCCACGTGCTGGAGCAGTAGCCTACTGCAAAACTGTCAGATCTTCTGAGGAACTTAGACTTGTCATGACTGACCCCGCGTTGGTATAGCTCTTGCTATGGAACTCATACTCCGGGACAATGAGTGCCAAAACGGGCATTTGCTCCTCTGTTCCAGTAACATCTTCAGGTAAAGTTAAGTGGACTTCCACGCACCCAAGGTAAGGCACCGCTTGACCCCCAGCCCCTTCAACCTCGAGAAGATTGTGTATTGATTCAACATGTATGTTAGACAGGTATTTGGAATGGAATGCCTGTGAAATTGTTGTTACTTGGGACCCAGTGTCAAGGAGAGATTCACACAGTACAGCGTGGGCCCACAAGTCCAGGAGGCAATTTGCGAATGTGACTGTGCCTGCTTTCAGACGATCTCTCATTGTGTATCATCACTATGGGACTTGTTCGTCCTTTGATCTCAGCTCCTGATCGTCCCATGGCAGGAGCTTCTAGAAGTTTAAAGGAGTCTGGTCAATTGCCTGCCAAGCCCAGAACTTGTTCCGTTTTTCTTTGAGCTCTGCATTCTTCTTGCGGACAAGGCTTGGATTTGGTTCGAACGTGCACTTTGCGGCAATGTGGCCATCACCCCCACATTTAAAACAGAACCAAGGTTTAGGTGGTGGTGGAGATCGGGAATTTGAGTGTGAAGCTTGAGCAATTAAGCGTGGGCTGGGTGACTCGGCACTTCATCATATCTTGGCTCTTTCTTTCCTCGTAATAGTTTTGCAACCTGTTTCCTTAGTTCTGCTACTTCTTTCTCGAGTTTTGAACTTGTTTCTTGTCTTTTTGTCATGTTTTTGGCTCAGGTTCAAAAACTGGCATGCTCATGACCGAATGAACATGTGCAGCAGCTTTTGCGCTCCTAGGTGCTTTTTCATACGGTCCATTTTTGCTGCTCTTCAGTCCTCTTCTGTCCTCAAAAGCAAAAGCAGCTCTGGGAAGGTAGGGGGGTTGCTTTTCCTGTGCTCTAGCTGAAAGGCCAATGATGAGACTCTGGTCCCAACACCCCCTACAAAACTGTCGGAGTAAGTACTTGTCAGACTCGCTAGCCGAAACTCCTCCTCTAGATATGGCTTTTGCGATGAGGGATTGAAGGCGGTTCAGGTAGACAGAGAGTTTTTCACCTGAGTTTTGGTTGGAGCCCAGGAAAGTAGCAAATAGCTCCTCCATCTTCTACCACTCCAAACAATGACTCAAGCTGAGGGAGGTATGCTTGGGGGGTTGCATTTGTCCCAAGTGGCTTGACAATATCTGCAGCTGGGCTGAGAAGGCTCTCTAGTATTCGCCTTACTTTCTGTGACTCAGGGAGAGACATGTCATTGAATAGCAGGTCTACTTGAGTGTGCAAAGCGTCATAATCAACCTCTCCATTTGGTTTTGGCAGCCGTCCAGAAAAAGGGATTCTACTTTGGCTGTAGCTGGTTGGTGTGGAGTCACCACGAATAAAATGTTCAACTATGAGCTTTTGGACATGAGGTGGGTTTACTGAACCTTCATCAAGAACAGGAAGGCTTGTACTGTACTGTGGTATCTCTGGGTTGTCCTCCACTACCTGCAACACTATCAACTATGGAAGCTGTAACAGACCGTTGCTGCTGAGAGTCTGGGCTTCTTTCATAAAAAAAATGGTGGTTTTTACTCACCAAGACAACCACGTTTTTTCTTAAAAATGTATGCTTCTAAGTTCCAACGGAGTTCAATATTCACAGCACGTCTTTCCTGCTTGTGCTCACTTACAAGATGGACGCCAAAAAAACAATACACTGAAGAACTTTCTAGATTGGTTTATTCACTGCCATCTAATGGCGAGACTAAGAATTGCACTTAAAATTGTTTTAACCAGTGCTTACATTAGATTACATGTTAACAGGGTTACATATATATACATTTACATTTAGTAGACGCTTTTATCCAAAGCTTACATTCAGCAGCGTTACATTTACATTTTTCGAGCGGGGATTGAGCCGCCCACCCGCCGGTCGGAGGACGGCTGCTCTACACACTGAGCTATTGCCGTGGGGTTCTCTCTGGGTACTTCGGCTTCCTCCCAATGCACAAACACATGCATGTATAGGTAGTATAAGTGTCCCTAGTGAATGGATGTGAGAGTGTTGTCTGTAAGTGTAAGCCTTAAACTAAATGGCCATTGTCCAGGGTGTAGCAGGTTGACAGGGTGTCTAAGGCCTTAAGTTGCTGGGGTAGGATCCAGTCATCTGCGACCTCTAACTGGACCAAGCGGAAGAAAATGAATAAATGATCTTCATACTGACATTTTTTTCTTCTGTCAGCTGTGTCACGGCCCCCCTCTGCCTTGCAGGGGCAGTTCCTCCAGGAGGAGGGTCATCAGTAATTGGAGCCACCTGGGCTCAGACTGTTTAAACTGGCACTAACCCCTTTTTTTCCCATTCTCAGCTCCACCAGGTATGCTTCTGGTTTGGTTGTGCCTTTGTGGTTTTACTTGCACTCATTTACACATACAGATTCACTCATCCATGCACTCCACATATACCTCCCATTTTGACATACTCACAGCCTATTCCTTTGCCTTTGTTTAAAGTTTATAGTTATTGTTTTAATATAAAACTTCCTTTGGTTGGCCTATACCTGTTGTCTGTGTCCCCTCATTCTTTACCACAGGCTATGAGCTGGCCTGTGACAGCTGATACTGGCGTAAATCATCACCTGAACAAAGAATGAAATTAATGAAGACAAAACATTGACACAACTCTGATATGGCTTTTGTACATTTACTGATGGATCAATTTACACCTGCACACACTGTGCCCAGCGCTCCAATCAGACTAATTCTGCATTCATAAATACATCATAAGCTACCTTAGCTTGTTCTAATTGTTTTACAACATGAACCGACAAACGGGAGCCAGTGGCAGCGCAATCCAAAAGATGTCTTCTCTGGTCTCTAAACACTGCTATTCATGTTTTTTTTCCCCGTGTATTATTCTGTGTCTCTGTCCGACTCTGAGACACAGGGTAACAAACTTAATCTGAGTAAGCTGTAAACATGCAGCAGTAATCTGACAATACATTTTTTAGAACAGAGTTAAACATTTTTTATAACCAGAACACTCTGTATAAGGCAGTATGAAGTGGAGGGAACATAGACAGAGAACAGTGTTTCAGTCCAAGTCCAGTCTAAAGGTGCAAAGCTGAAGGAGACAGGCAGGAGAGTGAGATTCAAATCAAACCCAAAAATAATCCAAACGTATCTCCTGCCTGAGTTGTCATGTGCTCATACAGGTGTGGTGATTACTGCATTTATGTTTGTGAGAACCACGTCGCAGTCCGACCAACATGGTGTGGTTGGGATTGGTTGAATGTGAATCTTCATTTCCTCATTTCCTCTGCTGTGTTTTTAATTAAAAGAAGATGTTGGCCTCCCCACAGCTCTGTGATTGCATCAACTGGAGATTGAGCCACACTGTGAGACTGTGAAAGGCTTGTTTAAAACAAAACTTTCAGAATGTCCACATGTTTCTTATTTTCAGTCTGCCTCTGCCATTTAGGAAGTGATTGTGTAACTGTGTCAGTCTCTGGTATGCCACAAGTTTAATGCAAATGTTTCTTTAAATGCTCATCTGTCTTGTCCTGATTCTGTACACACTGTATTAATCTGAATGTGTTGTGTAAGAAATTTGATTTAAGGACTTTAAACACCAACTTTAGTTGAATCTTTGGGGAAATAAATCAGGTCTTGACAGGTCTTGCTTAGTGTGTGTTTCTCAGAGTCTCAAGAGCAGAGGGATGTTGGCGGGGGCTTGCTCTGTGAAACAGTAGACCCTGGAGTAGGAAGAGTGGGAGGAAGAGTGTGAAAAGAGGGAGCTTTATAAACAACAGACAGAGCTGACGTCAGGCTCCATTTCCTTCAGAGACACTTCACATTCTGCCGTCTCTAAACAGCCTCAGCAGTCTCAAAAACACACACAAGTAACAGCAGTCAAATTATGGCATTTATGAAGCATCACTGCAGTAAGGCTTTAGTCAAATTAGTCAATCTTACATTTTTTTAATCGCTAAGAAAAATTTCCTGAAACATAAAACACATTTCTCTTCACCTCTGACACAATTTTTAAAACTGAAACTAAATTAACAAATCCTTTGACATTTTGATAAAAAATGGCCGCCCTCCTGTTGGTGACAGACTGTGGTCCCCTGGACCTTTTGCCCATAATCCAATTTTGAATGTGTGTGGCAAATTAGTTTTAATGCTCCCAATAATAGCTGTCTCTTTGAGGGCTTGCCACGGCCACGCCCTAAGACTATTAACAATGTTTTTAACAATATAAAAGGTCAGAGGATCATTTTTGTCATAGGGCCAACTAGATCTGAATATGTATGTGAAAGTTAAAGAAGTTTTAAAACTAATAACAATTATTTTAATAACTTTTGATGCCAGATATCTATAGATGAATTTAACCCAGTTTGGAGCCTTTTGGATGAAAGCCCAAGGACGAGTTTGTCAAAATACTAGGGCAACCTTTTGGAGGCTCACATTTTCAAACCATAAAGGCTGCCGTCCTGTTGGAGATAGGGGCTGACACCTCTAGACGTTTTGCTCAAGATCCCATCCTGTAGTTATGTATCAAATTACATTTGGCTATGCAACACTAAATTTTTCACTTCCCATTTAACGTTTTCACAGATTTAGGGCATGGCTGTGGCAATACGGTTGTAGGTAGGGCATGGTCATTATGGGCTTTTTTTGTTTAGCATAATGTAAAGAATGTGTCTAACAAAATTCATTTGTCTAAGACAAACTTAATTTTTTGGACTAATTGTAAAATTTTAGGGAGTGCTGGAGGTCCATGTTTAAAGATAGAAGTTTCATTTATACATCGTTCGTTTATACAGGATCAGGGTATGAATTTCATTGGGCCAACCTGAACTGAATATGTTTCTGAAAGTTACAGAAGTTTTTATGCATCCCAAAATGAATGTCTCTTTGCAGGCTTGCCATGGCCACACCCTAAAACTAATAAGTCTTTAAATATTTTGATGCTAGATTTTTATAGATAAATTTGTTCAAGTTTGGAGCTTGTTGAATGAAAGCCCTAAGACGGGTTTGTCACCCATCAGCAAGAATGTGCAATTGAAGGACAGGAGAGCGTAAGTGCGAGTATTGGGACAGGGCCAAAGTCTACACCTCCATACGTATTTTCTTAACGAGACTCCAGGTGTACTAAAACCTGATTCCAATTGGCTTTTGAGGTCAATAAGGTTCACTTACTTTTTCCACAAGCACCAAGATTTTTTGGTTGTTGCATTTGTCACATCCAGGCTTTACTATTGCAATGCGTTATTCTCTGGACTGCCGAGGAAAAGTACTCACAGACTACAAATGGTCCAAAACACAGCCGCCAGACTTTTAACAAAGACCAGAAAGTTTGATCACATTACTCCGGTCCTGGCTTCATTACACTGGCTTCCTATTCATGTTAGAGCTGATTTCAAAGTTCTATATAAAATTCTTTGTGGACGCGCGCCTCTTACCTATCTGACCTTATCACCCATTATACTCCAGCTCGTACCCTTTCGCTCTCAGGCCTCCTTCAACTTCCTCGAGTAAAGAAGAAGTCTGCTGGCTACAGAGCCTTTTCTTATAGAGCCCCATTTTAATGGAATGGGTTGTATATATGATATCATACTTACAATTTGGACTTAAATAGACAAAGTCAAATGTTGCAACTGACCACAAATGAGGGGATGGTTGCAACAGTGCCTAGGTACAGTAGCATAGTTAATTTAAATTTTTTTTAGTAGTTCATGTAGACTATGCTGAGTGAAAAGAATGGGGAAAAAAACACATTTTCAAAAAACAAGTAACAATGATGACATTAAAACAACACATTTTTCTATCTTGAAAAAAATTGTGATTGTGAGATCAGTAGAACCCATACAAGGTGGTATTATTTTCATACTCATTTTGTGGACTGATTGTCCACTTCCTCTGGTGTGTGGTAGTTGTCGATTCCCCTCTTTGCAGGCGCTTTCAATCAAGTATAACCCACTGGATATTGCATTGACTATTTCAGTGCCTTTCTTACGCTGACCTCCGTGAACTTCTTTTTTCCTGTACATCCTACGTAAAGTTAGGGAAGGGGTTGAACCTTTTCTCTATTCGTGTATCGTAGGAATTTAACCAAAATGTGGTGGGGTCCGGAAGGACGGTCCTGCGGAAGCCACCCTAGTGTTGTGGGTACTCAGTGTGCCCTCTCGATGATAAGGTTGACTGTATCCTCACTATGAGCTGGGCTACTTCAACCTTCAGTTTGCTTGTGAGATTAACAAGACGTATGCTGTTGTTACTCTGAAAACAGTTCCTCACGGCTCTTTTGGTACAAGTGCTGGACCTAAGACTACGTCAATAAAAACTATTAAGCCAATGTAAAGTTTGTCTGTTTAATTCCACTTAGAAAAAGGTATAAGAACAGCGCTGGAACACAACACATGAGTTAGCATGAGGTCAGCCCACATGTTGTGCTGCAGGTCAACTCAAATCCCTAAAAGTCCTAACCTTTGACCACACCTCACACAGAAGGGGGCACTTCCTCCATTTGTATCAGTAGTTTTCCACTAAGTGTACGGCCAGGGGTGACCAACTGGTTCTAACTGGTTTAAACAGATGTATTTAATGTCCTAATCTAGGGTGCAGTGTAGCTTGCAACGTTAACAACTAACAAGTATAAACAGTTATAAAGATGCATATTAATAGAAAAATCCTAACACTGTTGTCTTTCATTTGCTATACTCTCCCTTTGGCTTTGCCAATTCTTGAGCCTAAATTAGCCACATCAGCTTTCAATAAGTCCAGATTGTCTTTAATCACTGTAACGTCAGTCCCCACTGTCTGAATTTTACCCTGCAGGCTGCAGTTCATGTTAAATATTTCGTTTATGACCAGTGTTGGAAGTAACAGCGTTAGAGTATAACGCCGTTAGAGTATAACGGCGTTACTAACGGCGTTAATTTTTCAGTAACAGAGTAATCTAATTAATTACTTTTCCCATCGTTGTAACGCCGTTATCGTTACTGAGAATGTAAAGTGTCGCGTTACTACAATTTGGTTGAATAAAGCGCGAGGTGTCCTGCTTTGACTACACATAAGCTGCTGCTGGAGAGAGCAGGGGTGTGTGGGCGGTGAGGCTGCATTTGGAAGGCTTTGTGGTATGTGACACAGTCAGTGTTCTCAATGTTAGGGCTGTTTTTCACAGACAAAAACAAAAACAGTATGAATGTGTATATATAATGACAGTCCAAATGCTACTGGTCAACTGTTTATTAGTAACAGTTCCTGTGCCCTCTGTGACATGCAGCATGCCTGATCATGGGAACACTCTATTAAAGAAAAACAAACAAGTGTGGGAAAAATAAACTCATTCATTTGACTGGATATGATCGGCTTAAACTCTGCTCAGTCTCTGCTCCATAATGAGATCGTCTTCATTTGTACCTGCGATTTATTTTTACTTCTGAGCATAAATCCGGATGTTCAGCTCTCTTGGACAGGAACTCCAGAGCTCATCAAATACCACTCCCAGAGAGCGTTCCACATCAACATGTCACACTCACAGGGTTTAGATCCAACTGAAGAGCACTCACACTATAGCAGCTGATGCTTACTGTGCCTGATGTGTGAAACATGCTTAGGAACACATATACACAGTGTAAAATGGATTTGGAAAAATGTGACTGTAGAGCTTCTAGGGCTGTTTCGAATGCCATTTTTTGAGATTCGAAGCTTAGGTGGCAATCAATATCGAATATTCGAAGCTTCGGTGGGTGGGGCTAAATATATAATAATAGTGTCGGTGTAACTGCCGCATTTTCATTTCTGTTAATTTTCTGTGTAAACTGTTATTTGGTGTGTTTTGTGAAGTGTCACCAGAGGCGCTGTAGCGCAGAGTTAGGCTCTTGTATACGCAGTGGTAGATTGATTAGAGCAGAAGTAGCGATCTCCACAGAAACCAAGAAAGGATACATGATTAAGAGAATAATTTAAAAGTTAAAGTTTAAATTTATAAGGTAAAGGACAGAAGATCTCCAAAGCTAATCCCTCTCATGGTACTCAGCCAACGAGGTTTGTTTTTGTCTGTTTTATTTTCTAGAAGTTAATGTATCAATTGTACTTATTTTCGTTAAGCTAACTGTTGTTTTATCTGTGTGTTTCATCAGTTTTCACGGTGTTTTTATGGCGCTATTGAAAGACGGATGCTAATAAATTCATCAGTAGAGGAAACCACTTGTGTCTAAAGTACTTGGGGGAATTACAGTCGGTTTGCATTTGTATCATCTTTCACGACTTCACGTTTCACTCTTCGGCATCGTAAATGTGTTGCGGCAGACCCAGTGGAGTGCAGTGTTGCATTCGGTGCAATATGATCAGGTGGAACACATTCTTTGAATATTAATAAACATTTAATAATCTTTTAAATAGAACAGTTTTCGGTATATATTACACGGGCAGGTTTATGCTCCGAAAACGGACAGTGCATAAGTGATACAAAACACACAAAAAATATATATATATATATAAAAAGAATATTCGAATCTCAAAACTAAAAATCGAATGCCACCCCACCGAACGAATAGTCGAATATTCGATTATTCTAGTACAGCCCTAAGAGCTTCACTTTGACTGTTTCTGCTTTGGACTTGGTCTGTGCTGAGTCATCCTGCTGGTTTCCGATGATTTGTTCTGTTGACCACACTTAGGAAAAGGCCTAGCACAGAGTGGAATGTGTAGGTCTTTTATACATTTACATTTAGCAGATATTTTTATCAAAAGCGTCTTACATGTGTCTTCCATTACACAGTGTTACAGCTGGAACACCACTGGAGGCTAGGTGGGTTAAGTGTCTTGCCAATGGACACAACAACAGTATGAACTGTGGGGAGAGCTGGAATCGAACCGCCTACCTTCCGGTTGAAGGATGACCACTGATCCACTGCACTCAGTGGTACATCAGAACACAATAGTTTCCAGGGTTCTTCTGTGGAATATTAAGAGCATTCCAGTTTATCAATAGTGTTTGGAACCCACTGCACAATGGAAACTCGGACACGGCCAGGCTTTCAGGAGAGATCATCAATGTGCGTGTACTCAGTCGACTTGACCTGAACTTCCATCCATCCATCTTCTACCGCTTATCCGGGGCTGGGTCGCGGGGGCAGCAGTCTAAGCAGAGACGCCCAGACTTCCCTCTCCCCAGACACTTCCTCCAGCTCTTCCGAGGGGATACCGAGGCGTTCCCAGGCCAGCTGAGAGACATAGTCCCTCCAGCGTGTCCTAGGTCTTCCCCGGGGTCTCCTCCCGGTGGGACATGCCCGAAACACCTCCCTAGGGAGGCGTCCAGGAGGCATCCGAAACAGATGCCCGAGCCACCTCAGCTGGCTCCTCTCGATGTGGAGGAGCAGCAGCTCTACTTTGAGCTCCTCCCGAGTGACCGAGCTCCTCTGCTGGAGTCCAACATGCACTGGGAACAGGTCTGACTTACTGCCGACAATGCGAACCAAGCTCCTGCTCCGGTCGTACAGGGACCGGACAGCCCTTAACAAAGGGCCCCGGACCCCATACTCCCAGAGCACCCCCCACAGGGCGCCACGAGGGACACAGTCGAATGCCTTCTCCAGATCCACAAAACACATGTGGACTGGTTGGGCACACTCATACAAACCCTCCAACACCCTGGAGAGGGTGTAGAGCTGGTCCAGTGTTCCACGACCGGGACAAAAAACGCATTGTTCCTCCTGAATCCGAGGTTCAACTCCGCATTCGGCCGCATTCTCCTCTCCAGTACCCTGGCATAGACTTTCCCGGGGAGGCTGAGGAGTGTGATCCCTCTGTAGTTGGAACACACCCTCCGGTCCCCCTTCTTGAAAAGAGGGACCACCACCCCGGTCTGCCAGTCCAGAGGTACTGTCCCCGACCGCCACGCGATGTTGTAGAGGCGTGTCAACCAAGACAGCCCTACAACATCCAGAGACTTGAGGTACTCAGGGCGTATCTCATCCACCCCTGGTGCCTTGCCACCGAGGACCTGAACTTCTTTGAGGTAATTGCGCGTCCGCACACACACACACACACCTCTCACATACATCAGAGCTGTGCCCTACACCAACAGCCCCTCTGCAGCGCTGATGTTATAACACGTGCTGATGTTATAAGTGGCTCAGTGGTAGAGCGGTCGTCCTTCAACCGGATGGTAGGCGGTTCGATTCCCTCTCTCCCCACAGTTCATACTGTCATTGTGTCCTTGGGCAAGACACTTAACCCTCCTTGCCTCCAGTGACACAGCACTGGTGTATGAATGTGTGTGATTGTTGCTCTGGTGAATGGTGTGAGAATGTTGGGACAACGGATGGAAATTAGCCTACGGCTACAATCTGGACCATGTAGTTGTGTCTCATGTATGTTCATTAACATGCACTGTCCCAATCAAACAAAATAAATTAATAATAATAATAATGAGGACTGACTATGGACAAGACTAAAACAGGAAAGATCAAGAAAATCAATAAGAAATAATCCAGACATATTCCTGTAAAAACTAGAACTAAACCTAAACCGGAAAAAAAAACAGGACTATAGGCCAGGACTAAAGGCCAGAATTGAGCCAGGACTAAAACTGGTCAAAACCAAGCTCATTCAGGAGTACTATGCAGGTCTAAACCAGTCCTGAAATACTAAAATACAACTAAATACAAACTTATACAACTTATCTAGGACTAACCCAGGACTAAATTGTACAGGAATGCACCAAACCTTGGCATACAAAATCATCAAAAAAAACCTAAAGAAAATCACCAGATATTTGCTGAGTACCTACAAGGTATTCAGCGTTTTCATTACTAGCCTATAATATACAGGCAAATCCTTACATTCAGTACATTATGTGTAACATGATGTTGCTGCTGCCAGCTTACCGCAATCAAGCTCCTCTTCTGATTCAACCCCATGATGTTTAAGCCCAACCAAGCTCGTGTTACCGGCGCCAGCCCTAGGGGAAGCTGGGCGGTAGCAAGTGGCACACAGCTAGGGTTAGCCTGTGTAGCCTAAAAGGTGTGGTGTGGCTATGAAGAGACGAGGAGGAGACATGTTAACCTCACCACAGCTCGTTTAATTCTGAAGCTCTCATTCTTTTACTTACAGTTACTTCATTCTCACAAAGATCAACTAATTAAATAAAAGGAAAATACATAAAAAAAAAATAACCCATTTGAAAATACAATAACACATCCATATTGACTAAAAATAAACCACAAGATGAACCATAAAGTACAAAATAAAAATACATATAACTGGAATACAGTAACCAACATCAACATACACACTCACTCTTCACCACATGCAATCCCACATTGTAACCAAAGTACATTAATCTACACCATTTCACACTTTCATCTATCTTTCACACCTTTACCACACACACACACACACACACACACACACACACACACACACACACACACACACACAAGCGGGTTGGCAACACAAAAGAAAATGGCACCTGCGAATGGCGGCAAACTCCTCAGAACTAAACGGTCTGCATAGCTACTGCCTCAACTACACTCAAATTTGTGCAACATTTACAATTTAAAACACTGTCATTTGACACATTATTAACATTCTCAACCTCTCAACCAACATACCTGCCGTGACCGTCTAGGCTTTGGATGTTTGTCGTTTGAAAAAAAGAAATTGGTGAGCACAGCTGTGCTTGTCAAGCAAGTCAAGTCCTTCCCTGTTAAAAGAGATATAAAGAAAAGACATTATATGGCATTGTAGATACTTTATTTAATTGATTTATTGTAGAATCACAGTTGTACATATTTTTTATTTAGAGCATTCCTGTATCAACGAGTTGTGTCCATGGTCAACTTGACAACACAAAAGTAATAGTAATCTATGGCCGCGCCCCTCGCAGGAAGCAGTCTGTATCAGTTCTTTCCCACTATGTCCACTGGTTGTAACTTGTTTCAACAGGTGATTGAGTAGGTGTCTAATCTAGAAGCAATGTAGCAAAGTGAGCAAATAAGTGTAAAGAGTGCATCTCATTAGAAAAATACTACAAATTTACAAATTGATAGACTAAATAGATTAGAAAAACAGCTTTCAGTCAGTCTGCCATTTCTTTTTGAGCTTCCAAATAATGGAATATTATTCCAACTACCATCAGAAAAATATATTTAATTGGATCATTTCACTCTCTTTTAAAAATGTGGCTTTTCAGATCAGACTTGTCAGTATTAAACCCCTCTGTGCCCTGCTGTTTTAACAACTTCTGTTTCTCTTTGCTTAATAAGATGTCTGTAGTCTAACTAACGCATGTTTTCTATTTGTCCTTTTAAATTTTGAATTATTTTTTGTATTTTATTTGTCTTCCTAATGGCCTGCATGTAATTAACGACGTTTCTGATAAAGCTGCTGCTCGCTTGTGACTCACTGTGCACTTCTACAATAACCCATGTGGACTAATGTTATTATACAGTTGTACTGTTGGTCAGTTTGTATTGTCCTTGTAATAAAGATGACACAAAGCTTTGGGTACCCTCAAATCAGTGCAGAAGCAATCCATCTCAAAGTGTTGACTGCAAAACCGACTGGAAGAGGTAGGAGTCCAGTTCTGTCTCCTCATCTTCAACACCCACTGGTCCAGTCTGTCTGGATCACCAGAGGAAAACTTAAACATACAAAAACACATTAGGTGTTAGTATGACCTTAAAAGGTTACCAAACTAGTATCAGACATATAGTGTTACAATAACAACTGCAGGTTAGGGTAGATAACAACAGGGCTTCACATAAACAAAAGATCATGGTCATAAGCTTATAATAATTTCTCTTAGACTAAGTGACTAAAAAAAGATTATGTTTTAACACAAGCTATGTACATATGTTTACATTGACAATTTTTTACGCCCAGATTTATAAATATTAAAACAGTAGTTTATACCTTAGATGTAATGAATGTAACTGAAAGTGTTAACAGCACTAGGTACTACATTGAAGGTACTAGGTACAGTTGTCATACTTAACACACTCTGAGGGCAGTTCAATATAAGAACAACAGAGCTCCCTCTACACGTCCTAAACGGAGAAATACACATAACACTAGCACAATCTTCTGTGCAATTACGATTTCATTGAAAAAGTTAATTCGTAATTTTTTTGCGAGATAATCTTACATTATCTCGTACATAATGAAAGCACGTTATTTTCAAAAGTCATTAGCGGTGGGCTTCAGAGCATTGACGGTAGCCTGGCGTAGCGTATTTTCTACAGTCATTGCTTAGCGCACCCGGTGAATAATGCAGTTTTACCAAGTTGCGCTCATTTGCACGTTATAAGTCAAAGCCATAACATCCTTAATTCGATCACTTAAAAAGATATTACAGCTATCATGAATAAATCTATTGTTTTGCTGTTAAACTATGTTTAATAGCCATATACGCAATGCAAATAGTGTTTGGATTTGAGCAAGAAATGACATGATATAGTGTATATCTGGATCTATTTTTTAAAGCAAAGCCAGTAAAAATAAATTTGAAACTCTACCTTAACAGTATTATGAATAACATCTCATTCTAAATTACTGTACTCGATGTAATTTTGATGGGGAAAAGTTGTTAGCTAGGCTAAGTAGCTGAGTAATGCTATATATTTACCCGCTTAAGAGCTCTTAAAACCATCCATAAAACCAAGAAAATTTTATTACTCACCGAAAAAAAACTTGGAGAGTCTGTTAGTACAGCCAACAGCACAGCAAGCCATTTCAACAACGTTCTTCTCAAATACTCAGAGAACAGCCGACGGTCAAGTACAGAAGCCTAACACACCCTAGCTCCGTGCAGCTAACTAGCCACTTGTTAGCCAGCTAGCCACACAACGTGCCTGCGGCTCGGTGATTGACACATGCACACCAAGGTAACCACACCCAAATTTATTCTCAAAACTAAACTTTTCAGATAGCATAAACGGACGTAATAATCAAAAATCCCCCCCTAAGTAAAAACTTAGCTGTAGAGACAGGAGTCATCTTTTGTACCAGGCTGTAAACATGATTTTTACACCTGTAAAATCGCCATTGGGTTTCTCCTTATATTTCCGCTTTGGAGCCTGCCCTCTGGTGGACAGCTGTATATCGCTGGATTTGCGGTAAATCACCGTATGGCGGCGCCCTTACACAACGACCATTTGAGAGGTACCATGGGGAGGCTTGGGAGAGACGAGGAAGAGACATGTTAACCTCACCACAGCTTGTTTAATTCTGAAGCTGCGTGAGCTCTCTGCCTCTAATCCCCACAGTAGTGCTTACAGCACCCTCTAGTGGTCTGGATGTAACCCCAAATAAAAGACATTACAAAAATACAAATTAAAGAGAGGGTGCCTGTTCCTTCATCAAACTTAAGATGGCATTTTCAACCTACTACACTCGTATTACCCAAAAAATGTATGAGCTTTGCACACTTTGACTGCTTGTGCTTCAAGAGCTTTCTGCTTTTTTATTATGACCTTATCGGACACCACCTTTATTCCTTTTATCCATTTTAAAACTACTTTTCTAAATGTGTGTGGCTTACTCCTCGTCGGCAGCCTCATAGCCAACGTAGCCTACGACCACTGTTGTCTCTGTCTTTCCAGCCCATCTAGTTTTATATTCCTGCCTACTTTTACAGGCAGCAAATCATACGGCGGCTCAACTTTAAAGATTTAGGAGCTGAGCACCTCATGAGATGAGCAGCAAAAGCAAGTTCATCCAACTTAATAGAAAGCAAATCTGGGGTCCACCCCTAGAAGGTTTTTTAACAAAATAAGTTTCACTACAGAGATCTAAGCTCTGAGAATGGTAGATAGTAATTTGAAAATGAGCCTAGCTCTCCTCCTCTGCCTGCTCAACAGAAAGTAGCCTAAGGTACATAGCTAAACAATGCTTACAATAAAGATAATACGGCTAATACTTAAATCAGAGACTTTTCTGCAGCGTTGATAGTCTCATTTTCAAATTACCATAGCTTTTTCTCACATCTTGCAGATGTCTGTAGTTTTATGTTTTGAACACAAATGTTAGAGTGAGAGGTCAGTGGAGCTGACACTGAGTCGGAAATTAATTATCCCTCAAAAAAAAAACTATTTAGTGTTATGTTAATATAATATAAAATGCTCCAAAATACAAGAAAGTACGCCTATTTTTTAAAACCTTTCCTTATTGTTATTCGTTAGCATGCCTGCTAACTTTGTAGCAGTGGCTACAATTGTGTTGAAATGTTCCTGCTAGACTTAGTAAACGAGTCTAGCAGGCACAAGATTTCACTTTTTATATATAAAAAGTAAAACTGTCATAATCTTGTCATTATAAGCCTGTAGCCCTGCTTAATTTCTGTCATTGTTTGCATGTTATCCTCATTAAAAATATAAAAAACTATAAATTTTATTTTATCTTATTTTTTAGGGAGCACGTGGCAGAGTGGTTAGCACTCCTGCCGCACAGCAAGAAGGAGTAAGTTTGTGAGTTCAAAACCCGGCCGACACAACGACTCTGGCCTTTCTGTGACGAGTCTACATGTCCTCCATGTTCCAGGTTCCACGTTCTTTTTTTTTTTTTTTTTTTAATTTAGCAGTCATTTAGCAGATGCTTTTATCCAAAAAGTGGATTAAGTGTCTTGCCCAAGGACACATGAGCTCAGTGGGTAGAGCGGCTGTCCTTCGACCGGCGGGTGGGCGGTTCGATCCCCACTCGAAACATCCCAAAACATCATAACATCCCGCTCTCCCTCACATACTGTCGTTGTGTCCTTGGGCAAGACACTTAACCCACTGTGCCTCCTCCCTCCCAATACACACATTGGGGGTCCAGAACTCCCCTGCAAAAAAGAGATTTTTAATCACTTTCCTGGTTAAATAAAGGTTAAAAAAACCAAACCAAAAAAAAAAAACAGTATGAACTGTGGGGAGAGCGGGAATCGAACCACCTACCTTCCGGTTATAATTTTTTGTGAAGAATCAACAACAAGTGGGACACAATCATGAAGTGGAACAAAATTTATTGGATATTTCAAACTTTTTTAACAAATAAAAAACTGAAGACACAACTCATCAAGACACAATTCTTACCAGGTGTGTGTTTTATAGTGGGCAGGGCAGCTTTAAGCCACTCCTCAGTGATTGGACACACCCAGTGGCGGATACAGAACGTCATTAATAGGTGGGCCTGGTGGATATACGGTGGGGCCTTGGTTTTTTTTTATATTATACACCACCTGTACACATAGCTCAGTTGGTAAGCAGTAGGCTTTGCATTTTGCGTACCCAGGTTCGAATCTACCTTGGGACATTATGTATATTAGTTGTTTTCCACGTTTTTGTAATTTATTGATCATGGCATGCTGTCTTATATTTTCCAGTTTTCAGCTCAGTAACCTCAGTTTTGCATATAAGGCTAGCCTTAATTTAAACCCCATTTGGCTGCTGCATTCCCAGTGTTAGCAAACGCTAACGCTAAGTCTGTTAACATGAATATTGCTAGCCTCCAAGCACAGACGTCTCACTTTAAGTCCTACCTGTTGCTTTTCACTATCCACTTGTTTATCAGCTGTCCCATAGATTGACACCATCTCCTGCCATCTCCTTTTCCCTCTTTCTTTATTTTTTTTTGTTTTATCCATCTTTTAAAGACAACTGTGTGCATACTGTGACAACTAACACATAACGTTACCTGCTCGCTCAGCGCTCACGGCGCCCCCGCCACGCCCACTCGTGATATTATATTAATTCTATTTATGGAATCTAATGAGGGCGTCTATTGAAGCCTGTTAGTCCTATAAAATGTTATAGTATTGAGGAAATACTGATACTGCTGCATACCCCCTTTTTGCGCCACTGGGTTTCTGCATCGTTTCTGCACCTGAGTCTATTTCTGATGTGCTGCACGCGCTGAATTAAGATGTTTTTATTAATCTGATTGGGTGGGCCACCAGTCAATCTGGGTGGGCACGTGCCTACCCAGGCCCACCCGTAAATCCGCGCCTGGACACACCCCTGACTTAAATTGTTTGGTAAAAAATGGTATTAATTGCTCTCAAAGTGTCCTTAGGCAGAAGGTTTAGTTACTTATTCCTCCCCCTTCTGTCATTGTTTGCATGTCATCCTCATTAAAAATATGAGGTGGTTTAAGTTAAAGCAGACACTGTTTTTTCATTTTTGTCATTTTGACAAAGATCAGATCACATTTGATGGTGATTTTATGCCAAAAATGTGAGAAATTCCAAGAGCTTCAGATACTTTTTCATGCCACTGTACAAATGGGCAAGGATCTGTTTATTCCACAGAACATTTCCACTAAAGGGCCGAGCTGAGGATTTTACTTTTGATATTTGTGATTTTAAAAGAAAAAAACTATCTCAAGATAGCACCGTAGGTGACTTGTATGAAGAAGAATTTTTAGGTTTTACATTTCTATCAAAGAATTAAAAAGTGAAGCCAGTAAAAGTGAGTCTAGAAATCCAACTGCAAGTACCCCAGTGTCGGCAACGACTTCAGGCAGTGCTCATGATTACACTGATACCATTCTAATAGAAGATGAACTTTCATCTGACAAGGTTTGTTGCTGATTTAATTTTATATATTTTTATATGTTATATATTTTAATAACACTCAGTATATGCTATATATTTTAATTGCACTCTTATAGTATACAGTAAAATAAAGAGATTGCTTATTTAAGAAATTTTGTGAATAAAGCCTAAAGACTAACAATATATTTTTTTCTGATTTACAGCAATTCACTGATGTTTTCCCTCAGAAACATATAGAGATTGAAAGCATAATATAGTTCAGATGGTATTGAAAGCTGGGACATCACAATGTTACACAGATCATTAACATCACATGCATCACATGGTACAGCTTGGCGAGACACACAACTGTTTTTGCATACTTCAATATCTTCAACTTGAATAGGAGAAAGATTGTCTTGGGTCTCATAAAGTTCAGGTAGAGCATACATAACATTAGGGTTGCCACTGGAAACATTCAGGTTTTTGAAAGGTCTTATGATGTGAGCATTCCAAACCTGCACAGTGTCATCCAACTCGTCTTGTTAAAAGATCAATATACACTCATCTAAAGGATTATTAGGAACACCTGTTCAAATTCTCATTAATACAAGAATCTAATCGACCAATCACAGTGCAGTTGCTTCAGTGCATTTAGGGGTGTGGTCCTGGTCAAGATAATCTACTGAACTACAAAATGAATGTCAGAATGGGAAAGAAAGGAGATTTAAACAATTTTAAGCGTGGCATGGTTGTTGGTGCCAGACGGGCCGGTCTGAGTATTTCACAATCTGCTCAGTTACTGGGATTTTCACGCACAACCATTTCTAGGGTTTACAAAGAATGGTGTGAAAAGGGAAAAACATCCAGTATGTGGCAGTCCTGTGGGCGAAAATGCCTTGTTGATGCTAGAGGTCAGAGGAGAATGGGCCGACTGATTCAAGCTGATAGAAGAGCAACTTTGACTGAAATAACCGTTACTACCGAGGTTTGCAGCAAAGCATTTGTGAAGCCACAACACGCACAACCCTGAGGCGGATGGGCTACAACAGCAGAAGACCCCACCAGGTACCACTCATCTCCACTACAAATAGGAAAAAGAGGCTACAATTTGCACGAGCTCACCAAAATTGGACAGTTGAAGACTGGAAAAATGTTGCCTGGTCTGATGAGTCTCGATTTCTGTTGAGACATTCAGATGGTACAGTCAGAATTTGGCGTAAACAGAATGAGAACATGGATCCATCATGCCTTGTTACCACCATGTACCCATCCTCTGATGTCTGCTTCCAGCAGGATAATGCACCATGTCACAAAGCTTGAATCATTTCAAA
This sequence comes from Perccottus glenii, assembly GCA_024416835.2. Taxonomy (NCBI): domain Eukaryota; kingdom Metazoa; phylum Chordata; class Actinopteri; order Gobiiformes; family Odontobutidae; genus Perccottus; species Perccottus glenii. Next base: position 4,759,476 of record CM044549.2, on the reverse strand, counting down.
TTGGTTTCTTGAACATGACAATGAGTTCACTGAACTAAAATGGCCCCCACATTAACCAGATCTCAACCCAATAGAGCATCTTTGGGATGTGGTGGAACAGGAGCTTCATGCCCTCGATGTGCATCCCACAAATCTCCATCAACTGCAAGATGCTATCTTATCAATATGGGCCAACATTTCTAAAGAAGCCTTCAGCACCTTGTTGAATTAATGCCACGTAGAATTAAGGCAGTTCTGAAGGCGAAAGGCGAAATGCAGTATTAGTATGGTGTTCCTAATAATCCTTTAGGGCAGCCTTTCTCAAAGTGGGTGCCGCGGCACACTGGGGTGCCCCTGACTGTGTCAGGGTGCCGCCAAAAATTACGTGAGGCAAGAAAAAAACAAAAACTTTCGCGTTGGCTTGCAATGAGCCAGAGATAGGCGCGCTCAGAGCTGTCATATATCACAACTTTTCTAAAAAAAACTGGCGGCGCCCATCGTGCATACAGCTCAACTAACGCGATTGTTATAAAGGTGTTTAAACGACAAAACACTTCCACTAGTACAGGGAGCGACTGAGGACTGTGGACCAGGAGCTCCGTGTCTGCCTCTCATCCATACCTGCCAGGATAGGGCGGCTGTGTGCGTCGCACCAGGCTCACGTCTCTCATTGATTGTGGTCACCCCATCCCGGCTTGTGTGAGCGCGTGTATGTGCGCTGCATGCGCGCATGTAGATCTTTCTCTCGTTGCGGATTATTTTTTTGTGTGTGTGGGTGTGTGTGCATGCACATATAGCACGGATGAAAACAAGCACTATATGGAAAAACATTCCTGCTTATCTCTGGTGCATGGAACATGGATCTTTTTCTTATCGTATTGTATCTGATTTTATTTATTTTTGTTATGTCTGCCCCTTTTTATTTTATTTTAACGGCATCCTGCACTTCAGTTTAGTTCTCCTGGTCAGGATTTGTTGTTGGGTTCTTGTATTGTGCGGTCCACCTCTTACGGTTTTATGTTATTTGTGTCTCTAATTAATTATTTTGTGAATTACTTTGCAAACCTGTGTTTTTAAAGGTGCTGTAAAGTTGCTATAAAGTTGTTATTATTATTGTTATTGTTATTTACAGTTCGTAAAATGCTCTGTTCATTACTGTCCTGTCTAAATAAACAGGACATTTGCATTGAAATTTGGGTTATGCAGTGTTTTTAAATTATATTTTAAACTGGGGTGCCTTGAAATTTTATGCATTTTTGAAAGGTGCCCTGACTGAAAAAAGTTTGAGAAAGGCTGCTTTAGGGGAGTGTATTATTGTAGTAAGTAGACCTTCTTAATTGTGTACACAGCGTAATACCATAAAGGCTAAATTATAATACTATATGCTTTTGCAATATTTATATATGCCACTTAACTTGACTATGACAAGGTCATTTATAACACCCTCGGGTATTAAATATTAGCATTTTGATGGGTCTGACAGACAGCATTATGAATTGAGTCACTGGGTGGGATTATAAACCTATTGTTTTAGTGGCTAAATCAGTGGGGGGCGGCAGTAGCTCAGTGGGTAGAGTGGTCGTCTTTCAACCGGAAGGTTGGCGGTTCGATTCCCACTCTAACACTGGTAATTACATTAGAACAATGTAAGTCGCTTTGGATAAAAGCGTCAGCTAAATGAATAAATGTAAATGTAAAATTAACAATGCTGGACATAGTAGATCAGTGGAAGAGCGGTTGTCCTATAAAAGAAAAGATTGGCGGTTCGATTCTCTTCCTCTTCCCTGTTCATACTGTCGTTGTGTCCTTGGGCAAGACACTTAACCCACATTGTCCCCAGTGTCTGTAGCACTGGTGTATGAATGTGTGTGACTTTAGAGGTATGTTTGGTGGTGGTCGGCAAAGTGGCTGTGAGCACTGCATGTATGGCAGCCCCCCCTCTGTCTGCCCCAGGTGTGAATGTGTGGGAATGGGGTGAATGGTGGCACAATGTGCATTTGGTGCCCGAGAAAGGTGTATATGCAATATAAATGCACACCATTTACCATAAATACGTAATTTATTCACTGAAATCGCTACTTAATTATTTATTATTATTATTATTATTAATAATTTTATTTTGTCTGATGTAATGTTGAAAAACATTTCTGTCTCTTCTCATAACGGGCCGTTTCTTTTGCTAATTTTCTTTGTTTTCTACAAATGTCATCGTAAAGAGAGATGTTCTGGAGCCATGGACTCACAGCTAATTTATCTTTATTGTGTTGTCAGTGAACCCAGCCCAATCCTCTATCGTCTACACCCAGACCACAATGCAGAAACATCATAAAGGGGTGGACCGGTTACACAGAGAAACTGTAATCTATATAATAATGTACTTGAATGTATTATTATATACGCCGTTATAGCCCCTGTTTATTCACTCACCTCGATAAGCCCCAAGAGGCAAAACTGCAAGGGGATTTTGTCAAGAAAACCACCATCAAACAATCCACTAACTCGAAGATCACCAAACAGTGCCCGCCAGAATTCTACACGCTGTCTTCGAAGAAATCCCCACCAGTACTCTATTCATTGGTTGGCAGTACTGGCTCCTCCCAAGTAGCTGTCAATAGGAATTGGGACCAGGAAGGGCTGAAATCCTCTTTTGAAAAGTAGCTCTGTCTTCAAAGTCTTCTGGCTTGCCTACAACACACACCGTTGCAATCCAACTCTCTTATTTCCCTCCCAACAATGCGCATGTTGTATATATAGTATATTGGTATACAGCTGCCCAGAACCTTGTAGCTGGGTGCTTATGAATCCAACCAGGACAGCAAGGTCCGAGAACTTTTATTACAGTAACTCCATCATAGTTTGTCCAAATCAGAAAAATTCAAATTGGGAACCTGAGAATGTGCGTTTTCCACTGATATATGGCTTATTACGGCAGTTACAAGCAACCCCGCAGAGAAAAACAAAACAAAGAAAATAGTGCTACACAGCCCTGGTCCTGAGCTCATCTTCGTGTGGTCCCGGTATAAATGTTGTTTTGGGACTAGTTTAGGTCTGGTTGTGGTCATGGTCTTGGTCGGGGTTAAGGCTCTGGCCTTGGTTTGGTCTTGGACTTGGTCTTTATCTGGTCTGGGTATGGTCTTGGTCCTGGTTCAGTCTTGGTCTTAGTGTGGTCTTGACTGGATCTGATCTCGGCCTGGATCTAGATGATGTCATCAGGCTGATTACTAATGACACACACCTGCTCAAAGGCAACCACCTGAAGACAGTTGTCCTTGGACCAAACACATAATTCTGGAACAAGGGCAGAAAGGGCTAAAGAGGGCAGAAAGGGCTGGGAAAAGGGCAGAAAGGACCTAAAAAAGCAAAACTGGAAAATGCCTTGAAAAAAGGTGAGAAAGGGCTGAAAAAAGGGAAGAACAGGTCTAAAAGGAGAGAAAAAGCCTAAAAGGGCAGAATTTATCTCCTTTCCTGAAGAAATCTGGTGGCTTCATTTGCTATGCAACCACCAAATAATACCAAAATATCAGATTTGGACATGTACTTGATGGTTATTGCCACCCTGGACAGAAAACTGTTGACTTTCTCACCCTACTTGTGAATAGTAGTTGAAGTTGAATCTAATCTAAATCTAATCTAGTAGATCCAGCCCCCTCCTCGTATGCCCCGCCTTCCCCATTTCACCTAAAAATATAAGATTGTCATGGATTTTGTTACACAGAGATTTGACATAACATTGATAAATTTGTCAATGATCCTGAAACACACCACACATTTCCATGTGTGAGCCTTACCATGCATGACAGACAAGAAAGGCTTCATGTCCAAAAGGTGTCTCAGTTCTGGACAACTATTTGCAAAAATTAGCATTTTGAACAAAGGTTCATCTTTTCTGCCTTTTTCAGCCCTTTCTGCCATTTTCACGTTTGGTAATTTCCGTTTAAGCGAGGGAGTGGTATTTACCATGCAACCACCCAATTACTGTCCTTTCTACACTACACTGTCTGGGGCGCAGAGAAACAGAGCGGTTGTCCTATAACCGAAAGGATGGCGGTTCAACTCCCGCTCTCCCCAGTACATAGTGTCGTTGTGTCCTTGGGCACTTAACCACCTTGCTTTCAGTGCCACAACTCTGGTGTATGAATGTGTGTGACTGTAGAGGTGAGTTTGGTGGTGGTCGGAGAATGTGTGAGTGCCTTGCATGGAAACCCCGTGAGCGTGTGTGTGAATGGGGTGAAGGGCAGCCGGAAGTAAAGCGCTCTGGTACAGCCAGGTACTAAAAAGCGCTTTATAAATGCACACTATTTACACCATTTACTATCTTAAAACTTACACATCTATAAAACCAGCTTTTTTTCTCCTAAAAAAAATTAGCCACACCTCCTTTACCCTCCAGGTTGATTGGCTGTTCACTGCATGTACTGCAGTGATCATTGATTCAACTAAAACCTGAGTTGAGAGAGAAAGTTGATAACCAGGGTTGTGCAACAAATGTACCAAAAGTAACCCAGTTTGGATTTGTTTGGCTTCCAGCAACAGCCCTCTGGAGTTCACACATTCTTTACAGCACAAGAGAGAACCGAAGTACTCTGTCCAATCGGACTAATGCTGCATTTATGTGTTCTTAGTATTTCTCAGCATTAGGCTTTTGTTAAAAGAGAAAGAAGTCAATGTTAAACCTGACTTGTTCATAGCGTTGAATGCTAATATGCCCGGATTTGTTCAGTAATCAGAAAGTAATGAATATCAATAGTAACACACTGTCTTAATGTGTCTTAAACAAAACAAAGAACGTGTTCATTACTCTGTAACTGTGGCATCAGAAGACACTTAAACACATCAAAAGTAGCTCGAAAGTAGCTTGTTCTTCTAAACTTTTTACGACAAGATACCCAATGGCAGCGTGACATATATTAATATGTCTTTGTTGGTCTAAAAATGTGAGAGTCTGTTCCTTATGTTTGTCTGTTTCCATGTGTTACTGTCCGATTCTGGAGCATGCTTAGTGTGTCCAACCAGTAATCTGACAATGAACCACTTTATCCAGGTGTGTTAGTTTGATTTGGAGAAATTAAAATGGCTGCTCTCTTCGGAGTAAGGTGTTTACATCAGTTTAACACTGTGATTAGTTACCTGCATGTAACTGCACTGACAGATGATAAATCCAATCAACAGTGATTCATTTAAAGGACCTGCTCTTTGCAAACAATTGTCCTGTGGAGACCATCTGACCTGTTAGTACACATTTTCATTGCATTTACAAACACAACTGAGTTTTTACATTCTTTAATAGTGTTCTCATCTCTGTGTTGCAAAAATACTGACTAACAAAGGGTTCCACAAACTAAAACAGAAATGAGTGCATACTGTATAGTAGGACTTTTGGACAGTGGGCTTTTTGGGTATTTCCAAAATAAATCCATTTCATTTATGTAAGAAAATACACTTCTGAGTAATGAGTAATTACTTCACTTTCATTCTCAGAAAAGACAAAATAAGACAATGAAAAAGTACCAGTAAATGTTGACATTTACTGGTAACACACATTGCTGCAGGCTGGATTGGATGGAAAAAAGACAGACTCAAAGCACTGTTGACTCCTGTCCACAACACCAGAGTTTGGGTTTAGAAAATGTAGTAAGAATAATAGAAATATGACAAAAACAAAAGCAATTGTTAGAAAAATGAAGCTGTAAAATATCACTCAAAGAAACTCTTTCACAAACTCTTTCACAGGTTTGAGTGGCTCATGTGTACAAACATGTAACATTCATCTGACTTCACTGATCAGCATCAATGATTGAAAAATAAAAATAAACTATTTCCAGGAGTCACAGTCATTATAATAAGAAATAAAGAATAATTCCGTTGTCACAGAGAGAGGCACATGAATCTCATCCCTGTGTATCACAAACCAGCCACAGGCGTATACTAGCACTGACATTTCTTAGTCTTTTTTTATTTATTCACTTCTAACTTTTTCTTTTCATTTGTCCTCCATTATTTCTAGTTTCAGAAATTGTGCAACAGACCGCTGTGGTGATGCTATGTATTTTTTGATTTGGATCAACCGTTGAACATTTTAATTACTGGCATATCAGCAAATCTGGATTGAATCAACCAGACTTTTAAAGTTACAAATGCTATATATATATATATATATATATATATATATATATATATATATATATATATATATATACATACGCAGCAAGAAGATCGTGAGTTCAAAACCCGCCGACTCAAACATTCTCGGCCGACTCGGTCTTTCTGTGAGGAGTCTGCATGTCCTCCACGTGTTACTGTGGGTTCTCTCTGGGTACTCCGGCTTCCTCCCACCGTCCAAAGACATGCATGTATAGGTTAATTGGCAACTCTAAAGTGTCCCTAGTGAATGAATGTGAGAGTGAATGGTTGTCTGTCACTGTCACTGTCTATGTCTATGTCTAAATGTCAGCCCTGCGACTAACTGGCCACTGTCCAGGGTGTACCCCGCCTTAGGCCCAAAGTTGCTGGGATAGGCTCCAGTCACCCACGACCCCTAACGGGACTAAGCGGTAGAAAATGAATGAATATATATATATATATATATATATATATATATATATATATATATATATATAGAATCTGTAATAAAAAAAAGCATCAAAGTACAAAATAACACAAAGTCCACAGTAAATGGCTCTTCCTTCAGTCCATTTATGTTTGACAGTTCTGTTAAGAGTTAATCTAAAACAACATGGTTTAGTTTTAGGCAGCATTTATACTTTTTAGCTACAACTAACTTGGTATTTGTTTGTTACTTCCTTATGAAAAGTCTAAAAAAAGTTCTTGACCACAACTTTGGCACAGGAATTTTCTTGGGTTAGGCCAAAGTAACATGCCTGCTCTGAATCACTACTTCCTATTTCAAACACACTTATAAAGAGACAAAATATATGACATCAATGCAGACAGCAATTTCCACATCAATTCTGCTACAAGGGATATTCCATTGCACGTCATTTAGTTCCTCTAAATCAGGGTGTCAAACTTATTTTAGTTCTGGGGCCTGTAAAATCATTGTTCTCTCCGATGACAGAATGAATTATATAACATAAACTTGTAAGTGCCACCAACTCAAGATTTTTAATAGAATACTGGTATTGGGAATGCTAACCAAACCAAACAAAATCAGGTGCTCTTCCGAATCCCAAAGGTTGAAGTAACAATTTAAAGAAGAATATAAAGATCCAAGGCACTTGAAATTTTATTTGCTCTTCTTTCTTCAAGATCTTTAATCACTTATCAAGTTATTCACAGTCTTTTTGTTGTTATTTATTAAACGTAGGATGGTGTTTTAGATGACCGGTTGTTATTTGAGGAGTCTTCTTGCACTGAGGGGACCTCACAGTCCAAACTGGCCTGATTTTGTTGTGATGCAAGAGGCGTCTGAAAGGGCCAGGGGTCGCTCTCTGGCTGTTTGTGTGGAAGTGAGCCATTTCCACTATTATCCAGACAACCTTTAGCCGCTTCCACGTCAATGGGCTCAGGATTAACTGGACCCAACTCCATTTCTAACTTGGCCTTTCTCCCCTTTTGCACACAGACCACTGCCACAGCCAGCACAACCAGCACCAGCACCAGAGCCAGGGTGGCCAGCACAGGGACCATGCTGTCCGTCAGTGGGCCTGGTGTAACCTCGGGATCTGAGGGAGGGACCCCAGCAGTGCGGGCCTCTGTACACGACATCATTTCTACAGACGAGTTGGGCTTCATGTTTCTCTCCAGTAGGGGACTTGCACATACTGAATAAGTGCAGTTGGGTCTTAAACCTCTCAGGGTGTACTCTGGGTAGGATGCAGGCACTCGGAAGATGATGGGCCGATGGTCAGGGCCGGACAGGTTGCGATAGGTCAGCCTGATGCCGCGGATGTGGGGCTGTGTCTCAATGAAGCGATGCAGGTCCAGGAGGATGGACGTGGCTGTGACATGACGAAAGCTAATGGCGTCCACGGGGACAGGGTCGAACACTGATGTCTCTGTGGTCAATGGTTTTGGAGGCTCCTCTATGTTTTCACAGTAGAGCCCAAAAGTCCCGGGTGGACACAGGCAGCCAAACTGACCCAGGAAGTGACACGTTCCCCCATTCCCACAGATGTTTTCAGGACATATGGTCGGCACATATTTCTCACTGGTTGTGGGAAAACCTGATGGACCTGGTGAGGGAATTGTGTGTATGGTTTCTGGAGATATGGTTGGAATCTCAGTAATAGAAGTACTTTTTAAAGGTTCACTTACTACCATGGTGGTTGTGTGTGGACACCCAAAATCTTTGACATCTAGTTCTGAAAGCATTTTCCCAGCATTGACTAAGGGGAAATGGCATCTAGTCTCCTCTGGCCTCCGAAGGTTTAGAGCCTTCTCTTTAAGCCAGGCAGAGATCCAAGCGAGAGGACAGAGGCAGTTAAATGGATTCTCTGCTGCTGTGAGGTGGACCAACTTAGGAAAATGCTGCAAAAATCCCTCGGGTATTCCTTGAAGGTTAAGTCCACTTAGGTCCAGTTCTTGGAGCCCAGTGAGATTCTGAAAGTCCTCGGCCTTGAGCTCTCTAAGGGGATTCCCAGCCAGGTTCAGCTTGATCAAGCCCTTGAGGTTTGTCTGCTTTAGGGCTTGGGGGATCTCAACTAACTGGTTCATGGAGACGTCCAGGTAATGCAAGTTTACCAGAGAGGCTATCAGACTCTTGTCCAATGAGCTCAACCCCAAATTGGACATTTTCAGGGCCTCCAGGTGAGGAGTCCGGAGGTCAAATGGTTCCAGGGTTGGAATGTTGTTGTTACTTAGATCCACAAGCAGAAGGCGTGGGAAAGAAAGGGTTGGCAGTGACAAGAGTTGGTTTCCTTGGAGCTTCAGCTCTAAGAGGTTTTGTAAACCTTCAAAGGCTTCCGAGTGGATGCTGTGGATACGGTTTGAATAGAGATAAAGCCTCTCCAGCTGAACCAGTCCAGAGAAACTGCCTTCAGAGATGTGAGTGATATGGTTAGATGACAGGTCTAAGTTCTTCAGCTTTGACAGCATCTGAAAAACCCTGTCAGGAACCTCTGTGAGCTCATTCTGGCTAAGGTCTAACAGCTCCAACTGCCCCAGGCCCCAGAAGTCATCTGGTGTCAGAGTGTCAATGCCATTGTGGAAGATGTAGAGTTCTCGGGTGTTTGCAGGGACTCGGGGTACAACACTGGACTGGCGGGTAGAGCAGAGTATTAAATCCTTGTCTGGGCAGTGGCAGTCTACTGGACAATCAGAAGACGACACCAAATCACACCAAAGGAGGAGGAGCAGAACGGAGGGAAGCATTTTGAGGGCAGGGCCTAAAACTGGGACACAAGAGAGAAACAAGGCATGAGAATCTAACCTAACAAACACAGTACAACTGTTTGTTTTTTTATTATTAAATAACAGAGAACAATTGGAAGACCCATCATTTAACTCAAACAGACACATCAGCAGAAGCTATATTTTCTTAGGGATTTTCTATTGAGATGCTCCATTGCACCCTAAATTAGGACACCTAATATCTTACTTGTTAAGACCAGTTAGAACCAGTCGGTCACTGCTGACTGGACACATAGTTGAAAAGTACTGATACAGTTGTAGAGAGCGCCCGCTTCCTGCGAGGGTCACAGCCAAAAGTTATTACTGTTGTGGTATCGAGTTGACCAACAGACACAATTTATTGGCCGACCTTATGTTAACATTGTATTGTGTACCAGCGCTGTACTTGTACCTTTTTCTGAGCTGGATTAAACAAACAAACTATAAATTGGTTTTATAGTTTTTTTTCTCTCAGAGTTATAGTTCCAGCACTAATAGAGACTGATTTTAAGTCATTTAAAGATTTATTTATTCATTCAGCCAATATTAAACAAAGAGGCAATTTTAAACCTGACTTGTTATTGTTAAATAGTAATGACTTAACAGTACTCCTGTAGTTGGGCTGTGAACAGCAATGTTAAAATTCTGACTTTTTTAACTAAACGGCTGCACAAGCTCTTACAGCACAATTTACAAACATTTCACTTGCACTACAGTGCCTTGGGACTTCAGTAGTATCCTCATAGAATCATTGTAGGCAACCGACAGTTTTTGCATGGACTTCTTCTTATAACTACGCCACAAGTGCGCAGTATACAAGGGGCAACAGAAAGTTCTAAAAAGTGCAGTTTTAACGTTGATAGAGCACATGTTGAATTTACGAACGAGCATGTTTGCCTGCCCATATACACACATGGACAAAATTGTTTATTTTTGTTTATTTTTTAAAATAATTCTGTTGAAGCATGGTTGAAAAGCAATGTCTGACTTTTATTGGTTAACATTCATAGAATTTTTATTTATTATTTTGTCAGAATAAAGTTTTTTCTGTGACCATTGTGAGTTTTTCTTTCATTGACCGAAGGGTACCAACAATTTTGTCCACGTGTCTAACTTACACTGCTGCCTATACATGTCTCTGTCATCTGAGAGATCACAAGTGACATAATGTCCAAGATATTTAATCTCATTTGTGGCTTGTAGAACATTTCCACACAGACAGAATTCAGGAAATGAAAGTTTTAGATTCTCTTTTGTTTTTACAATCATGATGTGGCTTTTAACGGCATTATACTTAATGTCGTATTCTAAGCATACTGCAAGCAGACATTCAAAAGCTGCTGAAAGCCCGCACTATATGGGCACAGCAATACGAAGTCGCCTGCATACATCAGATGGTTACACAGAAAATCTCCAACAATACAACCAGTTTTACACTCGTTCAGCTGCACAGACAAGTCATCAATATAAACAGGAGACAATATTACACCCTGGCGAACTCCATTACAGATCCTGAATGATTCAGAGATAGAGTCACCCCATTTTACCTGCATGGTCTGAAAGGAATACCAGAAAATAAGTATTCTCAGTAGGTATCCAGGGACACCACGCTTTGACAATTTCGTAAACAATTTTTCATGATTTATTATTTATTCATTTCATTTAGCTGACGCTTTTATCCAAAGTGACGTACATTGTTCTAATGTAATTACCAGTGTTACAGTCACTGGAGGCAAGGTGGGTTAAGTATCTTGCCCAAGGACACAACGACAGTATGAACTGTCGTGGGAGAGTGGGAATCGAACCGCCTACCTTCCGGTTGAAAGACGACCACTCTACCCACTGAGCTACTGCCGATTTATTCGATCAAACGCTTTAGATGCATCCAGGAAGCACATGAATATAGTGGAACTCTGAGAGTTATATTTATTCAGTATTTCCTTTAGCGCAAAAATACACATGTTAGTGCCATGTCCTTTCTTTAAACCAAACTGGTTATCCGTAGTGTATAAATATGGTTTAAGTCTATTTAAAAGAATCCTTTCAAACATCTTCGACAATGAGCAGGCTAATGCTATAGGCCGATAGTTGTTACTATCGCTAACTTTCCCTGTTTTATCTTTGATCACAGGGACCAAGACAATTGACAGGAGAGAGTCCGGCAGGAGGCCATGAACCAAAAACCCTGTGAAGTCGATTGCCAGAAGAGGATACAATTTAGTGCTAGAAAACTTCAGATGTTCCGATGTCACTTTGTCTAACCCACTTGATGTGTTATTCTTGAGCTTTGATACAGCATCACAAACCTCTTTAGGTGTACCTATTACACCTGCATGGCTTTCTATGGCCCCGACCACCGATGACACAGTTAAACAGGTCATGATAGATTTTCTGCCAGAGCTGACAGATATTTTGGAACCACTTACACCATTCACATTAGCTGGGAGAGAGGTTCTACAGTTGTTGAGCATTCTGACCTCTTTCCAGAAGTCATTATAACTATTGTTTTGTAACTTTGATGCAAGAGAGTCTGCCCTTAGGGTGTTCTCATTTCTCTTAATACATCTAAGAGCATATTTTCTTGGTGGTCAAACACAGGACCACATCTTGGTCTTCCAGCTACAACCCACGCCTTAAATGCCTGCTGAGCTTCAGCATGTGAGTCTTTAATAATTGTGTTCCATCCAGGCTTGTTAATATAAGTGTTGTTCCTTCTTTTACATAAAGGTCTGCCAGACATTATTAAAGCGTTCAGAACATTGTCATATAGGTCAGGGGTCCCCAACCCCCGGGCCGCAAACCGCATACCGGTCCATGGGTCATTTGGTACCGGGCCGCAGAGAAAGAATAAATAACTTACATTATTTCCGTATTTATTATCTGAGTCTGAACGATGTTTTATTTTGAAAAATGACCGGATTCCCCCGCTTACATCTGTCACTCTTGACGCTTGTCCCAGTCACGTAATACGTTGCCGCTAAAATTAAACCTCCAAGCTAGCAAAAAGAGTAAAAACAAACGTCTTTGGAAAGTTTGTTAGCAAAGGGGAAAAGACTAAGTGAGGAGACAGAAGAAGACCATACGACTTCCAAGACCAAGTAAGCTGCATTTAACAGACAATAAAAAAGATTCTTACTTAAAATATGGATTTATAGCGACAGGTGATTCCCGCGCACCAAGCCCGCTCTGCTAATATGCGGCGGCCGGCTCTCTTATGAGGCAATGAAGCCTTCAAAACTGCTTTGCCACTTGGAGACCAAGCATCCTGCATTAAAAAAACACGTTTATTAATATATTTAGAAAATATTACAGTTTTTATGGTGCTTGTATCATTTTATTTTGTGTATTTATCCGCCACACCTTAAAGAACGGTTAGTGAAAATATTGTCTGACATTGAACCGGTCCGTGGCGCTTAAAAGGTTGGGGACCGCTGATATAGGTGACATGATTGTGCAGCATGTTCTTGATTAGTACAGTTAATATCACAACACAATAGGGCATCTTTAGGGAGTTGAATACCCTTGAGAAGCTGATCAAATCTTTGAGTGTAAGTATTAACATCCTCATTGGAAAGTTTAGACCAGTCTGGACTGTCACTTTTGATACTGTTCACTGAAGCAGAGACTGGAGTCAGTTTAGGGATATTTTCCAAGTCAAGATAAATAACAAATGGCATATGATCAGATGTAGCCATTTTGTAGTCAATCTGCATCCTGACATTGGAAGCATGTGCATCAACTGTACAAAAGCAGTGATCCAGCCAGGGTGTAGTATGCAAGCATCACTTGCATATGTAAAGCTTTCAACAGGCAGGAACACCTGACTGAACAGTACCAACCCACTGTCAATATAGAACTGTTTTAAATGATTTCCAAAAGAAGAGATGTCAGCATTCATATCCCCAACCTCATATACACAGGAGCAGTCACTAGTCTGTATAAATGTCAAAATACATGCTAATCTATATACATACTCATCTTCATATTCAGCACACTCATATGGTGTATATACATTTAAGATGATAAACTTACCATCATTACAATGAAATTCAAGCCCAATAGCCCAGTCTACCCCAAATCTTTGCCGCTTAACCATACTATCATAGTTCTTTCGCCAGAAAATGGCAACACCACCTGGAATTCTGTCTTTATTCAGATTTAGAATTAAGATCAGTAGTAGACTCGCCAGCCCCATAAAAGTCCCTGTGAAGCCCATTGAGCCTATCAAGGTCCTGTTTGGCCAAAAGGTCTCTTGTATGCACAACACATCACAGGCTTCTAAGAGCTTGTCCACAATAAAACGCCTCGCTTTATCCCCTTCACTATGCCCAACACGCAAACCGAGCGCATTATAAGACACAACGGAGAAAGTCATAATTGTAGGACATATTCTCAGCTACTGCTCTCGCTTGCCAGGCTATGATCCACGCGGGGTAACCTGTACAGCCGGCCTACAGAGGTCTGACCGTGGTTGCGAGGCCTATGCGCACCTCCAGGTTCACGCACTTCATAGTACAAGGCCAATGTGTTTAACAGGTTCTTCAACCGTTATGACACTGCGGTCTCTGATCACACTCCTGTCTCCACGACAGAGCGGCAGCCAGCAGCCACTCCTATCTCCCTCCCTCCCCCTCCTCCCCCCACTCATCTGCAAGAAGGCCCGCTCACACCTTGTCCCCAAACCCGCCTGACCTCTTCACACTGATCACCGGCATCCCTCCCCCTCCTGATACCTCCACACTGACGTTCACTGCTGAACAGGTGAGGAAACAACTGCAGAGACTCAGAGCAGGAAAAGCTGCAGTCCCTGATGGCGTGAGCCCCAGAGTCCTGAAAGCTTGTGCCCCCCAGCTCAGTGGAGTTCTGCATCAGATCTTCAACCTGAGCCTAAGTCTCCAGAGAGTCCCCCTGGTGTGGAAGACGTTGTGCATCGTTCGGTCGAAGACGCAGCTTCCCAGCCAGAGGTCGCATTAACCGAATATTTTCCGTTATTGACTTTTTTTTAGCAGGAACGGAAAAATCTGAATGCCATACGTCATTTTGACGGTTTATTCTGAGGGTGATCTATTGTAATTCCTACTCCTGACCAGTTGGTGGTGAATGTACATATCAATCAGCAATTATCTTGAATCGTGTTGTCTTTGTCACGCTGCAGTCTGTTGCAAAAAGGTCACGGCAGCTGAGTGCGAGTAGTTTTTTCAAACCGCCAAAAAGTTCTGATATTGTAAATAAAGGTGAAGATGCAGTGGAGGGTGAAGATGGACAAATGGAGAACACTGAGCAGTCACCGACACCTGTTACAGGACAATCAAGCAGCAAAAAGGAGGTGAAGAAGAAGGAGTATCGTGTTTAGTGGGAACAGGAGTTTACGTGGCTGAGGTGGGACTGAGAAAAAATATTCTGCGACATCTGTACAAAACCTAACACAAGTAATGGAATTGTCAGGGGCTGCACGACAACAGCAATTTAAATAAGTTCAGTTCATTTTTGTCGGAATCATATTGTGTAGCTAATATACTGAGTGCTCTAGAGTTCAATCACAAAATATCCTTTCACTTTTTGTGTAACGTTATCTGTTGTTCTTAAATAAAACAAATAATCTGTCCTCTTTGCTCGTCTTGAAATTTCTTGAAACGTGCGTAAAACAAAAAGTCATTATAAGTATTATTAAAGTATGAAAATTAAAAAATGACAGGTAATGATTGACAAGGACGGAAATTTTACGACTCCGTCCGTCAAAATGATGGAGAGTGAGAAAGTCTAGCGCGACCTCTGGTCCCAGCGACCCCAAGGACTACAGGCCTGTGGCAGTAAGCTCCCTCGCCATGAAGACTCTGGAGCAACTCATCCTGGAGCAGCTGCGATCCATGGTGCAGCATTTACAGGACCCACTACAGTTCACCTATCAGCACCACCTCGTTGTGGACGACGCCATCATCTACCTGCTCCACAGAGTCTACGCCCACCTGAACAAACCGGCCACCACTGTGAGAATCATGTTCTTTGACTTCTCCAGTGCATTTGACACTATCAGGCCGGGGCCACTGGCTGAAAAGCTGGCAGTGATGCCCCCCTGGTGTCCTGGATTGTGGATTACCTCACTGGCAGACCACAGTATGTGCGGCTGCAGAGCTGTGTGTCTGACACTGTCATCAGCAACACCGGGGTGCTGCAGGGGACAGTCCTCTCTCTTTTCCTCTTCACCCTCTACACCACAGACTGTATCTACTGCACAGAGTCCTGCCACTTTCAGAAGTTCTCTGACGACTCTGCAGTGGTTGGATGCATCAGCGGTGGTGACGAGAAGGAGTACAGGACTGCTGTGGATAACTTTGTCACCTGGAGTGAGAAGAACCGCTTCCAGCTCAATGTGATGAAGACTAAGGAAGTGGTGGTGGACCTGAGGAGGACACAAACTGCTGTGACCCTCATCTCTATCCAGGCGGGTTAGTGTGGACGTGGTGGAGGAGTACAAATACTTGAGTGTGTTTTTGGACAATAAACTGGACTGGGGCAAGAACGTGGACACTGTCTACAAGAAGGGTCAGAGCCGTCTCTACTTTCTGAGGTCCTTTGACATCTGCAGGACTATGCTCAGGATGTTCTACGAGTCTATGGTGACCGGTGCCATCATGTACGCTGTGGTCTGTTGGGGCAGCAGTCTGCGCGTGAGGGACACTAATAGACTCGATAAGATCATCAAGAAGGCCGGACATGTTGTAGGAGAGGAGCTGAACTCTCTGGCTGTCTTGTCGGAGAGGAGGACTCTTCTGGACTTTCCCTCCCACCCGCTTCACAAAGTACTGGTCAGCTGCAAGAGCTCGTTTAGCAATAGACTTTTACTGCCACGCTGCTTCACCGAGAGACACAGGAAATCATTCCTGCCAGTCGCCATCAAACTTCTGAACTTTGTAAATACTCTGTAGAGTCCCTGTGCAATATTCTGCCTGATGTACAATATTAAGTCCACTTGTAAACTTGTAAACTGTACATCATGTGAATATGTAATATGTGAAATGTATCATGTGAATATGGAAATAGACTGTTTATTGTTTGTTAGGGATATCATAGTTTATAGTTTATAGTTTATATCTACTTTAAAAAGAAACTTCTATTCTTGCACTGGTCGGTTGCATGTTTGTAACAAAAAGAATTTCCCCTTGGGGATGAATAAAAGTAATTCTGATTCTGATTCTGTATGTATGTCCCAGCTGGCCATAGGTCAGGGTCATACATTACGGCAATGTCATTGCACTCAGCTGTAACGTGAAACGAACTGAAGCGGCTCTGAATTGTTGCAATCTTCTTACATGTGACTGACGTGTTGTTTAATTTCCCCATAAGATATTCACGTAAAATGGCAGCTTCAAGTGCAGGGTTAAAACGTGTGACAAACAGACTCACCAGTTTAGTTGTTACCATCTGCATGCTGCTAGCAGTGCAAGTGCCGGTTATGCCAGTTACTTCTTCCGCTCGCTCCCGGGGCTCGTGTAGCAGAAAGATTCTTATCAGCTTTGAGCTGTGGCACATGCTTTACATGCCGGCCTTCTTTGTCAACTGTGGTCCACTCCCTGGTAGTGTCATGACTTTCTGCGGGCATGTTATGATCCAAAGTCTCCGCTGGCACAACAGACCAAGACGACATCCTTGCTGGACCTTCTTGTAAAGCACACTCCCTGTGAGTACTTCAAGAGCAGTACGACTTTGCTCAATCTCAGCAACCCGACGAATAATACTTTCTGTGGATATTTGCAGGTTTGCGCAGACATTAGTGTGCTCCTGAAGTGCCGTTCTCATAGCCAGTACTTCTCGGCTAAGTTGCTCCACTCTGCTTAGAAGAGCTGATGCGTCCATGCTTCCAAAGCCTACCACTGGCAATTCATCCAGATAATGTGACACAAAACGTGGAATGTTTTCACCACATTCATTGAGCACTTTAATGCACGCTTTGATATTGTTTATTTTCTTTTGTGGTCCTTTGTGCGCAATATTACGCACTGTCTTAGAGCAGACTTCAAAGACAATCCTCTTTGATTCCTCAATATATTCCGAGGAAAAGTTGTTAGAGACCAGAATAATGATTTCATCTTGCATCAAAGTATGCATCTTAACAAACAGGAAGTTCAATAGTTCATCTTCCACAATGATTTTACTACTTGACGCTTTATAGATCTCAGGTTTTTCACGCCGTTGTGCACCACTACCAGCAGCACACATGACAGGCTCCGCCATGTTGCATCATGTATACAGTAAGACGTTGTGTTGACTCACTAAGCTGACACAATCAACCATTTGCTCTTCGTGACAGTGAGCTCTTCTTCATTTTAGGTAAGCTATATTTACTCTCTCATATTTCTGAAACAGGGTTTGTTCAACACAAAGCCTATTTGTGACACTGAGTTCTTCTTGTTAGTCACACACATGTGACAGTGCTGTGTCACATGTGGGTAAGGCTAAGGCAAGATTATTCTAAAAGAGGAATATGACCATATCTGAGCTGAAAATAGAAAAAATGGGGAAATGGAAAAGTGTAGAAAATTTCCACCCATCACTCTGTAGCTCCTTTGTTGTGGTAGTAACAAGAGAAAGAAAGTGTGTTAGAGAAACGACACGCCCTGATCTGCAGCCAACTCACACAGGACACACTTCACACACATTCCAGCACACACTCACACAGCTGGATTCACTTACCCACAATGCACAGCAGCTCTCTGTCGGACAGAAGAGAAGGCCTTCTCTCCACTAAAGGCAAGAGGAGACTGTCATAAGTTACTTTTGATAAGATTTGTTGTTTTTACAGTAGAGCCTATTGCTTTAATCTGATTCCTCAGCCTCAGTACAACGGCACAAAGGAAAGCACCATGATGTAGCGAAAGGAGGGTTTAACTCTGATGTCATAGTCTACATTAGACTTCATTTCTGCACTAGTATAAGCAAACATTGAGGGTAATGAAAAATCTTAGAAAGTGAGGAATGTGTGGGGAATTTAGAAAAACAGATGGGGGTCCTTAAACAGAGACTGAATAATAAGTTATATAAAGCATTGGTCCATAGGGGCGTTTCATCAGTCAGTGTGCCAACCTCACTGTACCTCACTTCCTAGAATAAACCTTCCCCAGAGTGGTGCTCTGGCAACGTTCTGGTACGCTTAAATCCAGCAGAAATCCGCTTCCAAAATCTAAAGTCTACAGTGTTCAGTACTCTGTTAATCTGCAGCAGCAATGTGATACAGTGAATAAACTTGTGTACTCCAAACACACACAATCCTCATATAGATGACTGAACAAACATCTAAATCTCTTGAGCTGATGCCAGCACC
The DNA here is from genome assembly GCA_024416835.2 of Perccottus glenii. Taxonomy (NCBI): domain Eukaryota; kingdom Metazoa; phylum Chordata; class Actinopteri; order Gobiiformes; family Odontobutidae; genus Perccottus; species Perccottus glenii. Next base: position 4,740,830 of record CM044549.2, on the reverse strand, counting down.
TTTTATTAAAGTCAAGTAGCAGTTAAAGCCACAGTTATGACAACTATCTGATCAAACAAACCCAACTTTTGGCTTGTTCATTGCAAGTCTGTATAGCAGTAGTGTTAACTCAACACCTAGAGTCTTATATTTAACACTTTCAAAGTGTTTATATTGGTAAATTAAGTTAAAACAACACTTTTTTTTTCCAACATGGTGCCCCCCGCGGCAGACGTGTTTGCTCGCTCCACGCTTAAATGTTTTACTTTTCTTTTTTTTTTGTGTGTTTGTCGTTCTTTCTGCAGTGCACAAATGCCATGCACTGCTAACATACAACCGACAGGCATTATTGGACATCGCCAACTCACGAAACTTCGATTTTAGTGGTTCTATTCCGCTGGAGCTACAACTCATTGTTTGTCCACAGAGTCACCACCGAGACTACCCCGAGGGCCACGAAGCACCGGTCTCGAGTGAGTTCGCTGACCCCAGGAGAGTGCTTCGGAGACGGCGACGCAAGCGAGGCAAGAGGGGAGGGCTACATGCTAGGCTAAAAGCTCGCGCTAGCCGACCACCGCTACCCAGCCTCCTGTTAGCGAATGTGCGATCCCTGGAAAACAAACTGGATGAGCTACGAAAGATTTCAACACATCGGAAATCAGAGAGTGCTGCGCCCTGATTTTCACAGAGACTTGGCTCTCAGACAGAGTTCCGGAGAACGCCATTCAGCTACAGACCCACTTGCTTCACCGAGGCGACCGAACGGCTGTGTCCGGTAAGTGTAAAGGTGGCGGTGTGTGTGTGTTTGTAAATAACTCGTGGTGCGAAGATATACGAACTGTTGACGAGCACTGTTCAGATCAAACTCTGGACCCCGGAGAGCGAGATCACCCTGCAAGACTGTTTCGCGCTGACAGACTGGGATGTGTTTAAAGCTGCAGCCACTGTGGAGGACTCTTCCATTAGCGTACAGGATTAGGCTGAGTATGTGTCCGGGTACATCAGCACTTGTGTTGATAACATCGTGCCCACCATACAAATCAGGAAGTTTCCCAACCAGAAGCCCTGGATAAACAGTCAGGTACGTCACATGCTGCGTGCTCGCTTTCTTGCATTTAGATCAGGCAATGAGAACGAGTACAAAGCTGCGAAGTATGGACTGAGAAGAGCCATCACAGCGGCCAAGAGGCAGTGCAGAGAGAAGCTGGACAGCTTCTACTCTACTGCAGATTCAGGGCGGATGTGGCAAGGCCTGCAACACATCACAGACTACAGGACCACCACCAACAACATCGCCACAACAGACAGCCTGCCGGATGAACTTAACAATTTCTACGCCCGCTTTGAGGCTCCCAGCAACACTGCAGAGAGGGAGCTCACACACACCTGGTTCCCCTCCACCAACCATCTCAACAACACAGGTACACAGAGCTATGAGGAAGATCAACCCCCGCAAAGCAGTAGGACCAGACAACATTCCTGGGCGGGCCCTCAGAGCATGTGCCAACGAGCTGGTTGATGTTTTCACCTCCATCTTCAACCTCTCCCTCAGCCAGCGCATTGTATCATCATGCTTCAAGACCACGACCATCGTCCCCCTGCCCAAGAAGAACCCACCCACCTGCCTGAATGACTACAGGCCAGTGGCACTCACTCCAATCATTATGAAGTGTTTCGAGAGAGTGGTGCTGGCCCACATTCAGAGCAGCATACCATACCATTGACCCCCTGCAGTATGCCTACCGGCCCAACAGGTCCACCTCGGATGCAATCGCTACTGCCGTCCACTATTCCCTCTCACACCTGGAGAACAAGGACTCATACCTACGGATACTTTTCATAGATTACAGCTCCGCCTTCAACACGGTCATCCCACACAAACTCACCCACAAACTGTCCACACTTGGTTTGCACCCCACCCTCTGTGACTGGCTCCTAGATTTCCTGACTGGCAGTCCTCAGTCTGTCAGGATTGGTAATAGGACTTCAGCCAGCACCATCACAAACATTGGTACTCCACAGGGCTGTGTACTCAGCCCCATCCTCTACACCCTGTACACCTATGACTGTGTCGCCTCTCACAAGGACAACATCATCCTGGAGTTTGCTGACGACACCGCAGTGATAGGACGCATCGCTGGCGGTGACGAGGCAGCTTACAGGAGGGAGGTGGCCAGTCTGGTGTCATGGTGTGAAGACAACAACCTCACCCTCAACACGGACAAGACAAAGGAGATGATAGTGGACATGAGGAGGGAGAGGAGAATGCCTCAGCCACTATTCATCCGGGAGCTTGAAGTGGAGAGGGTGAGTAACTTCAAATACTTGGGTGTCCACATCAATGAGGACCTCACTTGGACACCTCACATCACGCAGCTGGTCAAGAAGGCTCAACAGCGGCTGTATTTTCTGAGGAACTTCTGAGGAAGTTTGGCATGTCGCCCAAGATCCTCAGCAACTTCTACAGCTGCACCTACAGCTGAGAGTGTCCTAACCAGCTGCATCACTGTGTGGTACGGCAGCACTTCTGTCATGGACCGCAAACGCTGCAGAGAGTGGTGAAGACCGCGCAGAAGATCACCAGGACTCCACTGCCCTCTCTGCAGAGCATCTACCACCGCAGAGTCCACAGAAGAGCTGCTTCCATCCTCAAAGACCCCTCCCACCCCCAACATGGTCTGTTCACACTTCTACCCTCAGGACGGAGGTACAGAAGTGTGAAATGCAGGACTTCCAGAATGAAGAACTCATTCTTTCCCTCTGCCATAAGACTCCTAAACAGCAGATAGGAGTCTACAATCACAATCACAACATTACATGAACAATTGTTTACTTACTGCACTACCTCACTTTACACCGTCACTTTACTTTACACCGTCACTTTACACCATCACAACTGCACTACCTCACTTTACTACTTTACTCCTTTTGCCCTCTTGTATTTTTTGTATATTTGCTCTATTATTACTTGTATGTTTGTCTTATTTTTATTTTTTTTTTACTTACTTGTGTGACATTTTACTGTGGACGGCAAAGTAAGAATTTCATTGTACAGGGAAACATGCTTTCTGTCTGTACACATGACAATAAACACTTTGAATCTTTGAAGCTTTGAACTTTAGAAAGTGTTATATGCTCAACCCAGTCAGAGTGCAGCAATAGTTACAGCAACACTTAATAGTATAATAAAAATATACACATTTAGTGTTGATTTTTTAATACACTAGAGTACGAAGTAAAAAACACTATTAGTGTATTTTGCTAACACTTTATATAGTTAAAAAGTGTAAAATGTAAAATAACAACATTAGATTAAGTGTTCGAGACACACATATATAGTGAAAATTGTTTTAACACAGAGTTAATTTTGCTGACACTCTAAACCCTCCCATCCCCTAAGATGACAAAATATTTACACTATATTGAAAAAATCAACCTGTAATCCAACAAGCAAATCTTAAAACAGCATGGTTTTACAGAAACTCAAACAGATTTACACTACAGCACCCAAACAATCGGACAATGAGGCCATACATACAGTATTGTTCAAAATGGTAGCAATACAATGTGACTAACCAGAATCATCCAGGTTTTATTTTTTATTGCAGTAGATTCTCAGAAAACAAACTAGACCCAGCATTCATGATATGCACGCTCTTAAGGTTGTGCTATTGGGCAATTAGTTGAAAGGGGTGTGTTCAAAAAAATAGCAGTGTCTGCCGTTGACTGTACAAACTCAAAACTATTTTGTACAAACGTTTTTGTTTCTAGGATTTAACAATCCTGTGAATCACTAAACTAATATTTAGTTGTATGACCACAGTTTTTTAAAAGTGCTTCAGATCTGTGTGGCACCAACTTGTGGCACCTCTCAGCTGTTATTGCACTCCATGATTCTTTAACAACATTCCACAATTCATTTACATTTCTTGGAAACAGGTTCTCGATTGGATTAAGGATTGTTCTGGCCACTCCATAACATTAATTTTGTTGTTTTGGAACCAAGACTTTGCTTTTTTACTCGTGTGTTTGGGGTCATTGTCTTGTTGAAACAAACATTTCAAGGGTATGTCCTCTTCTTAAGCATAAGGCAACATGACCTCTTCAAGTTTTTTGACAAATGCAAACTGATCCATGATCCCTGGTATGAGATAAATAGGCCCAACACCATAGTAGGAGAAACATGCCCATATCATGATGCTTGCTTCACTGTCTTCACTGTGTACTGTGGCTTGAATTCAGAGTTTGGGGGTCTCTGAGACAAACTGTCTGAGGCCCTTGGACCCAAAAAGAACAATTTTTCTCTCATCAGTCACAAAATGTTCCTTCATTTCTCTTTAGGCCAGTTGATGTGTTCTTTGGCAAATTGTAACCTCTTCTGCATGTCTTTTTAAACAGAGGACTTTGCAGGGGATTCTTGAAAATAGATTAGCTTCACACAGACGTCTTCTAACTGTCACAGTACTTACAGGTAACTCCAGACTGTCTTTGATCATCCTGGAGCTGATCATTGGCTGAGCCTTTGTCATTCTGGTTATTCTTCGATCCATTTTGATGGTTGTCTTCCATTTTCTTCCACATCTCTCTGGTTTTGCTCTCCATTTTAAGGCATTTGAGATCATTCATTCCAATCTCCAATTTTTTTAACAGGCGGCAGTAGCTCAGTGGTAGAGCGGTCGTCCTTCAACCGGAAGGTAGTAGGTTCGATTCCCGCTCCCCCCACAGTTCATACTGTCGTTGTGTCCCTGGGCAAGACACTTAACCCACCTTGCCTCCAGTGGCTGTAACACTGGGCAATAATATCACTTTACATTAAAAAAGAGCAGTTTTGCTCATACCCTAGCAGAATTTGTAATTTGTTCGGCCATTGTTATAGGATAGATAAGATAGATATACACACACACCAGTTCACACATATCAGTATCAGTACACACACACACACACACACACACACACACACACACACACACACACACACACACACACACACACACACACACACACAGTTAGTATTTGGTACAGTCAGCTGATTAATCCCAGGTCAGACCTTACCTCTGTGATCTCTGCAATAACTTCCGGGTCGGGTACGCTGGCGCGTTTGGCTGCCGCTCCTCTCACCGTTTTGTTTACTCTAGTAATGTTTTAATAGTATTTTTAGCGCCTCTATGTTTGAAATGGTGGTGCCATTTTACTTGTTTTGGACTGTTGTTTTTATCTCTGTGCTTCACCTGGAACATCTGCAACGGAATAATTTGCAACGAGCGACGGGGAATTCAACGCGTTGGTCTGTGTATGTGGATTCTACGACATCAAGATCACGGTGTGCTACGGGGATTCAACGCCTAGAACCAGCCGAGTTTGTGGATCTAATGACTATGGCCTTAAGGTACACTGCACGCGAACTGTTGAATTTAAAACAGAACTCATCTCGTTTAGCTAAAGACTCTTATGATCTGTGCCGTGGCGGCTGGCTTGCTACGCCCTAAACGGTACATTCACCGGGGGTTAGGGCGAAGCTTTACAGTTTCATCTTCTCCCAGCATTTGTACTTCTACATGCCGACGTAAGACTAACAATCTATCCTACACTGGTATTGATCAACGTAATTTAATACCAGTACCCCGTGTGGAGTTTAAATCATTGTTGACTCCTTTTCATAGCTCGGCTCATGCTGCATTATTTAATGCCCGCTCTGTGAATAACAAGGCACTGCTTTTATCGGATTTTATTCTGGACAAAAAGTTGGACTTCCTGTTTTTAACTGAAACCTGGCATAGAGAAAATGATGGACTTCTGTTTAATCAGATCACTCCTGCTGGTTTTGGAATCATAGATCTTCCGAGGTTATCTGGCAGAGGTGGAGGCATTATTGTGGTCTACAACCTGCAATTCAAGATAAGCCCTGTATCTGTCTCCCAGTTCTCATCATTTGAATGCCTAGTTCTGAGCATTTCTGCTCCTACATCCACCATCATTGCAACAGTCTATAAACCACCAAAGACATCACATGAAGCTTTTACATCCGATTTTGCTGAGTTTCTGTCTATGTTGAGCTTGAAGTTCCATAGAATTCTTATTGTGGGGGATTTTAATATACATGTGGACCGAAGTGACTCTGCGGCTGCCAAGGAATTTTTATCACTTCTTGACTGTCTTAACTTTTCACAGTTGGTAACAGGCCCAACTCATTGTAAAGGCCATACCCTGGATCTTGTGATATCAAATGGGTCATTTGTATCACAGTTATCATCTGTTGAAATTGGATTGTCTGATCACTCAGCTGTTTTCTTTAATCTGGAGATGCATCTTTCAAGTGTGCCTACAAAAGCGAACTGCAACATTCGGAAGTGGAAGTCTATTGATCAAACAGTTTTTCTAATTCTGTTGTATCCACTTTAAGTGACCAACATTCAACATCTTTGGAGGAGGAACTTTCACAGTTTAACAATGCACTTGTTACTAATCTTGACTCTTATGCTCCTCTAAGGTCACGTCAGATTACTTCAGCCCGCACTGCTCCTTGGTATAATGATGATTTGCGCATTAGGAAGGCTGCATGTCGTAAATGGAGCGTAAATGGCGTCTTACTGGCTTGCATGTTCATTATTTGGCTTGGAAGGACCTTCTGGGTGACTACAGAGCATTAATGGAGACTGAAAGATCTTCTTATTTTTCTCAGACTATTGAAAACAACCAAGGAAACCCCAGACATTTGTTTCAAACCATAAATAGACTGCTTAAAGTTGATACTGCCACCACCTTGCCTGTCTCTCAACAGCTATGTGACTCTTTTCTTAAATTTTTTAACTCTAAAATTGAAAGTGTTCGCAAACAAATTTCTGCTGCATCTGCTCCCACTGTCTCACTTCTCTGTTCACCTGGGTTTACTGGTTTTCCTTTTACTAATTTTCCACATCTTGATTCTGAGGGTCTGAAAAGGGAGGTATCAAGCATGAAATCTACCACTTGCATGCTTGATCCTATTCCCTCAAGCTTGTTTAAATCTTGCTTCAATGTTTTGAGCCCTAATGTCCTTAGTATTATGAATCATTCTTTGCAGACGGAGAGGTTCCTGCAGCATTAAAGATTGCTGCTGTAACCCCAGTACCAAAAAAGAAAATACTACTCTGGAGGATTTTAATAATTTTCGACCCATCTCCAACCTTCCGTTCATGGCAAAAATACTTGAGCGTGTTGTTGCCTTTCATCTACGTAACCATCTCGCAATTAATAACCTGTTTGATCCTCTTCAGTCGGGTTTTCGTAAATTCCACAGTACTGAAACGGCTCTGGTCAGAGTTACCAATGATTTGTTGATGGCTTCTGACTCTGGTGTAATCTCCATTCTCATCCTTCTTGATTTAAGAGCAGCTTTTGATACTGTTGATCATAGTCTACTACTCGCGTCTTGAACAAGATTTTGGTGTGTCGGGACAGCTTTGAAGTGGTTTAAGTCCTATTTTACTGACCGTTCTCAGTTCATTTCTATGGGTGGTTTCAGGTCTGAGATTAGCTCTGTTTCCACTGGGGTTCCTCAGGGCTCAGTCTTGGGCCCTCTGCTTTTAACATTTATCTGGCACCCCTTGGACAGTTATTGCGATCGCTTGGCCTCCATTATCACTTTTAATGCTGATGATACGCAGATTTATATACACTCAAAGTCTGGTGAACACCTTGATGTTGATTTTCTGTCTGGCTGTGTTTCTGAGATAAAGAAATGGATGAGTACAAATTTTCTGTGTCTGAACAGTGGTAAAACTGAAGTTATGCTAATTGGTTCCGTCATCAAATTTCAAAAACTGGTTCATTATCTCTGACTATTGATGGCTCTGTCTTGGCTACTCAAGCTAAAGTGAGGAATCTTGGAGTTATTTTTGATACCAGGCTTTCATTTGATTCTTTTGTCCAGAGTACAGTTAAATCATCCTTTTTTCACCTCAGAAATATAGCTAGACTACGTCCTATGCTAAACTTCTCAGTAGCTGAAAAGCTGATGAATTCCTTTGTCATCACTAGGATTGATTACTGTAACGCCCTTCTAGCCGGAGTCTCTAAATCCACACTTAAAAAACTACAATATGTTCAAAATTCGGCCGCCAGGATACTGACTGGGACCAGGGTTTGTAATCACATCACTCCAGTCTTGGAGTCTTTACACTGGCTCCCAGTCCGATTCAGAGTAGATTTTAAAATTATGATGCTGACATATAAAGCGTTGCATGGCTTGGCCCTTATTATCTGTCTGAGTTGTTAACTCCTATACCCCAACTCGGAGACTGTTCATCTCAATCCAACTTGTTGGCTGTTCCTCAAACACGCCTACGATCTATGGGTGACAGGGCTTTTTCTTCCTATGCTCCTGTCCTTTGGAATTCTCTGCCTCCTGATCTTAGGGAAGCACAGGGCTATGACATTTTTAAAGGTAGACTTAAGACCTATTTTTTTAAATTAGCATTTGATAGTTGATGTTACTTTTAATTGTTTGAACTTTGTATTGCTTGTTTTTTGTATTGCTTGTTTTTTGTACAGCGCTTTGAGAAGTTGCCTTTAAAGGCGCTTTATAAATTAAAGTTTATTATTATTATTATTATGGTAAGGTCTGACCCTGAACATGCATTCAGTGCAATTCATGTTTTTGTTCTTGGTTCTGTTAACACCATTATGTTTCTAAACTTCTCAGTTGATGGAAAACTATAACAAAATTAGATAAAAGCTTGTGGCATTACCGCCTCAATTCTGAAATAATGTGAACCAAATGAACACAGGGGTGCTCTTGTCCGTTTGTTCCTGTTAGTTTCTAGCTCCTGCATTTTCCTATTTGTAGTGGAGATGAGTGGTACCCGGTAGGGTCTTCTGCTGTTGTAAATCACCTTTCTTTCCCATTCTTCAGTTTGGAGTTCAGGACCACTTGACCAGGACCACACCCTAAATGCACTGAAGCTACTGCCATGTGATTGGTTGATTAGATTCTTGCATTAATGAGAATTTGAACAGGTGTTCCTAATAATCCTTTAGGTGAGTGTATGTCAAAATGAATGCCAGTCCTGAAAGTTAACAAGACAAGAGTATAGTTAAGCAAATATATATATTTGACTTGGATTAAAGACTAGTTACAAATGTAAGTAATTCAATTGTGGCAATTTTATTCAGCAATAACATTCAGTATTTAGTTTTAAACCAAGACTGCAAGTACTAAGGCAGGATTAAGCCGGAACGGAATGAATACTGGCCATGGACAAGGGTAAAACAGGACAGATCAAGAAAATCAATAAGAAATAACCCAGACATTTAAACTAAACCTGTACAAAAGATCAAAGAGAAGATTAAAGACCAGAATTGAGCCAGGACAAAAACTGATCAAAACCAAGATCATTCAGGAGTACTCTGAGTTCCACTCCAGTGTCGCAGGAACAGTATATTCTCCGCATTGTCCAGTGGGTGAGCTCAACTGGACGGGTATTATACCCAGGATTGAGTGAGCACAGCCAGCTGTTTGTTGTTAGATTAATGTGGGGCAGACAGTTTTACCTTTAAATCTAATGAGACTCATTGTGCTTTACAACAAAAAATAAGCTATTTAAAAACAACACATAGGGCTGTGTTCTGTCCTCACTAGACGTGTCACTTTCTCTCCAGCTAGACAGACAGTGAACAGGCGAGTTGTAGTTTCATGGCTTTTAATCTCATGAATCTTTTCTCGTTTATTTTTAACATTGTAAAACTGTAAACACAAGAAAATACCGCAATTAGAATTGTACATATTATTCAAAGTGCATATCTGACTGAACAGTACTTACTGCCTAAATAAAACCCTCCGTTAAAACATTAAATCAACATATTAAGCATTAAAAGTTCTATTTTCATGTGCATTTGGTAATAATATTCTTAATTTTAGATAATTGCTTGAAATCACAGAATCCTAATTAGCCTAATTAACATAACAAAGGATCGCTAGCATACGGCGCTAACTACTGCCAATGTATTGCACAATCACCTTACGTTTCGTTTATAGCACATTTGCATCTTTAGACTAATGAATTGACTGTCAAGCATGTTCACCTACTAAGCATCATATTTACATGACAAATAATAGTAACTTACAGCCTTATGAGGGCCATGACTTCACCATGCTAACCGCTCTTCAGCCATGACACTTTACAATGAACTCAACTCACACAAGTAAAACGGAAGTTTCCAAACACAATCCTCTCCACAAGAGGGCGCTTAAAGATAGACAAACAAATCAAACTACTGAACCATTACAGGCTGTGTTGTTTTTAATTGGTGGTGGCGTGGTGGGTTGCAACAAGCGGTGACTGACACTTACAGTGACAGTGTGGATCATGATAAGCCTAATCTATCTAATGCCTCTTTCAAGAAAGATGCAAGCCAATAGCTCTTAGTTTTACAGAGTACAACAAGCCGTGAACGTTTGGCTCACTTGCCTTTTCCTCCTCTTTCTTGTCAAACTACTCAGCCTATTTCAGACACTCCAGCTCTGGTCCTGAAATCCATTCTGTTGTGTTCAATAAAGCTTGTACTCAACCCTTTCTGCTTTGTGTGTTTGAGTCCTGTAAAACCCACATTACAAGGTACATAAAAGTCACATAAAAACTGGATAATAATTCTCCAGACAGATAAGCTTCTCAGCAGGGGCATGTGAACGCTCTGCTGAATGGACTTTATATGTAACTTAAACACAGCAAACACAATCAACACGAATAGACCAAAAAACATTTAACACCTTTCAAAAGATAAGATCAACAAACTGAGTATTCATCAGAAATATTAAATCTGATGGATTTGAGATATGTTCTGTTTGTGTCAAATTGTTCTTGCACTTATGTCCAATTGTAAATTCAATTAATTTAGTATTTTAAAGATGCCGGTAGTTAGTGTTGTACCACCGCAGTGGTAAAAAAAAATGCCACCATCACAACACTAACGACACAACACACCACCAAAATTAGATTATTAAGAAATCTATATTGTCGGAATCAAAACATTCAACAATCTGGATCAAAAGCAGTTTATATCAACCATGATGATTATTTTTATTTTTTATTTTAACTGCTTCTAGTTTTTAGAAGCAGTGGATCCTTGTGGGACACCACATCTTAATTGGAGACTGTTCCAGTAAAACAGCAGTGTCATCCTTATGCAGACACAGATGTAATCTATTTAATTTTTTTTTTTTTGTGAGATGCTGCAGTCAGCACTTTGAGGAGACAGCTTACACCCACATTCCCGACTCCCAGCATGGACTAATCCCAAAAGGTCAGCTAATAAGGGTTCAGGTCATCCCACCAAGACCACTACAGAAGGGAGAGCCAACAGAATACCTCCAATCAGCAGGTAATACGGCCATGGAGGAAGTTAAGAGTTACAAGCTGAAAGGCCTCAGGTGAAGTATTTATGTGTGCACATCCACACACTAGGTCAGAGGTCAGAGCCTGGTCACTGTGCCACTGGTCAATGAACAAGACAGTCCCTAAAACCAGCACACACTTATTCTTATCGGAGTTTGTATTGGGGCTTAACTGTGATTATAGCTTGTTTTACAGCTTTTCAAAATAAGTAAGTAAGGATCCCCTGATGTGCTGATCTTGAGACCTATACCCTATACTGCTGCAATGAAAAGTAAAAGAAACTTTTGAAATTTTGAAAATTCATAACTCTGTCACAAGTTCTCCTCAAGTTTAAACAAATGTAGACTGTAAATGCAGTTTTTTATTTCCCAGAGCTCTATAGCCGTAAGACACAGCCCCTAGTCCTCTCTTAAAGGCTGTTGTCCAGCTTCCAGAAGTTTTAAAAAAGAAATTTTAAAATGTTGACTCAAAAAAGAGAATTCAGTCCCAACAATCCCAGTCTAAGCCCTCAATTTCACTAGAGCTTTGTGTCATTGTGACTCTGGACATGGCTCTGACACGTCTTTGTTAACGTGTGGAGGTGCCTCTGCTCAGACCAAACTGCAGCTCATGTTACATCGTTACAAGAGCCCCAGGAATTCTAAACATATGACATGCTGAAACCAAGCATGCGCCGGCACGTGACGGACCATAACCCTCAGGGCTTTGGGGGATTCTTTCTAAAAGACTCATACTGCACATCAAGAAACTTTTTTTTCTTTCTAAACGAAAGTGGTGATCTGAACTCTACTCGCTGCTCCCTTCTCAGAATGAATCATTTGCATCAAAAGGCCAACACTTTTATAATAGTAAATTTTTGGATATGCCATATAAACACTGTTGTTTTAAAACCATTGTTCAAAACAGGTAATCTGACCTTTGACCTATCTATAGGCCTATCAAGCAGTGATTGGTTAGTGATCAGTTATGCAATTAGTGTTTGCACCTGTGAGGAGTGTCTGTGTGTGTGTGTGTGTGTGTGTGTGCGTGTGGGTGTGTGTGCGTAAGCGTGCGTGTGTGTGCGTGTGTGTGTGTGTGAGCGTGTGTGCATGTGAGCGTATTTGCGTGTGCGTGTGTGCGTGTGTCTGCGTGTGTGCGTATGTGCGTGTGTGTGTGCATATGTGCGTGTGCGTGTGTGCGTATGTGCGTGTGTGTGTGTGTGTGCGTGCGTATGTGCGTGTGTGCGTGTGTGTGTGCGTATGTGCGTGTGTGTGTGCGTGTGGGTGTGCATGTGTGTATGTGTGCGTGTGTGTGTATGTGTGTGTGTGTGTGTGTGTGTGTATGTGTGTGTGCGTGTATGTGTGTGTGTGTGTGTGTATGTGTGTGTGTGTGTGTGTGTATGTGTGTGTGTGTGTGTGTGTGTGTGTGTGTGTGTGTGTGTGTGTGTGTGTGTATGTGTGTGTGTGTGTGTATGTGTGTGTGTGTATGTGTGTGTGTGTGTGTGTGTGTGTGTGTGTGTGTGTGTGTGTGTGCGTGTGTGTGTGTGTGTGTGTATGTGCGTGTGTGTGCGTGTGTATGTGTGTGTATGTGTGTGTGATTATGATTAATCATGCATGTACATTTTGTGGAATAATGTATTGATTTCATTAAATTGCATTAATTACAACATGCATTAATTGGGCAGTTGAATGCATAGATATTAGACTTTTACCTATCGCGTTGTGCAGTTTATGTCCAAAGCACTGGAGGTTGGGCCACTCATTGTCTCTCAGAGCTATTATTATGTTGGTGCCGCTGTCTGTTGTCATACAGACGAGTCGGTCTTCGTTCAAGGCAAGGCAACTTCAGCAAAATATTTCCGGCTTGGTTGCACATACCTGGGGTCGAGAACTTTAACCATGTCAATAAACCCCGGCTTTTCCACAGTGTATATGGGCACCATATTTTTTGCTATATATTTCGCCACTGAATCCGTGATTGCGTTCCACCGGGGCCCATTCTTGTCATAGGGGTTACAATTCGAAAATCTTTCTAAGATTGCAGTTTGTTTTTTTGCGGGTGTGTGTGAACTGCGGTCTTGTTCTCTTCGTTGAGAGGCACACACCTCCCACTCGGCTGCATGCCTCTGTTTAAAATACTGGAATACATTTGTTGCGCTGCTACCTTTGGTAGCAACGGCTTTTAAACACACTTTGCAATGTGGCATTATAAGGAAAGCGGGGGGAGTGCGAGCCCACTCTGAACTACGGAAGCCTAAGGGGAGAGCCGGTGGTGGAATTTAAAGAGAAAACCGATTTTCATTAAAAACAAATCGCTCTTAACGTCAAATTCAAGTTAATCGATAAAATCGATTTATTGCCCAGCCCTACATTTGTGTGACTTAATTTTACCATTGAATTTTATTTTCAATATTTATTTTAATATGTTTTTATTCTTTTGAGTTTAAATAAATACCAAATGTTCTAAAATACTAAATATAGTGTTTTTATACTTCAATCAGTTAATTTAAACATCTTTGATATTTAAGCTGTTATAGAACCCTTATAGAACATAAAAAATAACTTCAGTTACTTTGCTGAGTAACTGAGTTACTTTTACAATGTGCTAACTGAGTTACTAACTCAATTACTTTTTGGGAGAAGTAATTTGTAACTGTAACTAATTACTTCTTTGAAGTAAGATGACCAACACTGCAGGCAGGTGACAGCTGATGGCTACTTCCAGCAGGATAATGCACCATGTCTAGGGCTGTAGCTATCGAATATTTTAGTAATCGAGTATTCTACCGAAAATTTAATCGATTAATAGAGTAATCGGATAAAATGTATTTTTACTTAATTAAAGTGCAATATTAAATATGCAAGATAAAATAAGACTCTTAGGTCTCTTAAAAAGAACAACTAAGAACAACAAAGGGGTTGATATGGGAAAATTGGCTATGCTATGGCTCGGCATGATGCCACGAATCTAAAGAGACCTGTTTTGTGATTTTTGGATAAAGCATTCTGAAGTAATAATTTAAAAATGTCACATTTTTGTATCTCTGGACCACTAGGTGGCACTGCACCTAAACTCTGCAGGCAGCCTCAAGTCATGGTTGCCATAACACGTACTAACTTTGGTTAGAATATATTAAATCATTGCAGTGCCTGACTTTCATTTTTGTGGGCATTAAGTCGATTTCATTGGCGTGTTATTCATCTTGATTCTAATATAGTTTTGTCAGTATAGTCTGAAGATGATCTGGTTCAATTTTCATAAAAATTGGGGCTATGGCCTAGGACGAGTTCGCAAAAGTACGTTTTTTTGAAAATTAAAAATGGTGCAATCGAATTGTCATGAGCTCAGGAACCAGAGTTCAATTTTCTTTCTAGCCCTTAGGGTTCAAAAGTTATTAGCATAAACATAAGTCCAACTTTGGACAGGTGGTGGCGCTAGAGGGATTAAGTTAGAGACTTCAGATTTGTTTTGGTGACAAATCAGACTGTCCTCTATAAGTGTGCCAAATTTCACAACTTTTTATCAAACAGTTCTATGGGCTGCCATCAGGGCTGGACTGGGACAAAAAAAAGGCCCTGGCATTTTTACTCAGACCGGCCCACCACAATCGGTCAGACACAACCAACTAGTACACCATCCTTACGGTCCCTGTAGATATGCATATCTACTGTTCCATTCCAAAAACCCTTACAAAGCTGAGAACTAAGTGCCATGGACCAGTGTACCAGTGCAAGTGGCCCAGTGTACTCACTCTCTCTTGACAGACTCCCTGGTGATCAAAGGTTCCTCCCTGTCTCTCTCCTCCACTGCTAACTCAACCTGGCTTGACTATACATAAGGACAGAGAGAGAGAGGATTACAATTATTTGGAAGAGTTATTAAAAGTACACTTAGTAAGGATCCATTTTGGTTATATAGTCCTGTATTCTTGAAGAGCAGGATTTCTAGATGGACAAAGTGCTCCATGTTATAAAAGCTAGTTAACCCTTTAGAACCCAATATAATGTGGATGTAGAATACTGCTAATTCTAAAAAGAAATGTTTTTTTTTTTTTCCAATGAACCAGACAGCAGAAAAACTAGTTTACAATTGCAAGTATAGGCTACTTTGTTTTAAAGAGCACAAACCCCTCTTTAATATGACACCAAACAAGATTTACCTCTCATTGTTGAGATACTCCCCTTAAAAAAAAAAAAAAGAAAACCAACCTATACTACCAAATTACTCACACAAAACGTCCTAAAAATCTATGATATTCATATTATTCACTCACCGTAAATATTGTATATTAATAATGTTGGAAATTCATTAGAAACATGAGCAAATATCTACTTCGTTGAATATACTATAAGCTATAGCACTAAATATGTCTGTTATTTTTGCACATGTTGAGGCATCAACCTCTAGCATTTTTATTTTTGGCCCGCAACTTCTCCGCAACCCCTTGCACTTTTGTTTCTTCATCCGAAATCCACAGATTTCTGGCTCTGAGCCACTAACTGCATCTGACACAAGAAACAGAGGAGGAGGGGTGGAGCCTGTTAAGAGATGATTGGGCCAGCCCAGTGTCAGTATGAAAAATGAACCAATGGGCCGCTGTCCCTGCTTTATGGGCCGGTCATTGGCCAATTTAAAAAAAAAAAAAAAAAAATCATATTATATGGACCGGCCCCCAAGTGCGTCGGCCCACCGGGCATTTGCCCGGTATGCCAGATTACCAGTCCAGCCCTGGCTGCCATAGACTTCAGTGGCGGAATAATAATAAGAAATCTAACGATTTCAATATGTGCCTCCGCACCTTCAGTGCTTGGCCCCTAATAGATTACTTTCAAATTACTTTTTAAAGTATCAAAACTAAGGCATACATTAAATTAATAATAATAATAATACAAAACACTGCCTTTAAGTCATGCAACTTAACTTTCAGAACTAAAAGTTAATTGCTGTGCATTTATAAATCCTATTCATGGCAATCAAACTAAATACTTGTGAATACTAGAATAATTTGTTTTATGCCTGCTCGATATTGAAGAAAAATGTGATATGCGATAACTAGCAAGATGCAATGTTCGATATACAATCATGGGATAATGTGTGTAAAATTTAAATGTATATTTAAAAACTGTAAATGGTATAACCAAAAATGCATGTTTTCATATTATAAAGAATCTAGTATATTTTATCATAAAAGCCAATCACAACTTTTTTTTTGGCAGTAAATTAAGTCCTTTGGTAGCTGTGGTATAAACTGTTGTTAAATAATCTGGTGGTGTAACGGCCCCTCCGCATCCGCATGCGGTATATTTTCACATAATTGTACTGCCCGTTGTGGGTTGTCCATTACATAGTTAACATACTTGATTTAACAGCCTTCTATCTATCTATCTATCTATCTATCTATCTATCTATCTATCTATCTATCTATCTAATCTATCTATCTTCATCTTGACTAGCAATCACATTTATTTATTACAGGGGCGGCAGTGGCTCAGTGGTAGAGCGGTCGTCCTTCAACCGGAAGGTAGGCGGTTCGAATCCCGCTCTCCCCACAGTTCATACTGTCGTTGTGTCCTTGGGCAAGACACTTAACCCACCTTGCCTCCAGTGGTTTTCCAGCTGTAACACTGGTGAATGTAAGTCGCTTTGGATAAAAGCGTCTGCTAAATGACTAAATGTAAATGTAAATGTAAAAATTTATTTAATGCTGCATTGAATTGACCTTGTCCCGAGTGACGGTCCTCCGGTCTTTGAGTAGAGTGGATGTTTTTTGTTGCTGCTGCAGCATGGACCTCGTGCTGTTGTGGTATGCCAACTCGATCTTGCAATGGACACACACGCCACGATGTTCTCTTTACTTTTAATATGAAACCCAAACCTTGGACAGTTTGAGTCATTTTCTCCTGTTTGTTGCTTCTCTTTGCTAATCGCCATTGTTATCACTCCCTTCCATTTTGCAGCTCACGCCTGCACCCTCAAATAGAAAAAACTGCTGACTCCTTGCGTTTACTTCCGCTTTGTGGGTGACGTAAACGCGTTGTGTCACATTAAAAAAAATCATTGCAAAACAAACTGACTTGAGCTTAAAAATAAATTAAAAAGAGTCTTTAAATTTGCCTCGATCATTTTTTGTAATCGAGTTACAAGAGGAATCGTTTCAGCCCTAACTATGTCACAAAGCTCGAATCATTTCAAATTGGTTTCTTGAACATGAAAATGAGTTCACTGAACTAAAATGGCCCCCACAGACACCAGATCTCAACCCAATAGAGCATCTTTGGGATGTGGTGGAACGGGAGCTTTGTGCCCTGGATGTGCATCCCACAAATCTCCATCAACTGCAAGATGCTATCCTTTCAATATGGGCCAACATTTCTAAAGAATGCTTTCAGCACCTTGTTGAATCAATGCCACGTAGAATTAAGGCAGTTCTGAAGGCGAAAGGGGGTCAAACGCAGTATTAGTATGGTGTTCCTAATAATCCTTTAGGGGAGTGTATAATATTTTGAATGAAAAAACAGTTCTTTGAAAATAGTATTTGATACAGTCAAATGTTTTTGCCATCTGTTGGCCAGTAGTTGTAACAGCACCAAGCATTACAGTTGTGCTCTTAAGTTTACATAGAGTTCCATTTTTCAGAGAATATACACAACACAAATACTTTTTTTCACTCATAGTTATTGGTTGGGTAAACAATGATTCATTGTCAAATAATTGTGATTACTCTAATTAAACCATAATGACAACAGAAACTACCCAATGATCAGAATGAAAGCCATTACTACACAAATGCCACAAAGCATCCCACTTACAATACGTCTAACAGCACAGAGACAAGCCTCAAAACTTCTGCAACAAAGTCCTTTGGAGTGATGAGACCAAAATTTAACTTTTTGGTCACAACCATAAATGTTAAATTTGGAGAGGAGTCAACAATGAAAGGTACACCATTCCTACTGTGAAACATGGAGGTGGGTCGCTGATGTTTTGGGGATGTGTGAACTAAAAGGGCACAGGAAAAGATGGGACATGGGACGTACTTGGACGTTCCAACATGACAACTATCCAAAGCACAAGGTCAAGTCGACCTGTCATTGGCAACAGCAGCATAAAGTGAAGGTTCTGGACTGTCCATCTCAGTCTCCTGACCTCAGTATCATTGAACCACTCTGAGGAGATCTCAAACATGCAGTTCATACAAGCCAGCCCAAGTATTTACAGGAACTGGAGGCTTTTTGCCAAAAAGAATGGGCAGCTTTACCATCTGAGAAAATAAAGAGCCTCATCCACAACTACCACAAAACGTCATTGACGTTAAAGGTGGGAATATACAGTATTAAGAACTGGGCCATGTAAACTTTTGATCAGGGTCATTTGGGTAGTTTCTGTTATTATGATTTTACAAAAGTAAACCCAATTGTTTCACAATAAATGGCTTCATCCAACCACTAACTGTGAGTGAAAAGAGTTTGTGTTATCAGTCATATTCTCTGAAAAATGGCCCAAAGATATTACAAATTCTTCCAGAGTATATGTACTTATGAGAACAACTGTAAGTGTGGTCTTATTGCAGTACATCATGTAACCCGGCTCAAGGCCATGACAAAAATGGACGCCGCCATATAGTTGTGGAGCGTCGGGCCCTGACGCTCCACGCAATACGTGAAACGCCCACAGCTTCATCTGCGCACAGACATGCAGACATGATCAAACTATTTCAAACCACGACCAGAGTGTAAGGGGTCGTGACAATCAGCATATAATTATTTCTCTACATAGAAACCAGGGCTGGTCTGAGCCCCTGAGCACAGGTAATCAACTCCTCTTCAGTATGTGGGGATACACCTGGTTGGCGCTGATGATGAAGCTGTGATGTGAGCACAAATGTTCAGGGAGGTTAACACAGGGCCCTCTCTGGATTAAAGGCTGCTACACTCAGCTGTAGTCTATTAGAAGAATAAAAGATACATGGGTTGTCTGTTTGATCCCACTCAGTCCCTCCACGCATCAGTCACGGGACAGTGGAGCACATAGAGGATCTACATCATAACATCCCCCTTTTTCCCTACACACTGTCGTTGTGTCCTTGGGCAAGACACTTAACCCACTGTTCCTCCCCCCTCCCAATACACACATTGGGGGGCCAGGACTCCCCTGCAAAAGAGATTTGTAATCTCAGTGGGACTTGGTTAAATAAAGGTTTTAAAAAATATATATAAAACCCGAAGCGCACCACAGCGGCTCATTGTGTCTATTGCTGCGAGCTGAGCGCTCTCTCTAACATCACTACCATCCAAGTTTAATTTCAGGAGTCTGTGTTTAAACGGTGCCTCAACAGGCTCATATTTTCCTTAAAGTAAAGCTGAAAAGTGTGTAAATGAGTAAGTCCGAGCGTTTACCTTCATGAAGTAGTTTAGTCCAAAACCTGCACCGAGCAGCTTTTGCCCAAGTCTTCAGCCAAAGTTTTGTCCGCTCTGTGCACGTCACGATGCACAGAGATTAATTTTTTTCGGATCGGAGTTGGCGAGGCGTAGAACCTTCTCCACAGTTCCACAGCCGCTAAGAGGGACCCGGGTAGGAGTGAGGCGAGTGCGAGAGTAAAGTAAATGGGAGGTGCCAGAGCCGGTGCGCGCCCTGGAGCGCGTCCCCGAGGCCGCCTGCACCTGTAAAAATATTCACAGCACTCGCAGCGTTTTACAAGAATGTTCAAAAAAAGGACAGATTTGTAGATGACTGCGTGCGTCATGGGCTGGACATACAGTTGTACTCATAACCCTGACAGAATGTGATTTTTCTTTTGGCCAGAGAATATGAATAAGAACACAAAAATCTTTATTTCACTCATAGTTGTTTGGGTGGAGCCATTTATTGTAAAACAATTGTGTTTACTCTTTTAAAATCATAATGACAACAGAAACTACCCAAATGACCCTGATCAAAAGTTTACATAACTCATTTTTTAATTCCGTGTATTGCCTCCTTTAACATCAAAGACTTTTAGCTGTCTCCGGTATTTTCTGATAACATACTGCATTCATATTGCCATCAGTTTTGACCAAGTTTTCTGTGCCTTTGTAGCTCACACATCCCCAAAACCTGAACTGTGTACCTTTCATCATAGGCCATGTTGACTCCTCTCCAAATGTAACATTTATGGTTGTGGGCAAAAATTTAAATTTTGGTCTCATCAATCACCAAATGACTATGTTCCAGAAGTTTTGAGGCTTGTCTCTGTGCCGTCTGGCTTAATGTAAGTGGGATTCGTATTGTGCATCTTGAAACATCCACACCATTTTTTTCAGAAAGTTATTTGGGGAGTTTTCTTTGCATCCCGAACAATTTTCCTGCCAGTTGTGGTGGAAATTTTTGTTCTACCTGGCCTTGGTTTGGTTTCAACAGAATCCCTTGAACACTGCTGATTGGCATTTCTTGAATATCTTTTTATGTCCCATTCCTGTTTAATACAGTTCAATTACCTTTTCCAGCAGATCCTTTGACAATTCTTTTTTCTTTTCCCATGACAGACAGAAAGTGCAGCACTGGATAAAAGATCCAAGGGTCTGTCAGGAGCCCAGAAACTCACTGCCCTTTATTCACACACACTGATTACAAACAAACAGATCACAGGTGAGGAAGGTTACCTTCCAAGCCATGCAAACATGTTTGTGTCACGTTGTGTGCATGTTATCAGGCCAGGCTTTACCCAGCCACTAACTACACTGAAAGAAAATATTTTTTGTCCTGTAAATAATACTTGGATATATGAATAATTTTAAAAATAAATGCTTATGCTTATGAAATGTTATGGTAATACCCAATATGTTACAGGTATTTGTAAGTAAATATATATATACTCTTTTATATGAAGTTTTTACTTCATGGGATTTTGTAACATTTACTGTAACATTTAAAATGAATGAACTCTGTAGAAGAACAACTTACAAATATCAAGCAAATCTTTTTGTGTTCTACTGGTGAATTCAGGTTTTTTTTCACATGTTACTTCTCTGTTTGAAACACAAAGTCTTTCAGACAGAGCAGAGCAGACTCCGCTGGATTTGTAGGGATTAAAAGCATTTTCTATGATGTGGTGAGTATGTTTTGAGCTTTACGTTTTCTTTTTTCTCCTATTGTTTATATTTTTACATAAAATGTGTGTGTGGTCAGATGTGGTTGTTAGCTTACAGACAGTTAGGATCCTATGGCAGGCTTCTCTGCTTGTGTTTAATTATTCTTTAGATTATTCGTGGCCGTCTAAAGGCTTGACCTGCTGAATTCAATTACTTGAATAGACGGGTATTTAAGTGGGAGTAACCACCGCGGCAGCGGTCGTGGCAGCGGTCATCGTGTGAAGACCAAAGAGAGTAAAGACCACCGACTCTACCTGCACGCGACTCCACCTAACAGGGACATACCGACAGAGGACCTGAGTATTGCACTTCTTTTTTTAGTACTAATTGTTTGCACTTGCACTACCCCTGATATGTGTTTGCTCACTTCCTTCTCTCCTCTAACTGAAGCAGATGTTTCCAAGGTCATTAGTTCTAACCACCCTACCACCTGCCCGCTGGATCCCATCCCCACACATCTTCTTCAGGCCATCTCTCCATCTGTTGTGCCTGCTCTCACCCACATCATCAACTCATCTCTTTCCACTGGGTCCTTCCCCACAGCTTTCAAAGAGGCCCGCATCACACCACTACTGAAGAAACCCACTCTTAACCCTACAATGCTAGAAAACTACAGACCGGTTTCCCTCCTTCCCTTCATTGCCAAAGCTCTGGAGCAGTGTTGCCACAGTTACTTTGAAAAAGTAACTTAGTTACATTACAGATTACTTGATTTTAAAAGTAACTATGTTACTTTACAAGTTACTTTATTAGTTACATTCAGCAGCTGCCAATAAAAATGACAACTGGTTTTGCCTACAATCACTTTATTTGAAGTGTATTTTTAACAGTAACATCAACAATCTATCTCCTGATAATTAAAGTTGAATTTAAAAACTATTTCCTGAAAAAATACATGTTTTTTACAATAAATAAAGGCAGTCTTTCTTGTCTTAACATAAGTACTTGTTTTAATAAAAAATAAAATAGTCTTTCTTGACAAAAAATGACAAAAATAGTAACGCACAGTGACTTGGTTAAGTAACTTTAATCTGATTACTGGTTTGGAAATAGTAATGCGTTAGATTACTCGTTACTGAAAAAAGTGGTCAGAATAGAGTAACGCGTTACTAAGTAGCATCACTGCTCTGGAGCGAGTTGTGTTTACTCAGCTCTCATCCTTTCTCACACGGAACAACCTCCTGGACCAGGACCAGTCTGGGTTCAAGAGCGGACATTCCACCGAAACTGCCCTGCTCTCAGTCATCGAAGCTCTGAGACTGGCAAAGGCAACATCCAAGTCATCTGTACTCATCTTACTGGATCTGTCTGCTGCTTTTGACACTGTTAATCATCACATCCTCCTGTCCTCTCTCAGGGCGATGGGTGTCTCTGGAATGGCGTTGCAATGGTTCAAGTCTTACCTCTCGGGTAGGTCATTCAGAGTATCCTGGAGAAACGAGGTCTCTGAGTCCCAACATCTCAATACAGGGGTGCCACAGGGCTCAGTGCTTGGACCGCTACTCTTTCCATATACATCACATCCCTTGACTCTATCATCCAGAAACATGGCTTTTCCTATCACTGCTGCAGATGACACTCAACTCCACCTGTCATTTCAACCTGACGATCCGACGGTCTCTGCTCGCGTCTCGGCATGTCTGAGTGACATCTCACTTTGGATGAAGGACCATCACCTGCAGCTGAACCTTGCAAAAACAGAACTGCTTGTGATTCCGGCCAAACCAGGGATCTGCCATAACCTCTCCATTCAACTAGGCCCATCAACCATTACACCGTCCAGCACTGCCAGAAATCTGGGAGTGGTAATTGATGATCAGCTAAACTTCACAAGTCATGTCGCCAGCACCACCCGGTCCTGTAGATTCATCCTCTACAACATTAGGAAAATGAGACCTTTCCTATCAGAGCACTCTACGCAAATTCTAGTCCAGGCTCTTGTCTTGTCCAAACTGGATTATTGCAATGCTCTTCTGGCTGGACTCCCTGCCTGCAAAACCAAACCTCTGCAGCTGATCCAGAATGCAGCGGCAAGAGTAGTCTTTAATGAACCAAAGAGAGCGCACGTAACTCCTCTATTCATTAGGTTACACTGGCTCCCGGTTGACGCCGCATCAAGTTCAAAGCTATGCTCTTGGCCTACAAGACCACCACTGGTTCTGCACCCTCATATCTTCACTCACTAATACAGACCTACGTTCCTACCAGATCCCTGCGCTCTGCAAATGAACAACGTCTGGTGGTACCGTCCCAAAAAGGTAAAAAATCACTCTCACGTACCTTCTCTGGATCTGTTCCACATTGGTGGAATGATCTACTTGCTGACAAGAACAGCAGATTCTGTAGCCATCTTTAAAAAACGCCTGAAAACACATCTCTTCCATCAACACCTGACTGAAAAACACTGAGTTCTACTTTTTTCTATCGATTCCTTTCTTTAAAAAAAGAAAAAAAAAATCTCTCATCCTTAGCACTGGGTTTAAACTGACTAGTTTTTTGTGCACTTATGCTTTTTGTACCTTGTGTTGTTAAAATTGCTTCCATTGTTATCCTCACTTTTAAGTCGCTTTGGATAAAAGCGTCTGCTAAATGACTAAATGTAAATGTAAATGTAATTCGGTTTTGTATTTTTTAAAATTTTAAATAGTTCCTAACATTTAACATGGTTCATCTTTAGTCCTAGAGCCATAGAGACGACCTGAAGAGCCAAGGACCCACCTGCGGCATATTCAATTGAAGTTTATTTGTCTTGAAGCTGATGTATAGTTTCAGAGATGATAACATTAATCTCATCTCATTATTAGGAGAGTTGTCTCTCTCAGGTCAACTTTAATTTCTGCTAAATTATAATTATGTGTTGGTCTTTTATTAGGTTCCAAAGATTTGATGGAAATGTAGAATATGAAGTTCTCAGAAGTTGTTTGGCAAAAGAGCATTCATCCATCCAGCTGCAAAAACTATAGCTCTACAATGAATGGAAAGCAGACATTGGTCATTTGGTCACAACATTTTGAGGCTCTGCTGTTCAAATGGTACAGATTGTACTAATATTGTATTGAAGTATAATAATTGTTCAAAAGCACAGATTTTTGTGTTATGTTTATAGTAAACATTACTTAGTATTCAATAAAAATTAATTTAATAGTAATTTAATTAATAATAATAATAATAGTAATTTAAAATATTAAAATTAATAAATACAAAGGCAGAGTAAGTAAAAACAACAAAAACAGTGAGTAAATAGCAACTTGCAAAAATCAAAAAAGTGCTTGTAAATGTTATCCACAGGTTTATATAAAAGAAATACCAAATCACAAGTAATACAGTGCCTTGCGAAAGTATTCGGCCCCCTTGAACTTTGCGACCTTTTGCCACATTTCAGGCTTCAAACATAAAGATATGAAACTGTAATTTTTTGTGAAGAATCAACAACAAGTGGGACACAATCATGAAGTGGAACGATTTTTTTTGGATATTTCAAACATTTTTAACAAATTAAAAACTGAAAAATCAGGCGTGCAAAATAATTCAGCCCCTTTACTTTCAGTGCAGCAAACTGTCTCCAGAAGTTCAGTGAGGATCTCTGAATGATTCAATGTTGACCTAAATGACTAATCATGATAAATGGAATCCACCTGTGTGTAATCAGGTCTCCGTATAAATGCACCTGCACTGTGATAGTCTCAGAGGTCCGTTTAAAGCACAGAGAGCATCATGAAGAACAAGGAACACACCAGGCAGGTCCGAGATACTGTTGTGGAGAAGTTTAAAGCCGGATTTGGATACAAAAAGATTTCCCAAGCTTTAAACATCCCAAGGAGCACTGTGCAAGCGATGATATTGAAATGGAAGGAGTATCAGACCACTGCAAATCTACCAAGACCTGGCTGTCCCTCTAAACTTTCAGCTCATACAAGGAGAAGACTGATCAGAGATGCAGCCAAGAGGCCCATGATCACTCTGGATGAACTGCAGAGATCTACAGCTGAGGTGGGAGACTCTGTCCATAGGACAACAATCAGTCATTGTAATGTAGACATTCTCCATTACTATAGTGCATAAGGAATATGTATATATGGTATTTGTTTTAACAAAACTCACACACATAATGATGACATAATAGTTTTATTGAAGTGGTTGTAGGGGCAGCGACACGCCATGCTGAACTGTGTTCAGAGGCAAAACGAAGGCTGAAAGCCTTTACCTCCATTTTGAATGGGTGGAAGGAACCATTGGTTAATTGGAGGGGTGTTTGGCTTTGGGTTATATTTGGCATTTGTTGTTGTTCATGTAATGAGTTGCTTATTGATTGTTTTAGTTGGAGGTATTTGTACATACTTTATAGCTGCCTTTAGTTGAGGGTTTAATGATGTTTACACTGTAAATATGTATAGTTACTTTATGGCGTTTCCCTTAAGTTGGTTTAGTCCTTCTTTTGTGTTTGGTATTTAAGTCAGAGTGTTGGCATTTGCTGGTTGTTGTGTGTGTGGGCATAGAAATAAAGGTAAAGCCATGTATTTTTATAAATCTGAGTCCGCCTCCAATACTCAATATTTGAGTGCCTCCGCCGGCCATGTTGACAGTCGCATACTGCACAATTCCGGCCTTTATGGAAGAGTGGCAAGAAGGAAACCATTTCTTAAAGATATCCATAAAAAGTGAAAGATGAAACCAAAATTGAACTTGGTGTGTGTGTGTGTGTGTACACTAGGGAACAAGATGAGTCGGCATTGATTAATTGTCTCTGGCCCCCTCCCCGTAAGGGGTAGTGATGAACAGTATAGCAGATTAGTTTCGATGAACCGGTGGCTGGCCCGGCATTGTAGTCAGAAAGGTTATGGTTTTGTGGATAACTGGCCTTCTTTCTGGGGCCGCCCAGGCCTGCTGAGGGCAGACGGCCTGCATCCTACTGGACAAGGTGCTGCCATTTTGTCTAGTAATATAGACAGGTGCATTCAATGCATTTGACACAAAGTATCTCAGCAGGTCGCAGGAATTAGAGACCCTGCTAGTCATGATAGTGCGGGTGTGGAACTGGATAATGTAGCTGCTTTTAGTTGTCTGGTTAGGCCGTACCAATCCAACGTCTACTGCCCAAATCTATTAGATATGGTGAATTTATTTAGTCCTCAAA
This sequence comes from Perccottus glenii, assembly GCA_024416835.2. Taxonomy (NCBI): domain Eukaryota; kingdom Metazoa; phylum Chordata; class Actinopteri; order Gobiiformes; family Odontobutidae; genus Perccottus; species Perccottus glenii. The sequence goes on along the minus strand of CM044549.2, from coordinate 4,714,242 downwards.
CACATCTGAAAACTCACAGAGTCAGTGACCCAAAAGTATCATGTCCTCATGTTATTATAACTCAGAGGCATTATTTTAAACCCGGCAAAACTGTTAGAGCTCGACAGCTTGTTCCTGTTACTATCGCTCCACTGGACCAGCCCTCAAATGCAGGCTCTACGTCAAGACTGAAGATTGGTCTCCTGAATGTGTGTCTCTATCCTCCAAAGCACTCTTAATTAATGATCTTATTACTTCTCATTGCTTGGATTTACTTTGTCTTTGTGAAACTTGGCTTAGGCCCAATGTTTTTCTGCCACTAAATGAAGCCTCTCCCCCTGATTATGCATATGCACAGGTAGGTCGCACGCCGAAGCAGGGTGGTGGTGTTGCAGCCATTCATAAAGCTGCATTTTGCTTTACAGGTCCATCATCACAGCCAAAATTTAACTCATTCAAGTGTTACTCATCAAACATATTCCTTCTCAAATTAACGGAAGGAAGCCATTTTATTTAGCTGTAGTCTATCGCCCTCCGGGTCCCTACTCTTCTTTCTTGGATGAGTTTGGAGTTTTCCTCTCGGACTTAATAACCCACTGATAATATCCTTCTAGTTGGTGACTTTAATATTCATCTAAATAAGGAGTGTGATCCTCCCAGAGCATTTCAATCACTGCTTACAACCCTGTCTTTCAACCAGTTTGTTCATGAGCCCACACACATTAGTGGAAACTATCTGGATCTTGTTTTGGCTCGGGGAATAGATGTTTCCCATCTCTTCGTCCTCTCTTTCATCTGTTGTTTCAGATCACTCACTGGTGGATTTGAGATCAGTTATAGACTCCCCTCAAATTCCGATAATTGCGTAGTGTCTACACGGAATTTTAGCGCGGCTGCAATGGAAATGTTTGCCACACGGCTGACAGATGTTCTTCCTAATTTAACTCCACCTAGAAACTCAATAGAAGCCTACATAAAGGAGGTCCATGCAACCCTCTCAGCCATCACTGACTCAGTGGCACCCCTCAGGACAAAGCCCAGACCAACCAGACGACCTACACCATGGTATAACGAGGAAACCCGGGCTTTAAAACAAGTCAAAAACTAATCTAAATTATCAAAAGTGGTGTTTGTGTGTAAACACCTATAAGCACGCCCTCAGCAATGCAAAGACGGCTTATTTCAGATACATCAGAGAAAACCGGCAAAACCCCAGGTTTCTATTTGGTACAGTTGCTAAACTAATCCAACCTTCCGACTATTTAGATTTCTTTAATCATAAAATTGAAGATATCAGGGATAATATTTTGGTTTTGTTTTCCTCAGCTCTGGGTCCCATTCACTTGGATCCACTGACCTCTCGTCTCTTAGTCCTAGATCCTGTATCCCTCAATGAGCTGACAAAGGTGGTTTCTTCATGTAAAGCAACTACGTGCCTTCTGGATATCCTGCCAGCAAAACAGCTTAAAGAACTGTGGCCCTATGTAGGGCAAATTATGTTAAACATTATAAACTTGTCCTTGTCTACTGGCACCGTTCCTTCCCTCTTCAAACAGGCTGTGGTCAAACCCCACTCAAAAAAACTACTCTGGATCCTGGATGCCTAAATAATTACCGCCCTGTCTCCAATTTACCTTTTCTATCTAAAGTCCTCGAAAAGTTGTGTTAAAACAACTTACTCTATATCTATCGAACATGACCTCCTCGAACCGTTTCAGTCTGCATTTAGGGCCTCTTATTCCACTGAAACAGCTTTAGTTAAAGTGACTAACGATCTCCTCCTTCAGATTGACGAGGACTCATCGGCTCTACTGTTATTGCTAGATCTCAGCGCTGCATTTGATACGATTGATCATGCAGTGCTAATCAACAGACTAAAGAATGTGTTTGGCATCTCTGGCTCTGCTCTTGCTTGGTTAGATTCCTATCTGTATGATGGGTCTCATTTTGTCTCTTTTAATAAATCCTTCTCCTCCACGGCACCAGTGAAATTTGGTGTGCCACAAGGGTCTGCGCTTGGTCCCATACTTTTTTCACTATATGTTACACCATTGGGACAAATCATCAGAAGTTATGGAGTAAACTTTCACTGTTATGCCGATGATACACAGCTGTATCTACCAATAAGCGAATAATACTACTGACATCAAGCATCTAGAGGCCTGCCTCGTTTCAATTAAAACATGGATGTCTCAAAACTTCCTCCATTTGAACTCGGATAAAACAGAGCTCTTGTTAATTGGTCCTGCCAGTCATCGGCACAAGTTCAACAATCTTACTGTCTCAATCAATAACTGTGTGTTGGAGCACGGCAACACTGTGAGGAACCTTGGTGTCATTTTTGACTCCACACTATCACTGCAGCAGCACATTAGTGAGGTCACTAAACTAGGCTTTTTCACTTGAGGAATATCTCAAAATTCGCTCCTGCCTCTCTTTAGCTGATGCTGAAATTCTCATTCATGCATTTGTCACATCCAGGCTGGACTACTGCAATGTGTTATTCTCTGGACTGCCGAGGAAAAGTACTCACAGACTACAAATGGTCCAAAATACAGCCGCCAGACTTTTAACAAAGACCAGGAAGTTTGATCACATTACTCCGGTCCTGGCTTCATTACATTGGCTTCCTATTCATGTTAGAGCTGATTTCAAAGTTCTCCTGTTAACATATAAAATCCTTAGTGGACGCGCACCCTCTTACCTATCTGACTTCATCACCCGGTATACTCCAGCTCGTCTTTCGCTCTCAGGACGCTGGCCTCCTTCAACTTTCTCGAGTAAAGAAGAAGTCTGCTGGCTACAGAGCCTTTTCTTATAGAGCCCCATTTTTATGGAATGGGCTCCCGGTGGAAGTGCGGCGAGCTGACTCTGTTGAAGTTTTCAAAAGCAAACTCAAAACATACTTATTTCACCAAACGTATGGAGACTGATTGATCATAGGTATAGGTTTACACTGGTTGTAGCTGTAGGTACACGTTTACACTGGTTGTAGCTGTAGGTACACACTAAATCCGCTCATATTATCTACATCTACAGGGCAGCAGTAGCTCAGTGGTAGAGCGGCCGTCCTTCAACCGGAAGGTAGTAGGATCGATTCCCGCTCGCCCCACAGTTCATACTGTCGTTGTGTCCTTGGGCAAGACACTTAACCCACCTTGCCTTGGAGCGCTGTCCGGCAGCTGCACCGGTGTGGTCTGCAACCTTAGTGTGTCTTCTATGTATACAATGTAATAGGTTGCACCACCCTCTCACATTTCACTGCTGGTTATATATGCTGTATGTAATTTGGTATGTGACAAATAAAGTAATCTTAATCTTACCTATTACAGTTTACACCCCCCGCGCCTGTGCTCCAGTTTGAGGGCCCCCACCCATCTGTCATCTACCTTGATGTTGGCTGCGGCCCCATCCACTATTGCCAAAATAAATGTTTTTATATGTGAAAATGTTTGTGTATTTCTATGTATTATTCAACTGTCCTGGACACATTCCTGCACTGCCTGTCCATCCTGGGAGTGGATCCCTCCTTCTGTGGTTCTCCCTGAGGTTTCTCTTTTTTCCCGGCTGGGTTTTTTTGGAGTTTTTCCTTACCCTGATGGAGGTTCTAAGGACAGGGGATGTTGTCTAGTGCAGTCTGTAAAGCCCTTTGAGGCGACTGTTGTTGTGATAATGGGCTATACAAAAATAAATGTCTTGTCTTGTCTTTTCTTCAGCAGGGACAGGGAAGATGGTTAAAATTGATGGGAAGATGGATGGAGCCAAATACAGGACTATTCTGGAAGAAAACCTGATCGAGTCTGCAAAAGACCTGAGACTGGGACAGATATTTGTCTTCCAACAAGACAATGATCCAAAACATAAAGCAAAATCTACAATGGAATGGTTCACAAATAAACATATCCAGGTGTTAGAATGACCAAGTCAAAGTCCAGACCTGAATCCGAACTGCTGTTCACAAATGCTCTCCATCCAACCTCACTGAGCTCGAGCTATTTTACAAGGAGGAATGGACAACAATTTCAGTCTCTCGATGCAAAACTGATAGAGACATACCCCAAGCGACTTACAGCTGTAATCGCAGAAAAGGGTGGCGCTACAAAGTATTAAGTTAGGGCAGCTGAATAATTTTGCACGCCCAATTTTTCAGTTTTTTATTTGTTAAAAAGGTTTGAAATATCCAATAAACTTGTTGATTCTTCAGAAAGAATTACAGTTTCATATCTTTATGTTTGAAGCCTGAAATGTGGCAAAAGGTCGCAAAGTTCAAGGGGGCCGAATACTTTCGCAAGGCACTGTATTTTCTTGAAAAAGTTACCTTTTATTTAAGAAAATGTTACTTCTAATTATTTTCAGTGTATGAGTGAAAGAAAGGTTTTTGTGTTATCATTCACGTTCTCTAAAAAATAGCCCCAAAAAAATAAATAAATCACAAATTCTGCCAGGGTATGTAACTTATGAGCACGACTGTAAAAACACACTAACATCACTCTATTTGGTCACATCAAGAAAATAAATGTTAATAAGATTTGGCCTAAAATTTCATGAATAAGCACATGCCAGGCCAAAAATGCACATGAGGTCTTGGGTCTTTTACACTGCCTTACATTTGAATCATGCAGTAATTCAATCAAATATACTTTAATGTCCCAAAGGGGGTGGATGAGATACGCCCTGAGTACCTCAAGTCTCTGGATGTTGTAGGGCTATCTTGGTTGACATGCCTCTACAACATCGCGTGGCGGTCGGGGACAGTGCCTCTGGATTGGCAGACCGGGGTGGTGGTCCCTCTTTTCAAGAAGGGGGACCGGAGGGTGTGTTCCAACTACAGAGGATCACACTCCTCAGCCTCCCGGGAAAGTCTATGCCAGGATACTGGAGAGGAGAATGCGGCCGATAGTTGAACCTCAGTTTTAGGAGGAACAATGCGGTTTCGTCCCGGTCGTGGAACACTGGACCAGGTCTATACCCTCTCCAGGGTGCTCGAGGGTTTATGGGAGTTTGCCCAACCAGTCCACATGTGTTTTGTGGATCTGGAGAAGGCATTCGACTGTGTCCCTCGTGGCGCCCTGTGGGGGGTGCTCTGGGAGTACGGGGTCCGGGGCCCTTTGCTAAGGGCTGTCCGGTCCCTGTACGAACGGAGCAGGAGCTTGGTTCGCATTGCCGGCAGTAAGTCAGACCTGTTCCCAGCGCATGTTGGACTCCGGCAGGGCTGCCCTTTGTCACCTGTCCTGTTCATTATCTTTATGGACAGGATTTCTAGGCGCAGCCAGGGGCCGGAGGGAGTCTGGTTTAGGGACCACAGGATCTCATCTCTGCTTTTTGCAGATGATGTTGTCCTGCTGGCTCCATCAAGCCAGGACCTTCAGTGTGCACTGGGACGGTTTGCAGCCGAGTGTGAAGCGGCTGGGATGAGAATCAGCACCTCCAAGTCTGAGACCATGGTTCTCAGTCGGAAAAGGGTGGCTTGTCCCCTTCAGGTTAGTGGAAAGATCCTGCCTCAAGTGGAGGAGTTCAAGCATCTTGGGGTCTTGTTCACGAGTGAGGGAAGGAGGGAACGTGAGATTGACAGACGGATCGGTGCAGCTTCTGCAGTGATGCGGTCGATGTACCGGTCTGTCGTGGTGAAGAAGGAGCTGAGCTGTAAGGCAAAGCTCTCGATTTACCGGTCAATCTACGTTCCTACTCTTACCTATGGTCATGACCCAAAGCTCATGACCATTTCCTTTACCATTACCATTACCTTTCTCCTCAGGGTGGCGGGGCGCTCCCTTAGAGATAAGGTGAAGAGCTCCTCCACATCGAGAGGAGCCAGCTGAGGTGGCTCGGGCATCTGTTTCGGATGCCTCCTGGATGCCTCCCAGGGGAGGTGTTTCGGGCATGTCCCACCGGGAGGAGACCCCGGAGAAGACCTAGGACACGCTGGAGGGACTATGTCTTTCGGTTGGCCTGGGAACGCCTCGGTATCCTCGGAAGAGCTGGAGGAAGTGTCTGGGGAGAGGGGAGGCTGGGCATCTCTGCTTAGACTGCTGCCCCCGCGACCCGACCCCGGATAAGCGGTAGAGGATGGATGGATGGACATTAAAAACAAGATTGTGTTGGTCACACCAGTTCTCATGTAAATAATTAAAAAAAAGAATAAAACCACTTGATGATAAAAGAGTTCACAGACCAGTAGCAGAGGTAGTACTGTGTTAAAAGCTGATGAGAAGTCAACAAATAGGATTCTAGCATAAGCTTTAGAGTTTTCTACATGTTTGTTAATGAGATGCATTAAGGTTGCATCGGCATCCTCCAAATCCAAATTTTATTTAATTATGGGTTAGGCAAAACAGTGTTTAATCATATTCAGAGTTTGCTCTTTGCTACAGTCCTGCGCTGTCGTCCTGCAGACTGCTGTATCTATCCCAGAACACCGAGACCTTACAGTTCCCTGGTGTGGGTCTGTGTGTTGGAGAAACTGCAGCAGTACAGAGGAAGACATAAAATAACACAAAGGAATTCAGGATTGCAGTGATGCTCCCTGGGGTTGTGGTCTGGTGGACAGAGGCTTGGTCCTGAGCCAGGAGCAGCCCTCCTGCAGCCTGGGAGCTCCACAGTTCCTTATGTCCCTGTACAGTCTATTAGAGAGTCTACAGAGATTATAAACTGGTTAAATCCAGATTTAAAGCAGTAATTACATGGTTAAAATGTGCATGCAAACACCAGACCTATGCAGCAGTTGCTAATATCGTTAAATATAAAGAAATACTGCTGTGCAAATAGCAATAAAATTGGTGTCCAGACCTCATGAGAACCACAAGCAGCATCAGTTTTATTACGGTTTTATAATCTACCATTTCAAAACTCATATCCTTCATTTCAGTGACCTTTAAAAAAGTATAAATTATTTTAACTTGATAACATGTTAATTTGAACAGAAATTATATTTAATATTTAACTATTCTTTAGTAAGTAAGTAAGTAAGAAGTCCATGCAAAAACTGTCGGTTGTCTACAATGATTCTATGAGGATGCTATTGAAGGTGCCAAGGTGTAGTAGTGCAAGTGAAATGTTTGTAAATTGCGGTGTAAGAACTTGTGCAGCCGCTATACGCTTCTGTATTTCCTCTTTTAATTGCAGATTAATGAAATTGGCTAATTATATAATGCAAGCTCTGGTCTGTCCAGATATTAGCGCTGTGAGATTTACTTCTAGAATGTGAAGACACTGGCGATCCTGCCTTTATTTATAATGTACTTATTGTTGTTTTTTGTGCTATATATATATATATATATATATATATTTTTTTTCTATGGACCAGTTGTTCTGTGTCCTTAATAAAGTTTGAATTGAATTGAATTAAGTAAATTTTATTTATATAGCACCTTTCACAATTATAAATCAAAGTGCTTTACAAAGTGCAATAAAAGAACAATAAAACTATGAGAATAAAAATTAAAACCACAAAATATTCAAAACATAAAAAGCCCACTCAACTAAAAGCTTGTTTAAATAAAAGTGTCTTCAGTTGCTTTTTAAAAGAATCAACAGAAACGTCCACTCGCAGTGACAGGGGCAGGGCGTTCCAGAGTCTGGGGGAGAGTGCTTGGAAAGACCGGTCTCCCCGAGTTTTAAAACGGGTTTTGGGGACCGTTTGAAGGTTTTGACCAGAAGATCGAGATCACCTGGCTCGTGAGGAGCCAGGTGATCTCGGGCATCTTTTCCACCGGGAGGAGGCCCTTGTGAAGACATAGGACTTTCCTGGGAACGCCTTGGTATTCCCCTGGAGGAGCAGAAGCAAGTGTCTCCAATTCATGGTTCCAAATGAGGTACAAACAGCCACCAAATACAAACAAGACATTTCCCTTCTATATTTGAACACAGTCAGAGGAACACAGTAATAAGAGTGGGACTGAACTAGTGAGCAGTGAGAGGAATGAAAACAAACACAGAGTGGGGGGTGGGGTCTGTCATGGGAACCTATTTGTGGCCCATGCTCCACACTCTGCAGTTGTGAGAAGTGTCAGTGTAGCTGTTGGCTTTTCACCTCTCTGTACACCGTAAACATGTTCCTGCTCCTCTCCTAGCAGCTCACACTCAGCACAGCCCCTTTATTCCTTATAAATAAAAACACTTTCCACCACCTGTGTTGGTCTGTGGTTGGGAAGATCCAGGTCTGCTTTGATAATTAAATCCAGGCCTCTTTCTGTGAGATAAATGGAAATGATCCCAGGACTTCATGTTATAATGTTGCACAATAACTACTTTAAATGACAATAATTTAAATGACAAATATGCAAAGATCCACAAATCTTCCAGGACAACACAGACACAAAAACACTGAAGACACACAGTCTTTCACTTTTGAACAGTGTTTAGTGTGATACTGAGAGTGTGGAGTCAAGTTTTAAAATCTGGACACTGTTTTATAATTGTAGGCTGTAATGCGCAGCACAGGGTAATAATTGAGCTGACACGCTATCTAGTGGTACAAAGTGATATAACATGGTCGAATAGCTCAAGTCAGAGAATGACTATTTTCAAACACTATATACAATAAATTAGAATATAAAAAAAACAAATAAAAACATTTGTATCCGTTTAATGAACATACTTTTAATAATTTTAAGGTTTTGCATTTCATGTCCAAAAACAAGACATTTTGTGAAGGTGACAGAGGTTTAAAAACTTAAAAAGAACAGTTTTGTGATTTTAAACATGAAGATTGTGTGTATTTTATTTTATTAATATAATGCATAATACAATGAATGCGTACAATATTACAGTCACATTTATTCAGCTGAGTCTCAGTCTTGAATAAATAGCCTACAGGTTTAACATTTGGTTTGTGGCAGTTTGCTGCGTCTCCAGTAGCTCTTCATCTGTGTGATGCTCGTGGTGGTGGTTGCAATGACTTTGGAGAGTGAGCAGCTGCTCAGAGGATGCCAGGGATTGACCAGAAACATATCTTTACTTGGAGGCTCTGTGGGGGTAATCTGTAGGCGTTTTAAACACATGCCAAGGTAGGCATCCTCAATATAGATGGGTTTAATTTGAGAGGACACCCCCAGGATCTTCTTGGGAAGGTCCAGTGACAGGATGTAGGTCATGCCAAGGGGGTAGGGGGGGTACTCGGGCTCAGTGATAACCTCTGGGGGCATGTAGAACTTGTCATTTGGACTTCTGAGGACCGGGCTGTGCCACCACACCAGACCTGTCATATAGTTCTCTTTCGATGTGCTGGGCTCCATCAACAGTTTGACAAGGTTTGGTACGTGGAGGAACATGTCTGAGTCCACCTTGATGGCATATTCAGCTCCAGAGCAGTGAGCAGACAGCCACTCCAGAATCATCATGGTCTTGATGGTCAGGTTGCGGTAGCTGTCGATAAAGGTGCTCTGAATGATGTCATGATGTTGGAGGTTCTCTTTTGCGAGCTGCCGCTGAAGCTGCTCAGCCCCAGGTCCGACATTTATCCCAACAAAGAACAGAGTCTGGACCAGTTTACCGAAGACTTGCTCCTCCTGTCCCCATGAGCTGCGGATGACGTTTCTTGTTGTGATGTCAGCTGGTGCAATGGGGACCACTAGGAGCACAAATGGTGTGGACATTTTACAAACCTTAGTGTCGTCCATGATGAATTTGTAGTTGCGGGGGTAGGCCACATGGTACGGTCCAGGGTCTTCCCATTGTGGTTCTGGGGACACTGATGCTGCAGGGGCTTTTTTAAACGGAGGTAGGTATGGCTGGCTGGTATTGGGCTGGTCATAATTGGCAAGGATCATAAGATAGGTGAGAGCAAAAAGCATACAGACAACAGTGCCTACTGTGTACTTCTGTCCCGTCTCCATTAAACCTAGAGGAGAGAGAGAGAGACAAGTTTTAGCAAGTATTCACTGAAACGTTCATATCATCAATACATACCAATAGAACTTAAATGAGTGGTACACATACAGCTTTCTGCTCTGAACTGCAACCGGGTTGGCAATATTAAATAGCAACAAAAATGATGATGTACGACTGATTTAATGGCTAATGGATTTAAGAAGAAGCACACTGTAATCAGTAAATTGTCTTAAGTGACACTGTACAAATTGTGAATAAAAACAGAATGCAATGATGTGGGAATTCCAAATTTCAACATTTTATTCAGAATACAAAATACAGTCGCGTCCATAAATTTTGGGACATGAACACAATTCTCATATTTTTGGCTTTATACATCACCACAATGGATTTATAATGAACAAGATGTGCTTTAACTGCAGACTTTTAGCTTCAATTTGAAAGGTATTTACATCCAAATCAGGTGAACGGTGTAGGAATTACAACAGTTTGTATATGTGCCTCCCACTTTTTAAAAAGGGACCAAAAGTAATCCTTTGCAGTTAAGATTTTGATTGGTCTGACCACAGAACACAGTCCATTTTAAATGAGCCTTGGCTCTAGAGAAAATGCCTGCGCTTCTGGATCATGTTTAGATATGGCTTCTTTTTGGACCTATAGAGTTTTAGCCGGCAACAGCGAATGGCATGGTGGATTGTGTACACCAATGTTTTCTGGAAGTATTCCTGTATTTTTTTTTAATGTTGCGATTTCTATTACAGTAGCATTCCTATATGCAGTTCCTGATGCAGTGCTGTCTGCGGGTCCAAATATTACTGGCAACCAGTACTGTATGGTTTTTCCGGCCTTGACCCTTACGCACAGAGATTGTTCCAGATTCTCTGAATCTTTAGATGATATTATGCACTGTAAATAATAACTTCAAACTCTTTGCAATTTTTCTCTGATATACTCTTTTCTAATTTTGCTCCATTATTTCTTGCTGCAGCATTAGGGCAATGCCATTGACCTCTGAGAGACATTGCCACTCTAAGGCTGGGGGTTCAGTCACAGACACAACATTTGGCGAGCCAGAGCCAGGAGAAGATCTGAGAGAGAGTTGTTCTCTTTCTGCTTGAATACCCAGAAGCCGCATCCCAGTCGCGGAGAACATAAAATTCAAGGGTTGGCAGACCTTTTATTCTCTGCTAGATTGGGATAGGTGTCTGTAGGTGCAGCTTAAAGACCGCTTAAAAAACTCATCTCAAAAGAATCTAGATTAGCGCAGTTATAGTTATAACATGGACAATTTAGCATTAGCAACACATTACCTTACCCATTGAGCTAACAAGCAGTTAGCACAAACAATTTCTCAAAACATGCCAAAAAGAACAGAAGAAGTGGAATTAGAAGAGCCAAATTTAAAGTACAATGTAGCACAATCATATAGTGTAAACCAATATATCATTCTTTGAATCAAAGCTTTGTATTTTGAGAGTATAACTAAGAATTACCCGTTTTCGTAATGATGTGGAACTCTCTCCCCCATCATTCCGTTTTGTTAACACTATCTCTGAATTCAAATCCATGCTCAAAACACACCTATTTTCTGAATGCGACAGTTCTTAGTGGGTTTTTTCACTTACTGTACTTCCACTCTCATTTGCCTATTGTTGTTCTGTCTGCTCTCTTTGTCAATTGTCTTTATTGTTGTTTGTTTATTGTAAAGTGTCCTTGAGCTCTGGAAAGGCGCTATATAAATAAAACTTATTATTATTATTAATGAGGTTTTGTCCGAAAACGGTCATCAAATAAATCATAATTAAGGCCATTTTAAATAAAAAGACGCAGCGGTTAGCAAAAGGACCTTTAACAGAACACATTAACAAGACTTACCGCTGCATTTAAATACTATCTTCCAAAGTTTTGGAAGTATGAAGCCACGTGAGACTCCGAGATCTCGCCGTGATAATGTTTACTACACGCCGTTCGCTTAGAGGACCAATCAGGTGAAATTGAATCATTTTCCACAGCACACCTGACAATCTCTCATGGCACAAAACACTGGATTAGCGTATAAGACATAATAGGGTTTAAAGCCATAGAAGAGCCGCAGTCACTAAAGGTGACTTTATTAGGGCTAAAGAAGTCAGCACGCATGTGGTCTAAAATCAGCAGGGACGATTCTATCTCTGGCTAGTTCTTAATGCAAGGACCAGGGCAACAGACAAACTAGGGCATAAGCATAAAGAAAACTACTATCTCTGGAGAGGTTTTAACGCAAAAAACAAACCACAGATAAACAAGGGCGTAAGCAAAAGAAAAAACAACTACTTTTATCTCTGGAGAGGTTTTAACGCAAAAACAAATACCATAACCAATGGTATACCAATAACTAGGGTGTGTGCAAATTAAAATAAAAGTAACAATTTTTAGCCTAACAAAAAGGCAAAATAGTCAACATTCCTCTTCTTTCTTATATTCAGCTGGGTGCCTAAATAAGCTAGAATAAAGTACGATTAAGCGACACAAAACCCGTTAAGTGTTCAGCTCAATCTCTGGAAAGAGAAGCTGAATCAATCATCGTAGAGCGATTGAGTGCAGCGGTGTAGACTATAGTCAAGAGAGTGTGTGAGTGAGTGTGTGTACACGGTCTTAAAAAAAAAGTACATTATTAACAAGATTTAGGGTTTTTAAAAAGAGATGGAAAAATCAATTATAACAAAACATCTTTTGTTAAAAGGAGATCTACACTGTGTACACAATTATTAGGCAAGTGATTATTTTAACCATATCATATATTACATTTATTATTATTATCCTTTATTTAACCAGGTAAAACCTCATTGAGATTAAAAATCTCTTTTCCAGGAGTGACCTGGCAAAGACGACAGCATATACAGTTTAAAGAATTAAAAATACAAGACATCAACAAAACAAATATTTACAATCAATGTGTGCAAGTTTAGAAACATTTACATTTTCCAATCTCATGTTCACGCCTCTCTAAAATAGATTTAAATTCTCTCAAAGTCACAAGTTCAGATAGATTTAAGTCCTTTTGCGGTTCATTCCATGCACAGGGGGCAGCGTACTGAAATGCTGCCTTACCCAACTCCGTTCTGACTCTGGGAACCACCATCAATATGTTCTTCTGAGCATGGCGCATACTGTTGTTGGTTTTTACGCATGTATTTGCAGAGGTAAGATGGGAGGAGCCCAAGAATACATTTATAGATGAAAGTCAACAAATGAGACCACCTGCAAACATACAGGGATGGAAAGCAGCGGTAGCATACAATGTACAATGGTGAACACGATTTCCACAACCAGTCATAAAACGTAAAGCACAATGATAAACAGTGTCCAGCTTTTTTAAAAGACGATCAGATGCATTCATAAAAAGGAGATCTCCGTAATCCAATAAAGGTAAAAAAGTTGCAGAAATTAAACGCTTCCTGGTATAAACAGAGAAACACAATTTGTTTCTAAAAAGAAAACTGAGCTTTAGCTTTAGTTTACTTACAAGTTGCTCAATATGTTGCTTGAATAGCATTGGGTATCGTTAAGGTTTTAACGGTATTACTACTCTTATCGATACTGCTTAACGGTCCGGTACTTTAACGGTATTCTTATCGGTACTTTGTGTTGTGTGTTTGTTTTTTTTAAGAACAAGTTGAGAACAGAATTAACATTTCTTTATTTTTTTAATGTAAAATTAATAAAACTATTATTTGTAGTGCAAGAAACATGTTTGAACAAATAGCTACTACAGTATACAAAAAACAAATGAATGTAAAACAAATTAAATAAACTATATTTTTGTGCTAAAGAACATACAGTGGTACAAAGCAACATGGGTGGGGCATGTAGGCAGGCTGCAAAAGGACTCTTTAGCCATTCTTTTGAAGAAAGATTAACATGTTTGCCTTTTCTGGCAAAAGCCGGGACCTTTCCTGGCTTAATGTGTTCCCTGCAGTTGAAAACACCCTTTCACTTGGGGTGGAGGAGGCTTGAGCACAAAGGTATCCTGTTGCAACATTTGTGAGGAGGGGCAGAACAGCTCTCTTCTCCCACCACCACAACACAGGATCTTCAGCCATAGGAATGGGAGGCAGGCTTTTGTAGACCTCAACCTCTTGGCCAACACGTTCGCTAAGGGTGAGAGCCGAGGTGTCCTGTTGGATGGTCAACCTCAATTTCCTGTCCTCCTCTGAGAACAGCTCCTCCAAGGCACTCCTTGTTTTCTTTAATGGGAGGTATTATCTCCTCCATTTCCTCACCTTCTCCTTCAGATGACTGATCCTTTTGCTGGTGCTCTGTATCTGTCTGTTCCAGCTCTGTTGTTGGTCCTGTCCCAGTGTCAATAGCTTTCATCCTGAGTCTGTCCCAAGTTTCATCACTGACTGACCTCCCTTTGAATCTGGGGTCCATTGCTGTGGCCTCATGCAGGAAGTCTTGTATGTCATCATTCTGATATCGCTGGGAGAGGTTTTCCCACACCTTCTCTTTGATTGATGACACAAACATGGTATCCTCATCCTTCACAGTAAAATGTTCTTCCAGTTTTTGAAGGATGGGTAAGATCTGTCCACATGTGGCATTTTTTTCACATGACACACACAATGTGGATGTATAAAGGATTCGCATTATCTGGACAAACTCCTCAGCCTTATGAAAGTCATCATCTTTCAGACGGTCCAGGTTGTCCTTGGACAATGCTTTTTGCAGTCGTGGGTCCAACGCTGCTGCTTGGATTGCTGGAAACTGCTCCATAAATCTTTCTATCATTAGATATAGAGAGTTCCACCTGGTCTTGACATCCAGGATGAGTGAGTGTTGTGGAAGGCCTGCAACAACAACAACAAAAAACAACACACATTTATTTAGCACACACTTGAATATTGAATTATATTGTTAAATGTGTGAATTTCAAAATAACATTTATATTATTAGATTCAACTTACCAAGGAGCTGTTGCTTTTCTGTCAACACTGTTTTAGACATAGAGGATCTCTTGAACCACCACCACACTGCTCTGATTCGGGCTGCCCATTTATCAATGGATGCAATTTTGTAAATTTTCTGTGCAGCCAGATTCAATGTATGTGCAAAACATCCTATTTTTAGGATATGTAGCTTCTTGATAGCAATATCCATATTGCTTGCATTATCAACAGTCACAGCTACAATCTTGCTCGGATCTATCTCAAACTCTTCCAGGATGTCTGAGATCTCCTCAGCCACTACATCGCCAGTTTGTCATTTGTATACTGCCCTGGTGTGGAGGACCTTCTGTTTTACACTGCCCTGGCTTGTGTAGTGCACTGTAACTGTGAGATAGTGATCTTGCCGGAGGCTGGTCCACCCATCTGATGTGATGGCCAGCTTTGGCACATCTTTCAGCTCACTGATCACATTGGCCTTTTCAACACCATACCAGGAAGGAATTAAGGTGTTGCTGAGATAACTTCTGGAAGGAGGGGTATATTTAGGGTTGAGTGCCCTGCACATTTCCCTACAGTAAAAACAATTATAATCAGTTATTTTATCATTATTAAATTGTGTTGTTATTTATTGTATTATGGCATAATGGGGCTGAAATACAACCCTTTTTGTAATTAATTTATATCCTAAAAATTAATATAACAATATACTGTACTGTGTAATGTATATTGACAGACTGTTACCTAAAACTTTTGGACTCCACTTTTGCAAAGGGGTGTAGGCCTTTCACTATGAACTTGGTCAAGGCTAAGTGGCAGTCGTTAACCCTCTCCTCAGGCATCCTCCCACTAGCTACCAGGGTGAAGGGGTTTTGTCTTGGACCAGAGGTGTTAGGAGGAGTTTGCCAGTTCATAGTAGCTGCAGCTTTAAAAAAAAAATATATATATATATATATATATATATATATATATATAGTAAACTAACTTAAAGTGCCAACGTAACGTAAGTGTAACGTAAAGTTAGCCAAATAAATGTTAACATTTACATACTGATTTTTCTTAATTTGGAATTTTAAAAACAAGTAGAAAATATGATGATTTCATTCTCTCACTTCTCCCAAAATAAATCAGCAGAATTTCTACATAAGGTTAACAAACCAGGGAGATTTTACATTTATTTTAAATGAGAACAACAGCGTTGATTCAACATGACTTTAGCATACATACCAGGCGTAGATGGGGCAACAACCACAGACAGCTAGCTAGGCAGTCAAAAACTTTACACTTCTCTGTCTGCACATAATGCACTTTCGAAAGGTGCTTAGACAAATTACTCGTGTTTCCGCCCTTACATGCAAACAATTTGTTGCATTTATGACAACGAGCGTTGTCTGTATCAACCCTAGAGAAGTGTATCCACACTTTTGAACGTTTTGCTCTCTCCGCCATCGTCACTCTGGGGGTTTTCGTACTGTTGTGCGCGCGCTCGTTGTGTTGTGTGTGTGACAGAGCGCTGTGACAGACAGACTCATGGCGCTCATGAGAGATTTCGCAGACAAACGTTTTAATATGATCCACATTAGAAATGTTTGGTGAGATAAAATGTGCACAATAACATATTATTAAGCGAAAATACATAGTACATTGATTTTTTTCCCCTCCAGTACCGAAAGCAGAACCGATAGCGTCAGATCTTATTGATACTACTCTCTTTCATAATTTAGCCCGGGCCAGTTTAATACCGGGTTTGGTACCCCATCCCTATGCTTGAAGGACAGATTTTTATCAATAACAAAGCCTAAATACTTATAAGAAGAGACCATTTGTATTTCCTTTCCTTCAGCTGTTTTTATTTTAGGGAGAGGGTAGCTGTTTTCTATTTGAGAAAATCATAACTTTAGTTTTGTCTGCATTTAACACTAGCCTCAGCTGATCTGGATGCGACTGAACAACATCAAATGCAGACTGTAAGAAATCAAGGGCTTGTTCAATTGAAGGAGAGGAACAATAGATAACTGTGTCATCAGCATAAAAGTGAAAAAAGGTATTTGACACCTTTTCACAAAGATCATTCACGTAAATAGAAAACAGCAATGGCCCCAGAACAGAACCCTGGGGTACTCCTTTAGTTACTGAAAGAACTAAATGGAGTAATTTGCAACTCCCAGCTGTATAAACTTGAATCCTTATTGGATTTAATGCATATCAGGTTATGTGTATTTGTGTATCGAGGGAGGGTGTGGCCCCCTCCTTGAACTGCCAACTTATCATGGTGGAGGGGTTTCAGTGCCCGTATGATCCTAGGAGCTATGTTGTCGGGGGCTATATGCCCCTGGTAGGGTCTCCCAAGACAAACAGGTCCTAGGTGACGGGCCAGACAAAAAGCAGTTCAGAACCCCACCCTGGAGCCAGGCCCGGGGTTGGGGCTTGTATGCCGAAGGAGCGACGTGGGGCCGACCTCCTGTTCACCGGTCATGCCAGGACCTCCAGTGTGCACTGGGACGGTTTGCAGCCGAGTGTGAAGAGGCTGGGATCAGGATCAGAACCTCCAAGTCTGAGACCATAGTTCTCAGTCGGAAAAGGGTGGCTTGTCCACTTCAGGTTGGTGGAGACCTCCTGCCTCAAGTATCTTGGGGTCTTGATCATGAGTGAAGGAAGGAGCGTGAGATTGACAGACGGATTAGTGCAGCTTCTGCAGTAATGCGGTCGATGTACCGGTCTGTTGTGGTAAAGGGGTGGCGGGCGCTCCTTAGAGATAAGGTGAGAGCTCAAAGTAGAACCGCTGCTCCTCCACATTGAGAGGAGCCAGCTGAGGTGCCTCGGGCATCTGTTTCAGATGCCTCCTGGACGCCTCCCTAGGGAGGTGTTCCGGGCATGTCCCACTGGGAGGAGACCCCGGGGGAAGACATAGGACACGCTGGAGGGACTATGTCTCTTGGTTGGCCTGGGAACGGCTCGGCTTTTCTGTGCTCTGACAGAATGAGAATTGCTCCACAAAGCCTTTTGACTCTTCCTGATTACTTTATCCTTAAAATGAGCAATGGTGTCCATAACATTTAAAACACAAGTATAACAATTCAACAAATCATCAACTTGACCTGACTCAGGCATTTTAAAACCTGATTGCCATAAACTGTGTCTTGGTGTTATCATTAATGTGCCTCTTCTATACAACAGTAGGTCCAACAGCAACTTTTCGAATTATGGACATATTGAAAAAAGACACAAGAATGATCAGATAGAGCAACATCAATCACAGTGACACCTGAAATATGAACACCTTTAGTAATGACCAGTTCCAGAGTGTGACATCTGTTATGGGTCGGCTCATTAACATGCTGACAGAGACCAAAAGTATCAAGAACTGTTCTAGAACTTGGCTATACCTTTCAGCATTGATGGTGCCTTTCCAGATGTGTAAGCAGCCCATGCACACGTACTCACCCCAGACCATCAGAGATGCAGGCTTCTGAACCGAGCGCATATAACAACTTGGGTTGTCCTTGTCCTCTTTAGTCCGGATGACATGGCGTCCCAGTTTTCCAAAAAGAACTTAAAATTTTAATTTGTCTGACCACAGAACAGTTTTCCACTTTGCCACAGTCCATTTTAAATGAGCCTTGGCTCCAGAGAAAACACCTGCGCTTCTGGATTATGTTTAGATATGGCTTCTTTTTTTACCTATAGAGTTTTAGCTGGCAACGGCGAATGGCACAGTGAATTGTGTACACCAACAATGTTTTCTCGAAGTACTCCTGAGCCCATGTTGTGATTTCCATTACAGTAGCATTCCTGTTTGTGATGCAGTGCCATCTAAGGGCCCGAAGATTACTGGCATCCAGTATAGTTTTCCGGCCTTGACCCTTACACTCAGAGATTGTTCCAGATTCTCTGAATCTTTGGATGATATTATGCTCTGTAGATGATGATAACTTTAAACTCTTTGCAATTTTTCTCTGAGAAACTTCTTTTGATATTGCTCCAATATTTTTTGCTGCAGCATTTGGGGAATGTCCATCTTGACTTCTGAGACACACTGCCACTCAGAGGCTTTTTATTCCCAAGCATGTTGTTAATTGACCTAATAAGTTGCAAATTGATCCGCCAGCTGTTCCTTATATGTACATTTAACTTTTCTGTCCTTTTATTGCTACCTGTCTCAACTTTTTTGGAATGTGTAGCTCTCATAAAATCCAAAATGAGCCACTATTTGGCATGACATTTTAAAATATTATCTATATTCTACTGTGAATAAAAAATAAGTTTATGAGACTTATAAATTATTGCATTCTGGAGCCTATCCCAGGCTCCAGTCACCCGCGACCCCTAATGGGACAATGCGGTAGAAAAAAAAAATTAAAAATGAATATTATCAAACCAAAGTAAAGCTGTTCCTGTATTATTCAAAACCAAAATAGTCTCCTTTTTGAGTTTTTGTTTCAGTGTGTCGAAATAGACAAATGAATGAACGCAAAAGTACAAGGACAGACTTGTATCCAGATTTGTATGGAATTGCTAAAAACCTAGGATAAAATTTAAAAAATGACGTGACAAAGACAATAGACAAGACATGGATTTTTGTTTTGTAATGGGAAATTTAAAAAAAAAAGAAAAATGGGCATTCGTTTTCTATTCTGACCTCAACAGACGTGTCTGAAGGATGTGTACAAGTTTTCTCTTTTGGTTAGAGTATAAATCATTATTTTACTCACTGAAGTATGTATTGTTAATATATACCACAGCTGAATGTGTGAAAAGAGTATATTTATGCAACTTTAACAACATAATGAAACAACATACTACTACTACTACTACTACTACTACTACTACTATGATAATAATAAAAAATAATAATTAAAGCTGCAAGCGGCGATAAAGGCCCTCGCCTCCCTTGAGACCTTGAGGACACATATACTCGGAGGATTGCATTTTACAAATACATAAAATTTTCGGTAGGCTTAAATTTTGTGACCAGTAAAATTAACTTTTTGCGCAGGTTTACTGGGTAAAATAGAGAATCATTTCGCAGAAAAATTATTTATAAAAATATAACAAGCAAAAACTGACAAGAAAAAGCGCTGTCTATTGAACACACATGTGTTTAGCTCATTTTGCCTAAGTTTGTTGTCTGTGGAATGAAGCAGCTATTTTCTGTTGTTTTTTAAAAGAGAGGTGTATTGTAAGGCGGTTCACATCTTCAATTTAAAATGGCCACCTTCCCGTGTGTGATAGGGTGTGGTCCTCATTGGCTATTTTGTTCATAAGCCCATGCTGGATGTGTGTACCAAGTTTCATTTGCCTACGACAAACTAAAATTTTCACTTCCCATGGCCTTTTTCCACATATTTGGGGCGTTACTATGGCAACACATTTATAGATAGGGGTTGCTTGTCATTGGCTTTTATGTTCATCATGACATAAGAGATGTGTGTACCAAATTTCATGTCTCTTTGACAAACTAAATTCTTGGGTCCCATTATAAGTTTGTAGGGGGCGCTGGAGAGCCATTTTTTAAAGATAACTCTTTCATTTACATATCTTTGTGTTCAGGTCATGAATGTGCACGAACGCCTTTTTGGGTCCAACTCGATCTGAGAAGGCGTTTGAGAGTTAAGAGACATTTTATATTCACAAAAATGGCCACCTCGTTACAGGCTTGCCACACCCATACCCGATAAGATATCAAAAACAAAGTGACAACTTTGGTTGTCACACGTGTCTAGATGATACTGGAAAAATTGGAATAATTGGAAAAATTTACTTTCACTTTCCATAGGTCCAATGTATTTTGACTTTTCTAGGGGTCGCCACTGAGTCGTTTTTTGTAAAAAAAAATTCGGGGACTTCAAATACATATATTTTTTGCCGGGCTTGAAGTCTGGGACCAATAAAAATGACTTTTCGTGCATGTTTACTGGGTCAAATTTAGGATCATTTAGCAGAAAAAGAAAAATGATAGTATAATAATATAATAGGCCCTCCCAGTTATCACCGGCTCGGGCCTAATAATAATGTTTTGTTATTATTACAGCACTAATGTGTCCACACAGTGGCCAAAGACAACAGCTACATCCCTCGGCTGCAGAGCAGAGTTTTGGGGAATCGTCTAAAGTCTCCAGGGGGACCCCCAAGAGGACAGATGACCGGGTCCTTGGTCTTCTCTGTGGAGTTGTGCTCCCATCTATGGACAGGTATGGCAGTGGCTCAGTGGTAGAGCGGTCATCCTTCAACCAGAAGGTTGGCAGTTCAAGTCCCGCTCTCCCCACCGTTCATACTGTTGTATCGTCCATGGGCAAGACACTTAACCCACCTTGCCTCCAGTGGTGTTTCAACTGTAACACTGGTGAATGGAACCTTAATGTAAGTCGCTTTAAAATGAAAGCGTCAACTAAAAATGTAAATGTAACACTGTTGAATGTAAGTCCCTTTGGATAAAAGCGTCTGCTAAATGACTAAATGTATGTCAGTCACTCTCACAGGAACCATTATGTTTAGGTCTCATGCAGCAGTGGAAAAGTCTTTCTTTTTCAGCTTTAAACCAGAATTTCTAGGTGCACTTACCTACACTGCTGTAGACACGCGTGTTACCTCTCAAACACTATCTGTATGTCTGTGTTAATTAATGTTATTACTGTCAAAATTACACCCATACAAATTCTCTGTTTTGCTTTTTGTCTCTCTCTAGGACATGACTCGGCCACATAAACCAAGCAACAAAAAAAGACTGTGGAACAATACAACACTTATTTATTATAAATATGTAAAAGGGAAAAAATAATCTATAATTACATATCTGTTTAAACCGTGCAATTACAACCATCTTGACAACTTCTTTGTAACTGCCTGAAAATGTAACAACAAGCATTGTTTAGATTACAGAGGTTTATTTGGGTGTGTGATCATTTCTGGAGATATACGAGAAACCTGCCTTTGTTGTCCTGCAGCAGCTGAGCCCCCCTCAGTCTGTCCTCCTCACTGACAGCTCCTGCTCTCCTTCTTCAGTCACTGTCAGGGCTCTCCTCCACAGGAGCTTGAAACTCTCCTGAGAACAGTGAAATAAACAATGATAAGCTGAAATGATACAGCAAGGTTACCTTTATGTATTCTCAACCTAATGCAAAAATAATTTAGTACAGTTATGATTCATAGAAACAAGACAAACTCCTGCACTCAGTCATAAATCTTTTCTCTACATAAGTTTCACTTAGTTTTACTGTGGAGCTTGTCACTGATGTGTTACACAAGGTAGTTTAGGAGCAGTGCAGCTGTTTAGACATTAGTTGACCAGATAAAAACTAAGCGTTCTAACATTTGTGCAAATTACTCGACAAATATACGTACAATATCATGTCTGAAATAAGTTCACCAACTTTAGCCGTTATCCTGCTGAGACAGCGGTGAAAGCTAAGCTACGTGAGTTGTTGACGTAAAGTTAGCTGCTCAGCTAACGTTAGCTATTTTAGACAAACGTTACATGGAGTTGATAATATAACCTATAACATACAAAGTTAGCGTTAGCTCTAAGTGCCGTATTGTGTTGGACAACGCTTTATAAAACATGTCATTGTCAAACATTAGTCACTATCATATATCATAGCTTACTCACAATAAAGTATGTCAACAATAAACATACAAAAGTGTAACTTTTCTTACCTTCTCTGTAAATGTCGAAGTCCTGTGTACAGTTGTAGCTGGCTGTCTGTTGCTCCGATTACCCAGTCGTGCACATACAAGCACACCAGCGAGAGCGAGCAGAACACTGACTGTAGTTCTCCTAAGGACAACTGTTGTCAGTAGCTTTTAGGTTTTTCTAAAAGGTACGCAATGCCCCTTTAACCATCACAAGAATGTTGACAGTAAAACTGAATGTAAATTCCCCTGAAGTAGTGTTCACCCAGCTGTCAAACCTGTTCGTCCAGGTGCTATTTTCGCTGATGTCAGTGAGTGATTAGTGACATCTCCTCTATTATGCCTGACTAAAGTCCATTAAATACACCTTTACAATGTTTCTCTCAGAATGATCAAACAAAAAAGCTTTAAGACTGACTGTTGAGACAAAGTAAATTCTACGTGAAACTACACTGGAAACGTAAAAAGCATGTTGCTCGACAGGTAGGACGTGGTTTGTTTCCTGGTTTATGCTTAGAGTGACCTCAAAACGAGCACGTTACCTGCGTTTACCTGCGGAACGGAGGACGCATGTATAGTCCGTGGTAAGGCTTTCAGTCGTGTCCTTTTCTTGTAGACCCAGTCCCGGCCGCTTGCAGCCCACATGAGCACGGCAAACGCACAGCCCCATCCACGAGACAGGGTCTCTATCTGTGCATCAACTTCCTGAAGCTTACCTTGACTCAGACTTTACTCCGCCCACAGCACGCATTCAGGAAGGCGCTGACCTGCGCTTACCACTGGACAGCACTAGAGGGCTGCATTGTTATTTTACGTTGAAATTTTTATTTATATGGGGGGGTTTAGAACCACGTACAGAGCCAGAGAAAATATATACTGGTGAGTCTACAGTCAACAATGGGCGAGAGCATTTCACTCAAACAAGAAGTAGGTAGCCATCATAGATTGTAAATAAATATGGATGTAATCCGCCCATTAGTCCCCTATTCACCAATATTGTCATAACAGGGCAATAAAATGGCAGTTACATCTGGGCTTTTCGGCTTTTACTCCATAGTAAAACAATAGTTATTAGGGTTATTAAGGTCAAATTAAATTCCAGATGTGAACAAGGCATTTTTGCAGGTTACAATAAAAACAGCAGCCTTTCTGGTATAGTTCAAAAACAGGTGAAAAACTGGTATGTATACTAAACAAATCTTTGTACAGTCTTATCAGGCAGAAACTGGAATAGGCCTACTGTGTTATACATGTATTTAAGTGAAAATGACTTTGTACAGAATGCTGCAGATCATTGTGTGTATACAAGTGAAAAACGTGGTGAAAAACTAATCTTCATAATATGGGTAGATGATCTTATTATAGCTGCGAGCAGTGAACAAGCAATGACTGATGTAAAAAACATGCTAACTCAAGGATTCTGAATAAAAAATCTAAGAAAGTTTAAACATTTCTTTGAATAGACTGAAAAAACAAAAGGACAAGTCAAAATGTTACAAGAAATATATGTGAACAACAGAGGTCGCGCTAGACTTTCTCACTCTCCGTCATTTTGACGGACGGAGTTGTAAAATTTCCGTCCTCGTCAATTATTACCTGTCATTTTTAAATTTTCATACTTTAATAATACTTATAATAGCTTTTTGTTTTACTCACATTTCAAGAAATTTCAAGACGAGCAAAGAGGACAGATTATTTGTTTTATTTAAGTACAACAGATAACGTTACTCAAAAAGTGAAAGGATATTTTGTGATTGAACTCTAGAGCACTCAGTATATTAGCTACACAATATAATTCCGACAAAAATTATGTTGTTGTTGCTGTTGTCGTGCACCCCCTGACAATTCCGTTACTTGTGTTAGGTTTTCTACAGATTTTTCCTCCTTCCCACCTCAGCCACGTAAACTCCTGTTCCCACTGAACACGATACTCCCATTTCTTGACCTCCTTTTTGCTGCTTGATTGTCCCGTAACAGGTGTCGGTGACTGCTCAGTGTTTACCCTCCACTGCATCATGTCCTCTTTTTCTCACCTCAGAACTTTTTGGCGGTTTGAAAAAAACTACTCACTCAGCTACCGTGACCTTTTTGCAACTGAATGCATTTACATTTATTCATTTAGCTGACGCTTTCATCCAAAGCGACTTACATTGTTCTAATGTAATTACCAGTGTTACAGTCACTGGAGGCAAGGTGGGTTAAGTGTCTTGCCCAAGGACACAACGACAGTATGAACTGTGGGGAGAGTGGGAATCGAACCGCCTACCTTCCGGTTGAAAGACAACCACTCTACCCACTGAGCTACTGCCGCCCCAGTGTAAATGCAGCGTGACAAAGACAACACAATTCAAAATAACCGCTGATTGGTATATGACTGACTGTACAAAAAATACAGAGAAGTTAAAACAGCCAGGAAAGTACAGAGAGGCACTGGGAACTGTGATAGACTTAGCCACTTGTACCAGATCATATATCAATTTCATTGTCAGTAAACTGACTTTATTGAATCAACAGTAGAGCCTTGGAATACAGTAAAGCATGTATTCAGGTACCTCAAAGGTATAGCTGAACAGGGACTACATTTCAAGAAAAATGACACTTTAATGACAATTTAGCTAGTTGTGAGTGTTAACCACTCTGCCATTGTGCCGTATTGGATCAATACCAAATCTAGCGGTATCGCACACCAATAATTTACATAGAACAGCTACAAAGAGGTTTAGACAACTACCAATATGCAAAAACAAAAGGGTACGAAAACAACCAAGGTACTATTGCACTTTCCAGAAATCCTGTAAACAGACAGAGATGCAAACACATTGATGTGAAATACCATTTTGATAAGTGACATTGTGACGACAGGAAAGGTAATATTGGAATATTGTTCTACTTAACAGATGATTACTGACGTTTAGACAAAACCAGCTAGTTAAATGGTTTTGCACAAAAAATGTTCTTCTCACTTAGCGAAGTGTGCATTTATGAGATGAACAACTTGTTCATCTCATCTCAGAAAGCACCACCAACACCCCCACTCTTGTTAGAGTGGGGGTGTTGGTGGTGCTTTCTGGGTATGGGTATTTATTTTGTAAAGTTCTCTTCTCTTCATGTTGTGTACTCATCTGCCAGAGAGCTGAGATTGTATCTCTAGTGGGAGGAGTTTTACCTGAAACTAAACCTGATGGACCAGGCTGATCTGGTCTCATGGTCGCTGGCTCTGAAAGGGAAGTGTGACTCCTGATGTGAGAGTCGTTAAGGCTCAGGAGAGTCTTTAGTGACACTGCTCCATTCAGGTGCCAAGTGGTTAGTGCCACTGCTCCATTCAGATGCAGAGTCGTTAGTGACACTGCTCCATTTAAGTGCAGAGTTGTCACTGATACTGCTCTATTCAGGTGCTGTGTTTGTTGTTCTAGGGTACAACTCTTTTGTTTTAGGTTTCAAAACACTGTTCAACGAGGGCTTTTCCATTTTCACAAAAATGGCTTCCTTCACCCCTATCTCAAACCATCTGGCCTCTCTGGTCAAAATTCAGACATTGCTGTCCTCAAAGGAATGCCCTTTATCTTTGAAGTGGAGGTGGACTGCAGACTCAGGTCCTCCAGGATTGGCTCTTCTGTGCTGATACATCCTCTTGTGAAGCTGTTGTTTTGTTTCACCGACATAACTGTCACTGCACTCTTCACTGAACTGCATCAACTACATTACTCTGTTTGTGCGAGGGGATCTTGTCTTTAGGATGGACCAGTTTTTGACGCAGCATGTTCCCTGGTTTAAAGTGGACTACAATGTTGTGTTTGTAGAAAAGGGCATTCTTTTGAGGACAGCAATGTCCGAATTTCGGGGTGCACGTGACAGAGTGGTTAGCACTCCTGCCTCACAGCAAGAAGGTCGTGAGTTCAAAACCCGGCCGACTAAAACATTCTCTGCTGACTCCGCTCTTTCTGTGAGGAGTCTGCATGTCCTCCACATGTTACCGTGGGTTCTCTCCGAGTACCCCGTCTTCCTCCCACAGTCCAAAGACATGCATGTATAGGTTAATCGACAACTCTAAAGTGTCCCTAGTGAATGAATGTGAGAGTGAATGGTTGTATGTCACTGTCTGTCTCTAAATGTCAGCCCTGCGACTAACTGGCCACTGTCCAGGGTCAGTGGCGCAAAAAGGGGGTATGCGGCATATGCGGCGCATAGGAGCGCAGCACCTTGGGGGGCGCCAAAGAGATGGTATAAACATTTTTTTTTTTTTGTATTTACTAAATGTAGCTTAGCTGCTGTTGTGTGTTTCTGAATCATTTCAGTATTTCCTCAATACTATATAACATTTTATAGGACTAACAGGCTACATAGGCGCACTCATTAGATTCTATAAATAGAATTAATGGAATATCGCGAGTGGGCGCCAAAATTGATGCTGCATACCCCTCTAGCACTGGGTAGTTGCGGCCCTGTCCAGGGTGTACCCTGCTTCAGGCACAAAGCTGCTGGGATAGGCTCCAGTCACCCATGACCCCTAACAGGACTAAGCGGTAGAAAATGAATGAATGAATGAATGAATGTCCGAATTTGGCCAGAGAGGCCAGATACATCTAGACCAGCCCGTACATCCTCGTCTGCCCCCTGGTTATCCGATGTTCTACGCGAGCACCGCGCCAGCCTCCGGTCAGCTGAGAGAAAATGGCGCAAGTCTAAAGATCCTGCTAACCTCTCTATCTACCAGTCTCTCCTCTCTACTTTCTCCGCTGATGTCACCTCTGCAAAAACTGTCTACTACCATTCTAGGTTAATCAACTCACCTGACTCGCGCACTCTCTTTAGAACCTTTTCCGCCCTCCTTTGTCCGCCTGCTCCCCACCTTCATCGGATCTAACAGCTGATGATTTGCGTCTTTCTTTGTAAAGAAAAGACCATCAGCAGTCAGTTCTCTGCGCCACCACCTGTCGAGCTCATTCAGACCCTGATATGTGTTTGCTCACTTCCTTCTCTCCTCTAACTGAAGCAGATGTTTCCAAGGTCATTAGTTCTAACCACCCTACTACCTGCCCGCTGGATCCCATCCCCACACATCTCCTTCAGGCCATCTCTCCATCTGTCGTGCCTGCTCTCACCCACATCATCAACTCATCTCTTTCCACTGGGTCCTTCCCCACAGCTTTCAAAGAGGCCCGCATCACACCACTACTGAAGAAACCCACTCTTAACCCTACTCTGCTTGAAAACTACAGACCGGTTTCCCTCCTTCCCTTCATTGCCAAAGCTCTGGAGCGAGTTGTGTTTACTCAGCTCTCATCCTTTCTCACACGGAACAACCTCCTGGACCAGAACCAGTCTGGGTTCAAGAGCGGTCATTCCACGAAACTGCCCTGCTCTCAGTCATGAAGCTCTGAGACTGGCAAAGGCAACATCCAAGTCATCTGTACTCATCTTACTGGATCTGTCTGCTGCTTTTGACACTGTTAATCATCACATCCTCCTGTCCTCTCTCAGGCGATGGGTGTCTCAGGAATGGCGTTGCAATGGTTCAAGTCTTACCTCTCGGATAGGTCATTCAGAGTATCCTGGAGAAATGAGGTCTCTGAGTCCCAACATCTCAATACAGGGGTGCCACAGGGCTCAGTGCTCGGACCACTACTCTTTCCATATACATGACATCCCTTGGCTCTGTCATCCATGGCTTTTTCCTATCACTGCTATGCAGATGACACTCAACTCCACCTGTCATTTCATCCTGACGATCCGACGGTCTCTGCTCGCGTCTCGGCATGTCTGAGCGACATCTCACTTTGGATGAAGGACCATCACCTGCAGCTGAACCTTGCAAAAACAGAACTGCTTGTGATTCCGGCCCATCCAAAGACCCACCACAACCTCTCCATTCAACTAGGCCCATCAACCATTACACCGTCCAGCACTGCCAGAAATCTGGGAGTGGTAATTGATGATCAGCTAAACTTCACAAGTCATGTCGCCAGCACCACCCGGTCCTGTAGATTCATCCTCTACAACATTAGAAAAATAGACCTTTCCTATCAGAGCACTCCACGCAAATTCTAGTCCAGGCTCTTGTCTTGTCCAAACTGGACTATTGCAATGCCCTACTGGCTGGACTCCCGCCTGCACAACCAAACCTCTGCAGCTGATCCAGAATGCAGCGGCAAGAGTGGTCTTTAATGAACCGAAGAGAGCGCACGTATCTCCTCTATTCATTAGGTTACACTGGCTCCCGGTTGACGCCCGCATCAAGTTCAAAGCTATGCTCTTGGCCTACAAGACCACCTCTGGTTCTGCACCCCATATCTCCACTCACTAATACAGACCTACGTTCCTACCAGATCCCTGCGCTCTGCAAATGAACAACGTCTGGTGGTACCGTCCCAAAAGGTACAAAATCACTCTCACGTACCTTCTCTGGATCTGTTTCACATTGGTGGAATGATCTACCTGCTGCTACAAGATCAGCAGATTCTGTAGCCATCTTTAAAAACACCTGAAAACACATCTCTTCCGTCAACACCTGACTGACAAACACTGAGTCCTACTTCCTTTCTATCGATTCCTTTATAAAAAAAAAAAAAAAAAATTTCTCTTACCCTTAGCATTGTATACTGCGCTGAGTTTAAACTGACTAGTTTTTTGTGCACTTATGCTTTTTGTACCTTGTGTTGTTAAAATTGCTTCCATTGTGATCCTCACTTGTAAGTCGCTTTGGATAAAAGCGTCTGCTAAATGACTAAATGTAAATGTAAATGTAGATGGTTTGACAGGGATAAAGGAAGCTATTTTTGTGAAAATGGAAAAGCCCTCTTTGAACAGAGGAGGTGGCCTCATATTCATGTTATGGTGTTGTGAGTGGCCTACCAATGGAGCCAAAATGGTGGCCAGGCTGAATCTGTGCTGCTTACTAAGAGTTGTAGTGGAATTTCTTCTTTGTGACACAAGGAATCTCAGCAGGTCGCAGGAATTAGAGAACCTGCTAGTCATGATAGTGCGGGCGTGGAACTGGATAATGTAGCAGCTTTTAGTTGTCTGGCTGTGTAGTTAGGCCGTGTCATCCTGATGTCTACTGCGTAAATCTGTTATATGGTGAATTTATGTAGTCCTCAAACACATCTGAAAACTCACAGAGTCACTAACGCATCCTGTTCTCATGTTATTATAACTCAGAGGCATTTTTTTAAACCCAGCAAAACTGTTAAAGCGCAACAGCTTGTTCCTGTCACTGTCTCTCCACTGGACCAGCCTCAAATGCAGGCTCTACATCAAGATTGAAGATCGGTCTCCTGAATGTGCGGTCTCTATCCTCCAAAGCACTCTTAATTAATGATCTTATCATAGCTTGGATTTACTTTGTCTTTGTGAAACTTGGCTTAGGCCTAACATTTTTCTGCCACTAAATGAAGCCTCTCCCCCTGATTATGCATATGCACAGGTAGGTCGCACGTCGAAACAGGGTGGTGTTATTGCAGCCATTCATAAAACTGCATTTTGCTTTACATCATCACAAGTAAGTACATCATCACAGCAGAAATTTAACTCATTCGAAGTGTTACTCATTAACAGTGTTGGTCATCTTACTTTAAAAAAGTAATTAGTTACAGTTACAAATTACCTCTCCCAAAAAGTAATTGAGTTAGTAACTCAGTTACCACATTGTAAAAGTAATTAGTTACTCAGCAAAGTAACTGTGAAGTAATTTTTTAATGTTCTATAACACTATTAAGTTTTATAACATCTTTAATATCAAAGATGTTTATATATATATATATATATATATATATATATATATATATATATATATATATATATATATATATATATATATATATATATATATATATTTTTTTAGATTTGTTTATTTCTTTGGGACAGCGTTCAATGTACATTAAGCGGGAGCAGAGATGCAGATTATAGCTTAACAGCTAATTTCCATCTGTAGTACTATTTTGTACATGTTTTTGGTGGTAGGGGAAACCGGAGTACCCAGAGGAAACCTACACAGACACAGGGAGAACATGCAAACTCCACACAGAAAAGCCCTGCCCTGGATGGGAATCGAACCCAGGACCTTCTTGCTGTGAGGCCAGAGTGCTAAACCGAACTGATATGCATAGGAATAAAAACATTAAAAATAAATATTGAAAATAAAATTCAAGTGCAAAAATAAGACACAAATGTAAACTTAAAAAGAAGTTGCCTTTGGGGTTAGCAGCAGCAACAAGTGTCGTGTTAGCATGTGTTGATGTGAGGTGCTTCATAAGATTTGAGTTGCTTGAGGCAGACGTGGATAAAGTCTTTTTTCCTGGACATAGCATGTTACAGAAACATTCTTAATTTCAACGAGAAGTAGTGCCAGTACTTCCAGTTCGAGAACACTACCTTTGAATTTTCCCGGCTCCTCGCCATTGTCGCTGACGCTGTCTTGTGTTTAGTGGTAGTCAGCGCGCACAGTGAGACCGCGTCAGCCAATCATCGCCTTTGCAGCGGTGTCATCACCCCCCCCACCCGCTCTCTCCAGGAGCAGCTGATGTGAAGCCAAAGCAGGACACCTCGCGCTTTAGTCAACCAAATTGTAGTGACACAATCATTTTTATTCTCAGTAACGATAACGGCGTTGCAACGATGGGAAAAGTAATTAATTCGATTACTCCGTTACTGAAAAATAAACTCCGTTAGTAACGCCGTTATACTCTCACGCCGTTACTTCCAACACTGATCATCAAACATATTGCTTCTCAAATAAACAGAAGGAAGCCATTTTATTTAGCTGTAATCTATTGCCCTCCAGGTCCCTACTCTTCTTTCTTGGATGAGTTTGGAGCTTTCCTCTCGGCCTTAATAACCCACGCTGATAACATCCTTCTAGTTGGTGACTTTAATATTCATCTAAAGAATTGTATGAATTGTTCTTCCTAATTTAACTCCACCTGGAAACTCAGCAGAGGCCTACATAGACATCTCGGCCATCACCGACTCAGTGGCACCCCTCAGGACAAAACCCAGACAAACCAGACAACCTACGCCATGGTATAATGAGAAAACCCGGGCTTTAAAACAGGCCTGCAGGAGGTTTGAACGCAAATGACGCAAGTCAAAAACTAATCTAAATGATCAATTATAGTTCTAAGTAGTATGTATAAGAAGGGAATAATACTTTGTATAAGAAATAACTATTTGTGAAGAAATGGTGTGTAAAAGTGAAGAAGTGGTATAAATCAAGCAGTGTTGTGTAAAAGTCAAGCAGTGTTGTGTAAAAGTAAAGAAGTGGAGTGAAAAATTGAAGAAGTGGCGAGTGGAAGAATATTTTGAATAACTTGACATTGATTGAGAAATAGGTTCGATCACCAATGCTAATTGTATTCATGGTGCTGTCAAATCTCAAGTAATAATGCTTAGTTGCTTTCTGTCTGTAAAATAAATTTAGCGATCACCTGAGAAGACATATACGCAGAGTGCAAAACAGGAGACTACAGTCCACTATTCCTGCTGCAGCACCCCCCACACCAGCGCTGTGGCAAGGGGAGATCCTGGCAAAATATAACAGAATTTGTTTTTTAGAATACCGCGAGTTGCATCTGTGCGTTTTTTTTTGTGCCGTGCTTTACTGAAGGCAACGCGGCTCTGTCAATAATCAGTCAATTTAAAAGTACATGGTGGTAAATGTAGGCTAGTGTTAGCAGCAAGTTTGTTTAGTAAAAAATCAATATTATGCTAGGGATTTTATAATAAGACTTACTTATAAGAAAAGACTAAATCAAGAATGATCATTGACTACAGCTTGATTTCTACAGTATTTTCAGGCAGTGATTGGGACAGTGACCCTGGGCACAACAGGACGAGTGCTTCTGATTTAATGTTTAATTGAAGCTGTGGTGTTAATGTGCTTTTATGTAGATCTGGGGTTTTTGCGGTAGGCTAAATGTTTTGCAAACGTAAAAAATAAGTGTTTATGGAGCACAAACATGCATATCTCAGCAATGGCCTTTTTCTGCCCAGACTTTAGAGCTGAAGTATGGCACCCCTCACGGAGCAAGTCTGCTGATCTCAGTGCGCAGTCACAGGTTTTAAACGGCATCACTTAAAGAGTAACTAAACCAACTTGTTTTAGTTAATGATCTGTAAGAATGGGGCCTTATTAGTGCTGTTCACTGATCTGAGTAAAAGTTTTGACATTTGAGTAAAAAGTATATTAATTTTACATTTTATGGTGTAAAACCATAGATTGTATAATAATTATGGATGCTATCCACCCATTGGTCCCCTATTTGCCGAAATAGCCTCAAAGTCAGGGCAAAAAAATGGCGATTACATCCGGACATTTCAGACTCCTTCGTCAGAGGATGTTACTAAAATGGGCAAAGGGAGTGTTGCATCGTAAGCTCGTGGGAGGGCATTATGAGCGCGTGCGTGGGTAAATACGCCCACTTTGCTGTAGCCGAGGCTAAGGCAATTGCTAACTTGTTGCTAACCTGTTGCTAACACCAGGCTAACTCAAGTGGAGCTTCCCGCCCGAGATTTATGACCACACTATGTATCTCTCTATAATATGTTATATAGTTAACAAGGCTTTCGAATAATGCTTGTGGTATGTAGCTATAATATAGCATGCTAATCTAACTTTTTCTATTGTAGTTTAAAATATGGAAAAGGTCATTGTTCAAATTGCTTACTCTCAAGAACCCACGGCCCAGACAAGTGCAGTTACACATTACTTTGGATACTATATTTTACTTAGTTATAGCCACGTTATATGTTGATGTTACTGGGGGGGTCCATGGTCCTATTGGGGGAGTCCATTTCAGTGGTGGAGGTGTTGATGGTGGTAGAGTCAGAGGAGGATCCTTGGCTGGTGAGGCAGGAGTGCTTTTTTCATTCAGTGGCTGAGGACCCTTTCTTTGTTCAAAAGGGCGCCCAGAACCATTAACCGTATTTTTTGGACCATAAGACGCACTTTTTCTTCACCAAATAGTGGGAGGAAAAGTGCCTGCGTCTTATGGTCCGCAGGCACTTAAGACGCAGGCACCATAAGACTGCCGCTCCGAGTTGCAGAGCGGCAGCGGGTCCCCGGGACCTTCCGTGTCCCTGGAAACTGCATCATCCCTCCCCCGCCCCGTGTCCAGGCTTCTCAGTAGTCCACTGAGATACTGGCAGAGTGGAAGCGGGCCCCCCCCCCGTGTCGCCTTGCCTTACCGTAGTGGCAGGCGGCAGCGGGTCCTCCCTCACCTTCCCACGGAAGCCGATGTGTGCAGGAAGGCAATGCTGTCACTGTGTCACCTGCATGCTATTGGAGGATAGCATGTAGTAGGCGGTGTTACAGTACACAGCAGTGCGCATGCCCTTCACTCCAGTCATATAATTCAAATATTATTCTGTTATACTTTATTAAATATTTTATTACACTATTTGGTTCAGAATATTTTTTTTCCTATTTTTCTCCTCTAAAAACCAGGTGCGTCTTATGGTCGGGTGCGTCTTATGGTGCGAAAAATACGGTAGGTGTCTCAGGGAGTGCAGGAGATTATCCGTTAGCCTCCTGACCCCTCCCCTGTTTAGATGTGGGCCCTTTCCTTTGAACAGGTCGTCACGTTGCCAAAACAAGTTAAAGTTATCAATGAAGTGTACTCTTCTTGTCTCACAGGCCTTGGACAGCCATGCAATGCATCCAATGCAAGCAGCCGACTGAATTTATTGATCCTTCTGTCGATGTTTGGGAGTGGTCCACTGATAAAGGGTTGCACTTCTAGGTTTTCAAGTTTATCTAAAAGCCTGGAGAAATCCTTTTTTAAAACTTCTGATTCCCCCTTCCTGGTGTCAACTGCACCCACGTGTAACATCAGCTGTTTAATCCCTGTGTGTTTGGACATGTCTTGGGGGAGGAGTGCTGTTATATCAGTGACTGTAGCACTTGGAAAGCTGCATGTAGCAAATCTACCGTTATCTAAGTCTCTGACAGCACCGTCTCCAAGCAGCAAGATATCTCTGACCTTCACTTTTGGCATAGATTCTCTGTCACTGTTTGCCTGGTGCTTTTCCACAGATTCATGTCTCCTGTTCTCCAT
Organism: Perccottus glenii; assembly: GCA_024416835.2. Classification (NCBI taxonomy): domain Eukaryota; kingdom Metazoa; phylum Chordata; class Actinopteri; order Gobiiformes; family Odontobutidae; genus Perccottus; species Perccottus glenii. The sequence goes on along the minus strand of CM044549.2, from coordinate 4,679,831 downwards.
AGAATAAGCTTGATTTACTCCATGTTTTTCATTTACAGCAGAGTTTTCTGGTTCATTCACCTTTAGCTCAGTCAGTGGTTGGAATCTGTTTTTTAGCTGGATGTCTGGTGATGCTACATATGCTCTTGTGATGCCAGCATTCTTTTTTCTAATTCAGTGCTGCTTTGGCTGGGCACCAAGTTTATGCCAGGTGCAGAGTATGTGAGCGGTGCGGAGTGGGAGCGGAGCGAGGAGCGGAGTTGTGTGATTTTGCCAGGTGCGAGGAGCGGATTTTTTAAATGTTGGAGCGTTGTGATTTTCTCCCGCTCCAAAACGCTCCACTATCGCTCAATTACCAATCACGAGCCAGGAGTGTCACAGTGGCTCAGGACTCTGCTCAGTTGGCCGCGGCCTCCGCCTCCGGCTCCCCCGCCCCTACAGATTCGCAGATGGGAAACAAGTGTGCGGGAGCGCCGGCGGAGCAAGACCAGCTGATCCGTGTTATCCGTGTTACCGTGGGATAAGAAGCACCGCAGCCTGCTCCTCGATGTCAGATCGTAACAAGGAGTCCCAGGACCAAACCACTGTCAGGAGACGGAGGGGGACTCAAAATGTTTCTAATCATATTTCGCATTTGTTTAAGCAGCACTTGAGATTTAGCTTCGCTCGCTAATGTTCAACCAGCCAGCATTTTTTTCTGTTCATAGGCCTATTTCTCAATATTAATATAGGCTAAAAGTTGGCTAAAAGAGATCTTTATTTTTTTCGTTTGGCAATTTGTTTAACTTCATATTTTAGTTCATGATTTATTTTATTTAATGTAATGTTTTTCGTTTTCACTACATGCATCTTCTGATCAGACACTGGTGTTATTAAAAAATAAAAATAAAAAATACCCTGGAGCGAAAACGGAGCGAGACGTATAAGGACGGAGTGGGGGAGGGAGCGAGGAGCGGAAAATTGTACACCCAGAGCGGAGCTTGAGCGGAGTCATTATGAAATACTTTGAGCGTGGAGCGCAAATTCATCCCGCTCAGCTCCGCTCACATACTCTGGCCAGGTGGCATCATTTTGTTTAAATCCCTTTGCTTTGCTCAGTTTTGGGAATGACACTGTATCATCCAAGTTTAAATTCACAGTCTTACCACATTGTGTGATCGGTATTGTCTCCTGAAGTCCTCTTTCAGATTCCAAAGCAAAAATCTTTGTTTGTAGCACACTGATTTCCTGTTGATATTTACAACAATTTTGGCAGAAAGAGTTTGTAGTAGTTGTTTTTACCCCAGACATGTTGAAAAATAGATACCAAGGCTCCAGTCGCTCGGCGGGTCCAACGTGTTGTTTAAAAGGTAAAAAAAAAAACAAGTAAAAACATAGAAGCAAAATCCAGTTAAAAGAAAGTAAAAAGTACTGTAAAAAAGTTAATCATAAAATCATTGGCTAAATGTAGAGATAACTAAAAAAGAAAAGTAAAGCAGGCATGAGCAAGCAGAGGTGCGACTGCACTCTTCAGAAGCAGAAGCAGTTAGTAAGAACAATCTCTAAAGAATATAAGAATTATGTAAAGGCAGTTTGAGAAAGGGGTGTCATTTAGACATTCTTTTGTAAATGTTTATGTTGATGCATGTTCATTTTGAGTTGTATAGCTGATTTTATAATGCAGGTTTTTAAACAATTGTTTTGTTAACTTCAATTTTTTATATACCAACTAGATTTATAAATTCAGTATTGGAACAAGGAGGTATGACCTGTACCTGCTGGCCCAGGTATCCTCAGCACCACCTGACCACACTGCAGCAGACAAGTGTCTATAACCGCTGGTGAGCTGGTGCACAATGCGATTTTCGTCCCGGTGGTGCACATGTACAGTATGTGGAAGTGGAGGGTAAAACATTAAATGTACTTATTTATAAAAACATTGCTCTCTTCTTCCTGGAACTACCCTGTTTAACCACGTCTCACCAAAAAGCTGAAGATAAGTGTAACACTACATTACAAGTGTTAGAGCCTGTAACACAGGGGTTTAGTGCTACTGCCTCAAAGTTTGGATGGACTGTTATGCAGACAACTCACCAACCTGTCACACCTGTGCATTACCTACAACATGAGAAACAATGTTTATCACTACTTTGTTGGGATGTAAATATTTTATTTGGTTAGAGTTGTGTCTTTTGTGCATAATACTTAAATTAACTGGACTTGACACTGGTCTTATTTCATAGCTACACCTTGAGTATCTCTCTATAACACATTCTCTCCCAGGACCAGTGAGCTGCAAGACAAGAGTTTTTGAACAGTTGTAGAGGAAGACTTGAAATCTCTGTTTTGTGTGTAATCAACACTAATTACCAAAATTAAACTAAATGCATAGGTTTGCAATTTCTGAAACTTTGTTAGCATTTGCTAAGCATTAGCCTAAATTAGAAAATGCTAACGTTTTATCACTGGCCCCATTCTCTCTTGTGCTGCAAGACTTCGCTCTTTAACTTTGGGAGTTGTTGAGACCTCGGTTTGAGCCAGTGGCACAAACTGATAAGGCTCTAGCCCTGTGTGCACAGAAATGTCCTCCACTTAGAAGGACCGCTCCGTAGCAAAGCTACTCGCTTCCTTCAAATCTACATCTTTGTGAGTCTGACAGCTGCTGTCAATCAATCCGTCACTGCGGTCTCAGGTTCACGCCCCCGCTGAGCTCCGCCCTTGGTTCTTTCCCTCTGTCTCTCCTTGGCTCTGCCCACTTTTCCAGCATTTTTCAAATTTTGTGAGTCGGTGGAGTTAGGCTCTGACCAGGGGTTTAGTTACACTTTAAGCTGCTTCAGAGTAAAAGTTTAAATGGTTCATCCTTAGTGTGATCTGATTTGTCTTTCAGCTACAAATACATACTATAATGAAACTACACACTGGTGGTTGTGGTGATGGATGCGCAATTTGTTCGTGACCATAGTCCATGTCTTCTCCAGGGGAGGCACAGAACATTGGGTCTAATTTTGTCCGGGATGAAATAAATCATTAGTCGCGGGTGACTGGAGCCGATCCCAGCAGTTTTGGGCCTGAGGCGGGGTACACCCTGGACAGTGGCCAGTTAGTCGCAGGGCTAACATTTTAGAGACAGACAGTGAACCTAGATTTATTTGTTACGTTTTTAATGTAATAGATAACAAAAAAATGTTTGTTCAAATAAATAATATGAATGCTTTGTGTGATATACTAAAGACACAAATTCTGCTTCATCATCATTACATTTATTATATTAGCACATGTGGGACACGTTGACCTCCCTTGTGGTTTCTTCCAGTTAAACATTGCAACCAAGTACACAAACAATATCTGCAAATGTTCACAAAAAATAAATTGAGCACTTCAACAGTTCAATTCATTGTGCAGTTGGCCCAAACCTCCCCAGACCCAGTCAAGCCTGTAGGCCTATCAGCGCTAACAGATCAGTTCAGATCAGATTCTTCAGATCAGTCCAGTACTGCACCATTTGTTTTGCAGATTCTAGGAAATAGGTTGTGACCCCATAGAACTCACAGCGATCATATTTCAACATATAGGCCTTAAACTGCCAGGGCTTTGGGGGAGCAGTAGGACTCAGCCCCAGCTTTTTCATGCACATTCCAATGTAAGTGTCCTCTATGTAAATAGGTTTAATTATTTTTGAGATCTCCACAAATTTAGCTGGTAGGTTATTGGAGAAGACGTACCCCATGCCTAGTTGGGGTAAAGCGGATCTGGGTACATCTCCTCTGGTATATACCATTTGGAGTTTTTGGAGCAGATGACTGATCTGTTCCACATCAGCTGCCCTGTTAGCTAGTTCACTCTGGGGATATCAGGCTTTTTAAGCATTTCAACTAAATTATCAATGTTAAGGAACATGTCAGAGTCAATCTTCATGGCAAAGGTGGCATTAACACAGTGAGTGGCCAGCCAGTTCATAATCACCATGGTCCAATGGTCAGGTTGCGACATGCATCCATAAAATCAGCCTGGATAATGTCCCGGTTGGTTCTCCTGTGCAAAGCTCTGTGGGTCTGCTCCGGGCCCACCAGCAAAACCCAGCATGAACATTGTGAGCACCACCTCATCCAAGACCACTGAGTCTTTGCCCCAAGTCTGTTGGATGGCGTTACAAGCTTCTATGTTCTTTGGTGCTACCGGAACCATTAATACCAAAAATTCTTTTTGCACAGATCTGGGTTGTTGATGATAAAGTGGTAGTTTGGTGCAAAAGCCGGATGGAACTGAAGATTTGGGGCCGGGACAGGAGTGGTGGGATTCAAAGTTTGAGTTGTGGTCACAGGGTCTGAGGGTTTTGTAGAAGTACTGGGTTCTGGAGGCGATTCAGCAGGTTCTGGAGGTGCGTCAGCAGGTTATGGAGGTGATATAGTGGTCATAATCTCCTTGGTTGGAGTTGGAGTCTGGAAATGGTTTAGTCTGTGTCTGGGATGAAGCAGGAGGTCTGTGAAGCTCCTGAGTCTGGTTTAAAATCGTTTGGTAGTACTCATTCATAGGAAAGGTGTCCCACCATGGGCCCGGCCGGGCGGAAGTGCTCGCAGGCGGCGTCGAGATCGTAAACAAAGGCGAGGCAAGCGTGGAGGACTTAGAGCTCGGTTAAAGATAACACCACACCGGCTCTCTTTACCCAGTATCTTCCTCGCCAATGTCCGATCGCTAGTGAACAAAATGGATGAGATTCGACTCAACATGACACACAGCAAAAGACTTCTGAACTGTAACGTCCTTATCTTCACGGAGACGTGGTTAAATAGCGGAATACAAAATCGTTTGGTAGTACTCATTCATAGGAAAGGTGTCCCACCATGGGTACACCATAAACATGGTGTACCCAAAGACAAAGAGGGCCAGACACAGCAGGAGCTGGGAGAAGGAGTGGCTCAACATCCTCTGACGGCAGCATTCCACAGGCAGCCTGAAAAGAAGGACAAGACATGTACTGTGAAGCTAAACCATAGCAAGTTCTAGACTGTTTCGCTGATCTAAGATATCTAAGATATTGGGACGTAATGACAGAACCATCAAAAGTTTTGTAGCAAATAGTCAACAGGGCCGAGAAGAAAGAAGAAACCCTTTAAGCCCGAGAGCGGCGAACGTTGCGTCGTAAACAGAGCAGCTGCTACACTTTCGCCCCCAAGCCTAATATGGGCATGCCGCACATCACATCATTACTCAGCGGAAACTCCGCTAAACGCACATGTAAGCCATATGCATCATCTTAAAACACAGACCAAACTGCAAGCAAACAAAAGACAACATGTCAAGGTGTGAAGTGCGCCACCTACTCAGCTCAGGCGCCACATTATTGCAAACAGCTGGCCACTACTTCAACCAACAAACTCGTACCAGACCTCAAATGAAACTAGAGAACCTAAATACAATGATACCAAGCTAAGATACTTTCAAATATAAGTAAACCAGCAGCAAAAGTAGACCAAATAAAATAACTACTTCTGTACAGCAATGATGGTAAACGTTGCCTTACTTTTGCTGATTAGTGTTGAAAGGTGGCTTTTCTACCCAAAAAAACGCTGCTTTCCAGATAATTCCATGTGTCAACGTTGATTCAACATGATTTTAGCAAACATACCAGATGTAGATGGGGCAACAACCAGAGACGAGCTAGCAAGCCAGTTGAAAACTTTGCATTTCTCTGTCGGCACATAATGCACTTTTGAAAGGTGCTTAGACAGATTGCTTGTGTTTCCGCCCTTACATGCAAACATTTTGTTGCACTTATGACAACGAGCATTGTCTGCATTAACTCTAGAGAAGTGTAACCACACTTTGGAACGTTATGCTCTCTCCGCCATCGTCACTCTTTGTATTAAGCGGAGGTTTTCGTACTGTTGTGCGTGTGCGTGCGCCGCGCTCGTTGTGTTGTGTGTGTGACTGACAGACAGCCTCCGCGGCGCGCATGAGAGATCTCGCAGATCTCACAGACAAACGTCTTAATATGATCCACATTAGAAATGTTTGGTGAGATAAAATGTGCACGATAACATATTATTAAATACATAGTACATTCATTTTTTCTCCTCCAGTACCGAAAGCAGAACCGATAGCGTCAGATCTTATTGATACTACGGTCTTTCATAATTTAGCCCCGGGGCCAGTTTAATACCGGGTTTCGGTACCCATCCCTAAACATGACACCTTCTGTCATGGTGCAGTTCACTGAGAGCGTGTCACACTTGGGGGTAGACACTATCATTGGCTTGGGTACCAGTCCATCATGTGACATCAGAGCAAGCTTCAAATGACCGGGATATAAACAGTTTCCCTCAATTCTATTGGCCTTGACGATTCCAACAAGGTATCACATGCTCAATTCGACCAATCGGCTGGGGAGCACCGTCTATGCGCTTTTTTATGACCTTTACTCAGGAAGAGCCTGCGCATTTGTCTGAGGTAGTGATGGGATTTATGGCTCTTTGGTAATAACTAATACCATGGTAATAACTAATACCATCACGCTAATAAGGGTCGGCCTGCGCTGGGTGCGCCCCTCCCCCTATAACTGTTCTGTCTCGCGGAGGAACTCATTTGTGTGCATCTGTGTGAGACACGCATAGGAAAAAAGAACGACAGAAAGAACGGCTCCCCTCCAGCCGCGACTCGGACTCTTCCCGGCCGGGCGGAAGTGCTCGCAGGCGGCGTCGAGATCGTAAACAAAGGCGAGGCAAGCGTGGAGGACTTAGAGCTCGGTTAAAGCTAACACCACACCGGCTCTCTTTACCCAGTATCTTCCTCGCCAATGTCTGATCGCTAGTGAACAAAATGGATGAGATTCGACTCAACATGACACACAGCAAAAGACTTCTGAACTGTAACATCCTTATCTTCACGGAGACGTGGTTAAATAGCGGAATACCAGACTCCGCTATTGAGCTCACGGGACATCACACGCTCCGCGCGGACAGAACATTAGATGGATCTGGTAAGACAAGGGGAGGCGGATTGTGTATTTACATTAACAAAGCTTGGTGCACAAACTCTGCTGTTGTTGGGAGCCATTGTTCAGCTAACCTAGAGTTTCTCATGGTTAAATGTAGACCGTTCTATCTGCCGCGGGAGTTCACTTCCACCATTATAACTGCAGCTTATATTCCCCCGGATGCTGATGCCAAGCTTGCTATGAAAGAACTTTATGCAGCCATCAGTAAACAACAGACTCTTCACCCGGAAGCGGCGTTTATTGTTGCGGGTGATTTTAATTTAATCACTCTAACTTAAAGACTGTGCTACCCAAATTTCATCAGAATGTTTCCTGTCACACCAGAGGAAACAAAACCCTAGACCATGTCTACACAAACATGGCTGGAGCTTACGTGGCGACACCTCTCCCCCACCTGGGACAATCAGACCACATCTCTTTGTTCCTCACTCCCAAATATTCACCCCTCATCAACCGTGTGAAGCCATCAGTGAAGATCATCAAGGTGTGGCCTGCGGGGGTAGATTTCACACTCCAGGAAAGGTTTCTACACACAGACTGGAGTATGTTTGCTTCCCAAGCCACCAGTGGTGCTCACACAGACATTGACTGCTACACCTCCTTTGTATTGGATTATATTAATACCACCATTGACAGTGTTACAACCCAGAAACAGATCACCACATACCCAAATCAGAAGCCATGGATGAACAAGGAAGTGCGACTCCTGTTGAAGACACGCAACAGTAGCTCAGTGGTACTGGCAGTAGCTGAGCTACTGCCGCCCCAGTAGCTCAGTGGGGCGGCAGTAGCTCAGTGGTAGAGCGGCCGTCCTTCAACCGGAAGGTAGTAGGTTCGATTCCCGCTCGCCCCACAGTTCATACTGTTGTTGTGTCCTTGGGCAAGACACTTAACCCACCTTGCCTCCAGTGTCCGTAGCACTGGTGTGTGAATGTGTGTGACTGTAGAGGTGTGTTTGGTGGTGGTCGGAGAAGGTTGAGCGCCGTTTGTGTGGCAGCCACCATCTCTGTCTGCCCCAGGTGTGAATGTGTGTGAATGGGGTGAGTGGTAAGCATGTTGTAAAGCACTTTGTGATTTATATCTGTGAAAGGTGCTATATAAATAAAACTTACTTACTTACTTACTTACGCAATACTGCCTTCAGATCAGGAGATGCACAAGCCTACAGCACATCCAGAGCAAACCTGAAGAGGGGCATCAAAAAGGCCAAAGCTGAAGATAGAGGGACACTTTTCCAACTCTGACCCTCGACACACGTGGCAGGGCATCCAGGCCATCAGTGACTACAAACCCACCCACTCCACCCCTGCAGCCACTGATGTCAACTTCCTGAATGAGCTAAATGACTTTTATGCTCGCTTTGAAAGAGACAACAGAGAAACTGTAACCAAGCTCAAACCCTCAGTTGACCACCCTCCAATCACACTCTCATCCACTGATGTCTGCAAGGCACTGAGCCGGATCAGCACACACAAGGCTGCTGGACCAGACAACATCCCTGGTCGTGTTCTCAGGGCATGTGCAGCTCGCTGGGGTTTTTACAGACATTTTCAACCTGTCTCTTGCCCAAGCAGCTGTACCAACATGCTTCAAATGCACTTCCATTGTGCCAGTGCCAAAACACTCTAGCCCAAGGTGCCCTAACGACTACCGCCCTGTAGCACTCACACCCATCATCATGAAGTGCTTTGAGCGGCTGGTCCTGGAACACCTAAAAGACTCTATACCACCCACATTGGACCCGCATCAGTTTGCTTACCGCAGCAATAGGAGCACAGAGGATGCAGTTGCTATGGCACTGCACTCTGTGCTCACCCACCTGGACAATAAGAACTCTTATGCACGGATGCTGTTTGTTGACTTCAGCTCAGCATTCAACACTATCATCCCGACCAAGTTAATAGCCAAACTTGAAGACTTGGGCATCAATACCTCACTCTGCAACTTGATCCTGGACTTCCTGACCAACAGACCCCAGAATGTCCGATCTGGATCCACCTGCTCCACATCCATCCCACTTAACACTGGTGTACCACAGGGCTGTGTGCTAAGCCCATTTCTCTACTCCCTCTTCACCTCCGACTGCAAGCCTGTGTTTGGATCTAATGCCATTGTCAAGTTTGCAGACGACACTACAGTGATTGGTCTCATCAGCAACAACGATGAGACTGCCTACAGGGAAGAGATCCAGTACCTGTCCACATGGTGCAACGAAAATAACCTGCTCCTCAACACCACCAAAACGAAGGAGCTCATCATGGACTTCAGAAAAGAGTCTAGAGGCACACACGACACCATCCACATCAATGGAATGGACGTTGAGCGTGTCTCCAGCTTCAAGTTCCTGGGGACCCACATCTCAGCTGACATGACCTGGACAACCAACACCTCCAGCCTGGTCAAGAAGGCTCACCAGCGCCTCTTCTTCCTGAGGACACTGAGGAAGAACCAGCTCTCCTCGGCCATCCTGGTGAACTTCTACCGCTGCGCAATAGAAAGCATCCTGACGAACTGTGTCACAGTATGGTATGGGTGCTGCTCTGTCATGAGCGCAAGGCATTGCAGCGGGTGGTGAAAACTGCCCAACGCATCACAGGGACTCCACTTCCTGCCATCGAGAGCATCCAGAGGAAACGCTGTCTGCGTCGAGCTCGCAGCATCCTTAAGGACTCCTCTCACCCAGCCCACAAACTGTTCTCCCTTCTCCCCTCCGGCAGGCGTTTCAGGTGCCTCCGGACTAGAACCAGCAGACTAAAGAACAGTTTCTTCCCCAGAGCTGTCTCTTTACTGAACTCTAACCCTTGCTGACCCACTCCTCTCATAGACTCCTCTCTCACCCCACCATGCCACTCCCCTCACAGACTCTCCTCTCACCCCCCACCATCCCACTCCCCTCACAGACTCTCCTCTCACCCCCCACCATCCCACTACCCTCATAGACTCTTCTACCCCCACCATCCCACTCCCCTCACAGACTCTCCTCTCTTCCCCACCATCCCACTACCCCATAGACTCTTCTACCCCCACCATCCCACTCCCTCACAGACTCTCCTCTCACCCCCACCATCCCACTACCCTCATAGACTCTTCTACCCCCACCATCCCACTACCCTCACAGACTCTCCTCTCACCCCCACCATCCCACTACCCTCACAGACTCTTCTACCCCCACCATCCCACTCCCCTCACAGACTCTCCTCTCTCCCCACCATCCCACTACACCCATAGACTCTTCTACCCCCACCATCCCACTCCCCTCACAGACTCTCCTCTCATCCCCACCATCCCACTACCCTCATAGACTCTTCTACCCCCACCATCCCACTGCCCTCACAGACTCTCCTCTCATCCCCCACCATCCCACTCCCCCCACAGACTCTTCTAAAACTAAATTAAAATTTTGTGTCAAAATTAACACTGTTGTGAATGTGGTTGTAGTTATTAGCTGACCCAAGCAACCCAGCAATTTTACATCAGTGGGAAAGGCAGAATTGCTCTTTCTTTTCAATATAACTTAAGTTGCACATGATTTCCAATCGGTTTGGTTTGTTAAAAATTTGTCAGTATGTATTTTGGGTAACCAAAAGTCCTATGGGGAGTTTCGATAGGGCATTTTACAAAACGCATGAGCATACCTTGGCAAATAAATGGTCTAAAGTACTCATATTTCATTCTATATTGATCTGCTTTTGCACACAGCTTTACAAGACCTTGTGCTTGGGCTCAGTTGTGTTTCTAAAGTCATATCAAGAGACTTAGAAGCTGAAATGTGGTCAGTTGAGATGCTTGTTATCCAGCAGAAAGAAAAAACAATATTCTAGCCTCTATAACTCTGTGCCAGTACTTCATACAATTATTCTGATTGTTTCCTAAGAAACTACAGGGTCTCAGCTTTCTAAAGAGGTCAGGCATTTGATGGTAGGCAAAAATAGCTGGGAACAGTGATCTCTGAAGTAGGCGCAGTGCAGTGTCGAGGGGAAAAGCCTAGTGTAACGTGAGGGTTCGGTATGTGGTGGTAGATCACTCTTTATGATAATAAACAGCAGAATGGAGACAGAAGACTTCCTCAAACGGCACTTTTACTCAACAACGTAACAACAACAACACTTCCTTCCAACACAGCCGGTCACATGACTTTACTAACCAATCAGAAGCAAGGACTTGGACTGAGATAAACGTGAGTGAATCAAATAGACAGATTCAGCAGAATATCCTTACTGCATTAAATATGTAAAACACATAAGGGTGTAAATAATTAACTGACTGAACATTGTAAATATAATTCTAGTATATTAACTCAAATATAAATCATATTAAATAATAAGCATTACAACTTTCCAACATGAAATGTGAACTCCACCTCTAAACCTTACATTTCCTCCCCCACCCACAAAAGAAACGTCCCCGTTTCCCATCAAATAAACAAGTAATAGCCACCACAGCAATAAACTAACTGTATCAGTTCAGAACATAGTCCTTAAGGAATCTTGGAGGTCTAACTGAACGTTTCCCAGGGCGTAGCAAAGAACCAGAAGCCTGAGGAGCGGAGGGGACAGTGTCAAACTGGCCTACTGGGCCAAAGGAGGGAGCTGAGCAAGACTGAGTCAGGGGAGAGCGGGATAGGGGCTGTGGTTGAGGTTGTGACTGGCCAGTGGGAGGGACTAATGAGGAGTATTGCCCTCGCCAGCTAAGATGTAGCTCCTCGTGGCTGCAAACTTTAAAGGCTTAAAGGGCAAAGCACCCGATAATGCAGTCAAATGAGGGAGTTGAGACTGCAAAGAATCACGTGGAGGTGTGTCATGTCCACAATCTGGCACAGGAGCATAGTAGGGTCTAAGACGGTTGTAGTGAACAATCTGGGACTTATCAGACTGATCCAGGAGATAGTGAATCCACGTCACTCCAGGAGAATCCACATCAGATCCTAGGCACTCTAATATTTCAAAGGGGCCTTTCCAGTGAGGAGCAAGTTTTGTTTTGCTGTTGTGGGGTCATTTAACCAGACAAGGTCTCCCGGAACATAGGAGTGTGCTTAACACTCTTGTCATACTGTCGTTTCTGCTGATTGTGGGCATAATCTCTGTTCCATGCAGCAGAACTGAAAGCGGACTGAAGTTTCTGTGTCAATTGTGCAACATAGTCAGCAGGAGAACCCGTAATAGACAAAGATGGTGTGTTGTTAGGTAACAGCATGTTGACAGGCATCCTGGCTTCATGACCATGTGTGAGGAAGAATGGTGTGAATCCTGTTGTAGAGTGTGGGTTAGTATTGTAAGCCAAAGCAACTTGGTTGAGGCAGTCATCCCATTCCCCAGACTGCTGAAGAAGTGTCTTGGCTAGCTGATCAATAAGTGTCCTGTTAAACCTCTCAATCATGCCGTCACACTGAGGATGATATGGGCTGGTTCGTGTTTTCTGCACGCCCAGCAGGTCACACAGATGTTTCACCAGGTCAGATTCAAACTGACGTCCCTGATCAGTGTGTAGCATTTCCGGGATACCATGCTCACAGATGAAGTTTTCAAACAGACATTTCGCTACTGTTATGGCACGCTGGTCTGGAATGGCATAAAGGTTGACATACTTGGAGAAATAATCCTGGACAACAAGCACATACCTGTTGCCACGGCTCGTGATAGGGAGCTCAAGTATGTCAGCTGCAACCTTTTGGAATGGCTCAGTAGCAACAATTGTTTTCATTGGAGCTCTCTGATAAGGTGTGGGACTCCGTCTGGCGTCACATGGAGTACATTGCTTGCACCACATCTTGATGTCACGTGACATAAAGGGCCAGTAGCACAGCTGTTGAGCACGTTTCAGGACCTTATCAGCAGATGAATGACCAGTTACAGGATTTCCATGCAGCATCTGCAAAACAGTGTCTTTCAAAGCATGAGGGACAATCAGTTGATGGAGCACTGATGCTGTGGATGGGTTGAAAACTTTACGACAGAGTACACCATTATGAAAAGTAAGTCTGTGGAATTCCTGCCAAAGTGCCTTCTCAACAAGTGTGCGTTTTTTCATGCGCCAGTATGGGGGTTTCTGTCCCTTAACTGTCCAGCTAATAACCTCTAACAGTACAGAGTCTCGCTGTTGTTCCTTTTAAAATCCTCTTCAGGGAACTGCAGCACAAATGTGGAGGAGACAGACTGTTGAACACACTGTGAGGAGGCCGGAGGAGGTTGTGGTCCAGTCAGGTTACAGCAAACTGGCTTTGTATCAGTACTGCAGAGGCTGTGATGTACCAAACTGATCGGGCTAGACAGACTCACAGGACTCAAACTAGAATGTCTCTTGTCAGAGTGCGGATTACCAATAGCACTGGAGGAGGTGCTCTGCTCAGTTGGTCTGATGTCAGCAGGGCGGCGTGACATTGCATCTGCATTGAGGTGACTGTGGCCATCCTTGTGAATTACAGTCCATTCAAAAGGATCAAGTTCAAGGGCCCAGCGTGCACGGCGACCAGTTCTGTCATTGTCAATGGGTATTTTCCTGAGACCCAGGAGAGGTTTGTGGTCAGTTACAATAACAAAGGGCTGTTTGTAAAGGTAGTGGCGGAAATGTCGCACGGCCCAGACAATGGCCCAGAGTTCTCTGTCATAGGTTGACCATTTTCTTTCTGCTTTTGTGAGAACATGACTAGCATAAGCAACCACTTTTTCTTGATCCCCTTGTCTCTGAGCAAGCACAGCACCAATTGCAGAGCCTGAAGCATCTGTGTAGAGGGAGAATGGCACAGTAAAGTCAGGGAATGCAACCACTGGAGGGTTTGTGAGTGCATGTTTCAGGTAAGTGAATGCATCCTGACATTGAGAAGTCCATTGGAAAGGTGCATTCTTCTCTGTGAGAGAATGTAGAGGGACACTGTGATGTGCAAAGCTTCGGATGAATTTGCGGTAATAGGAACAAAGTCCCAGAAATGCTCTTACTTCTGTAGCTGACCGTGGAATAGGCCAGTCTTGGACACTTTTCACATTCCGCGGGTCTGGCTGAATGCCGTCTTTGGATACAACATGACCCAGAAACTGTACTTGATCCCTGGCAAAACAGCATTTTGAGGGATTCAGCTTCAGGCCACTTGACTGGAATCTGGAGAGAATTTCTTCCAGGTGCTGGAGATGTTCACTGAAAGAGCGGCTGTAGATGAGGACATCATCCAAATACACTAGGCATGTTCTCCATGGGAGGCCACGAAGTACCATTTCCATCAAGCGCTGGCATGTGGCTGGAGCGTTGGTGAGACCCATTGGCATAACTTTAAAGTGATAAAGGCCACTACCCGTTGTAAATGCTGTTTTTTCACGGTCTTCCTCCTGCAGCTCGACTTGCCAATAGCCATGTTGGAGGTCCATTGTGGAGAACCAGGCAGAGCCCGACAAAGCATCCAGTGCGTCATCGACTCTCGGAAGAGGGTGGGAATCTTTGATTGTCACTGTATTAAGTTTTCTATAGTCCAGGCAGAAACGCCATGTGCCATTTTCTTGCGCACCAAAACAACTGGCGCAGCCCAGGGACTGTAGCTTTCTTCAATGACATCTGCCTTTAACAGGTTGTCAACTTGAGTCTGTATTTCAGCTCTCTGTTCTGGTGTCACTCTGTAGGCTCTCTGTTTAATTGGTGTGGCCTCACCAGTGCGGATTTGATGCTTGATGATGCTCGGCGACCTCTGTCCTCTGAGTGTTTACTGAATACTGCTGAGTATTTCTGAAGCAGTGATTTGAGAGACTGAACTTGGGAGGGTGACAGGTCGCTGTCATTTATCTGGAGAGATGGAGCTATATCATGCACAGGGGAGGTTGCACACCCTGTCCCTTCCCCTGATACAACGTCAACAGATGAAACCGAATGAAACTCACCCAGGTGTTGACCTGAATGCAGCTCAACGTCATCTCGGGAGGGATTTAAGATTCGAACCACAGTTGTACCATTCTGAACCTCACTGAGAGAATGTGCCACAATGATGTCACACAATGGGTTGGGCATGAGAACACCATAATAGTCAGTTGGCATGGGAGAAGCAGGTGTAGCTGCTGACACACAGGCTGTGATGAGAGTTTCACTCATAGCTGGAATCGTAGTAGGCGCTAGCACAGATACATTACAGCAGGCGGCCACTTCATGTCCTTTGGGCAGGAGAGGAATTTTCATGTCCCAAAGTTGCAGCATTTTGTTGTTTATGTCAAGGAGGGCATGGTGTTTCCAGAAAATCAAACCCAAGAATGACTGGCTGGCAAGCACCTCTGAGAATTTCAAAGTCCTGTTGCCATACCTGATGTCCAAGTCTGATACCAATCGTTAACTTGCCTAAAATGTCCAGGCACTGTCCATCGACTGAGCGAGCTGGCAGAGAGGAGGGTGTCATGGGGCGTTTTTTCAATGCTGGGTGAGAGTTACGAAAATCTTCGCTCACAATGGAAACAGTAGAACCAGAGTCAATCAAAGTGCACACTTCAATGCCCTCAACAATAGCCAAGATTGTAGGAGAGACCAACTCATCAGACTGCGAGTCATCCTTGTCAGGCATTAACTTAGGGGAATCCTTCTGGGGCAGTGAGACAGTAGCTGATGTTTGCCCCTCAACAGCAGCTAATGGAAGTTTCCCTGACGGTTGGAATCAGAATGCGGATAACGTTCAGGAGACTTGAAACGAACACTACCTCTAGCGTGTGGACTGGCATCCCTGTTTCCCTGTGGAGCCGGACTAGGGCTGCGTCTGTATCTGTCCGTATCATCCTTGTCATGGCGACCATACCTGGAGTACTGATAGGACTGGCGTGAGGAGAGCGATGCTGGTCACGTCTGTCATTGTCACGCCATTGGCGGTCTCTCTGAATAACAGGGGAAGGAGGACAACGGTCATAGCAGGACCCTGGATCACGACCCTGATACTGCTCAGGTGAGTAATTGTCTCTGCGGTGTTGTCTGTTATAATAGGGTTGTGGAGAGACACTGCGTGCACTGTATCGGGCATCGTCAGAGGAAAACCTTCCAGTTTGGGAGTCCAGACGCTGAGCCAGGTAGCTGTGTTTCTCTCTCAATAGGTGTACTTCACTTTGTAAGCTGTTGACAGTAAGAGTCAGCTGCTCAACTGCATGCAGAAGCTTATCATCAGTAGATTTAGGACGAACCATAGCTACCTGCTCTGAAGATTGAGAGTGTGGAGACCCTACAGTTGTCAGTTGGAGCGCTGCACGTGCCCTCTCACAGCGACTGGCGATACGCAGGGCATCCTCAAGATCCTCCGCACCCATCTCATGGACTTTTGACTGAAGATTTGGGTCCAAGCCAGCAACAAAGCGGCGAAATTTTTCACCCTCCAGTGCATTGTGGTCATAGTTAGGAAAAGCTTCTAATACAAGACGAGTAATGTCAGCACTGTACACATCCAAACTTTCACCTGGTCGACGCAGGTCGAGCATTCACATGTGTCTGGAAGAATGGCAGGGAGTATATTGGTCCAAAAACATCCCTGAGTCTCTCCTTTACTGAATCATAGTCCTTCTGGATAGAAGAAGGAAGGCTGTCCCAATACAGAAATGCAGCATCTGCCAGGCGAGTAGGGAGGACGGAAGCCATCACCGTATACAGATCTGTATCAGTTGAACTCATAGCCTGCACTGCCACTTCAAAACGCCGAGACCAACTTGTGAATGATTCAGTCCCGTCTCCTTTAAAAGCAGGTGGAAGATCAATTTTTAGGGCACTGGAGACAGCACATGTGGCTAGAGAAACAGCACCTGTTGATGTAGCATTAGCATCTCGCCGTCGTCGTGTGGGGGAAGACGGCAGCCCAGTTTCACCTTCATCAGCTGACATGGCGACAAAATGTCCAGTCCCAAAACTCAAAAAAAGCACGTAAAGTGGAAAAAATTAAATAATTAAACAAATACATAGTCCCTTAATATCTCCACACTAGGTTTTAGGTAATCCACTGCTCTCAAAAAGTGTAAGATCCCGAAAAAAAGAAAATGGCCGCCGCCACAGGTTGTAGGAATAAAACTCACAAAAATGTGTAAAACCCACCAAAAGAACACCACCGCTGCCACCAAATGTAACGTGAGGGTTCGGTATGTGGTGGTAGATCACTCTTTATGATAATAAACAGCAGAATGGAGACAGAAGACTTCCTCAAACGGCACTTTTACTCAACAACGTAACAACAACACTTCCTTCCAACACAGCCGGTCACATGACTTTACTAACCAATCAGAAGCAAGGACTTGGACTGAGATAAACGTGAGTGAATCAAATAGACAGATTCAGCAGAATATCCTTACTGCATTAAATATGTAAAACACATAAGGGTGTAAATAATTAACTGACTGAACATTGTAAATATAATTCTAGTATATTAACTCAAATATAAATCATATTAAATAATAAGCATTACAACTTTCCAACATGAAATGTGAACTCCACCTCTAAACCTTACACTAGTAAATGGCCCAACCCTCAAGAATTTAAAATAAACGTAATAATTCAAACTATTTTATTATAATATTAATATTATAAAAGTGTGTGTGTGTGTATATATATAAATACCTTGGGCGTGTGTATATTCATTGCACCTATATGTTCTGTTCAATGTTATTTTCATATGGAAGTCCATGGTTATAATTATTCATAAGTATGCAGTGTCATAAGTACATCTCTGACGTTTATAACAAAGCAAACAGTTTGAAAATCGGTAGAAAATTTAGCAAGTTATGGTTATTTAAAAAGTACATGCACCATTAAAACACAATGTTACGAGTGAGCAAGCTGACTGTGACAAGATGGCCGCCAGGTGCGGACGTCCACCTCCAACTAGCCTTTATTATGTATATCTATGGTTCAGAGGTTCCATGAGAGAGGCTCGGGGCGCGCCACTAGAGGAGGTGACGTATTTCCGCTTTTGAGTGAAGCGCAACTCGCCCAGACTGACCCTATTGTGTATTCGTCGCACAGCTAAATTACATTGAAAGATCAGTGCGCATTTGAGTACAATGGACGGTAGAAGTTATGGTTCGGGTAAGTATGCTGGGTTTTTAAGGTCTTGGCTGTGGAAGAATTACAATTATTACTATCTCCCTTTACTGTGGGTAAATTAACCTATACCTAGCGAAAGACGCTTACTAGCTATGCGTCTTCTAGCTTTAGTAGGCTAGCTAGTTCAGTAATTTCGGCCGTTGTGTGGATTCAGCTAATCTTCATCACAAACCGTTGTATCCCCAGCGTAGATGCCGGATAAAAGAGCATTTGGTGTGTAGGTTTAGCCTGGTCTTTCCGCGGAATTAAATAATTCTTAATTTTATATTTTAATTTTTTATTTTATAACAAAATCCCGTGGGGGCGGGTTTAAGTTTAGTTCTTTGTTGGGTTCGCTGGGGGTGTTAGCTTGTGCACTATGTTAGCTTTTTATTCCTTTTTAAAATGGCAGCTCTTGGTGGTATTATACAAATCTCACTTTTACATGTTACGCTTGTTCTAAAATGGCCACCATTTTAAAAAGATGGCATCATGCTCGTCACCGCCTCTTTGTCAGTATTACGATAAATGTTTTTTCTTCATGTTCCCTTTCTGGCTTTTCGCTGTACTTGTAGTTGAACGTTTATATGCATTGTAGACATTACTGTTTTTGTTTAGGTTATTCCAGTTGGGGAGGAGGAGGTTCAAGCAGCAGAGGTAAGACTGACCCACATGTAAGAATTGTGTGAATGTTAAATTACAACAAAATCTGTGGCACTTCAGCGGTGGTGTGTGGTGACAGTTTGATTCCAGTTTAGGTCCATATATTCTACGTCAAGTTCCCTATTTTCTCTCTTTACTGTGACCTTTCAGTCACATACCCCTGCTGTTAACATGACAACACTCTATATATATGTGTGTATATTAGGGCTGGGCAACGATTAAAATGTTTAATCGCGATTAATCGCACAATGTTCTGTGATTAATCACGATTAATCGCATTATACACAAAAATTGATAATGAATTCAAAATTAGTGTACTGCATACATTTTGAAAGAACTGCTATATGAACAAAAGTGCAATAACATTTGGTTTGCACTTTAAACAACACTTTAAACAAATAAGGTGCTTTTAACAGCAGTTAAAGGTTAGTTGCAGTTAAAACATTTCTTGTAAATCTGAACTTAAACATTAATGTAATCAAATTAAATATTAAAACCAAAAATATTTGCCACTGACAGGGCATTAATATTTTGTTTAGTTTGTTATAGAAAAACAAGTTATGTCCAGAGCTTCAATCATAACATTATAATAATATAAACAATATAAATGTCTCTCTTGTGTTTTCATTACAGTCAGAGCATGTGAATGCAGTTCCCGCGTGTTTCACACACCCTCTCCCTTTCACTTGCCAAACTCAAGGGTGTATGGGTATTGTAGTCTCTGCTCTTGATGGGACGAATTAGGAAGTGTGCATTGTGAAGGGCGCTCTGGAAAGCGGCAGAGCAGGCAAAGGATTAAAACCTCTATTAAAACAGATGTCGAAATGAGCGTACCAGTACGCTAAAAGCACGTTCTGGGCGCACGGAGAAGTGGCGGTACTGAGTACAGGTGCGTACCGGCCCACTTAAAGCACTGGATGAGGGCGGCTCATACGTGCAGTCATTCGTTGCGATCCTAAGAATGTTCTTCAGACCGACATCTTTCACACTAATCGGTTTGCTAACGTTAACGCGATAAAATAATTGTCGGCGTTAATAATAATAATAATAAACTTTATTTTATAAAGCGCCTTTTAAAGGCAACTTCTCAAAGCGCTGTACAAAAACAAGCAATACAAAAACAAGCAATACAAAGTTCAAACAATTAAGAGTAACGTCAACTATCAAATGCTAATTTAAAAAAATAAGTCTTAAGTCTACCTTTAAAAATGTCATAGCCCTGTGCTTCCCTAAGATCAGGAGGCAGAGAATTCCAAAGGACAGGAGCATAGGAAGAAAAGGCCCTGTCACCCATAGATTGTAGGCGTGTTTGAGGAACAGCCAACAAGTTGGATTGTGATGAACGCAGTCTCAGAGTTGGGGTATAGGAAGTTAACAACTCAGATAAATAATAAGGGGCCAAGCCATGCAACGCTTTATATGTCAGCATCATAATTTTAAAATCTACTCTGAATCGGACTGGGAGCCAGTGTAAAGACTCCAAAACTGGAGTGATGTGATTGCAAACCCTGGTCCCAGTCAGTATCCTGGCGGCCGAATTTTGAACATATTGTAGTTTGTTAAGTGTGGATTTAGAGACTGCCAAAAGGGCGCAGTAATCTATCCTAGTGATGACAAAGGAATTCATCAGCTTTTCAGCTACTGAGAAGTTTAGCATAGGACGTAGTCTAGCTATATTTCTGAGGTGAAAAAAAGATGATTTAACTGTACTCTGGACAAAAGAATCAAATGAAAGCCTGGTATCAAAAATAACTCCAAGATTCCTCACTTTAGCTTGAGTAGCCAAGACAGAGCCATCAATAGTCAGAGATAATGAACCTGCTTTTGAAATTTGATGACGGGAACCAATAAGCATAACTTCAGTTTTACCACTATTCAAACACAAAAAATTTGTACTCATCCATTTCTTTATCTCAGAAACATAGCCGGACAGAAAATCAACATCAAGGTGTTCACCAGACTTTGAGTGTATATAAATCTGCGTATCATCAGCATAAAAGTGATAATGGAGGCCAAGCGATCGCAACAACTGTCCAAGTGGTGCCAGATAAATGTTAAAAAGCAGAGGCCCAAGACTGAGCCCTGAGGAACCCCAGTGAAACAGAGCTAATCTCAGACCTGAAACCACCCATAGAAACGAACTGAGAACGGTCAGTAAAATAGGATTTAAACCACTTCAAAGCTGTCCCCGACACACCAAAATCTTGTTCAAGACGGGCGAGTAATGGACTATGATCAACAGTATCAAAAGCTGCTCTTAAATCAAGAAGGATGAGAATGGAAATTACACCAGAGTCAGAAGCCATCAACAAATCATTGGTAACTTTGACCAGAGCCGTTTCAGTACTGTGGAATTTACGAAAACCTGACTGAAGAGGATCAAACAGGTTATTAATTGCGAGATGGTTACGTAGATGAGAGGCAACAACACGCTCAAGTATTTTTGCCATGAACGGAAGGTTGGAGATGGGTCGAAAATTATTAAAATCCTCCAGAGTAGTATTTTCTTTTTTTGATACTGGGGTTACAGCAGCAATCTTTAATGCTGCAGGAACCTCTCCCGTCTGCAATGAATGATTCATAATACTAAGGACAGTAGGGCTCAAAACATCGAAGCAAGATTTAAATAAGCTTGAGGGAATAAGATCAAGCAAGCAAGTGGTAGATTTCATGCTTGATACCTCCCTTTTCAGACCCTCAGAATCAAGATGTGGAAAATTAGTAAAAGGAAAACCAGTAAACCCAGGTGAACAGAAAAGTGAGACAGTGGGAGCAGATGCAGCAGAAATTTGTTTGCGAACACTATCAATTTTAGAGTTAAAAAATTTCAGAAAAGAATCGTATAGCTGTTGAGAGACAGGCAGGGTGGTGGCAGTATCAACTTTAAGCAGTCTATTTATAGTTTGAAACAAATGTCTGGGGTTTCCTTGGTTGTTTTCAATAGTCTGTGAGAAATAAGAAGATCTTTCAGTCTCAATTAATGCTCTGTAGTCACCCAGAAGGTCCTTCCAAGCCAAATAATGAACATTCAAGCCAGTAAGACGCCATTTACGCTCCATTTTACGACATGCAGCCTTCCTAATGCGCAAATTATCATTATACCAAGGAGCAGTGCGGGCTGAAGTAATCTGACGTGACCTTTAGAGGAGCATAAGAGTCAAGATTAGTAACAAGTGCATTGTTAAACTGTGAAACTTTCTCCTCCAAAGATGTTGAATGCTGGTCACTTAAAGTGGATACAACAGAATTAGAAAAAACTGTTTGATCAATAGACTTCCACTTCTGGAATGTTGCAGTTCATTTTGTAGGCACACTTGAAAGATGCATCTCCAGATTAAAGAAAACAGCTGAGTGATCAGACAATCCAATGTCAACAGATGATAACTGTGATACAAATGACCCATTTGATATCACAAGATCCAGGGTATGGCCTTTACAATGAGTTGGGCCTGTTACCAACTGTGAGAAGTCAAGACAGTCAAGAAGCGATAAAAATTCCTTGGCAGCCGCAGAGTCACTTCGGTCCACATGTATATTAAAGTCCCCCACAATAAGAACTCTATGGAACTTCAAGCTCAACATAGACAAAAACTCAGCAAAATCTGATGTAAAAGCTTCATGTGATATCTTTGGTGGTTTATAGACTGTTGCAATGATGGTAGACGTAGGAGCAGAAATACTCAGAACTAGGCATTCAAATGATGAGAACTGGGAAACGGATACAGGGCTTATCTTGAATTGCAGGTTGTAAACCACAATGATGCCTCCACCTCTGCCAGATAACCTCGGAAGATCTAAGATTCCAAAACCAGCAGGAGTGATCTGATTAAACAGAAGTCCATCATTTTCTCTATGCCATGTTTCAGTTAAAAACAGGAAGTCCAACTTTTTGTCCAGAATAAAATCCGATAAGAGCAGTGCCTTGTTATTCACAGAGCGGGCATTAAATAATGCAGCATGAGCCGAGCTATGAAATGGAGTCAACAATGATTTAATCTCCACACGGGGTACTGGTATTAAATTACGTTGATCAATACCAGTGTAGAACAGGTTGTTAGTCTTATGTCGGCATGTAGAAATACAAATGCTGGGAGAAGATGAAACTGTAATGCTTCGCCTCAAACCCCGGTGAATATACCGTTTAGGACGTAGCAAGCCAGCGTCACGGCACAGATCGTAAGAGTCTTTAGCTAAACGAGATGAATTCTGTTTTAAACTCAACCGTTCGCGTGCAGTGTACCTTAAGGCCATAGTCATTGAATCCACAAACTCGGCTGGTTCTAGGCGTTGAATCCCCGTAGCACACCGTGATCTTGATGTCATAGAATCCACATACACAGACCAACGCGTTGAATTCCCCGTCGCTCGTTGCAAATTATTCCATTGCAAATGTTCCAGGTGCAGCACAGAGATAAAAACAACAGTCCAAAACAAGTAAAATGGCACCACCATTTCAAACATGGAGGCGCTGAAAATAATATTAAAACATTACTAGAATAAACAAAACGGTGAGAGGAGCGGCAGCCAAACGCGCCAGCGTACCCGACCCGGAAGTAGTCAGTATAATGAGTTCACTGCTGAGTTAATTCATTAATGCGTTAACGCGATAAAAACGCGTTAACTTGCCCAGCCCTAGTGTATATATATGTATGTATGTATGTATATATGTATATTTCATAGCTATTGTATACTACAGGAGAAAGATTCATATTGAAAGACTATGTGTTGATCTTAACTACAGAACTTCAGATAATTAATGGGCAGTGTACTCGAAAGCACTGGTGAAGAAAACACAGCAGTCGTGCTATTGCAGAGTTGCTACAACATTGTTTTCAGAGAGGATGCCTGTTTCACAGTTGAGTGCGAGTAAGAACACTGCCATTTGTGATTGAGAGGCCAATCCACAAGAGAATAATGGTGTGTTTGGGAAAATGCACTGTGCACTCTTAAGTTCCATTGTTGATGTAACTCTGAGAGCAAAGCAGGTAGCCTGAGCAGTCAAACCCATTTACTTTTATAGCAGATTGATGTGGTTCTGGAACCCCTCTCATCTAGACCTATGTTCATTGAAATTGATTCTTACTATTTATCCAAAATGGGGTGGGCTTTATGTGATGCCTTGTTATTGGTTGTGTGTCTATCCAATTGCAGTAAGTAACTTTTTAATATGCATTGATTTGTTCCCCCTCCTGAATTGACAGGAACCAGAGTACCTCTTTGTGTAACTCTAAAGAAGAATAAGCACAGACTGCTCAGAGCGGATTTACGATGCACACATTCCAATTAAAGTGTGTTTGGGTGTAATCTAGAACACTTCTTTATCCCACGTTTATTTTTTTCTTAAAAAAAAAAAATCTAAAATTGACTTCTGCTAAGATGTAAATTTTCTCTAGGGTCTGGAGGCTTTGACCTGTATGGTGGAGGCTTTAAAGACTCTGCGTCAGGATTTGGGGGGTATGGAGGAGGAGGCCATATGAAGAGAACATCCATGTTGTCTTCCACAGGAGCACACGCTGATGCAGTTATTGCCAAGATCAATGAGCGCCTGGACATCCTTTCACAGCTGGAGGGGGGGTTGAAGGGGGAAAGGTGAGGGGGTTCTTATATAGGACTCTAATCTCAGTCCACACCAGGTGATGGTTTCAGAAATCAGGTTCAGCGCAGACTTTTGTTTTGACCCAGAATAACCTGAGTGAACTGCTCGTTCAATAGTAGGAAATCAAAAAGTCCTTACGAAATAGCTTTAAAAAAACATACAGGTTATGCAAATAACCAACATTACTAAAACACAATATCCCAAAAGAAGTAACTAAGAGACCAGGAAAGTAGAGTTATTTAACTGGAAATGGATTTCTTGAGTTTGGCCTGCTTTCTGACACTACCTCTGGTCTAATAAAATGTCAAAAATGTGTACTTTTATAACTGAATTTCAAAATAATTCGCAAATGTGAGACTTTAATAGGACTAAAAACAAAGTTTTGGTGCTAGGCCATTATCGGGTCAATAGTAGAAAAGCTCTAGGTGGCCATCTTAAAAAATTAGTGGCTAGCACCCAAGCATTACATTCATTGAGCAGTGAACAAAAGCATCTAATTGTGCTATTAATATACATTATTAAAAATAAACAGTGGAAAAACTGGTCATTTAGTATATATTTTAACCATTTGAATAAATATTATTAATGCATACAAAAAGCAGTATATCTGAATACATTATAAAAAAGAATACATCCAGAAGGGAATTCATAAAAAAACGGGTTAACCCTTTTCAATCACAATTCATCACAAGAAAAAAAGCTGTCAATATTTTGCACAAAAACACTGGTATAAAAAAAAAAACACTATAGAAAAATGCTTATGGCCTGTTCCCACCGGGACGAATTTCGCGTGCGATATTCGCCGACGTTTAACGCCTCGTGGCTAAACAAAGGGCGCCAATGTGAGTGTGCACACCGACGCGAAAACGTCACGCGTAAAAGCGTAATTTAAAAAAAAAAACGCCTCGGGTTTGTTTTTGTTATTTTTGGTTTGACGCACCGCGTCAAAAACTATACAACCAATGAGATTGGCGCTTTTGCTCGCGTGTCTGGAGCTTCTGAAGTTACAGTAAAACACAACTTGGGGGCGCTCAAACACAATACGTTCTTGCCGATCACAAATACGTAACGGAAGAAGATATACGCCAAGTAGCGTCTACACTGCCGGGAAGAAATAAGACGAAGAAGATGCAAGGCAAGATGAATGTAGAGCTGCTGGTCTCGTTGATGTCGGAACACAAAGTACTATATGACAAATGCGACAGCGATTACAAAAATCTTGATAAAAGAGAACTGTTATGGAATGGATTGCACAGCAAATGGACCTTGATGGTGAGATTTATTAAGTGCCATCTAATGTCAGGGAATGAATTTGCATGTTCACTCGGCTCATCGTTAGCGTTGAGTCCTATTAAAGTCTCACACTTGCAAGTTAGACGGTGTGCGGAAATCTTTATTTCTCTTATATGTTTTTGGGTTTCTCCCTCGCTCCTACGCACTTGTCTTAAGGAATTGATGTGCCAAGTTTTTATTCTCTTAAAATAGGTTTTACTGACAAAATGCTCAATTTGTTGTGTTCAGTCAGAACAATTTTCTCTTTTATAACCCGCTGAAATATGCGGTGCCACTGAACAGTTGCCTGCTACATTAAAGATTTTCTTACATGTGGGTTTATAGTTGCTCATACTTACGATATTTTTTATAGCCTGCCTCATCCTTGGTGTGACTGAACCTTGTTTTTGGGATGTAGGTCTATCAGGAGATTGTATAACAAACGTCCCATTTAACAATATACAATTTCCTAAATATTTACATATTAGCTTTTTATTTTATGGCTATATTACAATTTATTACAGCATTTGTTCTAACAGATTCAAGTTCTTGTCTGTTTGCCAAACAATTGAACAAAGCCCCCATAACAAGAACATCCTAGTCCCATCCCACAGAATGTCTATTATGAAAACATTATTACTTCTCTACAAAAAAGCAAGTAGGCTATTGTTTCTCATCCTGTGTTATTGGATTGATTGATTATGGAGTGGCCAAATATTGTGAAGAGCATGTGAGACCATGGAGGGAGACAAAAGCAGGGAGACAAACCCAAAGCTGGCTGTGCTCCCTGCCCCCACTGATCTCTGCTCTTCTATGATTCCTCTCCTCCTCCCGCAGGTATGACCAGTATGAGTCAATGGACTCGCGCACTTCCGCTCTGGCCTCCTCCCGAGATCTCTACAGATCTGGTAGCTATGGTTATGGGGATGGGCGGGGTGACAACATGCTGTTGGCTCACCGTGGAGGCTCTGGCTTCGGAGGGGGCATGGGGCTGGGTGGAGGAGCAGGCTTCGAGGGCCTCTCCCAATATGGAGTCGCTAAGATGCGACAGAATATGAGGGAGTCCTTCGTCGGGGGCCAGGGAGGGGGCTCTGGAGGATGGGCTTCACCTGGCCGCCGTAGCCCCAGAAGGGGTGGAAGTGGTGGGGGTCGAGGAGCAGGGTTTGGCAGCCGCAGGTCTGAGCCCACTCCATTAGGAGGAGGTGGATGTGGGAGTGGGGGCCACAGGGGCCACTCTCCAGGAGGTGGTAGAGGCAAGCTCCCATCCCTCCTGTCCAACCGCATGTACCCTGAGAGCGGGGCCTTCCATCAGGGCTCCAGTCAAGGCCCTCACGACTTTCCCGGGAGGCATTTTGGAGGGGGCCCACGAGCTGGCCGCCAGCGAGGCCGCAAGAGACCCCTCAACAAAGTAAGTACCTCCAGCCAAAAGATAAAGACCTCCTCAGATACTACCAAAATAAAAGCCCATTCTGCTTCTCCAATTTGTATCCTCATCCAACCGGCAGCTCAGCCATGCATGCCTGTACATGCCATGTAATCTTGTATAGTGCCCTTCCATCTCTGCCACGCCCCTCTGTGTGGTCAGAAAATTGTTCCTTTTGAGGCCAAGTGACAAAACCTTTGGCCTTTTCTTATTCTTTATAGTGTAATATAGTTTACATCATTTTTGTTAAATGACCATGACATGGTTTGTCTGAATAATGTTAAAGTAAAAATAGAATAGTTAAAAGGAGTCTTCAGAGGTATGATTTTGTGAATAACCATATAAAGTGTTAAAGGATACTGTATGTGTACTGTAGCAGGTAAAGTCACAGCGTGATGTCCAGAAGAAAAGAAAGCAAACCTTGTCTGAAGGCGATGAGCCTGAGTCAAAGATAAACAAGACTGAGTCTGCAGGTTCGGATGCTGCTAAAGGTACATCATCTAGTTTTAATCTCTGTACTGAGATATAATAATGTAATGGATTAGATTTATATTGCGCTCTTCTCCCAAGGGACCATGGTACTTAGAGCGCTGCAAGAGAAACAGCAAAGAACAGTTTTGTCATTGTTTGAGTCATGTGAACATACTTTGTCCCTACAGAGCAAGAAGAAAAAAATGATCAAGATGGTGATAGTAAGACCGCAGAGGTAAGTACAGAGACTTTGACAAAAATGTAATCAATTGGTCTTTCCCGGACATCTATGTAGACCGGCATAAACTAATTGGCCCTGCTAAAGACACTGTGGGCCAGAAATGGATTGTAAAGTTTCTGGATTTTATGGTAAAATTTGCATTGCCCTTTATATTTTTAAGGCCGCTGCATTGAGCTAGCTGTGTCTGTTACATGAGTTCTCTAACTGCTGAGTAGCTCTGTGCAGACTCTGTAGCAGCTGCTGCCAAATAGTGAGTGGAGACATCAGCAGTCAATCTCCAAAGAAATACCAGATATGTTGGCACTGGCTGTAGTCATTCCAACAAGTCCTGAGAAAACAAGCGCTGTCTTGTCTTTTTCAGTGACACAAAAAGCAACCAGCAGAAAATGCAGAGACAGAGGAGAGATGCTTAGCTGAAAGATTAGTAAAACATCAGAAGTTGCTGAAGTCACTACATGGCAGCATCTGCAGCTTTTATCTGATACAGCTACAGATAAACTCGTTGTATGATCCCTCTTCCCTTAAAATCAGTGATTTGTGCATTTCTATATTTATCAAAAAGACTTGCAGCTCATTTGAATGTGCTGTGAGTCATTAATACAAGCCTGTTGGTCCCACATCTTATGTAAGCACAAGACAGGACAGATGTTTGTATCAAATCAGTTTTTAACCACTCTTCCATACATGATGTCACCAACTCCCCATCATAGACCTAGTCTTTAGCTAACACAGTAATTTATCAATTGTATAAACTTTACGCTACACTAAATAGTAGCAAACCCATTATTTCCTCAGTCAGCGACTGATGTTTTCCTATTACATTAATGGCACTTGGGGGTAGGACAATATAAGGTTCTTACGGTTTGATTATCATGAGAAAAATATCATGATATACATATTTTTTAACCCCGTTTTCCCTGTGTGTAAATACCTAGGCAGCCACACTAGCATGTTTGTAGAATTTCTTTTTTTTTACGGTATTGACTGTGTTGGTTAAAACTTGAAATGCTGTTTTTCCAAAAATGTTTTTATTTTTTAATTTTTTTTAGCCAGCCATACAATAGAAGGAATAAACGAAGGAATCCATTCAAATAAATGACTGCAGTGGCTCAGTGGTAGTGGGGGTGACCTATAACTGGAGGGTTGACCTATAACCAGAGGGTTGGTGGTTTGATTCCTGCTCTCCCCAGGTCATACTGCTGTTGTGTCCTTGGGCATGACACTTAACCCACCTTGCCTCCAGTGCCACAGTACTGGTGTGTGATTGGAGAGGTTAGTTTGGTGGTGGTTGGAGAAGGCTGTGAGCACCATGTGTATGGCAGCCCCCCCTCTCTTTTTGACTCCGGGGTGAATGTGTGTGATGGTGGCATTTTTTTATTTTTATTTTTTTAACCACTGCTGTAGTGAAGGACCAACTACTGGCAGTGGCACGGTGGTGTGGGTTAAAAAATATATATATTCTTTTTGTATTTTAATATTGTGTATAAAATATTTAAAATACAAAATCAATTGAATTTACTATTGGAATTGTTATAGTTGCATTCACAAGATTAGTGCATCAGCAAATTCACACAAACAACATATCTCAAAATCTGTCACAT
Source organism: Perccottus glenii (assembly GCA_024416835.2). Lineage (NCBI taxonomy): Eukaryota > Metazoa > Chordata > Actinopteri > Gobiiformes > Odontobutidae > Perccottus > Perccottus glenii. The sequence goes on along the minus strand of CM044549.2, from coordinate 4,650,602 downwards.
TTAATATTTTTGATGAATACTTGTGGTGTTAAATGTTTTTTAGTCTATTCGTGTTTGCAGTGTTCAAGTTGCATACAAAGAGGCCTGTCAATTAACAGACTGCGCATTGACGCATTTTATTACCTTTTTAATTAACTTGATCATTCTCGGTAAAGCTGCTGGGTCTGTGGAGGACCTGAATAATCAGCAATAAACTGATAATGGATGAGGAATTTATAGATGAGCAATGTCCAAGCAGATACAAATCTTACTGCACAGAAATACAGCGGAGTGTGGCCACAGTTCAATATCGTGTCACAAAACTCCGTTCAGCAGAGCATTCACTTGCCCCTGCTGAGAAGCTCCTCTGTCTGGAAGAGTATTCAGTTTTGAGGTGACTTTTTTTTTGTCTCGTGTTTTAAGTGTTTTGTGTTCTTTGAATTTTAAAATTTGCCTCAGAGTGTCACTGTAAGTGCCGGTCACCGCGGGTTTCAACCCACCACTGCGGTGGTAAGTTGCCGTGGTGGTGGGGTTATTATGGCGACCATCACAGCCCTAGAAGCATCATGTAAAGTTCTTTGGGTGCCCAACAATGGTACAAAAAGCTCTATATAAATGCACGCTATTTACCATTTGAGGTAGGGCTTTAGCTGCTGTTATTCCTGCTACAGTTAAACTTTATATGAGGGTTTAATCAGACACCACAAAAATTGTAGGTGAACTTAAACACACTTCCAAGAACCCCTTCAAACAAACATCAATAGCACTGTTCAGACTTAGCCTAACTCCACTCAGTCCTACCTCAGTCTTTATAGTGTACTCATAAACAGTCTGTGAAGCTACCAATGCACTATAGGTTTAATCCACGTGAACTCTATTCAATACAAAAGAGCAAAGGAAAAAGACAACGTCACTGCATTCTTCTGTTGCATAGAGACTGGTCCATTTTCCAAAACCTCTTAATCTGATCCCAGGGTCGAAGCTCTGTCTGATTTGTCACCAAATCTTATCTTTTCCGCTCAGCAGTGGGCAGCACCCAAACATCTGCGGCGTTAGATTTTGTTAAATAATGAATTTTATCTGTTGTCAAAGCATGTTTGAACTCTTTCACTGTACATGGGAGTGTGATCATCTTTTTGTTACCATGTTTTCTCCTGTACAGGAAACACAAGCCACTGAAGCTGAAAATAAAGGTATTGTTTTTTTTTGTCCCTATTACAGTAGTTACTGGTATATCTATTTCATCCTATTTAGGAAATATATTTTGTATTAAATTAGTTGAGTCAAAGCCAGAAGACAGTCCGCAGGCAAAGAAAAAGCCACAGGGCAAACAGACGCCCACCCAGGGTCAAGAGAAACACCAGAGAATGAGGAAGAGGAGGGGCTTTCTGGAGAGGTGAGAGGTTATGTGTAAATACTTTATCATTCTATCCGAAATTTCATTATGGCCAAAATATTCAGTGATGGGTTCAAACTGAAGACAAACATTAACATCTCATCCAATTTTCACTGTAAATTATGATATGATATAATTTACATTGAGTTATAATTTAAGTCATTTTCATCTCAAGCACTTCATCCCAGTAGAGTTAAGATGTTATCTACATTTTTATGTCTTTCTAGGGTGATGTTTGCATGTTCTGTGTGCAAGTTTCGATCATTTTATAAGGAAGACATGGAATCTCATCTTGAAAGTCGATTTCACAAAGACCATTTCAAGTTCCTCTCGAGTCAGTTGTCCAAACCCACCACAGACTTCCTGCAGGTAAAGTAAATTATCAGAATATCAATGTTTACTACCATGAAAATATTTTACCCAAAAAGAACAACATATAAAAAATTATTGAAATGTTGAATTAGACCGGAATACATGTTTTCGGTACTGTGTCCACCCAGAATTAAACCTTGTCCATGGAAACTACTTTGGTTCCATCTGAGTGGTCTGATTTTTAAAAATCAAATCGCATAGGTCTACGGGTTGAAGGATAGAGGAGCCTTACTTGAGAAAATGACATGTGATAAACATTTCACGAGGAAAATGGAGGGCCACAGTGGGCATTCTGTTGGCATATATATATATATATATATATATATATATATATATATATTACAAGATACCACAACTTAGTCTACTTTGTTAACTTTTCTTGAAGATATCCGACTTGTCTTATGAACCTGTATTAGTCAAGTAAAATATCTCTAATATTTGTTATGTAGATACGGCTTGACACTACTCTCAAAGATTTGATATTTTTTTTAGTAAATTGTTATAATATTTTTGTCCTGAAGGACCAAAACAACCAACAAGTAGATACCTGCAAATCTGCAGGGCTTGTATGACGTCACTGTTTATATAGGTGACTATTTAGAGGAAAATGTAAGCCTTTTCTGAGGTTACTCAAAAGTTGCCCTACATGTAAGAGCTATACAGTATATTTAGTTGCACAAAGACATTGTTGCGTAGAGCAGACTTTACCATTCAGACTCATTAGGTGAATATACAGTACATAATATATCTTGTGTATTTGCAGGAGTATTTGCAGAACAAGTTTAAAAAGACAGAGCAGAGGGTGGATCAGCTGGAAAACCATGCTGCTTCCATCTGCCAAGTTTACAAGGAGCAGGATCTTACTCGAGGTGAGCTTATCACTGAACCAAAACCCCACACTTTTTGAGTGTTTGTTAAATGTAGACTTCTTTGTGACTCTGTAGATCTGGGCATGGAGCACTTCATGAGGAAGGTGGAGGCTGCTCACTGCGCAGCCTGTGACCTGTTCATTCCCATGCAGCTTCACCTTATTCAGAAGCACCTCAAGTCCCCTGACCATAACTACAACCGCAAAGTACACAACTCACACATTTTCCTAAATACTTTAATAATAAAAAGATAAACAAAAAGTGTTTGTGATTGAAATTTTTTGTGTAATAGGCTATGATGGAGCAGTCAAAAAGGGCCAGTCTTTCCGTCGCTCGCAGTATCCTGAACCACAAACTCATTGGAAAAAAGCTGGAGAGCTACCTCAAGGTTGGTAGTGTCATGCATATTCACATTATGCATATATCAATTAATGGTTGTCATGCTCAGTCATGACTGCATCATGTCAACCCGAAACAAAATACTTCCTGTCTTCAAGATGGGACTGAAACCATTTAAGGACCGTTCCAGAGATACCTATCATACCTGCACCTACAGTTACATTTAGTCATTTAGCAGACGCTTTTATCCAAGCGACATACATTCACCTGTGTTACATTTTTCTTTTTACATTTTAGTTGACACTTTCATTTTAAAGCGACTAACATTAAGGTTCCATTCACCAGTGTTACAGCTGGAACACCACTGGAGGCAAGTGGGGTTAAGTGCCTTGCCCAAGGACACAACATCAGTATGAACTGTGGGGAGAGCAGGACTCGAACCGCCTACCTTCCGGTTGAAGGACGACCGCTCTACCACTATGCCACTGCGCCCTGGCGCATTTATCTCTTGCTTTTTGCAAAGTTTAATTGAAAACGTTTTAATGATTTACGTTTTTTGGGGGGCTTTTTGGCATTCACTTTTTAGTACCCTGACAGAAAGAGCATTGCTCCACGATGCCTTCTGCCTCTTCTTGATCACTTTAACCTTAACAATGGCCATAACATTTAAAACACCAGAAGTATAACAATTCAACAAATCATAAACTTGACATGATAAAGCATTTTCAAACCTGATTGCCTCCATAAACTGTGTCCTAAAGTACTGTCCAGCAGCAACTTTTGGAATTATGAACAGATGGAAAAATACACACAAATGATCCAATAGATCAACATCAATAAGTGACAGCTAAAAAATTAACACCCTTTAGTACTGACTAGATCCAGAGTGTTTCCTATGATATTGGTTGGCTCACTAACATGCTGACGTAGACCAAAGTTATCAATGATAGTAGAAAGATCTTTGGCATTTCCATCACAAACCATGGTGTCTCGGGGAGTGCAGGAGTGTATCTGTTAGTTGCCTTACTCCACGTCTGTTTATTTGTGGGCTCATTCCTTTGAACAGGTTGTCATGTTGCCAAAACAACTTGAAGTTATCACAGGCCTAGGACAGAATTTGTTGATCCGCCTGTTTGATGTTTGGGCCACTGATAAAAGATTGTACTTCCAGTTCCTTAATTTTCTCTGTCTGGAGAAATAATATTTTTTTGATTCCCCCTTCCTGGTGTCGACTGCACCCACTTAAATCATCAGCGGTTCATCATCACAAATTCACGTCTCCCGTTTTTCATAGAATAGGTAACATTTACTCCCAGTTTTTCAGTCACAGCAGTGTTTCAGTGTTCAGCATGTGTTGAGCTTTCTGGTTCATTCATATTTAGCTCAGTCAGTGAATGGAATCTGTTTTTTAGCTGGATGTTTGGTGATGCTACATAATCTCCTGTAATGCCAGCATTTTTTTCTAATCCAGTTAGATTAGAAAAAAATCTAACTGGTTTGGTACAAAGTTTATGCCCAGTGGTATTTTGTTAAGTAACCATCACTTTGATCAGTTTTGGGAACCACATGGTGTGATTGGGACCGTCAATAAAGTTTTTCAGATTCTAAAGCAAAAATCTTTGTTTGTAGCACACTGAAGATATTTCCCCACAGTTCTTACTGTTGTGTCCTTGGGCAAGACACTTAACCCTCCAGTGACGCAGCACTGGGTTATGAATGTGTAAGAATGTTGGGACAATGGATGGAAATTAGCCTAAGGCTACAATCTGGCATGTTTACATTCAATGTGGCTGTGTGTCATGTACAATGGGGCAAAAAAGTATTTAGTCAGCCACCAATTGTGCTAGTTCTATCACTTAAAAAGATGAGAGAGGCCTGTCATTTTCATCATAGGTACACTTCAACTATGAGAGACAGAATGGAGGAAAGAATCCAGTAAATTGCATTGTAGGATTTTTAATGAATTAATTGGTAAAAGGGACTCAAATCCTGCGGTGCCAGACGTGTCCCCCTGCTTAAGTCAGTACATGTCCAGGTCCGTCTGACGTTTGCTAGAAAGCATTTGGATGATCCAGAAGAGGATTGGGAGAATGTCATATGGTCAGATAAAACCAAAATAGAACTTTTTGGTAAAAACTCAACTTGTTGTGTTTGGAGAAGAACGAATGCTGAGTTGCATCGAAAGAACACCATACCTACTGTGAAACATCAAAGATGGCGCCGCTGTGTCCGGTCGCCGTCCAGGTCGCTCCGCTTAGATTGTGTTCTTATTTACTTTTTTACCTACTTTTGCTTACTCTTTTTACACACATTACCTCTGCACTGATCACATACGAAAAGGTGATACTTTTGGACATTGGACACCGCTTCACTGACCTGTTTCACGACACTTTATCCTCCAACCCGTCGTGGCCACCCGAGATTCTCCGGGACGCCGGGACAAACAATGGTTACCTGAATAGCCCGAGGCGACGGATCAAGAAACACCGCGGGAGACGTGCTGGGATTCGCAACAGACTGAGGAAAAGAGCACACAGCCCTCCTCTACCGAGCATTTTGCTTGCTAATGTCCAGTCTCTGGAGAATAAGATGGATGATCTTAGAGCCAGGATAAACTTCCAACGGGACATTAGGGACTGTAACATCCTTTGTTTGTCTGAAACGTGGCTCACGCCCTGGGTCCCAGACGCTGCTGTAACGCCGTCTGAAAACTTCTCTGTTTTACGGATGGACAGGACAGCCGTGGCGGCAAATCAAGGGTGGGGAGTTTGTTTCATGATTAACAAGAAATGGTGTGACCCCAGGAATATCTCCACTCTGTCGCTCCTGCTCGCCTCATCTGGAACACCTATCCATTATTTGCCGCCCATCCTATCTGCCTCGGGAGTTTTCATCGATCATCATAACTGCTGTTTACATCCCTCCACAAGCAGACACTGGCTTGGCTTTGTCTGAGCTTCACGATGCGCTCAGCGGCAACATCAACAAACATCCGAGCGCTGCTACTATCATCGCTGGGGACTTTAACAAAGCCAAACTCAGGAAAGTCATGCCTAATTTTTATCAACACGTATCCTGTCCAACCAGAGGACCGAATACACTGGATCATTGCTACACTCAGTTTAAGAATGCCTACAAAGCTCGCTCACTACCGGCTTTCGCAAATCGGACCATGCCGCCATTTTCCTCACACCGAATATAAACAACGGCTCGTTCAAGAACCTCCGGTGCAGAGGGTGGTGACGCGTTGGTCCGCCCAATCAGAAGCAACGTTACAGGCGGCTCGATGGCGTAGACTGGGTCATGCTTGCGCAAGCTCATTGGACGTCAGCGAGTTCACGGATGTAGCGCTAAGCTTTGTAAACACGCTAGCCGAACAAGCTACGGACACAATAACTATAAGGTCTTTCCCCAATCAGAAACCGTGGGTGGACAGATCAATCCGTGCAGCAATAAACAAACGCACTGCTGCTTACGCCGGTCTTCTGTCGGAAACATGAGCGAGTACAAAGCATCGTGCTATGCTCTCCGACACGCAGTAAGTGCCGCTAAACACAGACACAGGGAACGCATTGAGTCACATTTCCAGCTAAATGACTCGAGGCATGTGGCAAGGACTAAGGACCATCTGTGACTTTGGAAATAAATCCTCTACAGAGGTGAGAGCAGATCCGTCGCTGGCTGACGAGCTTAACACTTTCTACGGCCGCTTCGAAAGCTATCAAAGCAGTGCGAGTCTGCCGATCAGCGCGTCAGGGAGCAGCAGTCAGAGCAGCGACCATCATGTGATCACCGTGACGGAGGGCGAGGTTCGAAGGGCACTAAAGCGAGTGAATGTAAGGAAAGCAGCTGGACCTGATGGGATTTCTGGCCGTGTTCTGCGGTCCTGCGCTGATCAGCTCGCTGGTTTGTTTACATGCATTTTAATGAGTCTCTTGCCACATCCTGGCATAGACTTTCCCGGGAGGCTGAGGAGTGTGATCCCTCTGTAGTTGGAGCACACCCTCCGGTCCCCCCCCCAGTTGAAGTCAGCAGATTCCCACCTCCACTGTAAACAGTGTTGGCAGGGCACTGCTTCCCCCTCCTGAGGCGCCGGACGGTTTGCCAGAATTTCTTCGAGGCCGACCGATAGTCTTGCTCCATGGCCTCACCGAACTCCTCCCAGACACGAGTTTTAGCCTCCACGACCACCCGGGCTGCAGTCCGCTTGGCCTGCCGATACCTATCAGCTGCCTCAGGAGTCCCACGGGCCAACCAGGCTCGGTAGGTCTCCTCCTTCAGCTTGACGGCATCCCTTACTTCCGGTGTCCAACACGGGGTTCGGGGGTTGCCGCCACGACAGGCACCGGAGACTAAACGGCCACAGCTTCGAGTGGCCGCATCGACTATGGAGGTGGAGAACATGGTCCACTCGGACTCAATGTCTCCAACCTCCCTCGGGATCTGGTTGAAGTTCTGCCGGAGGTGGGAGTTAAAGGTCTTTCTGACAAGGGGCTCTGCCAAACGTTCCCAACAGACCCTCACAGTACGTTTGGGCCTGCCGACTCTGTCCAGCTTTCTCCCCTGCCATCGGATCCAACTCACCACCAGGTGGTGATCAGTTGACGCCCGCTCTCTTCACCCGAGTGTCCAAGACATACGGCCGGAGGTCAGATGAAACAACTACAAAGTCGATCATAGACCCCCGGCCTAGTGTGTCCAGGTGCCACGTGCACTGATGGAGACCCTTATGCTTGAACATGGTGTTCGTTATGGACAAACTGTTGCTAGCACAGAAGTCCAATAACAGAACACCGCTCAGGTTCAGATCCGGGGGGCCATTCCTCCCAATCACGCCCCTCCATGTGTCATTGTCGCTGCCCACGTGAGCGTTGAAGTCCCCCAGTAGAACAACGGTGACCCCGGTCGGAGCACTTTCCAGCACCCCTCCCAGAGACTCCAAGAAGGCCGGGTACTCTGCGCTGCCATTTGGCCCGTAAACACAAATAACGGTGAGAGACCTATCTCCGACCCGAAGGCGCAGGGAAACGACCCCCGGTTTAGGATCCTTATTTATTGCCTAGTTTTAATACTCTCTATAGACCTATCATCTTTGTTACATTTTTTTATTTATATTTTGTTACATTGTCTTTTTCCTTATATTCTTTACAGTGTATTTTTCTTATCACATGCATTAACTAATCCCTTTGTCGGCCATGGGCCAGATTTATTTTTCTGGGTATACTTATGTATGTTATTGGGCAGTGAGTGTCATACAGTGATTCACAATTGTTTTGGCAGTAGTCACCTTTTTCAGCCCTTCTGAGTTTGTGGGTATGTGTGAGGGACTGCAGCTCCAGGACTCTTGGTGGTCGATATTTTGGCCAGTGAGGTGCTGGGTGCTGCAGTGGCTGATCTAAAATGACAGTGTTTGGCGCGAGCAATATTTTTTCAGGACATATTGATATGTGGAAATGAGGGATGTTGTCACATATTGTAGGGCTTATAGCAAAGCATTACTATCTTTTGTCTTTCATTGTTATCATTAATAAATGTCCTCTGTATGACCCCCACGAGTGTGATCCCTCTGTAGTTGAAACATACCCTCCGGTCCCCCGACTTAAAAAGAGGGACCACCACCTCGTTCTGCCAGTCTGGAGGTACTGTCCCCAAACGCCATGCAGAGGTAAACAATACATGAGATTTTATATCTTGCCATACATACAATGTATGTGCCATCAGGGGCTGTTGTTTGGGATGAGAGCACAACAGACTTGTCCAAACATTTTGCTGACCACCCCTTTAAGCTAAGAGCATGCCCAGCCCCATTCGATTTTGCCATTTCGGCTAACCCAACCACTGCATCTTGGGTGTAATTAATGTCTGTTGGTTATAATAAATATAGTTAAGCCAATCAAACATTTTATAGTTTGTGAAATAATTTATTTGTATTAAAAATATTTGTGATAGTTCAGATATAACTGTTTCTGAAACAAGATTGATTGTCACAATAAAACCGTGTTGGAAACCCGAACCTTGGTGCACTGACTGTGGCCAGTGCTTTTGCCACTGTCAGTGCATCGTTAGCTGCTGTTGGTACAACCTCAGCCCAACCAGAAAATAAATAAATGATGGTTAAACAGTAGTATTGTTTGCCCTTGACATTTACTTACTTCAATAAAGTCCATAGATATGTACTCAAAAGGTAGCTTTCTTGTGCTGAGTAATGGGCTGGTAATGAAGATCTAAGTACTCGATCAGGGGTTACAATTGTAAACACTGAGGCATTAGTCCGTCTGTTTTTTTTTCTTACGTGAGCCGTCCACAAACAACAATGTCCAAACAAGCCAAAGGCATGTCCTTCAAGCCCGGTCTTGGTAAGACTGTCTGTTCTGTGTCAGCTAAACAGTCGTGTTTGTCTCCGTCCGAGGGTTACTGGCTGGATTCAGAGTGTTGCACTGTTCAATCGTTAAATGATGCTGTGTCATTAGTAGGGATGTAACGATATTGGCAATATCGCGCTATCGTGGTGGTAAACGTGTCTCGATATCGTCGTGGTTGGGTTACAATATTAAAAGGACAGGTGTCCGTCAAAAAGCAAGAGGAATAAACACAGTCCCGCGGAACAAATCATTGTTAACTACATATACCATGATCCTTTGCGCCGCGTCGTTACAACAACCGTTGTTAAGCCAATAGGATTGCACGCTGCACGCTGTCTACACAAGCTCATAGCAAGCCAGCATGGCCGACAGCGATACTTGTAAGGATGAAAACAACAAAATCGAAGTTGAGATTGTGCCAGCCCCTGCAGCTTTTAAATCAGATGTCTGGAAACATTTTGGTTTCACTGTGTCAAAAAACGTGAAAGGAGAGATGGTGGTGGACAGACAATGGACTATGTGCAAGCACTGCCACAGTAAACTGCAATACAACACAGGAAACACAAGCAACATGCGAAGTCATCTGACGACCATTCATCCCGAAAAGTTTGCAGATTCTCCCACAAAACAAGTCCTGTCCGGTCAAAAAACCCTGAAGGAGGCCTTTTCAACAACTATGCCACACAACAGCGCAAGGGCTCAAGAAATCACAAGGTACATAGCGTGATTTACGTCCCTTTTCTGCAGTAGATGGCAAAGGATTTAAAAGGTTAGTGGCCAAGCTTGAGCCAAAGTTAAGTTATGTTCCTGAATACCAGTTTTAAAAGGCTGCTTTTATTTGCCTTGCACATTTAAACCTAACTTAACTTAATCTTTGTTTGCACTTAAAGGGAATTCCCTATTGTTTACAATTGTTCTAGTTGCTTCTAAACTTGAACATTGCACAGAAGAATTAGTTATGCAACCAAATATTACTATACAGAATATTGATGTTCCTGACTACAACTTGCACTTTAAAAGCACTGTGATTAGCGTTTTATGTTGTCATGGATCCATGAATACAACAATAAATTGCCTGTTGACTGGCAAAAGCAGAATAAATGTCAGTATTTTTTTGCTATTATCATCACAAACACTATCGTGAGCTATTTAACAATACCGTGAGCTTTTCCACAATATCGCAATAAATATCGTACCGTGAGGTTAATATCAAAATTGTATCGTACCTTGAGATTTTGATATCGTTACATCCCTAGTCATTAGTATTGTCAATTTAAGTGCAGAGCTGGAGACATAAAGGCGTCTTTGTTCTGGAGCAACAGCACAGCCACCGCATGTGATACTTTTAGAATCAATAGATGGAAAAGAACCAGTGTAGATGAGCTCTGAACTGCCAGAGCTCCTGCTTGAACTGCCTGTACACGAGGCATGGCACGTGAAATTGGGTCTAACCAATATTATTATTATTGCTTTTGACAATATTGTAGGTGACTCACAGTACCATTGTATGTGTGAACGTCCACTTCCTGTTCCTGTACTGGAAAGCAAACCAAAATTTACTATCTGGATGCACTGGAATTGGAAAAAAAAAGAATGAATATATGTCATATAGCAGTGTATGTGGATTGGGCACCAGAGGGACCCTTGGAATTACTACTTTGTTAACTGCTTGTAAGTCTTGCATCATCCTCCATCCCGTGGAGGGTTCAGCCTTTCTCACAGGAATCAATGGTGAATTACATGGAGAGTCTGGACACTGCTTAATCACACCTAAACTCTTCAATGCTTCCAATAAAGCTGCAATGCCATTGAAAAAAGTGTGTTAATGGTTATTGTGGAATAAGGTTGAGAGAAAACAGATGTATTTTGGTGATTTATTTAAGTAAAGTAAAAAAGAGTTCAGTCATCTTTTGCACAAAAGGAGAAGTGGACATACAAGTCTGTGTACAGAGTTACATTAACAATCCCGATAAGTGGACAGGCTTAGAATATATACTGGAATCACAGGAAAAAAAAGAAACTACAGCCTAACATGAGTTAGCATTTTACTGATGGTGTTCCAGCTGTAACACTGGTGAATGGAACCTTAAATGTGACACTGTTGAAAGTAAGTCGCTTTGGATAAAAGCGTCTGCTAAATGACTAAATGTATTGTAAAGACGCAATATTTCTCTTCTGGGTGAGGTTCTCTACTGACAAGATTGTTTCTTTGGCAGGGGGAGAACCCATTTGTTGGGAACCAGGATGAGCAGGACCCCGATGACTCCATGGTGATGGAGGTGGCTGTGATGGAGCTGAGCGGGGAGGGGGCAGAGAGCCAAGCAGAGGGGGCAGAGAGCCAAGCAGAGGGGGCAGAGAGCCGGGCAGACAGTCAGGCAGAGGGGGCACTGGTGAAGACTGAGCTGTTGTGTGAGACAGTGGAGGGGGCAGCCACAGCTGAGCAAGAGGACAAAATGGAAGAGGAGCGTGAGATGGAGGAAGAGGAGACGACTGAGCACCACCATGAGGAGGAAGAGGAGGGTTTTGAGCTGGGAGAGGAGGAAGAGGACAGTTATGTAGTTCATGATGAGATCGGTGAAGGACTGGAACTAGATGGAGCTCATGCACCTGAGGAGCAGGACAATCCTGAGTGACTAGCACAGCCACGTTTATTTGAATCCTTCATGTATATTAGTTGGACAACAGTCCCACCATCATCTCTTTATTTTAAATTTTTTTCTAAACGTCTAAAACTATCTAAAACATGTTAGAGACCAAGGTTCAAACTAAACACTAAATCAGTATTTTATTTGAACCTTGGTCCCGGACATGTTTTGTATGGTCTTCCTGCTTTACAGTTTGAATAACTGTACTTAACATATTATGAGCCCTGTGACTAACTGGCCACTGTCCAGGGTGTACCCCGCCTCAGGCCCAAAGCTGCTGGGATAGGCTCCAGTTACCCGCGACCACTAACGGGACTAAACGGTAGAAAATAAATGAATGAATGAACATATTATGCTTAAGCTTGATAACATGATTCAGAAGGTAAAAATGTTTTTGTCCTTTCCTTGTGCTTTTAGTTAAGTTCTAGAATGATCCAAGAGATAATATTTGTGAACCCGTTTAGATTTTCTTTTGCTGTGTCAGCTTCATGTCTGTTACTATTTGTCATTTTAGCATAAACATGGAGAAAGTGAATAATCTACATGTGGGATGAATTACTGGCTTGTAAGTTTAATCTTTTTTTCATTCTAAAATAAACTTTGTTGAATAGAAAGATTCCTGAGTGTTATTTACAGTAGTCTTGACCCTTTTCACATGTTTCCCAATTGGGGAGCTATAGGAAAATGATGGCAAAGCAGCACATCAAATTTACACTTTTTCTCCAAACACAGACCAAACGGCAAACAAACAAAAACATGTGGCACCAAAAAATGCCAAATTCTGCCCTATTCTCTAATGGAGACTCCGTCTGACCATTTCATTTGGATTGTTTCACATTAGAAGAATTATATTTGGTGCAGTTAATGTTGACATGTGTGGCTGTGATTTAAAATAGTGTTTGAGCTGCAACTGCCTTCATCTAAAGGGATATTAATCCAAGTGTTTTTTTCTTTAGGCGGAAATGTTTTTGTGGTTATTTTGCTGTTTTCCATCTTGATTTATTCTGAAACTGTACCATTGCACATTCAAACATTCACATTCTCACAAGTGCCCCCTTCATTTTGACACCAGAATGATTGAAATACACCTTGTAGTTGCAGAGATAGTCAATTTAGATTTTAGTCAATTTTGACATGTCCTTTTCAAGCAGACACACCAAAAAACAGGCTCGGGTTTAAAGAGTTAAATAGCTTAAATGAGTTGTATCTGTTTGGAATGTGCACACTGATTAGGCATAACATTAAAGTTTAAGTGAATAGGACTGATTCTCTCATCATGGCACCGTTTTAGTGAGTGAGATGTACGTTTTGGGAGCAGGGGAATATTTTGTCCTCAAAGTAGATGTGTTAGAAGCCGGAAAAAGCTCAGTGTAAGGATTTGAATGAGTTTGACATGGGTCAAACTGTGACTAGGTCAGAGCATCTCCAACTTATGCATGGTTTATAATCAAGAAAAAGAAAACCTAATGTCAGATTGTAAGTTTAATGTACACACACACACACACACAGGAAGATCTAGATAGAGACTTGGGTGCCTGTTACCGAAGGTTACAGAGGAAAGGAGAGGCCCGAGGAGGAGGGGCCCTCAAGGCCGTAGAGATTGACATCAGAGAGTTAATGAGAAGGTTTTCAAAGCCTTACAAGAACAGTAAATTACTAAAATGTCCTATCAAAACTGTATAAAAGCTAAAATGTCTACTGTACAATATTCAGTAGAGCTGGGGAAGTCTACTCGGGTCGTTATTGTGTTGGTTGTGAACAATAAAGACTCTATGGCATTGAGCTGGTGTTGCGTTCATGACTTATTCCATACAATAGTACCAAAGGCTGAGAGATCAGTTTTGACATGACAAGGGTCAAAAACAAGTATGCTCCATGGAGGTTCCAAAGTGCACATGGTTCAGATGTATAAAAATTGTAAATCAATTAAAAAAATGGCACAACTTGGAAACTTTTAATAAACACATTGACATATTAATTTAACAGAAGGTAATTCATTCTTTATTTTGAATCCCCTCTGAGGGGCTTGAGCTTGAGGTAACATGACTTTTTCAAATTGAATTACTACAAAAGAGCAGCATATTTAAATGTACTGTTGAAGTTCAAAACTTGTTTAGTATCTTTTGTTACTTTTGACAAAATATGAGCTGACTAAAATGAGATGAGACGAACGAGACCTTCACTGTTCAAAACTGTTGTCTCTATGAGCCTGTAGACTTATTTCATTGTGCAGAATTCAGGACGGTTTTGCCGGGAAATTAACCCGGATGGGACGTAGTGCGCGCTCCCATGTAAAGCGCTGACTTCCCAGTATAGCCGCCATGACAGCGAGCGTTTGTATCTAGATGGACTCTGCAAGCCACAAAAAACAAACGGCCTCTAGCACAGCCCAGACACCGACACTGACTCATCGGAAAAATTTAAAAACGTTTTATTGAACGAAGCCACCAGAGGAAAACAGGAGTGTGACCAACCAAAGCCTGGGGAAGAGCGAACATAGGTGCAGAGAGCTACTTTGAAGATGAAACCAGACCCTGAACTTGCTTTTTTTATTGAAATGGAAAGACATTATTGCAGACCATACATAATATATTGTGGTGTTTTGTTTTCAGTTGTCTAATGCTAAATAACAATTGTGTGCTTTTAAAATGGGGATGGTAAGCAGCTAACGAGAACAACTCAAAGTAACTGTCATATCAATTCTGACCCAGACTTCAGAGGTAAATGTCTTTACAAAGTAGTGTAACCCTATAATGCTATCTCTGTGGGATTACTTCTTGTTTGTTCAAGAACTTTTGTCCGGGCATAACGCGAGCTATGATAACTTTATAAATGTAGCAAGGATGTAATAAAGGATGTAATTGTTATTACAGTCCATCTAATTGTAACTCTGTAACATGTCTGGCATTGGTTGTCTTGTTATATTCACTTCATGCTAATTTAGTGGTCTGTTTATAGTAAAAAAAAAAATCACATCCGTTTTTCTCTTAGTTGAGATCCAAAGTACAACATACAATAGACTAAATTCTATACACTGTGTCCACAATTATTAGACAAGTTGTATTTTTGAGGATTAATTTTGTTATTGTACAACTACAGTGCTCTTGGTCAATCCAAAAATGTTAACAAACCCTCAAACCTAAACATTTAAGTAGTAAAAGTGAAGTTTTGGCTTTCTTAAAAGAATATCTACATGCACATCATTATTAGGCAACTATTAGTGTGCAGGATTATTATGCAACTAAATAAAAAACAAAGATTTTTCCATCTCACTTATTTATTTTCACCTGTTAAAGTGAGAATAATAAACAAACAAATTTACAAAAAAACTTTTCTGAAATAAAAAAAAACAAAACTCAGTGACCAATATAGCCTCCCTTCTTTTCGATAACAGTCACAAGCCTTCCATTCACGGAGTCAGTCAGTTTCTTGATCTGGTCAGAATCAACCACAGCCTCCCAGACACTGTTCAGAGGTGTACTGTTTACCTTCACTGTACATGTCCTGCTTAAGAAGGGTCCAGAAGTTCTCAATAGGGTTTAAGTCAGGTGAAGAAGGGGTCCATGTCATTAGTTTTTCATCTTTAAGCCTTTACTGGCCAGCCACGCAGTGGACAACTTTGAGCATGTGATGGAGCGTTGTCCTGCATAAAAATCAAAGTCTTCTTGAAAGATGCAGACTTTTTCCTGGACCACTGCTTGAAGAAAAGTGTCTTCTAAAAATTGGCAGTAGGTCTGAGAGTTCATTTTGAGTCCATTTTCAACCCGAAAAGGTCCAACTAGCTCATCTTTAATAAACCTGCCCATACCAGGACCCCACCTCCACCTTGCTGGTGTCTGAGTTCAAGTGGAGCTCTGTGTCCGTTACTGATCCAACCACGGGCCCATCCATCTGGTCCGTCAAGAGTCACTCTCATCTTATCAGTCACAAAACCTTTGAAAAATCTGTCTTCAGATATTTCTTGGCCCATTCTTGATGTTTCAGCTTATGTGTCTTGTTCAGAGGTGGTCAGGTTTCAGCCTTTCTTACCTTGGCCATGTCTCTGAGAACTGAACACCTCGAACTTCTTGACACTCCAGGTTGCAGTTGTGGAATATGGCAGCACTGGAGGATAATGGGTTCCTGGTAGCTTCACGATTGATTCTTCGCAAATCCTCGGAGTAATTTGCGTCTTTTCTTCTCGACGCGTTTCTTGCAACCCTGTTGATTATTTGATGGTTCTGTGATCACGCCCCAATATCTGAGATATTTCAAGAGTGCTGCATCCATGTGAAAGACTTTTTACAATTTCTGACTTTTCAGAGTCAGTTAAATCTTTTTTTTCCCCAGGAAAAGAATCTGCCTAATAATTAAACACACCTTGATATAAGTGTTGCTCCTTAGACCACACCCTCCCTCCTTACACAAATACACATCACCCTGAAATTCAATAAGGATTAGAGTTTATACAGCTTAGAGTTGGAAATTATGGATAAAATGATGATATGGTCAAAATAATCACTTGCCTAATAATTGTGTACACAGTGTATATTTTAGGGTATGTGGGGAGGAGTACTGCCCTTCGTCAATTGCGGGCCCATTTGCAGATGCCAGCATGCTCCTCAATGTGGTAAGCTCTGACAAAGAGGTCATCCATCAGGTTCTGCAGCACGAGGACCTGTCACAGACTGGACTCAACACAGTGTCTGAAGGATGTGGACAAATGTCTCTCTTTCGGTAAGAGTATAAAACATTATTTTACTCACTGAAGGTTTTGTTAGTATATGCCAGAATAGGGATTATTTATGCAACATTATTAACAAAATAAAACAACATAATACTAATTAAAGCCGCAAGCGGCGATAAAGGCCCTCGCCTCCCTTGAGACCGCGGGGACACATGCACTCGGAGGATTTCATTTCGTGCTTTAAAGCGTAAACTTCACGGTAATGTCAAATAACCGGGCCTGTGCTACTGCTTGGGCCTGCTACACCACCTTGTAACCTAACTTTAGAGTTAAAGGTCTCCACAATCTCTGGTTTTCCTGGGAGCTGTCTGAACCTTTGGAAATAATAGATTATGCTTGGGCTAAGGCGAGAAAAACAAAGTACTGGCTGGAGATTTGAGATGACTCAGGAATCGCTGCAACCCCTGTTTAAAAGACAAAATGTAAATATAACTTGTCTAAAAGTACAAGGTTACAAGTTCCAAATGATTCTGAGGAGTTTTCTAAGACTCTAGCCTTGGCTCTGGAGGGGCCTCCTCTAAAGGAAGGATCCTGGCAATTGGGAAATGGCATTTATTTCCCAAAGAAATGGCTGCCTCTTCACAGACTCATTACGACCACAGCCACAAATCTATCAAAAACAAATTGATAATTTTTTTGGCACACGTGTCTAGATGATACTCACCAAATTTGGAGCTGTTTAGATGAAAAGCCTTTAGACACAAGGGGTGCAATTTAGGTGGTCACGCATACACCCAACATAGTAGATTTCCTGTTGAGTTTACGATATGGCTGTAATAAACTTTTCTGTTTGCCCTGAGGTGTCCTATGGATGTACCAAGTTTCATTTTTCTACGTTGGAAAAAAGTTACTTTCACTTTCCATAGGCCCAATGTATTTTGACTTTTGTAGGGTCGCCACTGAGTCATTTTTCATATTTTTTTTTGGGGGACTTCAAATACATAAATTTTTCGCCGAGCTTGAAGTCTGGGACCAATAAAAATGACTTTTCGTTCATGTTCACTGGGTCAAATTTAGGATCATTTGGTCACAATAAAGATAAAAAAAAAAAAATTAAAGCCGCAAGTATAGAAAGGCCCTCGCCTCTTGAGAGACCGCTGGGACACATGCACTCGGAGGATTGCATTTCGTGACTTTAAAGCGTAAACTTCACGGTAATGTCAAATAACCGGGCCTGTGCTACTGCTGGGGCCTGCTACACCACCTTGTAATTTAGAGTTAAAGGTCTCCACAATCCCTGGTTTTCCTGGGAGCTGTCTGAACCTTTGAAAATAATAGATTGTGCTTGGGCTAAGGCGAAAAAACAAAGTACTGGCTGGAGATTTGAGATGACTCAGGAATCGCTGCACCCCTGTTTAAAAAGGCAAATGTAAATATTACTTGTCTAAAAGTACAAGGTTACAAGTTCCAAAGGATTCTGAGGAGTTTTCTAAGACTCTAGTCTTGGCTCTGGAGGGGCCTCCTCCAAAGGAATGATCCTGGCAATTGGGAAATGGCATTTATTTCCCAAAGAAATGGCTGCCTCTTCACAGACTCATTACGACCACAGCCACAAATGTATCAAAAACAAATTGATAACTTTTTGGCACACGTGTCTAGATGATACTCACCAAATTTGGAGCTGTTTAGATGAAAAGCCTTTAGCACAAGTGCGATTTAGGTGGTCACGCATTCCACCCAACATAGTAGATTTCCTGTTGAGTTTACGATATGGCTGTAATAAACTTTTCAGTTTGCCCTGAGGTGTCCTATGGATGTACCAAGTTTCATTTTTCTACATTGGAAAAATTTACTTTCATTTTCCATAGGCCCAATGTATTTTGACTTTGTAGGGTCGCCACTGAGTCATTTTTCGTATTTTTTTTTCGGGACTTCAAATACATAAATTTTTCGCTGGCTTGAAGTCTGGGACCAATAAAAATGACTTTTAGTTGCACGTTTACTGAGTCAAATTGAGGATCATTTTGCAGAAATTTTTTTATAAAAAAATATACCAAATTATAATAAAAAAATAACTCGAGCAAAAAGTCAAGAAAAACGCTTGTCTATTTTACATACATGTGTTTAGCTCATTTTGCCCAAGTTTGGTGTCTGTGGAATGAAGCAGCTATTTTCTGAGTTCTTTTAAAAAGAGGTGTATTTTAAGTCGGTTCACATTTTCAATTCAAAATGGCCGCCTTCCCGTGTGTGATAGGGTGTGGTCCCAATTGGCTTTTTTGTTCATAAGCCCATGCTGGATGTGTGTACCAAGTTTCATTTGCCTACATGACAAACTAAAAATTTTCACTTCCCATTGACTTTTTCCAAATATTTGGGACGTTGCTATGGCAACACATTTATAGATAGGGGTGGTTGTCATTGGCTTTTATGCTCGTCATGACATAAGAGATGTGTGTACCAAATTTTATGTCTCTATGACAAACTAAATTCTTGGGTCCCATTATAAGTTTGTAGGGGGCGCTGGAGAGCCATTTCTAAAGATAACCCTTTATTTACATATTTTTGTGTTCAGGTCATGAATGTGCACAAACGCCTTTTTGGGTCCAACTATATCCGAGAAGGCGTTTGAGAGTTAAGAGACATTTTATTTTCACAAAATGGCCACCTCGTTACAGGCTTGCCACACCCATACACCGGATAAGATATCAACAACAAAGTCACAACTTTGGTTGGCACACGTGTCTAGATGATATTCACCAAATTTGGGGCCATTTAGATTAAAACACAATGATTTGCATCTTTTGCGCAAGGTGCGATTTTAGTGGCCGCGTTTCACCCCACATGGCGGACTTCCTGTTGAGTTTAGGTGTGGCTGTCATTGACTTTTCTGTTTGCCCTGAGGTGTCCTATGGATGTACCAAGTTTCATTTTTCTACGTTGGAAAAAGTTACTTTCACTTTCCATAGGCCCAATGTATTTTGACTTTTCTAGGGGCCGCCACTGAGTCATTTTTCGTATTTTTTTTCGGGACTTCAAATACATAAATTTTTCCCGGGCTTGAAGTCTGGGACCAATAAAATGACTTTTAGTTGTTCACTAGGGTCAAATTTAGGATCATTTTGCAGAAGAAAAATAATAATTAAAGCCGCAGCGGCGATAAAGGCCCTCGCCTCCCTTGAGACCTGGGGACACATGCACTCGTGCTTTAAAGCGTAAACTTCACGGTAAAAGGATTCTGAGGAGTTTTCTAAGACTCTAGCCGTGGCTCTGGGGGCCTCCTCTAAAGGAAGGATCCTGGCAATTGGGAAATGGCATTTATTTCCCAAAGGTTGCCTCTTCACAGACCCATTACGACCACAGCCACAAATGTATCAAAAACAAATTGATAACTTTTTTTGCACACGTGTCTAGATGATACTCACCAAATTTGGAGCTGTTTAGACTTTAGACAGAAGGGGTGCGATTTAGGTGGTCACGCATTACACCCAACATAGTAGATTTTCTGTTGAGTTTACGATATGGCTGTAATAAACTTTTCAGTTTGCCCTGAGGTGTCCTATGGATGTACCAAGTTTTGTATTTCTACATTGGAATAAAGTTACTTTCACTTTCCATAGGCCCAATGTATTTTTACTTTTCTAGGGTCGCCACTGAGTCATTTTTCGTATTTTTTTCGGGACTTCAAATACATAAATTTTTCGCTGGGCTTGAAATCTGGGACCAATAAAATGACTTTTAGTTGTACGTTTACTGGGTTAAATTGAGGATCATTTTGCAGAAAAATATGATAAAAAATATATACCGAATTATTAATAATAAAAATATAACTCGAGCAAAAAGTCTAGAAAAACACTTGTCTCATTTACATACATGTGTTTAGCTAATTTTGCCCAAGTTTGGTGTCTGTGGAATGAAGCAGCTATTTTCTGAGTTCTTTAAAAGAGGTGTATTTTAAGTCGGTTCACATTTTCAATTCAAAATGGCCGCCTTCCCGTGTGTGATAGGGTGTGGTCCCCATTGGCTTTTTTGTTCATAAGCCCATGCTGGATGTGTGTACTAAGTTTCATTTGCCTACGACAAACTAAAATTTTCACTTCCCATTGACTTTTTCCAAATATTTGGGACGCTATGGCAACACATTTATAGATAGGGGTGGTTGTCATTGGCTTTTATGCTCGTCATGACATAAGAGATGTGTGTACCAAATTTTATGTCTCTATGACAAACTAAATTCTTGGGTCCCATTATAAGTTTGTAGGGGCGCTGGAGAGCCATTTCTAAAGATAACCCTTTTATTTACATATTTTTGTGTTCAGGTCATGAATGTGCACAAACGCCTTTTTGGGTCCAACTCGATCCGAGAAGCCGCTTTGAGAGTTAAGAGACGCTTTATTTTCACAAAATGGCCACCTCGTTACAGGCTTGCCACACCCATACCCGATAAGATATCAACAACAAAGTCACAACTTTGGTTGGCACATGTGTCTAGATGATACTCACCAAATTTGGGGCCATTTAGATTAAAACACAATGATTTGCATCTTTATGCGCAAGGGGTGCGAATTTTAGTGGCCGCGCGCTTTCACCCCACATGGCGGACTTCCTGTTAAGTTTAGGTGTGACTGTCATTGACTTTTCTGTTTGCCCTGAGGTGTCCTATGGATATACCAAGTTTCATTTTTCTACGTTGGAAAAAGTTACTTTCACTTTCCATAGGCCCAATGTATTTTGACTTTTCTAGGGCCGCCACTGAGTCATTTTTCTTTTTTTCGGGACTTCAAATACATACATTTTTGCCGGGCTTGAAGTCTGGGACCAATAAAAATGACTTTTAGTTGTTCGTTTACTGTTAAATTGAGGATCATTTTGCAGAAAAATTATAATAAAAAATATTACCAAATTATAATTAAAATTAAAGCCGCAAGCGCGATAAAGGCCCTCGCCTCCCTTGAGACCGCTGGGACACATGCACTCGTGCTTTAAAGCGTAAACTTCACGGTAAAAGGATTCTGAGGAGTTTTCTAAGACTCTAGCCGTGGCTCTGGAGGGGCCTCCTCTAAAGGAAGGATCCTGGCAATTGGGAAATGGCATTTATTTCCCAAAGTTGCCTCTTCACAGACCCATTACGACCACAGCCACAAATCTATCAAAAACAAATTGATAACTTTTTTTGCACACGTGTCTAGATGATACTCACCAAATTTGGAGCTGTTTAGAGCCTTTAGACAGAAGGGGTGCAATTTAGGTGGTCACGCATTACACCCAACATAGTAGATTTTCTGTTGAGTTTACGATATGGCTGTAATAAACTTTTCAGTTTGCCCTGAGGTGTCCTATGGATGTACCAAGTTTCATTTTTCTACGTTGGAAAAAGTTACTTTCACTTTCCATAGGCCCAATGTATTTTGACTTTTCTAGGGTCGCCACTGAGTCATTTTTCATATTTTTTTCGGGACTTCAAATACATAAATTTTTCGCCGAGGGCTTGAAGTCTGGGACCAATAAAAATGACTTTAGTTGCACGCTACTGGGTTAAATTGAGGATCATTTTGCAGAAAAATATGATAAAAAATATATACCAATTATAATAAAAATATAACTCGAGCAAAAAGTCTAGAAAAACACTTGTCTCATTTACATACATGTGTTTAGCTCATTTTGCCCAAGTTTGGTGTCTGTGGAATGAAGCAGCTATTTTCTGAGTTCTTTAAAAAGAGGTGTATTTTAAGTCGGTTCACATTTTCAATTCAAAATGGCCGCCTTCCCGTGTGTGATAGGGTGTGGTCCCCATTGGCTTTTTTGTTCATAAGCCCATGCTGGATGTGTGTACCAAGTTTCATTTGCCTACGACAAACTAAAATTTTCACTTCCCATTGACTTTTTCCAAATATTTGGGACGGCTATGGCAACACATTTATAGATAGGGGTGGTTGTCATTGGCTTTTATGCTCGTCATGACATAAGAGATGTGTGTACCAAATTTTATGTCTCTATGACAAACTAAATTCTTGGGTCCCATTATAAGTTTGTAGGGGCGCTGGAGAGCCATTTCTAAAGATAACCCTTTTATTTACATATTTTTGTGTTCAGGTCATGAATGTGCACAAACGCCTTTTTGGGTCCAACTCGATCCGAGAAGCCGCTTTGAGAGTTAAGAGACGTTTTATTTTCACAAAAATGGCCACCTCGTTACAGGCTTGCCACACCCATACCCGATAAGATATCAACAACAAAGTCACAACTTTGGTTGGCACATGTGTCTAGATGATACTCACCAAATTTGGGGCCATTTAGATTAAAACACAATGATTTGCATCTTTCTGCGAAGGGGTGCGAATTTAGTGGCCGCGCTTTCACCCCACATGGCGGACTTCCTGTTAAGTTTAGGTGTGACTGTCATTGACTTTTCTGTTTGCCCTGAGGTGTCCTATGGATATACCAAGTTTCATTTTTCTACGTTGGAAAAAGTTACTTTCACTTTCCATAGGCCCAATGTATTTTGACTTTTCTAGGGGCCGCCACTGAGTCATTTTTCGTATTTTTTTCGGGACTTCAAATACATAATTTTTGCCGGCTTGAAGTCTGGGACCAATAAAAATGACTTTTAGTTGTTCTTTACTGGGTT
The DNA here is from genome assembly GCA_024416835.2 of Perccottus glenii. Taxonomy (NCBI): domain Eukaryota; kingdom Metazoa; phylum Chordata; class Actinopteri; order Gobiiformes; family Odontobutidae; genus Perccottus; species Perccottus glenii. Next base: position 4,627,349 of record CM044549.2, on the reverse strand, counting down.
AAATTGAGGATCATTTTGCAGAAAAATTATAATAAAAATATATACCAAATTATAAAAAAAATATAACTCGAGCAAAAAGTCTAGAAAAACACTTGTCTCATTTACATACATGTGTTTAGCTCATTTTGCCCAAGTTTGGTGTCTGTGGAATGAAGCAGCTTTTTCTGTGTACTTTTAAAAAGAGGTGTATTTTAAGTCGGTTCACATTTTCAATTCAAAATGGCCGCCTTCCTGTGTGTGATAGGTGTGGTCCCCATTGGCTTTTTTGTTCATAAGCCCATGGTGGATGTGTGTACCAAGTTTTATTTGCCTACAACAAACTAAAAATTTCACTTCCCATTGACTTTTTCACATTTTTGGGACGCTATGGCAACACATTTATAGATAGGGGTGGTTGTCATTGGCTTTTATGCTCGTCATGACATAAGAGATGTGTGTACCAAATTTTATGTCTCTATGACAAACTAAATTCTTGGGTCCATTATAAGTTTGTAGGGGCGCTGGAGAGCCATTTCTAAAGATAACCCTTTTATTTACATATTTTTGTGTTCAGGTCATGAATGTGCACAAACGCCTTTTTGGGTCCAACTCGATCCGAGAAGGCTTTGAGAGTTAAGAGACGCTTTATTTTCACAAAAATGGCCACCTCGTTACAGGCTTGCCACACCCATACCCGATAAGATATCAACAACAAAGTCACAACTTTGGTTGGCACACGTGTCTAGATGATACTCACCAAATTTGGGGCCATTTAGATTAAAACACAATGATTTGCATCTTTCTGCTAAGGGGTGCGATTTTAGTGGCGCGCGCTTTCACCCCACATGGCGGACTTCCTGTTAAGTTTAGGTGTGACTGTCATTGACTTTTCTGTTTGCCCTGAGGTGTCCTATGGATATACCAAGTTTCATTTTTCTACGTTGGAAAAAGTTACTTTCACTTTCCATAGGCCCAATGTATTTTGATTTTGTAGGGTCGCCACTGAGTCATTTTTCGATTTTTTTCTGACTTCAAATACATAAATTTTTCGCCGAGCTTGAAGTCTGGGACCAATAAAATGACTTTTAGTGCATGTTCACTGGGTCAAATTTAGGATCATAGGTCGACAAGAAAGATAAAAAAAAATAAAAAAAAAAAAATAAAAATCCGAGCAAAACAATAGGCCCTCCTGGCCATCACCGGCTCGGGCCTAATTAAAGCCGCAAGCGGCGATAAAGGCCCTCGCCTCCCTTGAGACCGCTGACACATATATTCGGAGGATTGCATGTCGTGCTTTAAAGCAAATTTGGAGCTGTTTAGATGAAAACCCTTTAGCACAAACTGTACGATTTAGGTGGTCATGTATTCCACCCAACATTTTCTGTTGAGAAGGATCCTGGCAATTGGGAAATGGCATTTATTTCCCAATAGTTGCCTCTTCACAGACTCATTACGACCACAGCCACAAATCTATCAAAAAACAAATTGATAACTTTTTTTTGCACACGTGTCTAGATGATGCTCACCAAATTTGGAGCTGTTTAGATGAAAAGCCTTTAGACACAAGGGGTGCAATTTAGGTGGTCACGCATTCCACCCAACATAGTAGATTTCCTGTTGAGTTTACAATATGGCTGTAATACATTTTTCTGTTTGCCCTGAGGTGTCCTATGGATGTACCAAGTTTCATTTTTCTACGTTGGAAAAAAGTTACTTTCACTTTCCATAGGCCCAATGTATTTTGACTTTTGTAGGGGTCGCCACTGAGTCATTTTTCATATTTTTTTTTCGGCGACTTCAAATACATAAATTGTTCGCTGGGCTTGAAATCTGGGACCAATAAAAATGACTTTTAGTTGCACGTTTACTGGGTCAAATTGAGGATCATTTTGCAGAAAAATTATACTAAAAAAAATATACCAAATTATAATAAAATAAAATATAACTCGAGCAAAAAAGTCTAGAAAAACACTTGTCTATTTTACATACATGTGTTTAGCTCATTTTGCCCAAGTTTGGTGTCTGTGGAATGAAGCAGCTATTGTCTGTGTACTTTTAAAAAAGAGGTGTATTTTAAGTCGGTTCACATTTTCAATTCAAAATGGCCGCCTTCCCGTGTGTGATAGGGTGTGGTCCTCATTGGCTTTTTTGTTCATAAGCCCATGGTGGATGTGTGTACCAAGTTTCATTTGCCTACAACAAACTAAAAATTTCACTTCCCATTGACTTTTTCCACATTTTTGGGACGTTGCTATGGCAACACATTTATAGATAGGGGGTGCTTGTCATTGGCTTTTATGCTCGTCATGACATAAGAGATGTGTGTACCAAATTTTATGTCTCTATGACAAAGTAAATTCTTGGGTCCCATTATAAGTTTGTAGGGGGCGCTGGAGAGCCATTTCTAAAGATAACCCTTTATTTACATATCTTTGTGTTCAGGTCATGAATGTGCACAAACGCCTTTTTGGGTCCAACTCGATCCGAGAAGGCGTTTGAGAGTTAAGAGACGTTTTATTTTCACAAAAATGGCCACCTCGTTACAGGCTTGCCACACCCATACCCGATAAGATATCAACAACAAAGTCACAACTTTGGTTGGCACACGTGTCTAGATGATACTCACCAAATTTGGGGCCATTTAGATTAAAACACAATGATTTGCATCTTTCTGCGCAAGGGGTGTGATTTTAGTGGCCATGCGTTTCACCCCACATGGGGACTTCCTGTTGAGTTTAGGGTGTGGCTGTCATTGACTTTTCTGTTTGCCCTGAGGTGTCCTATGGATGTACCAGGTTTCATTTTTCTACGTTGGAAAAAGTTACTTTCACTTTCCATAGGCCCAATGTATTTTGATTTCACTGAGTCATTTTTCGTATTTTTTTCGCGACTTCAAAGCCGAGCTTGAAGGGACCAATAAAAATGACTTTCGCATGTTCACTGGGTCAAATTTAGGATCTTTTGGTCAGAAAAATAAAAAAATAAACACATAGGCCCTCGGTCATGCTCTGTGCCAAATTAGCCGCTATGACATAAAGGCCCTCGCCTATAAGTTTGTAGGGGACACATGCACTGTGCTTTCTAAAGCGTAAACTTCACGGTAAAAGGATTCTGAGGAGTTTTCTAAGACTCATGAATGGCTCTGGAGGGGCCTCCTCTAAAGGAAGGATCCTGGCAATTGGGAAATGGCATTTATTTCCCAAAGGTTGCCTCTTCACAGACCCATTACGACCACAGCCACAAATGTATCAAAAACAAATTGATAACTTTTGCACACGTGTCTAGATGATACTCACCAAATTTGGAGCTGTTTAGACTTTAGACAGAAGGTGCGATTTAGGTGGTCACGCATTACACCCAACATAGTAGATTTTCTGTTGAGTTTACGATATGGCTGTAATAAACTTTTCAGTTTGTTCTGAGGTGTCCTATGGATGTACCAAGTTTCATTTTTCTACGTTGGAATAAAGTTACTTTCACTTTCCATAGGCCCAATGTATTTTTACTTTTCTAGGGGTCGCCACTGAGTCATTTTTCGTATTTTTTTTGGGACTTCAAATACATAAATTTTTCGCTGGGCTTGAAATCTGGGACCAATAAAAATGACTTTTAGTTGTATCGCTTACTGGGTTAAATTGAGGATCATTTTGCAGAAAAAATATGATAAAAATATATACCAAATTATAATAAAAATATAACTCGAGCAAAAAGTCTAGAAAAACACTTGTCTCATTTACATACATGTGTTTAGCTAATTTTGCCCAAGTTTGGTGTCTGTGGAATGAAGCAGCTATTTTCTGAGTTCTTTTAAAAGAGGTGTATTTTAAGTCGGTTCACATTTTCAATTCAAAATGGCCGCCTTCCCGTGTGTGATAGGGTGTGGTCCCCATTGGCTTTTTTGTTCATAAGCCCATGCTGGATGTGTGTACCAAGTTTCATTTGCCTACGACAAACTAAAATTTTCACTTCCCATTGACTTTTTCCAAATATTTGGGACGCTGTTATGGCAACACATTTATAGATAGGGGTGGTTGTCATTGGCTTTTATGCTCGTCATGACATAAGAGATGTGTGTACCAAATTTTATGTCTCTATGACAAACTAAATTCTTGGGTCCCATTATAAGTTTGTAGGGGCGCTGGAGAGCCATTTCTAAAGATAACCCTTTATTTACATATTTTTGTGTTCAGGTCATGAATGTGCACAAACGCCTTTTTGGGTCCAACTCGATCCGAGAAGCCGCTTGAGAGTTAAGAGACGCTTTATTTTCACAAAAATGGCCACCTCGTTACAGGCTTGCCACACCCATACCCGATAAGATATCAACAACAAAGTCACAACTTTGGTTGGCACATGTGTCTAGATGATACTCACCAAATTTGGGGCCATTTAGATTAAAACACAATGATTTGCATCTTTATGCGCAAGGGGTGCGAATTTAGTGGTCGCGCTTTCACCCCACATGGCGGACTTCCTGTTAAGTTTAGGGTGTGACTGTCATTGACTTTTCTGTTTGCCCTGAGGTGTCCTATGGATATACCAAGTTTCATTTTTCTACGTTGGAAAAAGTTACTTTCACTTTCCATAGGCCCAATGTATTTTGACTTTCTAGGGGCCGCCACTGAGTCATTTTTCGTATTTTTTTCGGGACTTCAAATACATACATTTTTGCCGGGCTTGAAGTCTGGGACCAATAAAAATGACTTTTAGTTGTTCGTTTACTGGGTTAAATTGAGGATCATTTTGCAGAAAAATTATAATAAAAATATTACCAAATTATAATTAAAAATTATAAAGGCCCTCGCCTCCCTTGAGAGGGACACATGCACTCAGAGGAGTGCATTGTGCTTTAAAGCGTAAAGTTCACGGTAAAAAGGATTCTGAGGAGTTTTCTAAGACTCTAGCCGTGGCTCTGGAGGGGCCTCCTCTAAAGGAAGGATCCTGGCAATTGGGAAATGGCATTTATTTCCCAAAGGTTGCCTCTTCACAGACTCATTACGACCACAGCCACAAATGTATCAAAAACAAATTGATAACTTTTTTGGCACACGTGTCTAGATGATACTCACCAAATTTGGAGCTGTTTAGATGAAAAGCCTTTAGACAGAAGGGGTGCGATTTAGGTGGTCACGCATTCCACCCAACATAGTAGATTTTCTGTTGAGTTTAGTATGGCTGTAATAAACTTTTCTGTTTGCCCTGAGGTGTCCTATGGATGTACCAAGTTTTGTATTTCTACATTGGAAAAAGTTACTTTCACTTTTCCATAGGCCCAATGTATTTTGACTTTTCTAGGGTCGCCACTGAGTCATTTTTCGTATTTTTTTCGGGACTTCAAATACATAAATTATTCGCTAGGCTTGAAATCTGGGACCAATAAAATGATTTTTAGTTGCACGCTTACTGGGTTAAATTGAGGATCATTTTGCAGAAAAATATGATAAAAATATATACCAAATTATAATAAAAAAATATAACTCGAGCAAAAAGTCTAGAAAACGCTTGTCTATTTTACATACATGTGTTTAGCTCATTTTGCCCAAGTTTGGTGTCTGTGGAATGAAGCAGCTATTGTCTGTGTACTTTTAAAAAGAGGTGTATTTTAAGTCGGTTCACATTTTCAATTCAAAATGGCCGCCTTCCTGTGTGTGATAGGGTGTGGTCCCCATTGGCTTTTTTGTTCATAAGCCCATGGTGGATGTGTACCAAGTTTCATTTGCCTACAACAAACTAAAAATTTCACTTCCCATTGACTTTTTCACATTTTTGGGACGTTGCTATGGCAACACATTTATAGATAGGGGTGGTTGTCATTGGCTTTTATGCTCGTCATGACATAAGAGATGTGTGTACCAAATTTTATGTCTCTATGACAAACTAAATTCTTGGGTCCCATTATAAGTTTGTAGGGGCGCTGGAGAGCCATTTCTAAAGATAACCCTTTTATTTACATATCTTTGTGTTCAGGTCATGAATGTGCACAAACGCCTTTTTGGGTCCAACTCGATCCGAGAAGGTGTTTGAGAGTTAAGAGACGTTTTATTTTCACAAAAATGGCCACCTCGTTACAGGCTTGCCACACCCATACCCGATAAGATATCAACAACAAAGTCACAACTTTGGTTGGCACATGTGTCTAGATGATACTCACCAAATTTGGGGCCATTTAGATTAAAACACAATGATTTGCATCTTTCTGCGCAAGGGGTGCGATTTTAGTGGTCGCACTTTCACACATGGCGGACTTCCTGTTGAGTTTAGGTGTGACTGTCATTGACTTTTCTGTTTGCCCTGAGGTGTCCTATGGATGTACCAAGTTTCATTTTTCTACGTTGGAAAAAGTTACTTTCACTTTCCATAGGCCCAATGTATTTTGACTTTTGTAGGGTCCGCCACTGAGTCATTTTTCGTATTTTTTTTCGGGGACTTCAAATACATAAATTTTTGCCGGCTTGAAGTCTGGGACCAATAAAATGACTTTTAGTTGTTCGTTACTGGGTTAAATTGAGGATCATTTTGCATAAAAATTATAATAAAAAATATATACCGAATTATAATAAAAAAATATAACTCGAGCAAAAAGTCTAGAAAACACTTGTCTCTTTTACATACATGTGTTTAGCTCATTTTGCCCAAGTTTGGTGTCTGTGGAATGAAGCAGCTTTTTTCTGTGTACTTTTAAAAAAGAGGTGTATTTTAAGTCGGTTCACATTTTCAATTCAAAATGGCCGCCTTCCTGTGTGTGATAGGTGTGGTCCCCATTGGCTTTTTTGTTCATAAGCCCATGCTGGATGTGTGTACCAAGTTTCATTTGCCTACGACAAACTAAAATTTTCACTTCCCATTGACTTTTTCCAAATATTTGGGACGTTGCTATGGCAACACATTTATAGATAGGGGTGGTTGTCATTGGCTTTTATGCTCGTCATGACATAAGAGATGTGTGTACCAAATTTTATGTCTCTATGACAAACTAAATTCTTGGGTCCCATTATAAGTTTGTAGGGGCGCTGGAGAGCCATTTCTAAAGATAACCCTTTTATTTACATATTTTTGTGTTCAGGTCATGAATGTGCACAAACGCCTTTTGGGTCCAACTCGATCCGAGAAGGCGCTTTGAGAGTTAAGAGACGTTTTATTTTCACAAAAATGGCCACCTCGTTACAGGCTTGCCACACCCATACCCGATAAGATATCAACAACAAAGTCACAACTTTGGTTGGCACACGTGTCTAGATGATACTCACCAAATTTGGGGCCATTTAGATTAAAACACAATGATTTGCATCTTTCTGCGCAAGGTGCGATTTTAGTGGCCGCGCTTTCACCCCACATGGCGGACTTCCTGTTGAGTTTAGGTGTGGCTGTCATTGACTTTTCTGTTTGCCCTGAGGTGTCCTATGGATGTACCAAGTTTCATTTTTCTACGTTGGAAAAAAGTTACTTTCATTTTCCATAGGCCCAATGTATTTTGACTTTTCTAGGGGTCGCCACTGAGTCATTTTTCGTATTTTTTTCGGGACTTCAAATACATAAATTTTTGCCGGCTTGAAGTCTGGGACCAATAAAATGACTTTTAGTTGTTCGTTTACTGGGTCAAATTGAGGATCATTTTGCAGAAAAATTATAAAAAAATATATACCAATTATAATAAAAAAATATAACTCGAGCAAAAAGTCTAGAAAAACACTTGTCTCTTTTACATACATGTGTTTAGCTCATTTTGCCCAAGTTTGGTGTCTGTGGAATGAAGCAGCTTTTTCTGTGTACTTTTAAAAAGAGGTGTATTTTAAGTCGGTTCACATTTTCAATTCAAAATGGCCGCCTTCCTGTGTGTGATAGGGTGTGGTCCCCATTGGCTTTTTGTTCATAAGCCCATGGTGGATGTGTGTACCAAGTTTTATTTGCCTACAACAAACTAAAAATTTCACTTCCCATTGACTTTTTTCACATTTTTTGGGACGTTGCTATGGCAACACATTTATAGATAGGGGGTGGTTGTCATTGGCTTTTATGCTCACATGACATAAGAGATGTGTGTACCAAATTTTATGTCTCTATAACAAACTAAATTCTTGGGTCCCATTATAAGTTTGTAGGGGCGCTGGAGAGCCATTTCTAAAGATAACCCTTTATTTACATATTTTTGTGTTCAGGTCATGAATGTGCACAAACGCTTTTTGGGTCCAACTCGATCCGAGAAGGCGTTTGAGAGTTAAGAGACGTTTTATTTTCACAAAAATGGCCACCTCGTTACAGGCTTGCCACACCCATACCCGATAAGATATCAACAACAAAGTTACAACTTTGGTTGGCACACGTGTCTAGATGATACTCACCAAATTTGGGGCCATTTAGATTAAAACACAATGATTTGCATCTTTCTGCGCAAGTGCGATTTTAGTGGCTTTCACCCCACATCATGGCGGACTTCCTGTTAAGTTTAGGTGTGACTGTCATTGACTTTTCTGTTTGTTCTGAGGTGTCCTATGGATATACCAAGTTTCATTTTTCTACGTTGGAAAAAGTTACTTTCACTTTCCATAGGCCCAATGTATTTTGATTTTGTAGGGGTCGCCACTGAGTCATTTTTCGTATTTTTTTCGGCGACTTCAAATACATAAATTTTTGCCGAGCTTGAAGTCTGGGACCAATAAATAAAGGCCCTCGCCTCCCTTGAGACCGTGGGACACATGCACTGTGCTTTAAAGCGTAAACTTCACGGTAAAAGGATTCTGAGGAGTTTTCTAAGACTCTAGCCGTGGCTCTGAGGGGCCTCCTCTAAAGGAAGGATCCTGGCAATTGGGAAATGGCATTTATTTCCCAAAGGTTGCCTCTTCACAGACCCATTACCACAGCCACAAATGTATCAAAAACAAATTGATAACTTTTTTTTTGCACACGTGTCTAGATGATACTCACCAAATTTGGAGCTGTTTAGACTTTAGACAGAAGGGGTGCGATTTAGGTGGTCATTACACCCAACATAGTAGATTTTCTGTTGAGTTTACGATATGGCTGTAATAAACTTTTCAGTTTGCCCTGAGGTGTCCTATGGATGTACCAAGTTTCATTTTTCTACATTGGAATAAAGTTACTTTCACTTTCCATAGGCCCAATGTATTTTTACTTTTCTAGGGTCGCCACTGAGTCATTTTTCGTATTTTTTTCGGGACTTCAAATACATAAATTTTTCGCTGGCTTGAAGTCTGGGACCAATAAAAATGACTTTAGTTGTTCGTTTACTGGGTTAAATTGAGGATCATTTTGCAGAAAAATATAATAAAAAATATATACCGAATTATAATAAAAAAATATAACTCGAGCAAAAAGTCTAGAAAACACTTGTCTCATTTTACATACATGTGTTTAGCTCATTTTGCCCAAGTTTGGTGTCTGTGGAATGAAGCAGCTATTTTCTGAGTTCTTTTAAAAGAGGTGTATTTTAAGTCGGTTCACATTTTCAATTCAAAATGGCCGCCTTCCTGTGTGTGATAGGGTGTGGTCCCCATTGGCTTTTTGTTCATAAGCCCATGCTGGATGTGTGTACCAAGTTTCATTTGCCTACGACAAACTAAAATTTTCACTTCCCATTGACTTTTTCCAAATATTTGGGACGTTGCTATGGCAACACATTTATAGATAGGGGTGGTTGTCATTGGCTTTTATGCTCGTCATGACATAAGAGATGTGTGTACCAAATTTTATGTCTCTATGACAAACTAAATTCTTGGGTCCCATTATAAGTTTGTAGGGGCGCTGGAGAGCCATTTCTAAAGATAACCCTTTATTTACATATTTTTGTTCAGGTCATGAATGTGCACAAACGCCTTTTTGGGTCCAACTCGATCCGAGAAGGCCGCTTTGAGAGTTAAGAGACGCTTTATTTTCACAAAAATGGCCACCTCACAGGCTTGCCACACCCATACCCGATAAGATATCAACAACAAAGTCACAACTTTGGTTGGCACATGTGTCTAGATGATACTCACCAAATTTGGGGCCATTTAGATTAAAACACAATGATTTGCATCTTTCTGCGCAAGGGGTGCGAATTTAGTGGTCGCGCGCTTTCACCCCACATGGCGGACTTCCTGTTAAGTTTAGGTGTGACTGTCATTGACTTTTCTGTTTGCCCTGAGGTGTCCTATGGATATACCAAGTTTCATTTTTCTACGTTGGAAAAAGTTACTTTCACTTTCCATAGGCCCAATGTATTTTGACTTTTCTAGGGGTCGCCACTGAGTCATTTTTCGTATTTTTTTTCGGGACTTCAAATACATAAATTTTTTGCCGGGCTTGAAGTCTGGGACCAATAAAATGACTTTTAGTTGTTCGTTTACTGGGTCAAATTGAGGATCATTTTGCAGAAAAATTATAATAAAAAATATATACCAAATTATAATAAAAAATATAACTCGAGCAAAAGTCTAGAAAAACACTTGTCTCATTTACATACATGTGTTTAGCTCATTTTGCCCAAGTTTGGTGTCTGTGGAATGAAGCAGCTTTTTCTGTGTACTTTTAAAAAGAGGTGTATTTTAAGTCGGTTCACATTTTCAATTCAAAATGGCCGCCTTCCTGTGTGTGATAGGGTGTGGTCCCCATTGGCTTTTTTGTTCATAAGCCCATGGTGGATGTGTGTACCAAGTTTTATTTGCCTACAACAAACTAAAAATTTCCACTTCCCATTGACTTTTTTTTGGGACGTTGCTATGGCAACACATTTATAGATAGGGGTGGTTGTCATTGGCTTTTATGCTCGTCATGACATAAGAGATGTGTACCAAATTTTATGTCTCTATGACAAACTAAATTCTTGGGTCCATTATAAGTTTGTAGGGGCGCTGGAGAGCCATTTCTAAAGATAACCCTTTTATTTACATATTTTTGTGTTCAGGTCATGAATGTGCACAAACGCCTTTTTGGGTCCAACTCGATCCGAGAAGGCGCTTTGAGAGTTAAGAGACGCTTTATTTTCACAAAAATGGCCACCTCGTTACAGGCTTGCCACACCCATACCCGATAAGATATCAACAACAAAGTCACAACTTTGGTTGGCACACGTGTCTAGATGATACTCACCAAATTTGGGGCCATTTAGATTAAAACACAATGATTTGCATCTTTCTGCGCAAGGTGCGATTTTAGTGGTCGCGCTTTCACCCCACATGGCGGACTTCCTGTTAAGTTTAGGTGTGACTGTCATTGACTTTTCTGTTTCTGAGGTGTCCTATGGATATACCAAGTTTCATTTTTCTACGTTGGAAAAAGTTACTTTCACTTTCCATAGGCCCAATGTATTTTGATTTTGTAGGGGTCGCCACTGAGTCATTTTTCGTATTTTTTTCGCGACTTCAAATACATAAATTTTTCGCCGAGCTTGAAGTCTGGGACCAATAACATGTTCACTGGGTCAAATTTAGGATCATAGAAGATAAAAAAAAAAAAAATAAAATCCGAAAGAAACAATAGGCCCCATCACCGCTCCCTAATTAGCGGCGATAAAGGCCCTCGCCTCCTTGAGACCGGGGACACATATATTCGGAGGATTGCATGTCGTGCTTTAAAGCAAATTTGGAGCTGTTTAGATGAAAACCCTTTAGCACAAACTGTACGATTTAGGTGGTCATGTATTCCACCCAACATTTTCTGTTGAGAAGGATCCTGGCAATTGGGAAATGGCATTTATTTCCCAATAGTTGCCTCTTCACAGACTCATTACGACCACAGCCACAAATCTATCAAAAACAAATTGATAACTTTTTTTGCACACGTGTCTAGATGATACTCACCAAATTTGGAGCTGTTTAGATGAAAAGCCTTTAGACACAAGGTGCAATTTAGGTGGTCACGCATTCCACCCAACATAGTAGATTTCCTGTTGAGTTTACATATGGCTGTAATACATTTTTCTGTTTGCCCTGAGGTGTCCTATGGATGTACCAAGTTTCATTTTTCTACGTTGGAAAAAGTTACTTTCACTTTCCATAGGCCCAATGTATTTTGACTTTTGTAGGGTCGCCACTGAGTCATTTTTCATATTTTTTTCGCGACTTCAAATACATAAATTTTTCGGGCTTGAAGTCTGGGACCAATAAAAATGACTTTAGTTGCACGTTTACTGGGTCAAATTGAGGATCATTTTGCAGAAAAATTATAATAAAAAATATATACCAAATTATAATAAAATAAAATATAACTCGAGCAAAAAAGTCTAGAAAAACACTTGTCTATTTTACATACATGTGTTTAGCTCATTTTGCCCAAGTTTGGTGTCTGTGGAATGAAGCAGCTATTTTCTGTGTACTTTTAAAAAGAGGTGTATTTTAAGTCGGTTCACATTTTCAATTCAAAATGGCCGCCTTCCTGTGTGTGATAGGGTGTGGTCCCCATTGGCTTTTTTGTTCATAAGCCCATGGTGGATGTGTGTACCAAGTTTCATTTGCCTACAACAAACTAAAAATTTCACTTCCCATTGACTTTTTCCACATTTTTGGGACGTTGCTATGGCAACACATTTATAGATAGGGGGTGGTTGTCATTGGCTTTTATGCTCGTCATGACATAAGAGATGTGTGTACCAAATTTTATGTCTCTATGACAAACTAAATTCTTGGGTCCCATTATAAGTTTGTAGGGGCGCTGGAGAGCCATTTCTAAAGATAACCCTTTATTTACATATCTTTGTGTTCAGGTCATGAATGTGCACAAACGCTTTTTGGGTCCAACTCGATCCGAGAAGGCGTTTGAGAGTTAAGAGACGCTTTATTTTCACAAAAATGGCCACCTGTTACAGGCTTGCCACACCCATACCCGATAAGATATCAACAACAAAGTCACAACTTTGGTTGGCACACGTGTCTAGATGATACTCACCAAATTTGGGGCCATTTAGATTAAAACACAATGATTTGCATCTTTCTTGTGATTTTAGTGGCATGCTTTCACCCCACATGGGGACTTCCTGTTGAGTTTAGGGTGTGACTGTCATTGACTTTTCTGTTTGCCCTGAGGTGTCCTATGGATGTACCAAGTTTCATTTTTCTACGTTGGAAAAAGTTACTTTCACTTTCCATAGGCCCAATGTATTTTGATTTTGTAGGGTCGCCACTGAGTCATTTTTCGTATTTTTTTCGCGACTTCAAATACATATTTTTCGCCGAGCTTGAAGTCTGGGACCAATAAAAATGACTTTTCGTGCATGTTCACTGGGTCAATTGAGACCGCTGAGGACACATGCACTCGTGCTTTAAAGCGTAAACTTCACGGTAAAAGGATTCTGAGGAGTTTTCTAAGACTCTAGCCGTGGCTCTGGAGGGGCCTCCTCTAAAGGAAGGATCCTGGCAATTGGGAAATGGCATTTATTTCCCAAAGGTTGCCTCTTCACAGACCCATTACGACCACAGCCACAAATGTATCAAAAACAAATTGATAACTTTTTTTGCACACGTGTCTAGATGATACTCACCAAATTTGGAGCTGTTTAGATGAAAAGCCTTTAGACACAAGGGGTGCGAATTTAGGTGGTCACGCATTACACCCAACATAGTAGATTTTCTGTTGAGTTTACGATATGGCTGTAATAAACTTTTCTGTTTGCCCTGAGGTGTCCTATGGATGTACCAAGTTTCATTTTTCTACATTGGAAAAAGTTACTTTCACTTTCCATAGGCCCAATGTATTTTGACTTTTCTAGGGTCGCCACTGAGTCATTTTTCGTATTTTTTTCGGGGACTTCAAATACATAAATTTTTCGCTGAGCTTGAAGTCTGGGACCAATAAAATGACTTTTAGTTGTCACGTTTACTGGGTTAAATTGAGGATCATTTTGCAGAAAAATTATAATAAAAAATATATACCGAATTATAATAAAAAAAAATATAACTCGAGCAAAAAAGTCTAGAAAAACACTTGTCTCATTTACATACATGTGTTTAGCTCATTTTGCCCAAGTTTGGTGTCTGTGGAATGAAGCAGCTATTTTCTGAGTTCTTTTAAAAGAGGTGTATTTTAAGTCGGTTCACATTTTCAATTCAAAATGGCCGCCTTCCCGTGTGTGATAGGGTGTGGTCCCCATTGGCTTTTTTGTTCATAAGCCCATGCTGGATGTGTGTACCAAGTTTCATTTGCCTACGACAAACTAAAAATTTCACTTCCCATTGACTTTTTCCAAATATTTGGGACGTTGCTATGGCAACACATTTATAGATAGGGGGTGGTTGTCATTGGCTTTTATGCTCGTCATGACATAAGAGATGTGTGTACCAAATTTTATGTCTCTATGACAAACTAAATTCTTGGGTCCCATTATAAGTTTGTAGGGGGCGCTGGAGAGCCATTTCTAAAGATAACCCTTTATTTACATATTTTTGTGTTCAGGTCATGAATGTGCACAAACGCCTTTTGGGTCCAACTCGATCCGAGAAGGCCGCTTGAGAGTTAAGAGACGTTTTATTTTCACAAAAATGGCCACCTCGTTACAGGCTTGCCACACCCATACCCGATAAGATATCAACAACAAAGTCACAACTTTGGTTGGCACATGTGTCTAGATGATACTCACCAAATTTGGGGCCATTTAGATTAAAACACAATGATTTGCATCTTTCTGCGCAAGGGGTGCGAATTTAGTGGCCGCGCTTTCACCCCACATGGCGGACTTCCTGTTAAGTTTAGGTGTGACTGTCATTGACTTTTCTGTTTGCCCTGAGGTGTCCTATGGATATACCAAGTTTCATTTTTCTACGTTGGAAAAAGTTACTTTCACTTTCCATAGGCCCAATGTATTTTGACTTTTCTAGGGTCGCCACTGAGTCATTTTTCGTATTTTTTCGGGACTTCAAATACATAAATTTTTTGCTGGCTTGAAGTCTGGGACCAATAAAAATGACTTTAGTTGTTCGTTTACTGGGTTAAATTGAGGATCATTTTGCAGAAAAATTATAATAAAAATATATACCAATTATAATAAAAATATAACTCGAGCAAAAAGTCTAGAAAAACACTTGTCTCATTTACATACATGTGTTTAGCTCATTTTGCCCAAGTTTGGTGTCTGTGGAATGAAGCAGCTTTTTTCTGTGTACTTTTAAAAAGAGGTGTATTTTAAGTCGGTTCACATTTTCAATTCAAAATGGCCGCCTTCCTGTGTGTGATAGGTGTGGTCCCCATTGGCTTTTTTGTTCATAAGCCCATGGTGGATGTGTGTACCAAGTTTTATTTGCCTACAACAAACTAAAAATTTCACTTCCCATTGACTTTTTCACATTTTTGGGACGCTTGCTATGGCAACACATTTATAGATAGGGGTGGTTGTCATTGGCTTTTATGCTCGTCATGACATAAGAGATGTGTGTACAAAATTTTATGTCTCTATGACAAACTAAATTCTTGGGTCCATTATAAGTTTGTAGGGGCGCTGGAGAGCCATTTCTAAAGATAACCCTTTATTTACATATTTTTGTGTTCAGGTCATGAATGTGCACAAACGCCTTTTTGGGTCCAACTCGATCCGAGAAGGCGCTTTGAGAGTTAAGAGACGCTTTATTTTCACAAAAATGGCCACCTCGTTACAGGCTTGCCACACCCATACCCGATAAGATATCAAAAACAAAGTCACAACTTTGGTTGGCACACGTGTCTAGATGATACTCACCAAATTTGGGGCCATTTAGATTAAAACACAATGATTTGCATCTTTCTGCGCAAGGGGTGCGATTTTAGTGGTCGCGTTTCACCCCACATGGCGGACTTCCTGTTAAGTTTAGGTGTGACTGTCATTGACTTTTCTGTTTGCTGAGGTGTCCTATGGATATACCAAGTTTCATTTTTCTACGTTGGAAAAAGTTACTTTCACTTTCCATAGGCCCAATGTATTTTGATTTTGTAGGGTCGCCACTGAGTCATTTTTCGTATTTTTTTCGACTTCAAATACATAAATTTTTGCCGAGCTTGAAGTCTGGGACCAATAAAATGACTTTGTGCATGTTCACTGGGTCAAATTTAGGATCATTTGGTCACAAGAAAAAAAAAAAAAAAAAAAAATCCGAGAAAACAATAGGCCCTCCCGCCATCACTCGCCTAATTAAAGCCGCAAGCGCATAAGGCCCTCGCCTCCTTGAGACCGCTGGGACACATATATTCGAGGATTGCATGTCGTGCTTTAAAGCAAATTTGGAGCTGTTTAGATGAAAACCCTTTAGCACAAAGTGTACGATTTAGGTGGTCATGTATTCCACCCAACATTTTCTGTTGAGAAGGATCCTGGCAATTGGGAAATGGCATTTATTTCCCAATAGTTGCCTCTTCACAGACTCATTACGACCACAGCCACAAATCTATCAAAAACAAATTGATAACTTTTTTTGCACACGTGTCTAGATGATACTCACCAAATTTGGAGCTGTTTAGATGAAAAGCCTTTAGACACAAGGGGTGCAATTTAGGTGGTCACGCATACACCCAACATAGTAGATTTCCTGTTGAGTTTACGATATGGCTGTAATACATTTTTCTGTTTGCCCTGAGGTGTCCTATGGATGTACCAAGTTTCATTTTTCTACGTTGGAAAAAGTTACTTTCACTTTCCATAGGCCCAATGTATTTTGACTTTTGTAGGGGTCGCCACTGAGTCATTTTTCATATTTTTTTCGACTTCAAATACATAAATTTTTCGCGAGCTTGAAGTCTGGGACCAATAAAATGACTTTAGTTGCATCGCTTACTGGGTCAAATTGAGGATCATTTTGCAGAAAAATTATAATAAAAAAATATACCAAATTATAATAAAATAAAATATAACTCGAGCAAAAAGTCTAGAAAAACGCTTGTCTATTTTACATACATGTGTTTAGCTCATTTTGCCCAAGTTTGGTGTCTGTGGAATGAAGCAGCTATTTTCTGAGTTCTTTTAAAAGAGGTGTATTTTAAGTCGGTTCACATTTTCAATTCAAAATGGCCGCCTTCCCGTGTGTGTGATAGGGTGTGGTCCCCATTGGCTTTTTTGTTCATAAGCCCATGCTGGATGTGTGTACCAAGTTTCATTTGCCTACAAACTAAAATTTTCACTTCCCATTGACTTTTTCCAAATATTTGGGACGTTGCTATGGCAACACATTTATAGATAGGGGTGGTTGTCATTGGCTTTTATGCTCGTCATGACATAAGAGATGTGTGTACCAAATTTTATGTCTCTATGACAAACTAAATTCTTGGGTCCCATTATAAGTTTGTAGGGGCGCTGGAGAGCCATTTCTAAAGATAACCCTTTATTTACATATTTTTGTGTTCAGGTCATGAATGTGCACAAACGCCTTTTTGGGTCCAACTCGATCCGAGAAGCCGCTTGAGAGTTAAGAGACGCTTTATTTTCACAAAAATGGCCACCTCGTTACAGGCTTGCCACACCCATACCCGATAAGATATCAACAACAAAGTCACAACTTTGGTTGGCACATGTGTCTAGATGATACTCACCAAATTTGGGGCCATTTAGATTAAAACACAATGATTTGCATCTTTCTGCGCAAGGGGTGCGAATTTAGTGGTCGCGCTTTCACCCCACATGGCGGACTTCCTGTTAAGTTTAGGTGTGACTGTCATTGACTTTTCTGTTTGCCCTGAGGTGTCCTATGGATATACCAAGTTTCATTTTTCTACGTTGGAAAAAGTTACTTTCACTTTCCATAGGCCCAATGTATTTTGACTTTTCTAGGGGCCGCCACTGAGTCATTTTTCGTATTTTTTTTTCCGGGGACTTCAAATACATAAATTTTTTGCTGGCTTGAAGTCTGGGACCAATAAAAATGACTTTTAGTTGTTCGTTTACTGGGTTAAATTGAGGATCATTTTGCAGAAAAATTATAATAAAAATATATACCGAATTATAATAAAAATATATAACTCGAGCAAAAAGTCTAGAAAACACTTGTCTCTTTTACATACATGTGTTTAGCTCATTTTGCCCAAGTTTGGTGTCTGTGGAATGAAGCAGCTTTTTCTGTGTACTTTTAAAAAGAGGTGTATTTTAAGTCGGTTCACATTTTCAATTCAAAATGGCCGCCTTCCTGTGTGTGATAGGGTGTGGTCCCCATTGGCTTTTTTGTTCATAAGCCCATGGTGGATGTGTGTACCAAGTTTTATTTGCCTACAACAAACTAAAAATTTCACTTCCCATTGACTTTTTCACATTTTTGGGACGCTATATGGCAACACATTTATAGATAGGGGTGGTTGTCATTGGCTTTTATGCTCGTCATGACATAAGAGATGTGTGTACAAAATTTTATGTCTCTATGACAAACTAAATTCTTGGGTCCATTATAAGTTTGTAGGGGCGCTGGAGAGCCATTTCTAAAGATAACCCTTTTATTTACATATTTTTGTTCAGGTCATGAATGTGCACAAACGCCTTTTTGGGTCCAACTCGATCCGAGAAGGCGCTTGAGAGTTAAGAGACGCTTTATTTTCACAAAAATGGCCACCTCGTTACAGGCTTGCCACACCCATACCCGATAAGATATCAACAACAAAGTCACAACTTTGGTTGGCACACGTGTCTAGATGATACTCACCAAATTTGGGGCCATTTAGATTAAAACACAATGATTTGCATCTTTCTGCGCAAGGGGTGCGATTTTAGTGGTCGCTTTCACCCCACATGGCGGACTTCCTGTTAAGTTTAGGTGTGACTGTCATTGACTTTTCTGTTTGTTCTGAGGTGTCCTATGGATATACCAAGTTTCATTTTTCTACGTTGAAAAAAGTTACTTTCACTTTCCATAGGCCCAATGTATTTTGACTTTTCTAGGGTCGCCACTGAGTCATTTTTCGTATTTTTTTTCGGGACTTCAAATACATAAATTTTTTGCTGGCTTGAAGTCTGGGACCAATAAAATGACTTTAGTTGTTCGTTTACTGGGTCAAATTGAGGATCATTTTGCAGAAAAATTATAATAAAAAATATATACCGAATTATAATAAAATATAACTCGAGCAAAAAGTCTAGAAAACACTTGTCTCTTTTACATACATGTGTTTAGCTCATTTTGCCCAAGTTTGGTGTCTGTGGAATGAAGCAGCTTTTTTCTGTGTACTTTTAAAAAAGAGGTGTATTTTAAGTCGGTTCACATTTTCAATTCAAAATGGCTGCCTTCCTGTGTGTGATAGGGTGTGGTCCCCATTGGCTTTTTTGTTCATAAGCCCATGGTGGATGTGTGTACCAAGTTTTATTTGCCTACAACAAACTAAAAATTTCACTTCCCATTGACTTTTTTCACATTTTTGGGACGTTGCTATGGCAACACATTTATAGATAGGGGGTGGTTGTCATTGGCTTTTATGCTCGTCATGACATAAGAGATGTGTGTACAAAATTTTATGTCTCTATGACAAACTAAATTCTGGGTCCATTATAAGTTTGTAGGGGGCGCTGGAGAGCCATTTCTAAAGATAACCCTTTTATTTACATATTTTTGTGTTCAGGTCATGAATGTGCACAAACGCCTTTTTGGGTCCAACTCGATCCGAGAAGGCGTTTGAGAGTTAAGAGACGCTTTATTTTCACAAAATGGCCACCTCGTTACAGGCTTGCCACACCCATACCCGATAAGATATCAAAACAAAGTCACAACTTTGGTTGGCACACGTGTCTAGATGATACTCACCAAATTTGGGGCCATTTAGATTAAAACACAATGATTTGCATCTTTCTGCGCAAGGGGTGCGATTTTAGTGGGTCATGCTTTCACCCCACATGGCGGACTTCCTGTTAAGTTTAGGTGTGACTGTCATTGACTTTTCTGTTTGCCCTGAGGTGTCCTATGGATATACCAAGTTTCATTTTTCTACGTTGGAAAAAGTTACTTTCACTTTCCATAGGCCCAATGTATTTTGATTTTGTAGGGTCGCCACTGAGTCATTTTTCGTATTTTTTTCGGGACTTCAAATACATAAATTTTTCACGATCTTGAAGTCTGGGACCAATAAAGTGACTTTTCGTGCATGTTCACTGGGTCAAATTTAGGATCATTGGGTCGGAAGAAAAAAAAAAAATCGAGCAAACAATAGGCCCTCCCGGCCATCACCGGCTCGTAATTAAAGCATAGCGGCGATAAAGGCCCTCGCCTCCTTGAGACCGCTGGGGACACATGCACTGGAGGATTTCATTTCGTGCTTTAAAGCGTAAACTTCACGGTAATGTCAAATAACCGGGCCTGTGCTACTGCTTGGGCCTGCTACACCACCTTGTAACCTAACTTTAGAGTTAAAGGTCTCCACAATCTCTGGTTTTCCTGGGAGCTGTCTGAACCTTTGGAAATAATAGATTATGCTTGGGCTAAGGCGAGAAAAACAAAGTACTGGCTGGAGATTTGAGATGACTCAGGAATCGCTGCACCCCCCTGTTTAAAAAGACAAAATGTAAATATAACTTGTCTAAAAGTACAAGGTTACAAGTTCCAAATGATTCTGAGGAGTTTTCTAAGACTCTAGCCTTGGCTCTGGAGGGGCCTCCTCTAAAGGAAGGATCCTGGCAATTGGGAAATGGCATTTATTTCCCAAAGAAATGGCTGCCTCTTCACAGACTCATTACGACCACAGCCACAAATCTATCAAAAAACAAATTGATAATTTTTTTTTGGTTGGCACACGTGTCTAAATGATACTCACCAAATTTGGAGCTGTTTAGATGAAAAGCCTTTAGACACAAGGGGTGCAATTTAGGTGGTCACGCATACACCCAACATAGTAGATTTCCTGTTGAGTTTACGATATGGCTGTAATACATTTTTCTGTTTGCCCTGAGGTGTCCTATGGATGTACCAAGTTTCATTTTTCTACGTTGGAAAAAAGTTACTTTCACTTTCCATAGGCCCAAGTCTGGGACCAATAAAATGACTGTGTTCATTCAAATTCTGACTTTAAAAAAGAGGTATTTTAAGTCGGTTCACATTTTCAATTCAAAATGGCCGCCTTCCTGTGTGTGATAGGGTGTGGTCCCCATTGGCTTTTTTGTTCATAAGCCCATGCTGGATGTGTGTACCAAGTTTCCATTTGCCTACAACAAACTAAAATTTCACTTCCCATTGACTTTTTCCAAATATTTGGGACGTTGCTATGGCAACACATTTATAGATAGGGGTGGTTGTCATTGGCTTTTATGCTCGTCATGACATAAGAGATGTGTGTACAAAATTTTATGTCTCTATGACAAACTAAATTCTTGGGTCCATTATAAGTTTGTAGGGGCGCTGGAGAGCCATTTCTAAAGATAACCCTTTTATTTACATATTTTTGTGTTCAGGTCATGAATGTGCACAAACGCCTTTTTGGGTCCAACTCGATCCGAGAAGGCTTTGAGAGTTAAGAGACGCTTTATTTTCACAAAAATGGCCACCTCGTTACAGGCTTGCCACACCCATACCCGATAAGATATCAACAAAGTCACAACTTTGGTTGGCACATGTGTCTAGATGATACTCACCAAATTTGGGGCCATTTAGATTAAAACACAATGATTTGCATCTTTCTGCGCAAGGTGCGATTTTAGTGGCCGCGCTTTCACCCCACATGGCGGACTTCCTGTTGAGTTTAGGTGTGACTGTCATTGACTTTTCTGTTTGTTCCCTGAGGTGTCCTATGGATATACCAAGTTTCATTTTTCTACGTTGGAAAAAGTTACTTTCACTTTCCATAGGCCCAATGTATTTTGATTTTGTAGGGTCGCCACTGAGTCATTTTTCGATTTTTTTTCGGCGACTTCAAATACATAAATTTTTCGCCGAGCTTGAAGTCTGGGACCAATAAAATGACTTTTCGTGCATGTTCACTGGGTCAAATTTAGGATCATTGGGTCGGAAGAAAAAAAAAAAAAAAAAAAAAAAATCCGAGCAAAACAATAGGCCCTCCCGGCCATCACCGCTCGGGCCTAATTAAAGCCGCAAGCGGCGATAAAGGCCCTCGCCTCCCTTGAGACCGCGGGGACACATATATTCGGAGGATTGCATGTCGTGCTTTAAAGCAAATTTGGAGCTGTTTAGATGAAAACCCTTTAGCACAAAGTTAACGATTTAGGTGGTCATGTATTCCACCCAACATTTTCTGTTGAGAAGGATCCTGGCAATTGGGAAATGGCATTTATTTCCCAATAGTTGCCTCTTCACAGACTCATTACGACCACAGCCACAAATCTATCAAAAACAAATTGATAACTTTTTTTGCACACGTGTTCTAGATGATACTCACCAAATTTGGAGCTGTTTAGATGAAAAGCCTTTAGACACAAGGGGTGCAATTTAGGTGGTCATGCATACACCCAACATAGTAGATTTCTGTTGAGTTTACGATATGGCTGTAATACATTTTTCTGTTTGCCCTGAGGTGTCCTATGGATGTACCAAGTTTCATTTTTCTACGTTGGAAAAAAGTTACTTTCACTTTCCATAGGCCCAATGTATTTTGACTTTTCTAGGGTCGCCACTGAGTCATTTTTCGTATTTTTTTTCGGGACTTCAAATACATAAATTTTTGCTGGGCTTGAAGTCTGGGACCAATAAAAATGACTTTTAGTTGTTTGTTTACTGGGTCAAATTGAGGATCATTTTGCAGAAAAATTATAATAAAAAATATACCAAATTATAATAAAAAATATAACTCGAGCAAAAAGTCTAGAAAAACGCTTGTCTATTTTACATACATGTGTTTAGCCTATTTTGCCTAAGTTTGGTGTCTGTGGAATGAAGCAGCTTTTTTCTGTGTACTTTTTAAAAAGAGGTGTATTTTAAGTCGGTTCACATTTTCAATTCAAAATGGCCGCCTTCCTGTGTGTGATAGGGTGTGGTCCCCATTGGCTTTTTGTTCATAAGCCCATGGTGGATGTGTGTACCAAGTTTCATTTGCCTACAACAAACTAAAAATTTCACTTCCCATTGACTTTTTCACATTTTTGGGGACGTTGCTATGGCAACACATTTATAGATAGGGTGGTTGTCATTGGCTTTTATGCTCGTCATGACATAAGAGATGTGTGTACCAAATTTTATGTCTCTATGACAAACTAAATTCTTGGGTCCCATTATAAGTTTGTAGGGGCGCTGGAGAGCCATTTCTAAAGATAACCCTTTTATTTACATATTTTTGTGTTCAGGTCATGAATGTGCACAAACGCCTTTTTGGGTCCAACTCGATCCGAGAAGGCGTTTGAGAGATTAAGGCGTTTTATTTTCACAAAAATGGCCACCTCGTTACAGGCTTGCCACACCCATACCCGATAAGATATCAACAACAAAGTCACAACTTTGGTTGGCACACGTGTCTAGATGATACTCACCAAATTTGGGGCCATTTAGATTAAAACACAATGATTTGCATCTTTCTGCGCAAGTGCGATTTTAGTGGCGCGTTTCACCCACATGGCGGACTTCCTGTTGAGTTTAGGGTGTGACTGTCATTGACTTTTCTGTTTGCCCTGAGGTGTCCTATGGATATACCAAGTTTCATTTTTCTACGTTGGAAAAAGTTACTTTCACTTTCCATAGGCCCAATGTATTTTGACTTTTGTAGGGGGCCACTGAGTCATTTTTAGTATTTTTTTGGCGACTTCAAATACATAAATTTTTCGCTGGGCTTGAAGTCTGGGACCAATAAAAATGACTTTTAGTTGCATGTTCACTGGGTCAAATTTAGGATCATAGGTGCAGAAAAGAAAGATAAAAAATAGCAAAAACAATAGGTAGGCTAATTAAAATATAACTCGAGCAAAAAGTCTAGAAAAACACTTGTCTCACATACATGTGTTTAGCTCATTTGCCCAAGTTTGGTGTCTGTGGAATGAAGCAGCTTTTTCTGTGTAAACTTCACGGTAAAAGGATTTTAAGGAGTTTTCTAAGACTCTAGCCAATTCTGGAGGGCCTTCCTCTAAAGGAATGATCCTGGCAATTGGGAAATGGCATTTATTTCCCAAAGGTTGCCTCTTCACAGACCCATTGGAAGCCACAAATGTATCAAAAACAAATTGATAACTTTTTTTGCACACGTGTCTAGATGATACTCACCAAATTTGGGGCTGTTTAGACTTTAGACAGAAGGGGTGGATTGTATTGGTCACGCATTACACCCAACATAGTAGATGTTTCTGTTGAGTTTGTATGGCTGTAATAAACTTTTCAGTTTGCCCATTATAAGTGTCCTATGGATGTACCAAGTTTCATTTCTACATTGGAATAAAGTTACTTTCACTTTCCATAGGCCCGATGTATTTTACTTTTCTAGGGTCATGAATGTCATTTTTCGTATTTTTTTAGGACTTCAAATACATAAATTTTTGAGCTGGGCTTGAAATCTGGGACCAATAAAAATGACTTTTAGTTGTACGTTTACTGGGTTAAATTGAGGATCATTTGCAGAAAAATATGATCACAACTTTGGTATATACATTATAATGAAAAAAAATATAATTTCGAGCAAAAAGTCTAGAAAAACACTTGTCTCATTTACATACATGTGTTTAGCTCATTTGCCCAAGTTTGGTGTCTGTTAATGAAGCAGCTATGTTTTCTGAGTTCTTTTAAAAAGAGGTGTATTTTAAGTCGGTTCACATTTTCAATTCAAAATGGCCGCCTTCCTGTGTGTGATAGGGTGTAGTCCCCATTGGCTTTTGTTCATAAGCCCATGCTGGATGTGTGTACCAAGTTTCATTTGCCTACAAACTAAAATTTTCACTTCCCATTGACTTTTTCCAAATATTTGGGGCGTTGCTATGGCAACACATTTATAGATAGGGGTGGTTGTCATTGGCTTTTATGCTCGTCATGACATAAGAGATGTGTGTACCAAATTTTATGTCTCTATGACAAACTAAATTCTTAGGTCCCATTATAAGTTTGTAGGGGCGCTGGAGAGCCATTTCTAAAGATAACCCTTTTATTTACATATTTTTTGTTCAGGTCATGAATGTGCACAAAGCGCCTTTTTAGGTCAACTCGATCCGAGAAGCGTTTGAGAGTTAAGAGACGTTTTATTTTCACAAAAATGGCCACCTCGTTACAGGCTTGCCACACCCATACCCGATAAGATATCAACAACAAAGTCACAACTTTGGTTGGCACATGTGTCTAGATGATACTCACCAAATTTGGGGCCATTTAGATTAAAACACAATGATTTGCATCTTTCTGCGCAAAAGTGCGAATTTAGTGGCAGCCTTTCACCCCACATGGCGGACTTCCTGTTAAGTTTAGGGTGTGACTGTCATTGACTTTTCTGTTTGCCTGAGGTGTCCTATGGATATACCAAGTTTCATTTTTCTACGTTGGAAAAAAGTTACTTTCACTTTCCATAGGCCCAATGTATTTTGACTTTTCTAGGGGCGCCACTGAGTCATTTTTCGTATTTTTTTTTTCAGGGACTTCAAATACATAAATTTTTTGCCGGGCTTGAAGTCTGGGACCAATAAAAATGACTTTTAGTTGTTCGTTTACTGGGTTAAATTGAGGATCATTTTGCAGAAAAATTATAATAAAAAAATATATACCAAATTATAATAAAAAAAAATATAACTCGAGCAAAAAAGTCTAGAAAAACACTTGTCTCATTTACATACATGTGTTTAGCTCATTTTGCCCAAGTTTGGTGTCTGTGGAATGAAGCAGCTTTTTTCTGTGTACTTTTAAAAAAGAGGTGTATTTTAAGTCGGTTCACATTTTCAATTCAAAATGGCCGCCTTCCTGTGTGTGATAGGGTGTGGTCCCCATTGGCTTTTTTGTTCATAAGCCCATGGTGGATGTGTGTACCAAGTTTATTTGCCTACAACAAACTAAAAATTTCACTTCCCATTGACTTTTTCACATTTTTGGGGCGTTGCTATGGCAACACATTTATAGATAGGGGTGGTTGTCATTGGCTTTTATGCTCGTCATGACATAAGAGATGTGTGTACAAATTTTATGTCTCTATGACAAACTAAATTCTTGGGTCCATTATAAGTTTGTAGGGGGCGCTGGAGAGCCATTTCTAAAGATAACCCTTTTATTTACATATTTTTTGTTCAGGTCATGAATGTGCACAAACGCCTTTTTGGGTCCAACTCGATCCGAGAAGGCGTTTGAGAGTTAAGAGCGTTTATTTTCACAAAAATGGCCACCTCGTTACAGGCTTGCCACACCCATACCCGATAAGATATCAACAACAAAGTCACAACTTTGGTTGGCACACGTGTCTAGATGATACTCACCAAATTTGGGGCCATTTAGATTAAAACACAATGATTTGCATCTTTCTGCGCAAAGTGCGATTTTAGTGTGGCAGCGTTTCACCCCACATGGCGGACTTCCTGTTAAGTTTAGGGTGTGACTGTCATTGACTTTTCTGTTTGCCCTGAGGTGTCCTATGGATATACCAAGTTTCATTTTTCTACGTTGGAAAAAGTTACTTTCACTTTCCATAGGCCCAATGTATTTTGATTTTGTAGGGGTCGCCACTGAGTCATTTTTATTATTTTTTTGCGACTTCAAATACATAAATTTTTCGCTGAGCTTGAAGTCTGGGACCAATAAAATGACTTTTCGTGCATGTTCACTGGGTCAAATTTAGGATCATAGGTCGACAAGAAAGATAAAAAAAAAAAAAAAAAAAAAAAATCGAGCAAAACAATAGGCCCTCCCGGCCATCACCGGCTCGGGCCTAATTAAAGCATAGCGGCGATAAAGGCCCTCGCCTCCCTTGAGACATGGGGACACATATATTCGGAGGATTGCATGTCGTGCTTTAAAGCAAATTTGGAGCTGTTTAGATGAAAACCCTTTAGCACAAAGTTAACGATTTAGGTGGTCATGTATTCCACCCAACATTTTCTGTTGAGAAGGATCCTGGCAATTGGGAAATGGCATTTATTTCCCAATAGTTGCCTCTTCACAGACTCATTACGACCACAGCCACAAATCTATCAAAACAAATTGATAACTTTTTTTGCACACGTGTCTAGATGATACTCACCAAATTTGGAGCTGTTTAGATGAAAAGCCTTTAGACACAAGGGGTGCAATTTAGGTGGTCACGCATACACCCAACATAGTAGATTTCCTGTTGAGTTTACGATATGGCTGTAATACATTTTTCTGTTTGCCCTGAGGTGTCCTATGGATGTACCAAGTTTCATTTTTCTACGTTGGAAAAAGTTACTTTCACTTTCCATAGGCCCAATGTATTTTGACTTTTGTAGGGTCGCCACTGAGTCATTTTTCATATTTTTTTTTCGGCGACTTCAAATACATAAATTTTTCGCCGAGCTTGAAGTCTGGGACCAATAAAAATGACTTTTAGTTGTTCGTTTACTGGGTTAAATTTGAGGATCATTTTGCAGAAAAATTATAATAAAAAATATATACCGAATTATAATAAAAAAAATATAACTCGAGCAAAAAGTCTAGAAAAACGCTTGTCTATTTTACATACATGTGTTTAGCTCATTTTGCCCAAGTTTGGTGTCTGTGGAATGAAGCAGCTATTTTCTGTGTACTTTTAAAAAGAGGTGTATTTTAAGTCGGTTCACATTTTCAATTCAAAATGGCCGCCTTCCTGTGTGTGATAGGGTGTGGTCCCCATTGGCTTTTTGTTCATAAGCCCATGGTGGATGTGTGTACCAAGTTTCATTTGCCTACAACAAACTAAAAATTTCACTTCCCATTGACTTTTTCACATTTTTGGGGCGTTGCTATGGCAACACATTTATAGATAGAAAGTGGTTGTCATTGGCTTTTATGCTCGTCATGACATAAGAGATGTCCTGTGTACCAAAATTTTCATGTCTCTATGACAAACTAAATTCTTGGGTCCATTATAAGTTTGTAGGGGGCGCTGGAGAGCCATTTCTAAAGATAACCCTTTTATTTACATATTTTTGTTCAGGTCATGAATGTGCACAAAGCGCCTTTTTGGGTCCAACTCGATCCGAGAAGGCGTTTGAGAGATAAAGGACGTTTTATTTTCACAAAAATGGCCACCTCGTTACAGGCTTGCCACACCCATACCCGATAAGATATCAACAACAAAGTCACAACTTTGGTTGGCACACGTGTCTAGATGATACTCACCAAATTTGGGGCCATTTAGATTAAAACACAATGATTTGCATCTTTTTCTGCGCAAAGTGCGATTTAGTGGCCGCGTTTCACCCCACATGGCGGACTTCCTGTTAAGTTTAGGGTGTGACTGTCATTGACTTTTCTGTTTGCCCTGAGGTGTCCTATGGATGTACCAAGTTTCATTTTTCTACGTTGGAAAAAAGTTACTTTCACTTTCCATAGGCCCAATGTATTTTGACTTTTGTAGGGGCGCCACTGAGTCATTTTCATATTTTTTTGGGACTTCAAATACATAAATTTTTGCCGAGCTTGAAGTCTGGGACCAATAAAAATGACTTTTAGTTGTTGTTTACTGGGTTAAATTGAGGATCATTTTGCAGAAAAATTATAATAAAAAAATATATACCGAATTATAATAAAAAAAAATATAACTCGAGCAAAAAAGTCTAGAAAAACACTTGTCTCTTTTACATACATGTGTTTAGCTCATTTTGCCCAAATTTGGTGTCTGTTTGGAATGAAGCAGCTTTTCTGTGTACTTTTAAAAAGAGATGTATTTTAAGTCGGTTCACATTTTCAATTCAAAATGGCCGCCTTCCTGTGTGTGATAGGGTGTGGTCCCCATTGGCTTTTTGTTCATAAGCCCATGGTGTACCAAGTTTCATTTTTCTACGTTGGAAAAAAGTTACTTTCACTTTCCATAGGCCCAATGTATTTTGACTTTTGTAGGGGTCGCCACTGAGTCATTTTTCGTATTTTTTTGGCGACTTCAAATACATAAATTTTTTTGCCAGGCTTGAAGTCTGGGACCAATAAAAATGACTTTTAGTTGTTCGTTTACTGGGTTAAATTGAGGATCATTTTGCAGAAAAATTATAATAAAAAATATATACCGAATTATAATAAAAAAATATAACTCGAGCAAAAAAGTCTAGAAAAACACTTGTCTCTTTTACATACATGTGTTTAGCTCATTTTGCCCAAGTTTGGTGTCTGTGGAATGAAGCAGCTTTTTTCTGTGTACTTTTAAAAAGAGGTGTATTTTAAGTCGGTTCACATTTTCAATTCAAAATGGCCGCCTTCCTGTGTTGTGATAGGGTGTGGTCCCCATTGGCTTTTTGTTCATAAGCCCATGGTGGATGTGTGTACCAAGTTTCATTTGCCTACAACAAACTAAAAATTTCACTTCCCATTGACTTTTTCACATCTTTTGGGGCGTTGCTATGGCAACACATTTATAGATAGGGGTGGTTGTCATTGGCTTTTATGCTCGTCATGACATAAGAGATGTGTGTACAAAATTTTTATGTCTCTATGACAAACTAAATTCTTGGGTCCATTATAAGTTTGTAGGGGCGCTGGAGAGCCATTTCTAAAGATAACCCTTTTATTTACATATTTTTTGTTCAGGTCATGAATGTGCACAAACGCCTTTTTGGGTCCAACTCGATCCGAGAAGGCGTTTGAGAGTTAAGAGGCGTTTTATTTTCACAAAAATGGCCACCTCGTTACAGGCTTGCCACACCCATACCCGATAAGATATCAACAACAAAGTCACAACTTTGGTTGGCACACGTGTCTAGATGATACTCACCAAATTTGGGGCCATTTAGATTAAAACACAATGATTTGCATCTTTCTGCGCAAGTGCGATTTTAGTGGCTGCGCGTTTCACCCCACATGGCGGACTTCCTGTTAAGTTTAGGGTGTGACTGTCATTGACTTTTCTGTTTGCCCTGAGGTGTCCTATGGATATACCAAGTTTCATTTTTCTACGTTGGAAAAAGTTACTTTCACTTTCCATAGGCCCAATGTATTTTGATTTTGTAGGGTCGCCACTGAGTCATTTTTCGTATTTTTTTGGCGACTTCAAATACATAAATTTTTCGCCGAGCTTGAAGTCTGGGACCAATAAAATGACTTTTCGTGCATGTTCACTGGGTCAAATTTAGGATCATTTGGGTCGAAGAAAAAAAAAAAAAAAAAAAAAATAAAAAAAATATAACTCGAGCAAAGCTAGCCAAACACTTCTCTATTTACATACATATGTTTAGCTCATTTTGTGATACTCACCAAATTTGGAGCTGTTTAGATGAAAAGCCTTTAGACACAAGGGTGCAATTTAGGTGGTCACGCATACACCCAACATAGTAGATTTCCTGTTGAGTTTACGATATGGCTGTAATACATTTTCTGTTGCCCTGAGGTGTCCTATGGATGTACCAAGTTTCATTTTCTACGTTGGAAAAAGTTACTTTCACTTTCCATAGGCCCAATGTATTTTGACTTTTGTAGGGATCGCCACTGAGTCATTTTCATATTTTTTTTGGCGACTTCAAATACATAAATTTTTAGCGAGCTTGAAGTCTGGGACCAATAAAAATTACTTTTAGTTGCACGTTTACTGGGTCAAATTGAGGATCATTTTGCAGAAAAATTATAATAAAAAATTAAAGCATGGCGATAAAGGCCCTCGCCTCCCTTGAGACCCGCGAGGACACATGCACTGTGCTTTAAAGCATAAACTTCACGGTAAAAGGATTCTGAGGAGTTTTCTAAGACTCTAGCCGTGGCTCTGGAGGGGATACTCACCAAATTTGGAGCTGTTTGGACTTTAGACAGAAGGGGTGCGATTTAGGTGGTCACGCATTACACCCAACATAGTAGATTTTCTGTTGAGTTTACGATATGGCTGTAATAAACTTTTCAGTTTGCCCTGAGGTGTCCTATGGATGTACCAAGTTTCATTTTTCTACGTTGGAAAAAGTTACTTTCACTTTCCATAGGCCCAATGTATTTTGACTTTTCTAGGGTCGCCACTGAGTCATTTTTCGTATTTTTTTGGGACTTCAAATACATAAATTTTTGCTGGGCTTGAAATCTGGGACCAATAAAAATGACTTTTAGTTGTACGTTTACTGGGTTAAATTGAGGATCATTTTGCAGAAAAAATATGATAAAAAAATATATACCGAATTATAATAAAAAAAATATAACTCGAGCAAAAAAGTCTAGAAAAACACTTGTCTCATTTACATACATGTGTTTAGCTCATTTTGCCCAAGTTTGGTGTCTGTGGAATGAAGCAGCTATTTTCTGTGTACTTTTAAAAAAGAGGTGTATTTTAAGTCGGTTCACATTTTCAATTCAAAATGGCCGCCTTCCTGTGTGTGATAGGGTGTGGTCCCCATTGGCTTTTTGTTCATAAGCCCATGGTGGATGTGTGTACCAAGTTTCATTTGCCTACAACAAACTAAAATTTCACTTCCCATTGACTTTTTTCGACATATTTGGGACGTTGCTATGGCAACACATTTATAGATAGGGGTGGTTGTCATTGGCTTTTATGCTCGTCATGACATAAGAGATGTGTGTACAAAATTTTATGTCTCTATGACAAACTAAATTCTTGGGTCCATTATAAGTTTGTAGGGGCGCTGGAGAGCCATTTCTAAAGATAACCCTTTTATTTACATATTTTTGTGTTCAGGTCATGAATGTGCACAAAGCGCCTTTTTAGGTCCAACTCGATCCGAGAAGGCGTTTGAGAGTTAAGAGGCGTTTTATTTTCACAAAAATGGCCACCTCGTTACAGGCTTGCCACACCCATACCCGATAAGATATCAACAACAAAGTCACAACTTTGGTTGGCACACGTGTCTAGATGATACTCACCAAATTTGGGGCCATTTAGATTAAAACACAATGATTTGCATCTTTCTGCGCAAAGTGCGATTTTAGTGGCAGCGTTTCACCCACATGGCGGACTTCCTGTTAAGTTTAGGGTGTGACTGTCATTGACTTTTCTGTTTGCCCTGAGGTGTCCTATGGATATACCAAGTTTCATTTTCTACGTTGGAAAAAGTTACTTTCACTTTCCATAGGCCCAATGTATTTTGACTTTTGTAGGGTCGCCACTGAGTCATTTTTCGTATTTTTTTCGGCGACTTCAAATACATAAATTTTTGCCAGCTTGAAGTCTGGGACCAATAAAAATGACTTTTAGTTGCATGTTCACTGGGTCAAATTTAGGATCATTTTGCACAATAAAGATAAAAAAAAAAAAAAAAATATAACTCGAGCAAAAAGTCTAGAATAGGCCCTCCCTTTACATACATGTGTTTAGCTCATTTTGCCCAAGTTTGGTGTCTGTGGAATGAAGCAGCTATTTTCTGTGTTCTTTTAAAAAGAGGTGTATTTTAAGTCGGTTCACATTTTCAATTCAAAATGGCGCCTTCCGTGTGTGATAGGGTGTGGTCCCCATTGGCTTTTTGTTCATAAGCCCATGCTGGATGTGTGTACCAAGTTTCATTTGCCTACGACAAACTAAAATTTCACTTCCCATTGACTTTTTCCAAATATTTGGGGCGTTGCTATGGCAACACATTTATAGATAGGGGTGGTTGTCATTGGCTTTTATGCTCGTCATGACATAAGAGATGTGTGTACCAAATTTTATGTCTCTATGACAAACTAAATTCTTGGGTCCCATTATAAGTTTGTAGGGGGCGCTGGAGAGCCATTTCTAAAGATAACCCTTTTATTTACATATTTTTGTGTTCAGGTCATGAATGTGCACAAACGCCTTTTAGGTCCAACTCGATCCGAGAAGCCGTTTGAGAGTTAAGAAGGCGTTTTATTTTCACAAAAATGGCCACCTCGTTACAGGCTTGCCACACCCATACCCGATAAGATATCAACAACAAAGTCACAACTTTGGTTGGCACATGTCTAGATGATACTCACCAAATTTGGGGCCATTTAGATTAAAACACAATGATTTGCATCTTTCTGCGCAAGTGCGATTTTAGTGGCGCGCCGTTTCACCCCACATGGCGGACTTCCTGTTAAGTTTAGGGTGTGACTGTCATTGACTTTTCTGTTTGCCCTGAGGTGTCCTATGGATGTACCAAGTTTCATTTTTTACGTTGGAAAAAGTTACTTTCACTTTCCATAGGCCCAATGTATTTTGACTTTTCTAGGGGCCACTGAGTCATTTTTCGTATTTTTTTTGGGGACTTCAAATACATAAATTTTTGCCAGGCTTGAAGTCTGGGACCAATAAAAATGACTTTTAGTTGTTCGTTTACTGGGTTAAATTGAGGATCATTTTGCAGAAAAATTATAAAAAATATATACCGAATTATAATAAAAAAATATAACTCGAGCAAAAAGTCTAGAAAAACACTTGTCTATTTTACATACATGTGTTTAGCTCATTTTGCCCAAGTTTGGTGTCTGTGGAATGAAGCAGCTATTTTCTGTGTACTTTTAAAAAGAGGTGTATTTTAAGTCGGTTCACATTTTCAATTCAAAATGGCCGCCTTCCCGTGTGTGATAGGGTGTGGTCCCCATTGGCTTTTTGTTCATAAGCCCATGGTGGATGTGTGTACCAAGTTTCATTTGCCTACAACAAACTAAAATTTCACTTCCCATTGACTTTTTCCACATTTTTGGGACGTTGCTATGGCAACACATTTATAGATAGGGGTGGTTGTCATTGGCTTTTATGCTTGTCATGACATAAGAGATGTATGTACCAAATTTTATGTCTCTATGACAAACTAAATTCTTGGGTCCCATTATAAGTTTGTAGGGGCGCTGAGCCATTTCTAAAAAAGATAACCCTTTTATTTACATATTTTTGTGTTCAGGTCATAAATGTGCACAAACGCCTTTTGGGTCCAACTCGATCCGAGAAGGCGTTTGAGAGTTAAGAGACGTTTTATTTTCACAAAAATGGCCACCTCGTTACAGGCTTGCCACACCCATACCCGATAAGATATCAACAACAAAGTCACAACTTTGATTGGCACATGTGTAGATGATACTCACCAAATTTGGGGCCATTTAAATTAAAACACAATGATTTGCATCTTTCTGCGCAAGGAGTGCGATTTTAGTGGCCGCGTTTCACCCCACATGGCGGACTTCCTGTTGAGTTTAGGGTGTGACTGTCATTGACTTTTCAGTTTGCCCTGAGGTGTCCTATGGATGTACCAAGTTTCATTTTTCTACGTTAGAAAAAAGTTACTTTCACTTTCCATAGGCCCAATGTATTTTGACTTTTCTAGGGGCCGCCACTGAGTCATTTCTCGTATTTTTCGGGACTTCAAATACATAAATTTTTCGCTGGGCTTGAAGGCTGGGACCAATAAAAATGACATTTCGTTCATGTTCACCGGGGCAAATTTAGGATCATATGGGGAGAAGAAAAAAAAAAAAAAAAAAAAATCCGAGCAAAAACAATAGGCCCTCCCGGCCATCACCGGCTCGGGCCTAAAAAATCCGAGCAAAAACAATAGGCCCTCCCGGTCATCACCGGCTCGGGCCTAATTATAATTAAAAAAAAATATAACTCGAGCAAAAAAGTCTAGAAAAAAGCTTGTCTCTTTTACATACATGTGTTTAGCTCATTTTGCCCAAGTTTGGTGTCTGTGGAATGAAGCAGCTATTTTCTGTGTTCTTTTAAAAAAGAGGTGTATTTTAAGTCGGTTCACATTTTCAATTCAAAATGGCCGCCTTCCCGTGTGTGATAGGGTGTGGTCCCCATTGGCTTTTTTGTTCATAAGCTCATGCTGGATGTGTGTACCAAGTTTCATTTGCCTACGACAAACTAAAATTTTCACTTCCCATTGACTTTTTCCAAATATTTGGGATGTTGCTATGGCAACACATTTATAGATAGGGGGTGGTTGTCATTGGCTTTTATGCTCGTCATGACATAAGAGATGTGTGTACCAAATTTCATGTATCTATGACAAACTAAATTCTTGGGTCCCATTATAAGTTTGTAGGGGGCGCTGGAGGGCCATTTCTAAAGATACATAAATTTTTCGCCGAGCTTGAAGTCTGGGACCAATAAAAATGACTTTTCGTGCATGTTCACTGGGTCAAATTTAGGATCATTGGGTCGGAAGAAAAAAAAAAAAAAAAAATCAGAGCAAAAATAATAGGCCCTCCCGGTCATCACCGGCTCGGGCCTAAAAAAAAAAACAAATTATAATAAAATAAAATATAACACGAGCAAAAAAGTCATGATTTTTTGACATGGTTTTAACTCTTGATGGCACTGGAAACAGCACGGACTGCAGACTTCCAAGTGGAAAATCTCTCAAATCTGTAAACTCCAAGTTTGTCTTTTGTGACGTTTGTGCTTAGCAGGTGACTGCAGGATAGATCTCCTGGTCGGCGTCAGGTTGCACCAACTCAAAATTTGCCTGCATGAAGTGGGTATAGTGAGGCTTTACAAGAAGTGCAGGACCGGAAAACCAGTTTGTGTCTTTGAGAGCCGCGGCAGTGACTGGGCGTGTCCCATGGTCTGCAGGGTTTTCTTCAGTAGCAATGAAGTGCCACTGGTTTGGATGAGAAGACCTTCTGATTCTTGTGATCCTGTTAGACACATAAACATAGAAACGACGTGAAGTGTTATGAATATAGCCCAACACAATTCTGCTATCTGTATGGAATGTCACTCTGTCAATGTCCATGTCTATTTCATCTTTAATGAAGTCTGCCATTTCAACAGCCAACACTGCAGCACACAGTTCAAGACGTGGAATAGTGTGCGCTGGGCGAGGTGCAAGCTTGGATTTACCCATGATGAAGCCTACATGACAGTTTCCAGAAATAGACACAATTCTCAAGTATGCTACTGCAGCGATTGCAGTGTTTGACGCGTCTGAAAAGACGCATAGTTCACTGTATTGAGTTTCTGTGGACAGTGAAACTGGGACATATGATCTGGGGATTTGTAGTGTTGCCAAGTCTTTTATAGAGTTTCTCCATGATTTCCATTGCTCCTGTTTTTCAGCTGGAAGCTCTGCATCCCACTCATACTGCTCAGTTGATAGTTCTCGCATAATGTGTTTTCCTCCAAGTGTAACTGGTGCAGCAAATCCAAGGGGGTCGAACAGACTGTTAACTGTAGAGAGCATACCTCTTTTTGTCACAGGTTTTTCTTCTTGAGAGACACAGAGACATTGAAATCCAAATCTTTCAAGTCTTTGGCTCTGTCTAATGGTGGGAATGCTTGCATGACATCATTACAGTTAGATGCCACCTTGTGTAGCCTGATATTGGACTCTGCCAGCATTTCTTGTGATGTTCGCAAGATTTCTATTGCTGTTCTTGCGGTGGGGAAAGATGCAAGCCCATCATCAACATAGAAGTTGCGAACTCTTTTACTGCTTGAGTGGAGTCTACAGCTTCGAGTGCAGCACGACGGAGACAGTATATGGCTATGGCTGGCGATGGTCCATCGTGTTTGGGAACAGTCCATCGCGATGGACTGTTCCCAAACACATGCACTGTCATCCTGTACTCTCTGATGGGTTTTTGCAAGTCATTATCTTCAAACCACAAAAACCGCAAGAAGTCACGGTGTTTCTCACTGACCGTAAAACAGTAAAACATCTGTTGAACATCGGCTGTGACAGCAATGGGTTCTTTGCGGAAGCGTGTCAGGACTCCCAGCAGAGTATTGTTCATGTCTGGTCCGCTGAGAAGTGTGTCATTTAGCGAAACACCTTCATATTTGCAGCTGGAATCAAACACTACTCTTATCTGATCCAACTTTTGTGGGTGATACACACCAAACATGGGTAAGGACCAACACTCCTGGTTTTCTTTGAGGGGTGGGGCTATCTCTGCTTGTCCAGCATCAAACATCTTTTGCATAAAATCAATGAAATGTTCTTTCATTGTAGATTTTTTGTTAAGTGTGTATTGTAGGGACTGAAGTCTTTTCAGAGCCTGAGGTTTGTTATTTGGGAGGCGGCTCCGTGGTGTTCGAAAAGGCAAGGGGGCGACCCAAGTGTTGGTACTATCTTTGTACACGTGTCTGTCTAATGTCTCCAAGAAACTTTTGTCTTCTATTGAGAGTGCAGGTTTGTCGTCGTGCTGAGTTCTCTGAAATACCTCCCTGCCAATATTGTCTTTTTCTGACTCAAGGCGGTACGCAGGGGCATTAAGATTTGCGTTGGTCGGACCCTCTTTTACCTGAATGATATTTTCACAGGGGCTGAAAAGAGTGACACGTCCACTTTGAAGAATGTTTGTTCTGTAAACATTGACGTTTTTTGTTTTGTGCTTTTTATCAAGACAAACCTCTCCTACAATGACCCATCCGAGGTCAAGACGCTGAGCATATGGTTCATTGCGAAGCCCATTGTGCTGTTCCCGTACTTTATGTACTTGAAGAACGTCTCTGCCAAGGAGGAGGAGGATGTCTGCATTTTTGTCAACAGCAGGTATTTTGCTTGTTACTGCTTTCAGATGAGGATACTGAATGGCTACCTCTGGAGATGGGATTTCTGATCTATCATCAGGTATCATGTCACATTCTAAGAGAGCAGGAAGAGGGACTTGTACTGATCTGTCTAGTGATTCAATCACAAAGTTGGTAGCAAGCCTTCCTGTGATGTCCATGACACCTGCACAGGTTTTTAGTGTGTATGGCTCCAACAGTCCATTGACATTGAATATGTTGAAAAACTCTGCTTTTGCTAACGAACGGTTGCTTTGCTCGTCAAGAACTGCATACATTTTGACTGCTCTATTTGGCTGGCCAGCAGGGAACACTGTTGCTAAGCAGATTTTAGAGCATGATCTTGGACTGAATGAATTTCCACATACTTCAGTACATTTAGATGTAACATCAATAGTACCTGTTTCTCTTTGCTCCCCGCCATGATCCTCAGTGGCAGCAGGGCTCTCTGGTTTTAATGGAATGGGTTCTGGATGCAGTGCTGTGGGATGGTTTCCACTACCACACTCTACACATTTTATTGTCTTGGTACAGGCTTTGGCCATGTGATGAACTGAGGCGCAACACTTAAAGCAAATGTTATTGTCTTTCATAATGTTTTTTCTTTCTGCTATTGACTTGCTTCTGAAAAACCTACATTCTCTTAGCGGATGTGGCTTGTGATGAAGAGGACACTCCTTTTCTGGATCAGTGCTGTCTTTGTCAGTTGCTTTTTGATGTGTTCCTGATGCGTGTGACACATCGGTTTTCCTTACTGAGACAGGGGTTTGGTATTTTGGTTTAAATGTCTTTTCTGCTTTGATGGTCATTGCATTGAAGCCCGTAACACAGGCGAAGCTAGGGTCGTTACGGGTTTTTGCTTCTTCGTTGATGAAGCGTACAAAGAATTCAAAAGGGGGATATGGGACACACTTTTCTTTTTTGTACTTTGAAGCAACTGTGACCCACCTCTCCTGAAGATAATACGGCAGTTTACTAAGGATAGGGTTAACGCCGTTGTGTCCAGATGGGAGAGCCCAGGGAGGAAGCCGTTTAACTTGGCACCTTCAAGTTCTGTCAAAATGTCCCCCAGGTCTCTTAAGCGTTGGTTTTCCTTGTTTGACATTTTTGGGAAATCTTCGATTTTCTTTAATAGGGCATGCTCTATGATTTCTGGTGCTCCAAAACACTCTTCTAATCTCTGCCACACCATGTAAAGACCTCTACTAGGGTTGGCTATGTAAGCGGCCCTGATGCGTTGGGCTTGTACAGCGGACTGAGGTCCAAGCCATTTGGCAAGCAGGTCTAACTCTTCTTGGGGTGACAAGTTCAGTTCCTGCACTGCACTCTGAAAGGAAGATTTCCAAACCCAGTAATTCTCGGGTTGGTCATCAAATTTGAGTAGACCTGAGCTGACCATTTCTCTTCTTGTGAGATACTTAACTAGCCCTGTATTGTCTGTGGGACTATAATTATTGGGCAGAGAATAGTGGGCTGGGTTACCACTGATCTGCTTGGCTGGGTAGGGATTGTAGCTCCTGTTGTACTGCAATGAACTAGTATCTACTTGTGGCAGTGGTTGAAATTTCTGGCTTAATGAGTGATCAGTT
Source organism: Perccottus glenii (assembly GCA_024416835.2). Taxonomy (NCBI): domain Eukaryota; kingdom Metazoa; phylum Chordata; class Actinopteri; order Gobiiformes; family Odontobutidae; genus Perccottus; species Perccottus glenii. The sequence continues at coordinate 4,588,434 of CM044549.2, read as the reverse complement.
AACTCACCATAGTCCTTTGTTCTATTGTTTGTTCTGGTGGGTGGCAGCAGAGGTATGGTTTGGAAAGGGACAGATGTGTCAAGTGGTTCCATCTCCGGTTGTATTTCTGCTTGTTGTTGCACATAGTCGTGTGTCCTCTGCTCAGGGTCGATGGGTGGCATGGCGTTTAGTTGGGGCCGTTGTTGGTGTACATCTTCCTGGACAGACGACTCCCAAGCTTGACCTCAGCTACTGCTGCTGCAACCTCTTTCTGTGACTTGAGTAGGTGCAGATCTGCGTCGAGTTCAGCTTTTTTCTTGAGCTGTTCTGCTTGCTCTTTTAAGATTTCAGCTTCTTTTTGCACGTATAACAGTTGTGCTTTAGCAGCCTCTGCTTTTGCCCGTGCCCTGGCAGCGGCAACAGATGAACTGGTAAGCTGGCTAGATCTGGTCCATCTTGATCGGATGTCCATAGTGTCTTCTAATGCCTGGTCTTGAGGAGTTGCCATGGTAAATGCCGTAAAATCTTCATAATGTAGCTTGTTAGGATAAATGCTTTTTTACTATTCTGCCCTTCCTAAACGTCTGTATAGTTTGGCAGATAGCTAACAGACTTAAAATGAAGACAATGTTGAAAGACTTCTTCCGGTCACGTTTATTGTTCCATTTGTTTAAGATTCTTTGTAAAACTGAAATAAACAAAACAAAAGACAGTGTCATATACAAACAGGCAGCAGCAACCATGTTACTGCAATCAACCGTTCAACTGCCGTTAATAGGTCTGCTAACATAGCTAACATCAATTAGCATAAGAAACAATGTAAAAGCGATCTAATTAGCATTTAAATAAGAACAGACAAACTAATAGTTGAATAGAACAAGTGAAAAAACAGCACACAAGCATATGCTCCCTTAAGCGTGGTAGAAGAAATATTAGCACTTAAAATAAAGGCTGTAGCTTCTGCTCATTGATGACACAGAGAAAAACATGGCTGCTCTCAATTCCGTTACAAAAAAAAAACAAGACACTGTGTACAAGCGCCACCTAGTGGACAAATATATACTACTAGTCCTTATGGGACAGCACATAGATCATTTTGACTTAGTCATTTTATAAGTAGCTCGCATGCTCAAAAAGGTTGAGCACCTCTGCTCTACACCACAAACTTCAACTACTGCACAGAGTCCTGCCACCTTCAGAAGTTCTCTGACGACTCTGCAGTGGTTGGATGCATCAGCGGTGGTGACGAGAAGGAGTACAGGACTGTTGTGGATAACTTTGTCACCTGGAGTGAGAAGAACCGCTTCCAGCTCAATGTGATAAAGACTAAGGAAGTGGTGGTGGACCTGAGGTGGACACAAACTGCTGTGACCCTCATCTCTATCCAGGGGGTTAGTGTGGACGTGGTGGAGGAGTACAAATACTTGAGTGTGTTTTTGGACAATAAACTGGACTGGGGCAAGAACGTGGACACTGTCTACAAGAAAGGTCAGAGCCGTCTATACTTTCTGAGGTCCTTTGACATCTGCAGGACTATGCTCAGGATGTTCTACAAGTCTATGGTGGCCAGTGCCATCATGTACGCTGTGGTCTGTTGGGGCAGCAGTCTGCGTGTGAGGGACACTAATAGACATGACAAGATCATCAAGAAGGCCGGACATGTTGTAGGAGAGAAGCTGAACTCTCTGACTGTCATGTCGGAGAGGAGGATGTTGTCCATCATGTGAATATGGAAATAGATTGTTTGTTAGGGATATCATAGTTTATAGTTTATAGTTAAGTTATATCTACTTTAAAAAAGAAACTTCTATTTCTTGCACCGGTCGGTTGCATGTTTGTAACAAAAATAATTTCCCCTTGGGGATGAATAAAGTAATTCTGATTCGGATTCTGATTTGTTTTTGGGCACAGGTGACCTACATTCAGCTTGGCTATAGGTGGCGTGGCGGGTAAATGGCTCTATAGGTGCACAGGTGCCATTGTGGATCCATCCATCCTGCTGCCATATACCACTTGGACACTGGACATTATTATTACATTCATTTATCACTTTGTGTTTTGTCTTCAATAAATAGAAACTCACCAAACGAACTTCTCAGTCCGGACATTGGTTGTGTATAGCACGTTATAGCCATGATCCCCCACACCCAGAAGCGACTAAACATTGGTACTGGATAGTTGTTACTACACTAGCGCTAAAGAAGAAGCGCTACAAATAGAAACCGCACTATAGGAATTATAAAAAAATTAAAATAAAACATCAATCATTAACAATCATTCCTTACTTGTGTAATAGATTGGATTACATAAACATAAAGTCATCACATGAGTTATAAGAAGTCATAAATAATAATATAATTAAGTCTGAATGGCATGGTACATACAAAATTTTATTTATTTATATATATATATATATATATATATATATATATATAAATATATAAATATATATAAATAAATAAAATTTATGTATATATATATATATATATATATATCTTATATATATATATATATATATATACGATTTTTTTTTTCATATATAATAATAAAACTATTAAGTGAAACCTTTCACTTAATAGTTTTTTTATCATTTGATAGAAATAAATCCGGCTAATTATTTGTATTTTTTTTTTTATTTATTTTATAATTTCTATAGCACAGTTTCGGTTTGCACCACTTCTTCTCAATGTAAAGCTAGCTTCTCCTGAATGCAGCACTTCTATTCATTGTAGCACGGTTTCTATTTAAAGCGCTTATTGTCAACGCAATGTTGCCTGTTTTGTATGTTTGTCAGGCATGTGCTGTAAACTAAATGTGTTATCTACATTAGCGGTTATCTACATTTGTAGGTGCTGCATTGTCATATTAACAGCTTATGTATTGTGGGATTGATGCTGTTGTTGGCCATTTGCACCTGAGTATTAATTTGCAGTGCGATGTTTGCATTTGTTGCAGTTGCAGTGTATGTGCTGTGAACATAAATTGTAAATAAACAATGTGCCCATTGTTCCCCCCTCGCCTTACCACAGGGCAATAAAATGGCGGTTACATCTGGGCTTTTATAGTTTATGCTATAAAGGTGTTAGCTGTAGTTTCAGTTTATATTGACTGTGAGCAGTTGGTAAAGTTACTGTACAGCAAATCATTAAATGAGTTACTTAGTCTACATCTTTAGTTATTCAGCAGATTATAACACCACCAACAAACATTGAGTGAATTTGTAAAGATTACATGAGTAAAGGCCTGTCCAGGATTTACTAATGTCCGAGTCTTTGTCTGGGCAGACTTTCTTCTCTTTCTAGCTAATATAAAAATAAAAATACTTTTTATTTTATATTTCTACAAAAGTATTGTTTGATCATTTTGGCACAAATCTGATTCAATTGACAATTGAAAAATAAGACATCAACTAAAAAGTGAGAGGATTGGCATTGAAAAAAATCACAAGGTGTTATTAAAAAAACTGGCACTGACTGAAAATAGGATTGGTATCGAATTCTTTTTTTTTTAGATAAAGTTGATATTGAAAAATAAATAAACTGCAATAAACAACATTAACAGTGAAAAACAAATCATCAAGTTTGGGTCGTTATAAAAACATTTTGAAATTCAAATGTTTCAATGCCAATATTTTATTTATTTATATCTGGCTCCATATTTCTCCACCTCCCGTTGCTGCTCTCGACTAGAATCCAGGCGAGGCATAGTTCATCTCGAAACGAAAGCTCGTAACGTGCGTCTGACAAAACGTTTGGCCTGCCCCCGTGCGTCTGACGTCATGGACAGCGTCGGGACTGTTTGTTCTGGATTTGGGGCGAGGAAAGTCTGCGAGCGGTGACAGTCGCCTGTACCAGGTATAAATGACTCTTTGCTTTGTTGTATCAGTGCCACTCTTATTTTAAGGGAAAAGCTTAAGCCACGGTCTGCGCTGAAATGTCTCAGTGAGCTGTGTGGCGCGCTGTCAGTGTAGGTTTTGGCAGTGGAGCATGAGCTGTCTCCACAGGCCTTATACCGGTTTGGGCACAAGTTAGCTGCTCTTTTTGCCGGTGACATCTGTTTCTTCTGCTCATATTCTGTGCGGGTTTGTTCCGTCTACAGTATTGGCACTACGGTGTTTTCTATGTCGTGAGGCAGTCGGTGCAGTCAGTGCGCACGTTAGGTTGCTATCCTGCTATGCTGCTAGCTGGTTTGTTTGTAGCCCCATAGACTGTATTCATGACACAAGTTACGGCCCCTTCGAAGCGTAGCTCACGCACAGTGGCGCAGAAGCTCGTGAGAAATACAACGTACTCCATTTGGAGAATCGCGTACTACTAGTTGTATTCTCAAAGTCCTTTTACGTGGGTTGACGGTAAAATAGACACTTAGGGTGAGTGCCATAAATACCCACCGCTAAACACATTTTCCATTGTATTTACCATATCCTTTATTTAAATGCAGCGCTGTTAACTGTGGCACTTCTCTTTAGTAATGTATAAGGATATTGTATGCCGAAAATAAAAGATTCATTAATATTAATGAATATTAATGGGCGGCAGTAGCTCAGTGGGTAGAGTGGTCGTCTTTCAACCGGAAGGTAGGCGGTTCGATTCCCGCTCTCCCCACAGTTCATACTGTCGTTGTGTCCTTGGGCAAGACACTTAACCATCCTTGCCTCCAGTGACTGTAACACTGGTAATTACATTAGAACAATGTAAGTCGCTTTGGATAAAAGCGTCAGCTAAATGAATAAATGTAAATGTAAATATTAATAATTTGTCCTTATTGCACAAGCATTTGCAAATGCCACAGTTTAAGGACAAATTGTGTATCTATAAACCTGTGGTAATTCTGGTCAGAATACTAAATATGGCCCATGCTAGACTTAATATGCAATTTATAAAAGTTTTATTATTTAACTAAGATTTTCTATCTACTAAAAGTACAGAGTCACACATTAACCCTAAAATACTTCCATAACTTTTGTCTCCAACACAAATGCACTCAAATATAGGCCACAACATAAAAATACACAATTATGTGTGCACAATTATTAGGCAAGTTGTATTTTTGAGGATTAATTTTGTTATTGTACAACTACAGTGCTCTTGGTCAATCCAAAATGTTAACAAACCCTCAAACCTGAACATTTAGGTAGTAAAAGTGACATTTTGGCTTTCTTAAAAGAATATCTACGTACACCATTATTAGGCAACTATTAGTGTGCAGAATTATTATGCAACTAAATAAAAAACAAAGATTTTTCCATCTCGTTTATTTTCACCTGTTAAAGTGAGAATAATAAACAAACTCAAAATTTACAAATAAACATTTCTGAAATTTAAAAAACAAAACTCAGTGACCAATATAGCCACCCTTCTTTTCGATAACAGTCACAAGCCTTCCATTCACGGAGTCAGTCAGTTTCTTGATCTGGTCAGAATCAACCACAGCCTCCCAGACACTGTTCAGAGGTGTACTGTTTACCTTCACTGTACATGTCCTGCTTAAGAAGGGTCCAGAAGTTCTCAATAGGGTTTAAGTCAGGTGAATAAGGGGTCCATGTTATTAGTTTTTCATCTTTAAGGCCTTTACTGGCCAGCCATGCAGTACACAACTTTGATGCATGTGATGGAGCGTTGTCCTGCATAAAAATCAAAGTCTTCTTGAAAGATGAAAGTTTTTCCTGGACCACTGCTTGAAGAAAAGTGTCTTCTAAAAATTGGCAGTAGGTCTGAGAGTAGATTTTGAGTCTATTTTCAACCCGAAAAGGTCCAACTAGCTCATCTTTAATAAACCTGCCCATACCAGTACCACACCTCCACCTTGCTGGTGTCTGAGTCGAAGTGGAGCTCTGTGTTTGTTACTGATCCAACCACGGGCCCATCCATCTGATCCGTCAAGAGTCACTCTTATCTCATCAGTCACAGAACCTTTTAAAAATCTGTCTTCAGATATTTCTTGGCCCATTCTTGACATTTCAACTTACGTGTCTTGTTTAGAGGTGGTCAGGTTTCAGCCTTTCTTACCTTGGCCATGTCTCTGAGAACTGAACACGTTACTGACCTCTCATAAAGCACAGCACACAGCCATCACTTTTATTACAATCGCTGCTTTGATTAGCACATTTGCACTGACTATGTTTACCCCTGCCTCTCCCTCCTCTACTGGGTAAAGTGTCAGGATGACCAACACGTATTTGTCCCAAACAGCTGTCAATAGAAGCCGCATTATTCCCGACACCCCCGTCACTACCGCGGCCATGGCGAGTACACCCGCCCCGGCTTCTATCACCTGTGCTAAAGGTAAAGCTGCAGGTGCTAAAGGTAAAGATCCGATCTGTCCGATCTGGATCCACCTGCTCCACATCCATCACACTTAGCACTGGTGTACCACAGGGCTGTGTGCTAAGCCCATTTCTCTACTCCCTCTTCACCTCTGACTGCAAGCCTGTGTTTGGATCCAACGCCATCGTCAAGTTTGCAGACGACACTACAGTGATTGGTCTCATCAGCAACAACGATGAGACTGCCTACAGGGAAGAGATCCAGCACCTGTCCACATGGTGCAACGAAAATAACCTGCTCCTCAACACCACCAAAACGAAGGAGCTCATCGTGGACTTCAGGAAAGAGTCTAGAGGCACACACGACACCATCCACATCAATGGAATGGACGTCGAGCGTGTCTCCAGCTTCAAGTTCCTGGGGACCCACATCTCGGCTGACATGACCTGGACAACCAACACCTCCAGCCTGGTCAAGAAGGCTCACCAGCGCCTCTTCTTCCTGAGGACACTGAGGAAGAACCAGCTCTCCTCGGCCATCCTGGTGAACTTCTACCGCTGCGCGATAGAAAGCATCCTGACGAACTGTGTCACAGTGTGGTATGGGTGCTGCTCTGTCGCGGAGCGCAAGGCATTGCAGCGGGTGGTGAAAACTGCCCAACGCATCACAGGGACTCCACTTCCTGCCATTCTCCCTCCTCCCCTCCGGCAGGCGTTTCAGGAGCCTCCGGACTAGAACCAGCAGACTAAAGAACAGTTTCTTCCCCAGAGCTGTGTCTTTACTGAACTCTAACCCTTGCTGACCCCACACCTCTCACAGACTCCTCTCTCACCCCCACCATGCCACTCCCTCACAGACTCTCCTCTCACCCCCACCATCCCACTACCCTCATAGACTCTTCTACCCCCCCACCACCATCCCACTCCCCTCACAGACTGTCCTCTCATCCCCCACCATCCCACCATCCCTTGCACTACTGCACCTTTGCTACCAACTGGTTACATTTCACTGTTTGCACTACCTTAAATCTACTGCTTACCTTAAGCTAACATACAATTGTATACACCTACCTGTAAAATTCTGTTCATAGTTAGAGACATCTGTATATCACATGTGTGTGTGTGTGTGTGTGTGTGTGTGTGTATGTTTGTTTGTGTGTGTGTGCGTGTGTGTGTATGTGTATATGTGTGTGTGTGAGTGTGTGTATGTGTGAGTATGTGTGTGTGTGAGTGTGTGTGTGTGTGTGTGTGTGCTTGTGTGTGTGTGTGAGTGTGTGTGAGTGTATGTATGTGTACGTGTGCATGTGAGTGAGTGTGTGTATGTGAGTATGTGTGCATGTGAGTGTGTATGTGAGTGTGTTGTGTGTGTGTGTGAGTATGCAGCGTATGTGTATGTGTGTATGTGAGTGAGTGTGTGTGTGTGTGTGTATGTGTGTGTATGTGTGTATGTGAGTGTCTGTGTGTATAGCTCTCCCGGTTTATTTCCTCTGTGTGTATGTGTGTATGTGAGTGTGTGTGTATGTGTGTGTGTGTGTGTGTGTGTGTGTGTGTATGTGTGTGTGTGTGTATGTGTATGTGAGTGAGTGTGTGTATAGCTCTCCCGGTCTAATTCCCCTGGGTGTATGTGTGTATGCTTGTGTGTGTATGTGTGTATGGTTGTGTGTGCATGTGTGTATGTGAGTGTCGGTATTGAAACTGATACCGTTGCTATCTTTAGATCCCGCGGTATACCATATTACCATAATACCGCCCAAGCCTAGTGATCACGCCTCAATATCTTAGATATTTCAAGGCTTGATATTAAAGAAATTACAGAAAGAGAAGTGTTGAATATAATCTCCTCACTAAGAAACTCTAAGACAAGGGACAAATTAAGATTTGATACTAACTTTCTGAAGCATTATAAAACTTGTTTTTTTTATATCCTGTCACTCATTTAATTAATTTATCAATATCACAGGCAGTTGTTCTACTGAAATGGATTTCCATCTGCAAATCTGGCAATAAAGTAGACCCTGCAATTATCAATTATATGGGAATCGAATCGTGAATCGTAAATCAAGTTTTTTATAAAAAAATCGCAGATTTTTTTAGGAGAACAAATCGCCCAGCTCTAACACAGATTTAACCCGCTATCTCCAAGAACAACCAATTGACTCTAAGGCAGATCCACTAGCATGGTGGCGAGACAATGAAACACGCTATCCGCTCTTAGCAAAATTGGCACGTAAATACATGTGTAGTTGTGCTACAAGCACAGCATCAGAGCGAGTTTTTAGCACTGCGGGGAACATAGCTACCCCTGTCAGATCGTTTTGTTTACTGTGTGTGATTTATTTAAAACAAAGCACGTTCATTGCAAAGGTTTTATATTTTTTTAATTTTTTAATTTTTTGTTAAGGATTTGTTCACTGTGTGATTCATTTAATAAGCACATTCACTGCTAGTTGTCTTGCTGTTAATTTTAAATAAACGTAGAGCAAGTAGCTAATCAGTGTCTGCTCGCTTATTCAAACTAATACCCCTCACGCCCCCTCACTCCCCGACGGTTGTGTTATGAACCGTCACATTTGACTCACGTCATAACCGTCATCACCAATTCTGAAACCGGCACACCCCTAACTTACGTAGAGTCAGCGCACTACAGATGTAATTGTAAGTCATACTTATGTTCTTGTTCTTATTCTATCAACCTTTTTTTTGTCTGAATTAATATTGACTTTGTCGTATTGGTAGGGTCTGTACTTGTCCTTATTGTGTTATGTATTTCTCTCTTTCTTTCTTTTTGTGTAACATCTACCTGCCAGGGGGTCTGCATATGGAAATTAGCCTAGGGCTATAATCTGGCATATTTACATGTATTCATTAATATGCATTGTTCCCCTTTTATTTTCTTAAATAAAAAAACAATAACGAGACCTGCATTCCTGTGAAAGACTTTTTACAATTTTTGACTTTTCAGAGTCAAATCTCTTTTTTGGCCCATTTTTCCTGAGGAGAAGAATCTGCCTAATAATTATTAGGCATTATTAATATGCACACCTTGATATAGGGTGTTGATCTCCTTAGGCCACACCCTCCCTCGTTACACAAATACACATCACCTGATATGCATTAAATCTAATAAGGATTCAAGTTTATACAGCTTGAAATTGGAAATAATGGATAAAATGATGGTATGGTCAAAGTAATCACTTGCCTAATAATTGTGCATACAGTGTATAGTCAGGGTGGGTGCATATTGTGAAGATGGCCCCCTAATCTAACCTAACAAGATATATATTTTTATTATACATATATATCACAACTTCAATATATATTTTCATTTCACATATACAAATATTCTGCACTCTTCAGCTTATTTTTTGTTTGCTTGTGTGCCCTTGTGTTCCAGCTCTAAACGGGGGTCCATGTGATGTGTGTTGGTTGTTTTTTCCCAGAGCGTTGACTGAGGAGTGTGATGGCCTGAGGGGCAAGCCCCCATTTCACTGGCCTTTGCCAGGTCCTTTCTGCCCTATAGTGTCTTCTCTACAGCTACAGCCCAGCGGTGTGATGGGGGACGGACTGGAGGCAGGTAGCAGTCAAAACCCCCCCTCTGCACCTCTCCTTTTCAACCCCCCTCCCCCTGAGACATGGAACTCCTCCAGACCCAAGCGCCAGACCAACCAGCTCCAGGTACTGTCAGATCTCACATTGGAGAGAAAGTGGTTGTTATTAGGGATGCACCGAATGTTCGGCCACCGAAATTATTCGGCCGAAAATAGCCAAAAAAGCACTTTCGTTCGGCGAATAAGTAAAAAGGCGAATAAATTTTGCGAATAATGACGTTTTTAATGACGCAATCAAATTACCCGCGGAGTGAGGCGCCGCTTTATGCAGCAAACATGTCAGCAGTGTGGAAGCACTTTAAAGTGTCAAAGAAAGAGGCAAAACGGCCGCTTTGCAGACATTGTTCTGCTGAATTGTACAGAAATCTGCAAAAACGAAAGTGAAACAGACCACCGAGTTCTTAGAAGCTGTCAGCACACGATTTAGTCAGGCGGACTCAGAACCCTGTACAGCATCGCTACTCTGCTTGATCCACGATATAAAGATCATTACTTGGATGTGGGGAGAAAGATGCGCACGAGAAATGATCCAGGCCGAGTTGGATTTGGGAAAGCCGCTGGGTAATGGAGACGGTCAGGTGCACAGCGCAGGAGATGAAAACAGCGCAGAGTAAACGGGCTCGTACTACAGATTATCCGCGCACAGTCTCGCTGTCTGACTAGTAAGATTTTATTTATATTTTGGATTATGGTAACACTTTATAAGTAGTTTCTATTTTTAACATTAACTAACAATGAAAACCCCTTATTAACAGCATTTATTAATCTTAATGTTAACATTTACTAATACAGTATTAAAATTAAGTATCACATTTGTAATTTTTGAATTTAAAAGTATCAAAAGTGGTAGGCCTATTTGTTAAAATTGTGAATGCACTCATACTAACATGAACTCAATATTTTTTTATTATCTTAAATTAAGGAAGATTAATAAATACCATGACAAATGTATTGCTCATTGTTAGTTAAATATTTTGAAATTGTATTTTTGTTATTTGATTTTTTTTATCTGAAAAGCAACACAAAATAGTAAAAAGCAAATTTTTACTATTTAATTATATTAATGGTGAAAAAATTGTCAAAATAAATGGAAAAATGTGAAACACCGCATTCGGTATTCGGTATTCGGCC